>CM061921.1:113553204-114763410 GCA_031002005.1 Vandiemenella viatica
TCAGTCGAGTCGATTGTGAAGGTATTGTGCATTTGTTTGTGTCGTGGGCGTGCGATATCCATAATTTTTGTGTCGAGTTCCATAATTGTTACGATTTTGGCATAATGTCACAAAAACAATCCATTCAATTTTGAAGCTTCACAGGCACCAGTTCACTTGCAAATGATAGATCTTCAATCGGACAGTATTTTGAAAGAAAAATTTAAAGAGGTTAACGCTCTTACATTTTATACACAATATTTCAAAAGTTTGGATAACTACCTGGAATTACAAAAGCGTGCAGCACGCATTCTGAGCATGTTTGGTAGCACCTATTTATGTGAGCAGATGTTTTCCGTCATGAAAAAAATAAGAACAAACATCGCACAAGACTTACGAATGAACATCTCCAATCAATTCTTAAAATAATTACAACAAATATGATACCTGACATCAATGAGCTTGTCAAAAACAAGAGAAATCAGGTATCTGAATCCTCAAGCTCAAAATAATTACCCTCTTTTATAACTTTGATATGATTTTTAACAACCGCATATTATATACTATACAATTAAATAAATAAAATGTTATAATAATTCAGTACATTTTTTTTATTTGAATCTGGCCCGCCTACACATTCTAAATTTAATATACGGCCCTCTGCAAAATTGAGTTTGACACCTGAGCCCACTGCCCTCCACATCTCTATGCATATTGAGCCAGCAAATTGACAATAATCTACACTTTGGCAGTTGCCATCTCTTCCACAGCAATAGTTCCCTTCTTATAGCCTTGCAAGCTGTGGCAGTCTCATCTGTTCTGATCAAGAATCTCTTTCCAGGTGTTCCCACTAACCTGACACAAGCCCTCATTTCCCACTGTAATGCCCACACTCACCACTTGCAAAAAATCTCTCCTGCTATCAACCACCGTTCCCACAATGCCTGTTCTGCATCTCCTGCAGCACCACATTCATCACTCTGCTCTCTCAAAGCCTCAAGTCCATTAACCTTAGCTTTGCTGTAGGTATGACTCTCTAGGTTCCTTCCCTGAAATACATATCCTTCTTCCAGAAATTCTACCCACTGCTCAACTCACATGCTTCAGCATACCTCCCAATCTCAAGAATATCTTGAGCAACAAATACTCACCTTCTG
This sequence comes from Vandiemenella viatica, assembly GCA_031002005.1. Taxonomy (NCBI): domain Eukaryota; kingdom Metazoa; phylum Arthropoda; class Insecta; order Orthoptera; family Morabidae; genus Vandiemenella; species Vandiemenella viatica. Next base: position 113,554,341 of record CM061921.1, read on the forward strand.
ACTATCCTAGACTACAGCATGGATCTTTTCTATGCAACAGATCCCACTGCAAAACTTTCAGTCTGATGCCCAGCCACTACTGCTGATTTCAATCCTACCTCATGGGGAATATTTTCCTATTATTGGACATGCTACTTGCACAACCATATTTACCAACTTACCCATCTTCATTGCACAGCTTCTTAGATCAGCCTCACCATTACCCAACAGTCTATCAGTATCAACAACAACAGGGAAACAGTTTAGACTGGTAGCCTATACCATCAGCTTATTCCAGTTCAGACAACTCTAATAATCTCAACGCGGTTTACAGCGAGAGCTCTCAAGAGTTTTTCCTGATATTACTATCCCTTTGGAACTCTGTGGTTGGGAACTAGGCAACCAGCATATCTTTGAAAGCAGGCTTACATCTGGCCTAATTTTACTTTAAGACCCCACCAGTAAACCTATCACTTATAAACATATAATTAATATATTTTTATTTAATTATTTTTTATTTAATTAATTATTTTATTAACAAGATCCAAAATATTTTTTGTGTATTTATTTTTTAATCACTTTTAAATTTACGTTAAATCATTTTATTTTACTTTGACCAGGTATTACAGAGATTATATCATCTGGTAATAATCTCCCCTTCCCCCTAGTTATTGCTATCCCACCCAATTCATCTTTAGTTCAGTCAAATGGTGACTCTCAGTATGCACATATGTTCATCTTCTAGTCATAAGGTTTATACCAAAATATTGTAAAGTGTTTTCATGTTTGTTGTGGCCCTACTGCCTGTATCTGAGGTGAGGGGTGGGTTACTTTCCCTACTTTTCCTTATTTTCATTGTCACTGGTATCATATACCTTCTTTCCTCTTCTGTAATTTCAAAATCTTGAGAACATTCAGTTTGAGTTTCCTCTTCTGGTTCAGAGCTGGTATTAGATGGAGGCTGTCCTTGAAGCAAACAGTCTTGTTTCTCTAATTTTTGGGCACTGGATTCCATCACATTTCCTGCCCACAAACAATGAAAAATTAATGTTACACGATAATTCTAAATAACCTTTAGTTTGTTCACTATACTACCCTCACAATTTTAAATAGCGCTTAAGAAGATAAATTCACCTGTGAATAAAATTAAATGATTTAATCACCTCTTAAGCGGTCTAAGTCTGCTTCAATAAATTTCATTCTTTCATCACACTCTCTTATCTTGTATTTCATTTCATGTACATAATCTTCATCTTCCACAGAATCATTGCACAGCTTCATTTCAATTCCTTTCTTCGTTTTCTTTAACCCTGGAAAATTATAAAAGAAGCAAAGATATTCACTGGCACTTTTCAAATGAAAACAAGGTATTAATACATCCAGAATCAAAATTTACAAAAAAAGGTTTATGTATATTATGACAATGTATCAATTAAAAAAAGTAACGAAAATTTCTTTCTCATCAAAACCATGCTAAACCATTATACCGTTCTCTCACTGACCCCTCCCCCACCTTTCCCATTTTCCACACCATCAAAAACTTTTCCCTCCAAAACTGTCACATTCTCAAAAAGCAAGTTACAGATAAGTTAAAATATGCAAAAATTTTATATTTCTGGGAATTACTGTATTTTTTATTTTGCCTTTCAGCCTGAAAATGATTAAGCTGATTTTTCAATTTAGTAATTTTTTTTCTTAGCCAATCCCTCCAAAAAAGAAAAATATTTATTTCAAACACTAACCCATCTTGAAGATAACTTTCAGGAATTATCTATCATTTTGGGGCAAATAAAATGCAGTAGAACTCCAATTATCCAAACTCTGACTATCCAAATTGCTGAATACCCGAATTGCTTTTTAATTAAGACGGAAATGTACTTCGATTCGCAAAATAACGATTCTGCCTACGCGCTATTGTCCTTGAGAGTCGCAGATCTAGGAATTTTCCTACTGAGTGTAGTGGGTGAGTGGTAATGCTCTGGCCTCGCATTCGGAAGGACGCCGGTTCGAATCCCCATTTGGGCATTCAGATTTGGGTTTTCTGTGGTTTCCCCAAATAACTCCAGGCAAATGCTGGAATGCTTCCTTCAAAGGCCATGGTCGAATTCCTTCTCGTTCCTTGTCCTCAGTTCCATCCCGCTTCTAATGACCTCGACGTCGATGAAGCGTAAACCAATAAAGGGGGGGGGGAAATATTCCAAGCCAGGGCAAGAACTGTGGTGCCCTCCAATACGGATGAATACAAACAGCTTACTTCAAACAAGATGTTCAGCAAGTAATGACTTATATACCGTACCGTACGTACATACTGTACTAATGTACAGCACTTGTAAGTATGCTTAACATGTAAAAGTGTTGCCTTTTCATTTAATTAATTAAAAGCTCTTTTTCATTAAAAATAGGTTTTTTCTCCTATTTTCAACACACATACAGTTATTAATTAAAACAGACCCTCTTTTGGAAAAAATCCAATTATCCGAATGGGTTCCAGTCCCAATTGATTAATATAATTGGAGTTCTATTGTACACTAATGAATTTCTCAATGTCTCATTAAAGATGAACTTCTGAAAGAGCAAAATTTGGGAAATTTGTTGTATGTTCAATTCTTAATTTTTCACAACTGCTGAAGTAGATGTGATGGCACACCATTTTCAATAACAAGAATGGGAAGGAATTTTGCAACTGGATATATAAATATAGCTTATTGGAATTTGTCTGATCTGGTTTTGCAAAATCCTTGCAAAATAAAACATACTCTGCTGGGAAATAAGTGTGGCATCTTGTAGAGAGATTAACTGTTGTATAAGGAAGAGGAGGTAAATTTGTAAAGAAGATTTTTGTAAATCAAATGTAGAAAAGACAATTCAGTGCACAGAAATAAAATACAAATGGAGAAGGGTTAGTCACAAATTTTGATTTACTGGGAACACGAGAATGCAGACAGAGAATTTAAAACAAATGCCAGAGAAAAATGGGTATGACCAACCAGAGATTTGTCACTTTTTTATTTAACTTACGGCTTTCGACTCGTTGACGTCAAGGTAATTAGAGGCGGGATGGGACTGGGGCAAGGAAGGGGAAGGAATTTGGCCATGGTCTTTGAAGGAAGCATCCCAGCATTCACCTGGAGTGATTTGGGGAAACCATGGAAACCCAAATCTGGATTCCCGGATGGGGATTCGAACCGCGAGGCCAGGCGTTAACCACTCACCCACCATGCTTGGTGAGATTTGTCACATAAAAATGGCAAACTAAATCACTCATTAGAATAACTTTCCATCTTCTATTGTTAGAAACAGATGCATATTATTTTAAAAAATCCATAGCATTAAAAAAACAAAAACAACAAGCTATCAGTGCATATATAATGTTGACATACAAAGCTTTAATAGATATTCCATTTTACAACTTTTTTTTTTAGAAAAAAGGGGGAGGGGGTTAGTGGAATACAGTTGTTTAGCTTATTTTTACATATTTAACCATAGTTGATTAAATTTTTAAAATATATGCACTAATTTTAGTATACATTAAAGAAGGTAAGAGTCTGAGAGCTATACCAGTGGATATTTTGGTTTTGTTGTTGTTAATAATCACCTTCTGATGGATACTTCCACTTTTAAAGATTTTTTTAAAATTTTAATTGCAGCCTCTGACGTTCCTGAAGACTGCTAATTTTCTATGCAATAACACGACTTAAACTAAGAACACTGTTTGTCCTAAGTGACATTTTTGTTCATGAAATGATTATGGAAATACTTTAAATGTGTTCCTTTGGTGGAATGTGTAGAAATGGACACAATTTTAGATTATTATCATACTTTTCTCACTGCAGTTTTTAACCAAGAAAATGTCAATCCATACAATTCTACAGCTTTATCTATCATTCATGAGCATGGCATGATCAAATGACTGTCTCAATGAGCACTTCAGGCTGAGAGCTTTAATAACTGTTTGCTACCAACATTAAGTCACATAACACAAATGACACACTGTGCAAACAAAATTTGATGTGCTATCTTACATAATAAAGCTCAGGTCATGTTCTAAGGTAAATTACTGTCACTTCCTCAGAAGATCACATGTAATACAAGTGATAAAATTTCTAGGAGTCAAAAGGAATTAGAACTGGCAGCATTTAATTCTATTTTAAAAAAAATGCTCTGTTGATCTTTTGGAGACATGTTACAGTATAACTCCCCTCCAACAAATATAATTACAATTGTAAGTAATGTTCTGTTGTTCTCCAATTATACTACAAAAATTTAGTATGCGAACTTACATACTGCAAGCATATCCATGGCCGCATTTTTTAAAAAAGAAAAAATTCTGTTATCAAAGCATATAATCCAGGTACAGCTACTAAAAGTAATAGCATAAAACGCAAAATCATTAAAATACACATCTTATTTTCTTACCTCCAACTGTTGCTCTTTTACAGAAATAAGAGTGCCCAGTCTATGAATACTTGGAGAAGCTGCCACTGGATCTACAAGAAAGAATGTATGTTACTATTCAGAGATCGCCTACAAAGGGTCTCTGCTCCTCTGCTTACAATAAAGTTTGTAATGGCAATATAATGAGAGAGTAAAATTTAAATAGCATAAAAACTGTATATATATAATTCAGTCTGCCACAAAGAGAACAGAATGTAATGCTACTGAAAAGGTACTCAGCCAGCTGTAACACAAAAGAGAGAGAAAGGTTCTTATGGCAATCAGCATAGCATTACAAAAGAGATATTGGAAAAAGAGTTAATATGCCTCAAACTATTCCAATGCATAATGTTCCAAAAATGAACATATGAAATGATGCTCAGCAGAAAAGGGAAATTCAAATCTGTGAATCTGATTTACTGTTCAGAAGAAAACTATTCTATTGTAAACATATATAGATTATTAGGAAAAGTAGGCATTTAATAGTGAGTTAAGTAAAAAATTAGGATAGGACAATAACCACCATTTACCACAGTTCATGGCAGAAAGATGTCAAATTGTTGTTGTTGTCGTTGTTTTTAGTACCCTGACAACATCTGATTTGTAAACATGACATGGCCGACTGTGGAGTTCAGCCATACAGACAGCAAAATACTAAAATGTTGGTTGTAACAGGGCCATTAAAACCATAAGTTTCACATAAAGCCCAGCGAGGTTTAAAACACATTAAAGCAACAAAACACCTGGCTGGCTGTAAAGCATGTTTTAATGTACTTGACAAGTGGTTGACCAATGTCCTTCCTGATGGCTGTAAAATGGCCAGGTTTTACAGAAATTTAAAACCTTAGCTACAGTGCCACATTCATTATTTAAATAAAGGACAGGTTATTGGCTAGGCTAACATCTGCCCTTAAAACAAAAAATAATACACAATCTGTTAAAATGACATGCACCATGTCATATAACCTTATTTTTTCAGATATGTCTTCAAAAATATTTTAAAGGGTCCTTAGCAAGCACAAAATTAGTAAACTTAGAAGCATTTTTAGAGCCAAAAATCACATGAAGAAGAAGAGATCACTCAAACTTGAAAGTAGACAAAATTTTACAAAGTGATTTATTATTTTTATAAGCAATTTGGCTGTATTCATTTTCAGAGATGCAGAATAAAATCCCAATCGAAATAAGGTAGGACATATATTATCTGGAAAATTTTGTTAGAGCAATTAATTCTTGGCTGTCCGGGTGGCGCTGCATCATATTTCTTGTAGCCGATGTTTCGACCTCATTCTGTGGTCTTCTTCCATATTTCTTGTAGCTGACGTTCCGACCCTCATTCTGTGGTCTTCTCTCTGCCGTGACCACAGAACGGTCACGTCAGCTACAAGAAATATGGAAGAAGACCACAGAATGAGGGTCGAAACATCGGCTACAAGAAATATGATGCAGCGCCACCCGGACAGCCAAGAATTAATTGCTCTAACAAAATTTTCCAGATAATATATGTCCTACCTTATTTCGATTGGGATTTTATTCTGCATCTCTGAAAATGAATACAGCCAAATTGCTTATAAAAATAATAAATCACTTTGTAAAATTTTGTCTACTTTCAAGTTTGAGTGATCTCTTCTTCTTCATGTGATTTTTGGCTCTAAAAATGCTTCTAAGTTTACTAATTTTGTGCTTGCTAAGGACCCTTTAAAATATTTTTGAAGACATATCTGAAAAAATAAGGTTATATGACATGGTGCATGTCATTTTAACAGATTGTGTATTATTTTTTGTTTTAAGGGCAGATGTTAGCCTAGCCAATAACCTGTCCTTTATTTTAAATAATGAATGTGGCACTGTAGCTAAGGTTTTAAATTTCTGTAAAACCTGGCCATTTTACAGCCATCAGGAAGGACATTGGTCAACCACTTGTCAAGTACATTAAAACATGCTTTACAGCCAGCCAGGTGTTTTGTTGCTTTAATGTGTTTTAAACCTCGCTGGGCTTTATGTGAAACTTATGGTTTTAATGGCCCTGTTACAACCAACATTTTAGTATTTTGCTGTCTGTATGGCTGAACTCCACAGTCGGCCATGTCATGTTTACAAATCAGATGTTGTCAGGGTACTAAAAACAACAACAACAACAATTTGACATCTTTCTGCCATGAACTGTGGTAAATGGTGGTTATTGTCCTATCCTAATTTTTTACTTAACTCACTATTAAATGCCTACTTTTCCTAATAATCTATATATGTTTACAATAGAATAGTTTCTTCTGAACAGTAAATCAGATTCACAGATTTGAATTTCCCTTTTCTGCTGAGCATCATTTCATATGTTCATTTTTGGAACATTATGCATTGGAATAGTTTGAGGCATATTAACTCTTTTTCCAATATCTCTTTTGTAATGCTATGCTGATTGCCATAAGAAACCTTTCTCTCTCTTTTGTGTTACAGCTGGCTGAGTACCTTTTCAGTAGCATTACATTCTGTTCTCTTTGTGGCAGACTGAATTATATATATACAGTTTTTATGCTATTTAAATTTTACTCTCTCATTATATTGCCATTACAAACTTTATTGTAAGCAGAGGAGCAGAGACCCTTTGTAGGCGATCTCTGAATAGTAACATACATTCTTTCTTGTAGATCCAGTGGCAGCTTCTCCAAGTATTCATAGACTGGGCACTCTTATTTCTGTAAAAGAGCAACAGTTGGAGGTAAGAAAATAAGATGTGTATTTTAATGATTTTGCGTTTTATGCTATTACTTTTAGTAGCTGTACCTGGATTATATGCTTTGATAACAGATTTTTTCTTTTTTAAAAAATGCGGCCATGGATATGCTTGCAGTATGTAAGTTCGCATACTAAATTTTTGTAGTATAATTGGAGAACAACAGAACATTACTTACAATTGTAATTATATTTGTTGGAGGGGAGTTATACTGTAACATGTCTCCAAAAGATCAACAGAGCATTTTTTATTAATAGAATTAAATGCTGCCAGTTCTAATTCCTTTTGACTCCTAGAAATTTTATCACTTGTATTACATGTGATCTTCTGAGGAAGTGACAGTAATTTACCTTAGAACATGACCTGAGCTTTATTATGTAAGATAGCACATCAAATTTTGTTTGCACAGTGTGTCATTTGTGTTATGTGACTTAATGTTGGTAGCAAACAGTTATTAAAGCTCTCAGCCTGAAGTGCTCATTGAGACAGTCATTTGATCATGCCATGCTCATGAATGATAGATAAAGCTGTAGAATTGTATGGATTGACATTTTCTTGGTTAAAAACTGCAGTGAGAAAAGTATGATAATAATCTAAAATTGTGTGTCCATTTCTACACATTCCACCAAAGGAACACATTTAAAGTATTTCCATAATCATTTCATGAACAAAAATGTCACTTAGGACAAACAGTGTTCTTAGTTTAAGTCGTGTTATTGCATAGAAAATTAGCAGTCTTCAGGAACGTCAGAGGCTGCAATTAAAATTTTAAAAAAATCTTTAAAAGTGGAAGTATCCATCAGAAGGTGATTATTAACAACAACAAAACCAAAATATCCACTGGTATAGCTCTCAGACTCTTACCTTCTTTAATGTATACTAAAATTAGTGCATATATTTTAAAAATTTAATCAACTATGGTTAAATATGTAAAAATAAGCTAAACAACTGTATTCCACTAACCCCCTCCCCCTTTTTTCTAAAAAAAAAAGTTGTAAAATGGAATATCTATTAAAGCTTTGTATGTCAACATTATATATGCACTGATAGCTTGTTTTTGTTTTTGTTTTTTTAATGCTATGGATTTTTTTAAAATAATATGCATCTGTTTCTAACAATAGAAGATGGAAAGTTATTCTAATGAGTGATTTAGTTTGCCATTTTTATGTGACAAATCTCACCAAGCATGGTGGGTGAGTGGTTAACGCCTGGCCTCGCGGTTCGAATCCCCATCCGGGAATCCAGATTTGGGTTTCCATGGTTTCCCCAAATCACTCCAGGTGAATGCTGGGATGCTTCCTTCAAAGACCATGGCCAAATTCCTTCCCCTTCCTTGCCCCAGTCCCATCCCGCCTCTAATTACCTTGACGTCAACGAGTCGAAAGCCGTAAGTTAAATAAAAAGTGACAAATCTCTGGTTGGTCATACCCATTTATTCTCTGGCATTTGTTTTAAATTCTCTGTCTGCATTCTCGTGTTCCCAGTAAATCAAAATTTGTGACTAACCCTTCTCCATTTGTATTTTATTTCTGTGCACTGAATTGTCTTTTCTACATTTGATTTACAAAAATCTTCTTTACAAATTTACCTCCTCTTCCTTATACAACAGTTAATCTCTCTACAAGATGCAGCACACTTATTTCCCAGCAGAGTATGTTTTATTTTGCAAGGATTTTGCAAAACCAGATCAGACAAATTCCAATAAGCTATATTTATATATCCAGTTGCAAAATTCCTTCCCATTCTTGTTATTGAAAATGGTGTGCCATCACATCTACTTCAGCAGTTGTGAAAAATTAAGAATTGAACATACAACAAATTTCCCAAATTTTGCTCTTTCAGAAGTTCATCTTTAATGAGACATTGAGAAATTCATTAGTGTACAATAGAACTCCAATTATATTAATCAATTGGGACTGGAACCCATTCGGATAATTGGATTTTTTCCAAAAGAGGGTCTGTTTTAATTAATAACTGTATGTGTGTTGAAAATAGGAGAAAAAACCTATTTTTAATGAAAAAGAGCTTTTAATTAATTAAATGAAAAGGCAACACTTTTACATGTTAAGCATACTTACAAGTGCTGTACATTAGTACAGTATGTACGTACGGTACGGTATATAAGTCATTACTTGCTGAACATCTTGTTTGAAGTAAGCTGTTTGTATTCATCCGTATTGGAGGGCACCACAGTTCTTGCCCTGGCTTGGAATATTTCCCCCCCCCCCCTTTATTGGTTTACGCTTCATCGACGTCGAGGTCATTAGAAGCGGGATGGAACTGAGGACAAGGAACGAGAAGGAATTCGACCATGGCCTTTGAAGGAAGCATTCCAGCATTTGCCTGGAGTTATTTGGGGAAACCACAGAAAACCCAAATCTGAATGCCCAAATGGGGATTCGAACCGGCGTCCTTCCGAATGCGAGGCCAGAGCATTACCACTCACCCACTACACTCAGTAGGAAAATTCCTAGATCTGCGACTCTCAAGGACAATAGCGCGTAGGCAGAATCGTTATTTTGCGAATCGAAGTACATTTCCGTCTTAATTAAAAAGCAATTCGGGTATTCAGCAATTTGGATAGTCAGAGTTTGGATAATTGGAGTTCTACTGCATTTTATTTGCCCCAAAATGATAGATAATTCCTGAAAGTTATCTTCAAGATGGGTTAGTGTTTGAAATAAATATTTTTCTTTTTTGGAGGGATTGGCTAAGAAAAAAAATTACTAAATTGAAAAATCAGCTTAATCATTTTCAGGCTGAAAGGCAAAATAAAAAATACAGTAATTCCCAGAAATATAAAATTTTTGCATATTTTAACTTATCTGTAACTTGCTTTTTGAGAATGTGACAGTTTTGGAGGGAAAAGTTTTTGATGGTGTGGAAAATGGGAAAGGTGGGGGAGGGGTCAGTGAGAGAACGGTATAATGGTTTAGCATGGTTTTGATGAGAAAGAAATTTTCGTTACTTTTTTTAATTGATACATTGTCATAATATACATAAACCTTTTTTTGTAAATTTTGATTCTGGATGTATTAATACCTTGTTTTCATTTGAAAAGTGCCAGTGAATATCTTTGCTTCTTTTATAATTTTCCAGGAGTTAAAGAAAACGAAGAAAGGAATTGAAATGAAGCTGTGCAATGATTCTGTGGAAGATGAAGATTATGTACATGAAATGAAATACAAGATAAGAGAGTGTGATGAAAGAATGAAATTTATTGAAGCAGACTTAGACCGCTTAAGAGGTGATTAAATCATTTAATTTTATTCACAGGTGAATTTATCTTCTTAAGCGCTATTTAAAAATTGTGAGGGGTAGTATAGTGAACAAACTAAAGGTTATTTAGAATTATCGTGTAACATTAATTTTTCATTGTTTGTGGGCAGGAAATGTGATGGAATCCAGTGCCCAAAAATTAGAGAAACAAGACTGTTTGCTTCAAGGACAGCCTCCATCTAATACCAGCTCTGAACCAGAAGAGGAAACTCAAACTGAATGTTCTCAAGATTTTGAAATTACAGAAGAGGAAAGAAGGTATATGATACCAGTGACAATGAAAATAAGGAAAAGTAGGGAAAGTAAACCCACCCCTCACCTCAGATACAGGCAGTAGGGCCACAACAAACATGAAAACACTTTACAATATTTTGGTATAAACCTTATGACTAGAAGATGAACATATGTGCATACTGAGAGTCACCATTTGACTGAACTAAAGATGAATTGGGTGGGATAGCAATAACTAGGGGGAAGGGGAGATTATTACCAGATGATATAATCTCTGTAATACCTGGTCAAAGTAAAATAAAATGATTTAACGTAAATTTAAAAGTGATTAAAAAATAAATACACAAAAAATATTTTGGATCTTGTTAATAAAATAATTAATTAAATAAAAAATAATTAAATAATAAATATATTAATTATATGTTTATAAGTGATAGGTTTACTGGTGGGGTCTTAAAGTAAAATTAGGCCAGATGTAAGCCTGCTTTCAAAGATATGCTGGTTGCCTAGTTCCCAACCACAGAGTTCCAAAGGGATAGTAATATCAGGAAAAACTCTTGAGAGCTCTCGCTGTAAACCGCGTTGAGATTATTAGAGTTGTCTGAACTGGAATAAGCTGATGGTATAGGCTACCAGTCTAAACTGTTTCCCTGTTGTTGTTGATACTGATAGACTGTTGGGTAATGGTGAGGCTGATCTAAGAAGCTGTGCAATGAAGATGGGTAAGTTGGTAAATATGGTTGTGCAAGTAGCATGTCCAATAATAGGAAAATATTCCCCATGAGGTAGGATTGAAATCAGCAGTAGTGGCTGGGCATCAGACTGAAAGTTTTGCAGTGGGATCTGTTGCATAGAAAAGATCCATGCTGTAGTCTAGGATAGTCAGAAGGTGAGTATTTGTTGCTCAAGATATTCTTGAGATTGGGAGGTATGCTGAAGCATGTGAGTTGAGCAGTGGGTAGAATTTCTGGAAGAAGGATATGTATTTCAGGGAAGGAACCTAGAGAGTCATACCTACAGCAAAGCTAAGGTTAATGGACTTGAGGCTTTGAGAGAGCAGAGTGATGAATGTGGTGCTGCAGGAGATGCAGAACAGGCATTGTGGGAACGGTGGTTGATAGCAGGAGAGATTTTTTGCAAGTGGTGAGTGTGGGCATTACAGTGGGAAATGAGGGCTTGTGTCAGGTTAGTGGGAACACCTGGAAAGAGATTCTTGATCAGAACAGATGAGACTGCCACAGCTTGCAAGGCTATAAGAAAGGGAACTATTGCTGTGGAAGAGATGGCAACTGCCAAAGTGTAGATTATTGTCAATTTGCTGGCTCAATATGCATAGAGATGTGGAGGGCAGTGGGCTCAGGTGTCAAACTCAATTTTGCAGAGGGCCGTATATTAAATTTAGAATGTGTAGGCGGGCCAGATTCAAATAAAAAAAATGTACTGAATTATTATAACATTTTATTTATTTAATTGTATAGTATATAATATGCGGTTGTTAAAAATCATATCAAAGTTATAAAAGAGGGTAATTATTTTGAGCTTGAGGATTCAGATACCTGATTTCTCTTGTTTTTGACAAGCTCATTGATGTCAGGTATCATATTTGTTGTAATTATTTTAAGAATTGATTGGAGATGTTCATTCGTAAGTCTTGTGCGATGTTTGTTCTTATTTATTTTCATGACGGAAAACATCTGCTCACATAAATAGGTGCTACCAAACATGCTCAGAATGCGTGCTGCACGCTTTTGTAATTCCAGGTAGTTATCCAAACTTTTGAAATATTGTGTATAAAATGTAAGAGCGTTAACCTCTTTAAATTTTTCTTTCAAAATACTGTCCGATTGAAGATCTATCATTTGCAAGTGAACTGGTGCCTGTGAAGCTTCAAAATTGAATGGATTGTTTTTGTGACATTATGCCAAAATCGTAACAATTATGGAACTCGACACAAAAATTATGGATATCGCACGCCCACGACACAAACAAATGCACAATACCTTCACAATCGACTCGACTGACTCACGTCGCGCCGACGCACTCCTTTTATATCGATAAGGAAGGTTCTAGTCTAGACTAGAAGCACGTGGAAGATTCTGCTTGTTGCCAAGAGATGGCATTACTATCTATCTTTCTCACTTGTCTAGGCACGCACTGCCCTTGAAATTACTTATAAATGTAGTGTGCGCATTTTAATACTTCCGTAGAGGAATCAAGTGTAGTCTAAAGGCTCTAAAAAAACACGATTCTTCTTTCTGTGTCACATTGCGATTGCGGGCCGTATTGAAAGGGCCCGGGGGCCGGATGCGGCCCGCGGGCCGTATCTTTGACATCACTGGCATAGGGGGATATCTGCATCGAGAAAGGTCGATGTGTGGGAATAAATGTAGGTGAAGTTGATGTGAGGGAATTAAGGAAATTAAAGGGATGTTGTTCTCTGTGGGTCCAGATCATAAATATATCATCTTTGTATTTAAACCATACAAGGGGACAGAGTTGGAATTTCTTTAGTAATTGTTGCTGCAGATGTCCCAGGAAGAGGTTGTCTTATGATGGGGCCATGCAGGTAATTGTGGCTGTGCCACGTATCTGGTGATAAACTTTTGGATTGAAGGAAAGGTAATTTTTGTAGAGGATGAAGTGGACCAGGGATGTGAGAAAGGATGTGCTGGGGAGACTGCGTGAGCACACATATCAAGGAAGTGTTCAAGACAAATGAGGGTCTGAAACAATGGGATGTTCATGTACAATTAGATAAGGTCAGTGGAGGTAAGGAAGGAGTGGGGACTGTGGGCAGATGCTCCATGAATTGTTAGGTTTAGCTGATGTAGGAAGGAAGGTTCACCACAAAAGAATGGGGATGTTGATTCACAAACGCTGAAATCCGTTTAGTGGGCCGATCCATATGCCACAACTATACTTTGGCGGGGATCTTGGCAAGAAGATATAAGGTAGACATGTGGGGATGTTGAGAAGTGAGGAGGGAAGTAGATTCTGATAGGAGGCATTGTAAGGAGCCATGGAGTTGAAGGAAAGTATGTGTTAAGAAAATGTGGTATGAGTGGAGAGTGGAAGATAAGAATTTGTGCTGGAAGGCTGTGACAATGGCCTCAGTCTTGTAATCTGAGAGGATTGTGGTGGAATGTTAATGAATCCCAGAGCAAAGCAGCATGGTCAAACTTTGCAGTGCTCTTCCCTGTTGGCATCATTTTGCAGAGAGTGACAGCTGTTGTAATGAGATTGAGTCAAGCTTAGAGCTGATCGAACGTCCATCTCAACTGGATCCACCTCCCTTACCCAAAACTACCCTGTCCTCTATTTCAAGAGTTCCTCACATCTACCCTGTCCTCCCAATCTTTCATTAATTCCATAAATCACTCCAGCAACCTCAACTTCTCACAATACAGTAGGCCAACAATCTTACATTTCAGTTAGTAACATGTAATTTGCTAGGATTTAACCAAGTAGGTATTGATGACAATTAAGTAGCGATTCGATAGATCGAATCGCACACGGCTATGTGGGCTATTTCAGCAGTAGTCGCTGTAGTAGTGTGTATATAAATGCAGTAAAACATGCTGGGTCACATTTTAGTTACGTTGAAGAGTGGGGAGTGATGCAGGGCACTATCTTGCACTTGGGGTTGTAAATGGGCCCTAAAGGCAGATGAAATGGCATGGAGATGCAGAAGGTAATGGGAAACCACTGCATTAAGGACCCAAAGAGTATCCTGAGGACATGTAATCCTCTCAAATTACGTATATCATGATGGCTCCTTCCTGGGTAAAACAATCCAGAGGTAAAATAGTCCCCCCGTCGGATCTCTGGGAGGGGACTGCTCAGGGAGGAGTGATCAGAATGGATAGAAACATTCTATGAGTCGGAGCGTGGAATGTTAGAAGTCTGAATAGAGCAGGTAGGTTAGAAAACTTAAAAAGGGAGATGGAACAGCTTAAGTTAGATGTTGTTGGGATTAGTGAGATTAAATGGAAGGATGCACAGGATTTCTGATCCAGGGTACACAGGATAATTAGCACACAAGCTGTCAATGGTGTAGGATTTGTAATGAATAAGAGAATAGGGAAACGGGTGAGTTATTATGAACAGTTTGGTGACAGGATTATTTTGATGAGGTTAGAAACTAATCCCACCCCAACTACATTAGAACAAGCGTATATGCCAATATCACAGTAGAAGGATGAAGAAATAGAGAAAATACATGCTGAAATTGAAGAATTAATCCAATGAGTGAAGGGGGTGGAAAACCTAATAATTGCTGATTGGAATTCGATAGTGGGAGAAGGAATGGAGAGGAATACTGAAAGAAATGAGCTAGTAAGCAGGTTGTTAGAATTTTGTGAGGGATATAAGCTAGTTGTGGGAAACACTCTGTTTAAGAACCATGCAAGAAGGATGTACACCTGGAAACGTCCAGGGGATACAGGCAGATATCAGCTAGATTATATCATGGTCAAGCAGAGATTCAGGAATCAAGTTCTAGACTGTAAAGTGTACCCAGGAGCAGACATAGACTCTAACCATAATTTGATAGTAATGAAGTGCAGGCTTAAATTCAAGCGAATAAGGAAACAGTGTATGCAGAACAGACTCTAAGTAAATGAACTGAAACAATCTAGAACGAGAGAAAAATTTGCAGAAATGATAGACTTAGGTCTGAGAAGTAACTGAAAGGAGCTCAACCAAGGACAAATGGATTGCATTAAAGTCCAATATAATGAAAGCTGGTAAAAAAACATTAGGCTTTAGGGAACAAACTGCCCGAAAACCTTGGATCATGGAAGATATTTTGGAAAATGCTCAGGATGAAGTAGGAAGAGAGCAATACAGGCAATTTAGAAATCAAATAAACAGGAAATGCAACAAAAAAAAAAAAAAGTCTAGAAGAAAAGTTTGAAGAAGTAGAAAAGGATATGGTCGTAGGTAAAGTAGATGTTGCATATAGGAAGATCAAACAGAATTTTGGAGGAATGAAGAAAAGTGATATGAACATTAAAGCTGCCAATGGGAAACCTCTTTTAAGCTCAGATGATAGAGCTAACCGATGGAATGGATACATTGAGAAAGGATATGATGGGGACGACACGTAATGGAAAAGGAAAGCGATGTCGACATTGATGACTTAGGAGATCCTGTTTTAAGGACAGAATTTAATAGAGCTCTGAATGACTTGAAAGCAAATAAGGCAGTTGGAATTGATGACATTCCTGCAGAACTTATTAAATCCCTATGGGAGGAAGGAATCAAAAGATTATTCAAGCTGATACGAAAAAGTTATGAAACAGGAGAAATTCCAACTGATTTTAATAAAAATATCATCTTCACACTTCCAAAGAAAGCACAAGCCGACAAATGTGAGAATTATCGCACCATTAGTCTAACATCACATGCTTCAAAATTACTGATTACTGACCAGAATAATATACAGAAGGAATGAAAGGGTAGTAGAAGAGATAGTAGGTGAAGATCAGTGTGGGTTTAGGAAATTCGCAGTATGAGTTAAGCAATTCTGGCTTTAAGATACTTGAAGGGCGGGTCGACAAAAAAAAAAAAAAAAACATAAAACGATCTTTTATGGCATTTGTTGATTTAGACAAGATGTTCAAAATTTTAAAGAAGTCAGGTCTAAAGTGTCAGAATAGAACAATACATAATAAACTATATAAGAATCAAGTGGCTATAATAAAAGTAGAGAATCATGAGAGACATGCATCAGTTAAAAAATGTGAGAGACAATGTTGCAGTCTGTCCCCATTAATATTCAACTTGTATGTAGAAGAAGCAATAAAGAAAGTCAGAGAAAAATTTCCATGTGGCATAAGTGTTCAGGGAGAAAAAGTCAGTATGCTACGATTTGCTGATGACATTGTCTTGTTAGCAGAAAGGACTGAGGATATTGAGAAGTTACTGAAAGGCATGAACAAAATACTGAAGGATGATTTTGGACTGAATATAAATCAAAGCAAGACAAAAGTGATGAAATATAGCAGAAATGATACCAATACTAGTAGATTTAATATAAAAATAGGATCGGATGCAATAGGAGAGGTAAGTGAATTCTGTTACTTGGGAAGCAAAATTACAATCGATAGCCGAAGCAAGAATGATGTTAAAAGCAGAATAGCACTAGCAAAAAGAGCCTGCATGAAAAAGAGAAACCTTTGAGTTTCAAATATTGATCTAGGAATTAGAAAGAACTTTTCAAAAACGCTGTGTGTGGAGCGAAACATAGACTTTAGGAATACCGGAAATAACTAAATTTGTTGAATTTGAAATGTGGTGCTACAGAAGAATGCTGTAAACTAAGTGGAGAGACAAAGTAAGAAATGAAAGAGAATTGGAAATTATGGGTGAGGAAAGAAGTTCACAGAAAGAAGAAACAGGCTGGTAGGTCATATTTTGAGACATGCTGGATTGGTTAATTTGCTGGTGGTTGGAACAGTCGAAGGTAAGAACTGTATAGGAAGACAGAGATTAGTATATATGAAGCAGATAATTGAAGATGTGGGTTGTAATTAATATGTAGAGATGAAGAGGTTAGCTCAAGATAGGAAGGGGTGGAGGAATGCATCAAACCAGTCGAAAGACTGGCGACAGCAAAAAAAAAAAACAACTACATGGTCTTCCATGCCGGTAACAGCAGTAACAGCTGATCTCGGACAGTAAGGATAGCCCAAGACTATCAAGCTGTCAGATCAACTGCAAGAAGAATATTTACTGTGTGGTATGTGAATTCCTGATTGTTTTATGAACCGTAGTGTAAACGACTGCACACACTGAATTAAGCTGGAATTTCTCACTTGATCATGCCTGCAATCTGTGGAACATTATTGGTTTTAATTAAAATATGATTACTTTATTAATATTTTTTATTTTTGGTGGTCGGGTGTCATATGTACTATCTAAACTGCAACAATAAAAGTGAGATTTTGTATTTCGAATCCAAGTGCTTGTGATCTATGACATATCATATGTGTGATTTGAAACTTTGATATTGAGCAGATTAAGATTACACAAACCATCCAATCATAGCTACAGTATTTACTGAACAGATCGAAGTCTAGATACCTATCCATAGGCAAGCCATTTAATTAACAGAAACTGAGTAAGCCTTGTGAAACAGCAGTTTTACAAGCTCCACAGAAAGCTGGGCCTTGAGAGAACTGTCCAGGAACAAAAATATCATCATCCTCTTAGCTGATAAGGGCTCCTCCACTGTGTCTTGGATCTAGGGTACTTCGATGCTGTGGCCCCTAAGACAGCTTTTGGACACCAACGTCTCTCTGCTGTGCTCCACAGATCCCACTTTTCCCATTTTTTTTTTTTTTTTTTTTTTTTTTTGCTGTCGTCAGTCTTTCGACTGGTTTGATGCAACCCTCCATCCTTTCCTATCCTGTGCTAACCTCTTCATTTCTACATACCCCTTACAGCCCACATCCTCAATTATCTGTTTCATATATTCTAATCTCTGTCTTCCTCTACAGTTCTTACCTTCAACTGTTCCCTCCACTAACAAATTAACCAATCCAGCCTGTCTCAAAATATGACCTACCAGCTTGTCTCTTCTTTCCGTAAGCTTCTTCAACAAACATCTTTTCTCACCCATCATTTCCAAAACTCGTTCATTTCTTACTTTGTCTGTCCACTTAATTTTCAGCATTCTTCTGTAGCACCACATTTCAAATGCTTCAATTTTCTTTATTTCCGGTATTCCTAAAGTCCATGTTTTGCTACCATAAAGTGCTGTGCTCCACACAAAGAGTTTTAAAAAGTTCTTTCTAATTCCTAGATCAATATTTGAAATTAAAAGGTTTCTCTTTTTCATGAATGCTCTTTTTGCTAGTGCTATTCTGCTTTTAACATCATTCCTGCTTCGGCCATCGGTTGTAATTTTACTTCCCAAGTAACAGAATTCACTTACTTCTCCTATTGCATCCGATCCTATTCTTATATTTAATCTACTAGTATTGGTATGATTTCTGCTACATTTCATCACTTTTGTCTTGCTTTGATTTATATTCAGTCCAAAATCTTCCTTTTAGTATTTTGTTCATGCCATTCAGTAACTTCTCAATATCCTCAGCTCGTTCTGCTAACAAGACTATGTCATCAGCAAATCGTAGCATACTGATTTTTTCTCCCTGAAAACTTATGCCACATGGAAATTTTTCTTTGACTTTCTTCATTGCTTCTTCTACAAACAAGTTGAATATTAATGGGAATAGACTACAACCTTGTCTCACACCCTTTTTAACTGATGCATGTTTCTCGTGTTTCTCTACTTTTATTATAGCCACCTGATTCTTATATAGTTTATAGAGTATTCTTCTATCTCGATAATTTAGACCTGACTTCTTTAAAATTTTGAACATCTTGTCCCACCTAACATTATCAAATGCTTTTTCTAAATCAACAAATGCCATAAAAGTATCTTTGTTTTTCTTGATCCACCCTTCTAGTATTAATCTTAAAGACAGAATTGCTTCCCTTGTACCACGATTTTTTCCTAAACCCAAACTGATCTTCACCTACTATCTCTTCTACTACCCTTTCCATCCTTCTGTATATTATTCTGGTCAGTAATTTTGAAGCATGTGATGTTAGACTAATGGTGTGATAATTCTCACATTTGTCGGCTTGTGCTTTCTTTCGAAGTGTGAAGATGATATTTTTATTAAAATCAGTTGGAATTTCTCCTGTTTCATAACTTTTTGATATCAGCTTGAATAATCTTTTGATTCCTTCCTCTCCTAGGGATTTAAGAAGTTCTGCAGGGATCTCATCAATTCCAACTGCCTTATTTGCTTTCAAGTCATTCAGAGCTTTATTAAATTCTGTCCTCAAAACAGGATCTCCCAAGTCATCAATGTCGACATCACCTTCCTTTTCCATTACATTATTGTTGAAGTCGTCCCATTTGACAGGGAAAAAACACTTTCCTTCTCCTGCAGAATGCCTTACAAATCCATTTCACTCCTCAGCATCCCTGCACACCTACCTGGTACATTCATCCCAAGAGCCACAAAGTAGGGAATCCCAGATGACCATATAGTTGTGGCAAATGGATCTCCTTTCAACAGAATTTAGCCTTTGTGAATCAGCAACTCCCACCTTTAATCCAAAATCTTCCTTTCTACATCAGAGATACCCACAATTCCTGGAGCGTCTGTCCAATCCTCATCCCATCTCCAGAATCCTTCCTTGTCTCCATTGATGTTATCTTGTTGTACAAAATCAACCTGCAGTGCCAGGGCCTTAGTTCTCTGAACTCACACAGCCCCCCCCCCCCCCAAAATATCCTTTCTCACATCCCTGGCTAACTCAATTGAGGTATTTACACAATTTAGTTCACTAAAACATGGCAGACATAATAGCCAAGTCACTAGTTTTTGTTAAAATATACGATCCATAACTCTGATAGCAAGTTAAGTGAATGCATATTGTATGGTGTAGACTTGGCTCAGAACAAGATCTCATTAATTTTTGTCACTATACAACCATGAAACTTGGCCTTATTTTTTTTTTTTTGAAAGAATTGATTTTATAAGATTTCATTTCTTATATAAGTTGATTGCTTATTCTGAGACGTCACTTAATGTGATGGTTCCATTTGAAAATTGGACATTTTGGAATTGAAGTATTATCTCCGATACCAACAATGCACACATATTTTTGTAAATCGTGTGTGTGTACTGGGCGAGCAACATCAGTTGCTGTAGACTTAGGTACGATCATAAGTAGATTCTGAGTAACTTCCAAACTAAGCATAGTAAAACAAACTAAAATGTAATACATAATGGGTTAGCGTCATCCATAGCAAAGTGATTGACACACAAATATACACTGTAACATTTCATTTTTGCGGTTACCATTGGTTAAATACGGGGAAAATCACAAGTATTGGACTTTTCTTATGATTTTGGGATGAAACCATATATATACCAAAATACTTCTTTGTAGGACCAGAGAAGTACTGTGGAACTGTAATGAAATGTCACAGTCAGTTAAAAACTTTGAATTTCACTGACTTCAAAAGTAAGGAGAGAAAAAAAGTAAAATTTAACTTTAGTTAAGCTTAGTTCCATTTATAATGAAAACCTGTGTCATTTGGATTTGTCAGCATAGAAAATGATTTTATTTTTGGTTTTGATAGGGGGTACATATATGGAAATTCAGCAGGTATAGATGCTTCTTATTTTCTGGGGATAAAACACTGTGTACACAATTTAAGCTTTCTACCACTACGGAAATACTTCAATGTTTTTATGATTATCAATCAGTGAGTAAGCTAATGACAAAATTGGTGAGATTTTCATATGAATAATATCCAAACTAAGAACAACAACAAAAAACAATTATTTTTTTGTTAAGGTTGATGATATGTATGCACAATAGAGATTTGAGACATGTAGTGCCATCCAGACCAAAGATATTGAGGTATAAAAATGGCCCAAATTGCTTTCAGATGTACACTGCCATTTTGATACCATGAGCCCATAACCAATTGAACTGGAGATTGTTGCAGTGTTACATTAGATAATGTGTGATTTGATCTGTCAAACAGTTGAGATTGCTTACCTACAGTGCAACTGTTGATGCATTTTACTAACATTTTCAATATGCCCATAAAAATGTGCCTTTAAGAGAGCTGAGTTCATTCTTTTTAATTACAACTATCATATTAAAATAGTGCCAATACTACTTTGTTGTAAAAATCTTTTCCAGAATAGTAACAGTACTTTTTTAGGAAAAATAATTTCACTTCTCACGCTTTCCCCCTCATATCTGCAGCTTTAATAAATATATATTTATTTTGATGTACATATTTTATTTATAGGAAGAAGAATATTGAACAGAGGCAGAATGTAATATCAGAATTGGTTTTCACTGAAAAAGAATATATTCGCGACCTCAAAATCACATATGAAACTTTCAATCTACACAATCCAGAATTTCTAGAAAGTAAGGGAATTAATGTTCAAGTGGTGTTTGGAAACATTCTTGATGTAAGTAAACTTTGTTTCATGTTTTGAAGATCTTGAAGTTAAAAATATAACATTGACATGTTAAAATTCAAAATTTAAAGTTGCAGTTTGACAGTTGTTTTCTCTTTAAAGAAGATCAATACACCTGATGAGGCTGTTCAATGCAGTAACTGTGCTTGCCTGCTGTTAACTTGTTCTAGAACTTGTGGTACAAGAAATTTCTTTTGTTATACGGTATTTGGAAACCAGGTTGATTAAGGGCATAGTTACTAATCACCCCATTACATATCAGACACCTCAGTCAAATTGCAAACCTTACCTCACCACACCACCTGCTTCATGTCTTTTTTTTAAAAAAAGAAGAACAATGTACTGCTCTTGATGCATACTAAACCCTTTAATCTATAAAAAAATATCACTAGAACTTGGAGGAAAATAACAAGCCACCCTCCTACCCCTGTGCATTTGGCCTAGAATGGTTAATACAGGCATCTTAAGACTTTCTTATGTTGAAAAACCTCCAATAAATATTAATAAAAATGCTTTCTGATATCACTTAATCGCATTCTGTGGCATTATGCCAATTATTACACTCGGTTGAATGTTTTCGCATATTGGGCCATTTAGATAATACTTGCAGGCAGGCCTCTCTTAATTGTTTTGTGATTGCATTTCCCCATATATCTTCTTTATTCTGTCACCCAGATTTGAAATGATGCCAATGCAATGTTAGATATTTAATTTCTTATTCCACTTCCTACCTGATAAAAGCTTAACCGTAAGCTGTTATCAAGATTGTCTTCAAGATAAAGAATAAATATACTAATACTGTCAATTTTAGACTACTTTAGGCTGTTCTGTCTACAGTAATATAAAGTAACTGTTACTACTGTGTCAGTTTACTATCACTGATGATTAAACATGAAAGAAAATGGAAGATGGGACTTCGCCTACTTTCGCAGCACTGATTTCATTGTGATTGTTATCAACTTTTTACAATTTGAAGGCTGCAAAGTTGTCTTCAATTACACAGGATCTTGTCGTAAAGAGAGGTAATTAATCTTAACCAGACATTAATAAATGCCCACAGGTGGGCACAGTTAATCCAAACGTTAACTTCGTTAATCATTATTCCGCTACTTAAAAAGTTAACTTCGATAATCGTTAAAGCGTTAAATGTTTATAAATTTAACGCAAGTTAAAGTTATCCGTTAAAAGTTAACTAGTCAAAAGTTGTACTGATGTATTAGTATTATAGTACGGTAGGTATAACTGCTCTCTATCTCAAGGTGTCATGTACCATGATGCAAGTGTGGATTTATTTATAAAAATTAACAAATTGTGGTTACGCTATTGCCACAACAACGAAGTGGTATTCCTGTCTGTTTTTATCTTTGTTGAGACTGTGATCAACATAACACTTGTAAATTGTCTTACGAGAGACAATTAAGATACTCGTGACTTTATATATATATATATATATATATATATATATAAAAAAAAAAAAAAAAAAAAAAAAAAAAAAAAAAAACATGAACGTAGAATGAAAAGCAACAATATTATAGAAAACAAGTTGGACTGGGACACCTGAATATGTGAAAACTGCTACCAGTGAAATTTGCGGCCAACCTAAAATCTACGACCAATGCCTGTTACGGTTACCTTTGTGCCACGGCCTACCTGTGACCTAAAGGTCCCTTTAGACGACCCGGCCTGGTTTCACTAAATCATGGACTGCATGTTTTTACGTGAACAAATAGAACGTAAGTTAGTCAGCGACATCCTTTTACATTACACGGCCGAAACTGCCAAACTAGCTTCTACTTATTTTATTTTTTTTTTAAAAATTTAAAAAAAAAAAAAAGACACACAAATGTTTCGAATTAAAA
The DNA here is from genome assembly GCA_031002005.1 of Vandiemenella viatica. Taxonomy (NCBI): domain Eukaryota; kingdom Metazoa; phylum Arthropoda; class Insecta; order Orthoptera; family Morabidae; genus Vandiemenella; species Vandiemenella viatica. Next base: position 113,577,887 of record CM061921.1, read on the forward strand.
TTGCACATCACCTTTTTCGTAACTTGTATATTATTTCTTTAAATTTTTTCGCACTGGTTACTGAAAGTTGAGTTTTTTGCCGATCTGCAACACTGCAGACTCCAGTGCGATACTAACTATCGATCAGGCGGCCGGTCATCCACTGGCACAGAATTTCGTCTGAGTAATGCCCGATTTGACGGCCGAACAGTTTGTCCGATTAACCTCTTCCGACACACACTGCCGATCCGTCACTGTTGCTTCAACACCAACTGAACGCGATGTTTTTACTAAACGTATAATAACGACATACATTTTGTAATATTAAATACACCTCATTACAGATAATAATGTTGATTTGTCAATAAGATAGGTTATGACGCTTTTTAGTTTATTTACGTTTGCAGAATTCACAATATAAAATAGTCACGCCACCGCCGGCTGAAAATGCTCGGCGCTCTGCCTCCAAGATTTTAGCAGGCGGCGCCCACTACTACACCGAACATACGAGCAGCGCTGCCAGTACAGCCAACTTATATTATACCGCTGTCTCTTTGAAATTATACAGAATGAAACCCAATTATACAAAGGGGTCATCCATTGATTACATACGTGAGTGAAAGTGCTGGGAGCAAAAAAAGTCCACGAAAAGTAAACAATGTATACATTGAAAAATTTTGAATAACAAAAAGGAAATAGATATGCAGGAAGGGTTGCCAACTCAATGAAACAAAGGGCAAACACTTTCAAAAAGGTGCTGGAATGTACTTTACTTTTAAGTGCCCATTTTTGTATCCAATTATACAAGGCAATCTGTTATACAAACAGGATACAAGAGGTAACAAAATTATACAAGTTTTGTATCCAATTATACAATCTGGCAGCCCTGCATACGAGTGGTGGCGTGGCGCACAGTTCAAACAAACGAAAAGACGTCAACAACCTATGTAACGGACTAAAGTTAACGGAAGTCCAATTTAATGGAAGTTAAGAAGACCGTTAATGATTTTTTAGATTAACTTAAAAGTTAAATTTTCGCAATTTTTTTAACTTCGTTAATTAATGATTAACGGATTAACTGTTTTGTGCCCAGCTGTGTAAATGCCAATGCAGTAACCAGAAGAGTGGCAAACTGCTTATTGTGTCTCTTGACTAGCTCAACTTTGTAAGTGAGAAACTGTTATAAAAATCTTTTATTTAAATATGTTGTAGAAGAGTATTGTTTAAGAGAAGGTGCTCTAAAATAACTGTAATTGTGACATGCATACATGTGATTAGTAGATACAAACTAGGCATTATTACCTTAGGGTTAGTCATGTGGTATAATTATGAGGGAAGACCTTCATCTTTGTATGCTTGCCTATTCATGACATTCAGTAATTTTTATGATGGTGGCTACAAGCAACAAGGAGTTTTTATAAAGTGTTGCTGTTGCATGGAAAAAGTGGAGCAGAAACCATTTGTATGCTCCAGCAAACTTTCAACTATGACAGAATATGATGACGTGTGTAAGATTGGAGTCACTAATTGTGAACTTCTTCTTGTCCACTACTCATCTTATTAGAAGGCAATAAGTTTTGGCACACCACCTCTGAATCTTTACTGTGGCATCTTCGTACAGTGAAAAATCAGCTCCTCTGTCAATGATAGTTGCTGGTTGCTTACACTCTTCACTAGAATTAATCCTCACCAAGGAATAAATACTAGAAGTTGGTATTGTCACCTCACACTCATGAAAATATATTTTGATTTATAGTATGTAATCATGTTCAAAAATATTATACATATTTGTATTAAATTAGACCATGGTACTTAAATACTTGTGGAAACTACTCTGAAAAATTATGAAGTATACAGTATTTTCAAACCCAATACAGAGCGCGGAAGTTCTGTAAAAAATTTGAAGGCATAATATTGTAACTGTGATTAGGGCCGGGAAATAGTCTTGGTATGAATTTCAATTATTTATTTGAGGAAGACATTACTTACAGGGCTATGACAAACCCTGGATGTGGCATCATGTCAGGCATACAAATACATGATTGGAAAGGATAACTCTTGTGGAGTTCAGGTCTTTTTTTAGGGTAAATATAGTAAATGGATCATGATGCCTAAAAAAAATAAACTGTCTGATAATAAAAATTTATCAAAATTAGAAATTGAAACTGATATGCCAGTATATACTGATCGAGTAAATTACTCCAAATCATCAAATAAAAGTCTTCAGACCACTATTCTACATCAGAATGCAAGAAGAATTTTTAATAAAATCGATGAATTTGCCTTGCGCCTAGATTAGATTCAAAATTTGGGAAAGGTCGATATAGGGGTTTTGCGTTCTTGTAAACGTGGTTTGTGAGACCCAGGAATCCAATTAGTCAGTTGCCAACCCCAAAGTGTAAATTAAGCTTGCATTATTGTAGATGTAATATGGAAATAGGGGGATTTGGCATTTTTTTTAGAAATAATATCTAATGTAACTGTGCAGTTGTAAGTAAGTGCTATATAGAGCAACACTTTGAATGCTGTGTTACAAAACTGGAATATGGTAAAGAACAGCTCATTGTTATAGCAATATGTACGGCCTGACCTCTCCCATCTGGAAATTTCAGTATGTTTTTATCATAGAGTCCTATATACATTGCAGTACACTGCCAGCATATTGTCAGTAATAAATGGTAACTCTGATCATGATGCCGAAGTATTTTGTATCAAGCCCAGAAGCAGTGTAATTCACAAAAATATTTTTATATAAAAGAAATGTTAATGAGAACAATATAAAACATTTCATGAATTGCTTAAATAGTTCATGGTCTGAAGTGTGTGCTTCACAGGTATTAATACAAAATTTGATCGTTTCTATATATATTCCAAACACTTTTTGAAGTATGTTTTAGAAAAGGGAAAATTGCCAGCATGCCAAACAGTGAACTGGATAAAGGGTGAATTACAAAGTTATTAGAGTTTAAAGCAGAAAGGGACCTTTACTTAAAAGTAAGAGAATCTGACTAAAAGCTCTTTATAAACTTTATTCTAAAATACTAAGGATTGCAGTCGACAAGAATAATGAATTCTAGTAGTAAAATTAAAACTGCATGGAATGTCATAAAATATGAAACAGAAAAATCTGCAAATCACTCAAAAGACATTAAAAAATGGATTTGTGCATACTAAATTACGGGAACTTCAAAATACTTAACAAACATTTTACTTCAGTTGTAGAGAAATTAGATATAGGAAAAGAATACCCAGATAGTGCTCTAAGGCTTCTTCATACATGTTTGCCAAATAAATTTGTGGGGATGCAATTGTCAGCAGTAACTGTTTCAGAAATATACTCGTGAACCAATTTATTTCCAAATAGACTAAAATATGCAGCTATAAAACCATTATTTTTTAAAAAAGAAGTGATATGTATAGATAATTACTATCCCATTTCTTTACTTCCAGGATTCTCAGCGTCATAAGTAATAAAATATGCTGCACAGTATAATTTGGATTGCAAAAAATAACATCCACAGAAATGGCTTTTATGGTTCACTAAGAGAACACCATAATGTAAAATCAGGTTGAGATTTTACCATCTGGCAATATAGCCTTGCCACCAAATAGCTTAGTAAGAATAATAAGATGGTATGAATTTCAGGATGAGGGGAAAGCTGGAAAAGTTTGTAAGAGTTATGTTTTCTTATGAAATAATTATTTCAGTTTATATTTTTGGGTGGGGGGGGGGAAGAGAATAGCATAGCATATTTGGAAACCTACTTACAAGTTTCGGGAGTGTTTGTGGATCATAATCTGGGACAAACTAGTGAAAAGTTGTGGACACTGAGCCAAAGATTATCATAGTGTTCTCACAAATGAAGTAAAGGACATTTCTTTCTTCTGACATGAATGTGATCATGTGTGGATTCTGTGTGCTGTTTGATTATTTCAGTTTCATTCCCATGAATAGACTTTGAATTCTTTGGAAACAACAGACCTACTGAAATTTATTGATGGCTGTTGCAAAATATCAAAAAAGTGTTGGGAACAATAAGTCGTGAGTGATCATTGTTGTTTGACATCCGTGAAACAGATTCCTCTTTACTCCTCAGAGAAGTTACCTTGTTATTACCTCACATCATCCCAGATGGATTACTCATCATTTGACAGCTCTGAATGACTTGAAATAGGTCCTGTAAAGTGAAATCAACATTGAATACTTAACAGACAATAAGGGAGTCTGATACCAAGATTGCGAACAATTTGCCTTTTATGCCTTACGTAGTTTCACCTTTGCAACAAGAGCTCTTTTACCAGCAGCATATCTGGAAATAACAAAACAGGTGTATTCTTGATTTTCAATCAGTCATATCATATGGTATAAATTTTTAGTGGGAAACTCTTCGCACCTCATTGGTTATTCATGATTTTTTGTTTAAAAAAAAAACAAACTGTTGTTTTGCCTCAGCCACTGTATTCACCCGAAGTGCCCTGCTGTGACTTCTTTCTATTCCCAAGGCTGAAGAGAATCTTAAAAGAACAACATTTTAGCATCACTGAGGAGATAAAAATAGATTCACTGAAGGAGCTGAATTCTATACTGGAAAGTGAAATCTGAGTGCTACTAAGACTGGAAATAGTGCTGGCACAAGTGTATTTTATCTAAGGGGGTTTACTTTTTAAAGGGGACAACATTGATCCTGATTAATAAATAAATATTCTTTTAGACCTTATACAGTGCCCACCTTAGATATTTAACACTAAAAACCTTATAAAACTGAATGAGTTACACCTCTCATGATGTCTCTGTGCTGGAGTACATTGCCACATACAGATTATTATAAATAAATATGGATATTACTGCCACATGTGTGATTTCAAGATATCTTATTTTTAACATGATGACATGTCAACTGAAGGCTTGCTATAACTTACCTATCCTTCTACAAGCTGAACTGAATAAAGGTTCAATTAATGGAGGTTATTAAAAGACTATTGAGAAAGTTCATGAAGAAATAAATTGTTAATGTAATACCTGCAAACACATTCTAACAGAATATTTGCAAACACGACAGTGTTCTGGCCCGTTTGGCTGACAGAATCCTTGATTAAGAATAACATAGTGCTGGTGTTTCACCATCTTAACCCCCTCTCCCCCTCCTTTTGTACAGCCTTTTTACACGAGTTGTTTTGTTTTATTTCCATAGTCAGAATCTGTAAGAAAGGCACTCTTCGATGATGTTGACGAGGTGAAAGAAAAGTCACTGAATGCTCTAAACAGTATTTGGAGTCTAAAGTTCCAGGTTTTTTTTTTTTTTTTTTGAGCAGTAGAAAAAACACAAGGATATGTATACTGACTCACGTAGAGATCACTTGCTACTAAAATATATAATAGTAAGGTTCAACAAAACTGATAAAAAAGAAACTAAGTCTGGTTCTTTCAGATACACACTAGTATATTCTGATACCACTTCTTTGTCATTTTTGAGGAAATTGAAATGCAGTTTGCGTGTTCATGCTGGAGTTAAAACGTGCTTTATTGTTAACATAAAGGTTGAGGTCACATTATTTGTTTCAAAGGAACAGTAATTATAAAACATTTGATTAGGCTTCAGATAAGTGTTATTTTCCTGTAATAGTGATTTCCTTCAGTTATTTGAATGTTGTAGTGAAAAATAACAGCAACTCAGTTTTATCAATAGAATGCTGAATGCATTATTCTTAACAGTGAGTGTGCTGTGATACATTTTTACTCTAAGGCTTGGAACAAAAGAATTCCAACAGTATAGAGAAATTTTTAACATGTTCTATTGAGGCTGGCATTTAGTTTTGCAGTTTGAAATTATATATGTCAGTGGTCAGAGAATATTTAGAAAACCTAACTCATCATAATCATTTGTCAACCTAGCTACTGTACTGTTTGGTGGTCTTCAGACTTGGTGATATGGTTTTGTAGATTTATGACTTATTGGTAATCGTATGAAAGAGGATTGATGATGCTGCTATAACTGCAGCAGCTACTTGCACTTTCACCATGAGCTCACTAGTCTCACGTGCCATCATAGTAGCCTCGAACTTTGTCCAGCTGGTCTGATAGAAGGCATGCTGCGTGCCCTCCACACCGACGCTACCTGTTGTCTGCTGGATCACCTCGGATGGTTTGACCAGCACTTGTTGGTTGTATATGGTGACCGTGTGCTGAATGGTTGCACTGCTTTGACACGACTGCTGCCTCTGCTTGCTCTGTGGACAAAGTTTGGCCGGGCAGCCTCCGCAACAGTTGGCATGCAGACTACCACATTGCAACTTACTATCATCGTGTGGGTTGTGACAGTCAGCCCCCACAGCAGACATGCCTCGCAGCCAGGCTGCAAGTAAATTATTCTGCCAGTATTTAGTGCAGGTCTCTTCTTTGGCTCTACCTGTAGCCCCGTAGCTAGTTGACCTTACAGATTTTTATGTTATGGCAGGACATCCTTGCTTGATCACTGTGTTTGTTGGATGTCACTAACACTATGCTCACATTTTGTGAGCATGTTGGCCATGTTCTTCATTGCTCTCATGGCAGACAGCCTCCTGATGACCTGTGGTCATGGGTCCCTCAGTGTTTGCACACTGTAATATATGTTGTACTGGGCGAGGTATGTCGTGACTGCACATTGGTCCATTGGGCACGACATACACAACTTGATTGCGCCTTGCTCTGTCCAGTCGAACACTCTGCTATGAGTCACAACTGATTGATATGACTGACCAGTTACTAGTATAATATGATTTGACCACAGTAATGAAAGCTCTCTTATGATTATGGGTAGGCTGAGCAGAGGAGTTGGGTACTGTAGAGGGGCATGAATCTTGTTCACTTTGCTAGTACCAGTTTCCAGGTGAGACAAGGATGGTTTATAGTATGTCACATTGTCTTGTTTTCTTGCTACCTGCAGTACAAAGTAGCTTGATACTTACAAGGAATGTCTGTAAGGCATACCAGTCAAGTTATTCCATTGATGTTAGTATCACCATGGACCAATGTCACCAGGTGACGGTTTGCGGGGTCCACGAAGACTGCCATGAAATCTTTGTAGGCAGATGTGAATAGTAGATCAGGGTCTTGTGTTGGACACCCAACACAAGATATTACTAAGAGTGTTAAATAGATGAATATCTAGCAGACTGTCCATGTCAATTGCTGAAGAACAGTTTGGATTTCAAAAAGGGAGAAATGCAAGAGACGCTATTGGTTTGCTGAGAACAATAGGTGAAAGATACATTGAAAGGGAAAGAGATCGTTACATGGTTTTCATAGACCAGGAAAAGGCTTTTGATAGAGTGCAATGGGTTAAGTTAATGGATATTATGAAAATAAAGGCATTGATTGGAAGGAAAGAAGGCTAACAAGTAAATTATACATCAAACAAGGTGTGATAGTGAGAGTGGGGAATGATTTTATTGAAGAAGGAAAGATTGGAAGAGGTGTTAGAAAGGGATGTTGTTTGTCACCCATATTACTTAACATATATTTGGAGGAAATTATAAACAGAAGTTTAAGAGATAAATGAGATGTATGCATGGGTGGATGTAGGATTAGGTGCGTAAGGTTTGCTGATGACATGGTTTTGCTGGCGGAAAGTGTCACGATACTCAGAAGAATGTTAGAGGCTTCAGACAAAGGGTGTAAGGAATTCGGAATGAGAATCAGTAGGACTAAAACTAAGTGTATGATGGTGGGAAAAAATAAGAAAGAAATGATGATAACGCTACAAGGAGAAATAATTGAACAAGTGGAGTCCTTCAGATATCTTGGGAGTATTGTGAGTGGTGATATGAGTTGCAAGAAGGAGGTGAAAACTAGAATAGCAATGGCAAAGGAAGCTTTCAATAGAAGGAAAAATTTGTAATGCTGAAGGCTGGATAAAAACCTGAGGAAAAAACTAGCTAAATGTTTTTTATGGAGCGTAGGACTATATGGAGCAGAAACATGGAAGCTACATAAAGAAGATCTAAAAAGGTTGGAAGCTTTCGAAATGTGGATATGGAGGAGGAGGGAGAAAATTAGTTGGAAGGAATGATGGCATGATGAAGTGCTGGAACGAGTAGGAGAGCAAAGGTCACTCATAAAAACAATGAGGAACAGAAAAAGGAACTGGATTGGTCATGTGCTAAGGAATGAGTGCCTGCTTAAAACTGCTCTGGAGGGGATTGTAGACCGGAGGGAAAAGAAAAGGTCGGCGAAGGAAGAAAATGATTGGTAATATAATGATAAATGGAAAATATATAGAGACTAAGAGAATGGCAGAACAGAGGGAGGTGTGGAGGGCTGTCACTGTGCGTAGGCCTGCTGAATAGCAGAAAACCCTTGATGATGATGATAATTCTCAGATTATTTTTCTATGAATCCTTTGGGTAGCTATGCTCACAAAGCATGCATGTCAATTCACTCTGAGTTTCTGCTTAAAAAACTGTGTGTAACATTCAGTGAAGACATATTCAAGGCCAGTTGATTGATTGTTGTTTATCAAAAGTAGCGACATGGGCTTGAAAGATGTCTGTGTGCACTCACTCAACACATTAATTTGAAGAAGCCTGCTGATTTGTTGTTGTTTTTTTAAAGTGATATGTATGAAGGATGGCTGTGTGTACTCACTCGACATATTAGTTTGGTGAAGTCTGTTGGATGACTGTTGGCTGCTGTGGAAAACTTAACTGATGTAAGAGTAGCAATGTAAACTGTGGTGGATTAAAATATTTAATGATTTCTGCAGCAGTTTACTTTGTAAAATCTGTACATAAAATATGAAGAAATTTTGAATTTATTTAAGAATAGTCAATTGCAGTGTAAACATTTTGTTCTCATTAAAAGTCGGTCGATGTGAGATTAATGGAAGTTGCTTTAAGATAAAAGTATTGACACTTGATGTCAAATTTAAAAAAAAATTATGCCGGGATGCTTCCTTCAAAAGGCCATGGCCGAATTCCTTCCCATTCCTTGCCCCGCATCCTTTCCTGTCTCTAAAGACCTAGTTGTTGTAGGAGACGTTAAGCAGTTAAAAAAAAAATTACTTGCCGAATAAAATTTAGATGTCATGCTTATTTTTTCTTGCTGCTTAGAGTTAGAGATGAATTCATTAGAAATACACTCTGCAGGCTCTATAAAGCAACTGGAGACACTGCAGTGGAAGAAATCAGCATGTCCCATTAATATTCCAGTCATCATCATCTTTCGAACATTTCTATTTTAGTGGGTTGTCTGGCACATTCTCTTCCATGGGCTGTGCTGGAACAAGGTTCCATCTACTATTGGCTTGCTAGCCCTGTCATAATTTTTGACTCGGAAGGGGATGTGTTACCATCTGTCTGTAAAACATGTAGGTTGTCTGATATGTATATTTTGTCTGTAAAATGTGTAGCTTATAAAGCAGGGATTTGGACTATTCACATTGTGAAAAACCGTAATTGGGAACACTGGTATGCCGGACATGGGATTTGAATCTAGGCCATTTGTACCTCCTCGATTCAGTCTCGTGCACAGCCACTATGGCATGTTTCCAATCAGATTATGTTACTGAAATCGGAAAACTGTAGAGATAATTTCCATTTAATCAAAGAAATGCTAAAAGCTACTGAATTTACGGGGCGAGTAAACTCAAATCCGACAAGAGTAGCTTTCGATAAAGCACTCCGGCCATCGTTATCTGGGTTTTCCATGGTTTTCCCGGATCACTCCAGGCGAATGCTGGGATGGTTCCTCAAAATAGCCCATGGGCGCCTCCTGCCATATCCCGTATATCCCTTCCAAACCACTACCCTTTCGGATAGGTTGCATTGCACCCTCCGCCACACACTTTTAGTGAACCGTGGAGTAATAATAATAATATGTTTAAATGAAGTACTGGAGCATATAAAAACAAATTATATTTTGAACCAGCTTGGGTTTATGAAGAACAGATTCTGTGAAAAACTGTTGCTATTGGATTTTTGTAGAGCATTTGATACTGTACCACACAGTCACCTCTTAGTAATTATCTGAATATATACTGGGTAAGAAAGTGGATAGTTATATTACTTTTTACTACCTCTTGTAATCTAGATGTTACTTTTGGCATCCTGCAAGGAAGTGTAATAGGGTGGCATATTTTTTGAATGATTGTGGATACAATGTTATGAGCAGTTAAAACTGTTTGATTGTGATGCTGTTGTCTAGAGGGAAGTAAAAAGTGCTTATGATTGTTTGGCCACTCGGCATCAACGTTATTCACCATGTTGCAATAAACAGCATTTAAAACTGACTTACAAGTTGATGCACATAATGATCATAAAGAAGTCCCTTGTGTGTGAGTATGAAGTAGGAATTTCAGTTGTTCTGGAAATAGTTTGTGTAGATGTTTGATGTGTTTGCAACTATTGCTAAAATGCGTTATTTTTTTTTCCTTATTTTTTTTTTTTCCATAGGTGATGCATATAGCAGAAGAATTGCTGGACAAACTTCAGTTTGCCATGAAGGGAAAAAGTGATGAGGATCAGTGTGTAGGTCCTTGCTTTGTCGAACTTGCTGAAAAGATGAAAGCTGTATATGGACAATATTGTATGAATCATGATGAAGCACTTACACTCTTGGAGAAGGTTAGTTAATGAGTTGTTGCTTACAAATTTTTCTCATTTGCTTTAAACCTGCTATGAAATTTTGCAGTTTCATGATTACTGATAAATTTGTACCAAATCAGTAATTACTTCTATCTGGTACATCACGTGGATGATGGTGGTGCATAATATAATGTGTATCTTTTTTTTTGTAAAATATTTTTGTTTGTTTGTTTTGTTTTCTCTTTAAGCTCTTCAGCTTCTTACTTCAGACATCTAACCGATGACTGCATTATTGTCTGACACTAGGTTTTGCCTGTGGCATTACTTGTATGCACTACAGTATTTTAGATAATGTAGGCATCACAGGTTTACAATTTTAACACATTCAGTGCTTGATTCAGTATTTGAACTATTAATACACTTCTAGATGTTACCAATTCCTTTCAAGTTGGACTATACAAGCTAGCTGACAAACACATTGTGGATATGACATATCCTCTTGTCAAAAGTTTTTAGATATTATGCACTTACATTTCCTCCAATTCATTATACCCTGTTCACCTTCAACTGGCTGCTCAAGGTTATGTTCCCCTTGCTCTGCTCGTAACCTCACCACCACCTCTCATTGCCTCTCCTTCTGAGCAGACTGCTGTGTCCAGGCCAGTGTTACCACCTTACGAAAACAAAAGTCGCTAGGCCTGGTCTAAAACCTCACTAGATTACAGGAAATTTAGAACTAGATAGAACTCGATAGAAATCGCTAAATAAAATAAAGGAAAATGGTAAAGTAAGTAGTATAAAAATGTTCTAATAATTAGTATTTTCATTAAATTCAACATAATATTGTATTAAAAATCAACATCAAATTCTTCAATCGGTATTTCTTCTTCATTATCTTGGTTTATCGTTGGAGTTACAGAACTTGCAGATGTGGAAGGATGATATAAATCGTCAATCTTAGTTTTAAAAGAATATTTAGTATCTTTACCAATTGCAGCAATCACATCAGCTGGAAGCTTGTAACTGTAGTGCCTTTTTCCACAATTTTTAACTGATTCCTTATAAAAAGAAAGCTATTAAGAGTATTTACAGCTATCCTATTTCTCAATTTGTTTTTAACAATGTTCATTGCACTGAAAATCTGCTCTACTGCGGCATTCGAGTGAGGAAATGATAAAGCGGATATGGTTAAATCAGGTATTTATTCCAGCAGCTTTCTTCTATTTTCGAGCTTCAGCCCAAAATTCAATGACACTGCAGTGTCATAATTAATACCATGCTGTAGGAGTTTGTAAATTTTTCCTTCATCAAATCTGAGTTCTGAGGCAAGATCTACTATTTTGTTGTCTTTTCCCCGGCGAAGAATATTTTCCAAACTCAAAAGACACATTTTCTGCCAAATAATGTAGTTGGAAGGAAGCGAGTATAGTTTTCGAAACTCTGCAAGGTTGAATATCACTAAACTCGCCGAGTATTTTTTTAACGATGACATATTTAAGAATATCGCTGTTGAACTTCAAAATTCACTAAATCTAGTGAGAAAGTCGCTAAGGTGGCAACATTGGTCCAGGCACACAAGTGGCAACTTTGTCAGTGGGCTCTCTTTTCCCTTTGCATGTTAGGGTAAGGGCAGTGGAGTGGGAATATAGCAGAATGTCCTTGAGCCACAGCTGTTAACTGAACATGTTATAGATGCAGTTTGGATAGTAGACTTTGAAATGGCAAAAATGCTGATAAGAGAAAATTTTATTTTTAATCTTTCCTGAGGTACAATTCTCCCAAGGTTTTGCTCAATTTATTTATATCCCTAAGCCACATGTTATCATTATCTTTAGAATGTTTCAATATTCACATGTCATTCAGCACATCCTCTTCCAGAAGCTGTGCTTACCTTCTAAGCAAGGTTCCAGCTATTATCAGCCTGCTATGCCTCTCAGAGGTTTTGATGGGGGGATGGAGATGTGTTACAATCTGTTGTGTGTGTGCTAGAGAGAGAGAGAGAGAGAGAGAGAAGAGGGGGGGGGGTTGAGATTGAGGACTGTCCTAGCATTTTCCTAAGTGATTGTGAAAAACTGCTTAAAAACCTCAGTCAGGACAGCCAGTATGCTGGACCTGGGATTTAAACTAAACACAGGCCAATTGTACCTCCACGATCTAGCGTGGTAGCCCATTAACATGTGCATCCACAAAGGCGAGTCCGTAAGCCGAGGGCCAGCAGAATTTTTTAACTGTTCACCTACACGTTTTTACAAGTTACTTGAGTATATAATTTTCACTCAGCTGCAGACACCACAAGACAAATACACCACTCAATTAAAAATACCTGTGCTACACTGTTGATACTAGCATAGCACAGCTTACTACCTCCTTCATTTTGTTTCACTAATAACAATTTTTCAATATCTGGCCATTTGTAGTTATTAACAAGGTTATCTGGATTCAAGGCAAGCAGGTCTTATTGCCTGTGAAAACACAATGTACTAGTTGTGGACAGTCTTCTAGATTTGTTGATTAATATGCATTTCGTACATGACACAAGGACCATCCAGAGAGTAGTACCCATTTGCACCATGTACAGCATTGGCAACTCTGGTGGTTGCCATGTGTATTAACCATGACATGTTTCACATCCCAGAGGTACTTTCTCAGCAGGGATCCATGAAACATGATTGATAAATAAATAAATAAATTGAAGCACAACCAGTTTAAGTCGGCTGTCTTCTAACTGCGTGTGAGGTTATGTTCCAGCATTAATGCTGTTCTTTTTTCTGTGAAGATTTAAAAATGATTTTAAAAATTATAATAATATGTTTTCAACTATCCACACTACAGCCCAGATCTGGCTCCTGAGTTTCATCTTTTTACAAAGTTGAAAAACTTTTTGGAAAGAATACATTTCCAAAGTAATGAAGATCTCAAAGAAAGAACCACTACTTTTCTCAGTGAATTTGCAGCAGAGGAATATGAGGCAGGGGTAGTATGACAAGTGTGTGAATTTATATGGCTGCTATGTAGAAAAATAGTTTAATTTATGTTTATTTAAAATGGAAAATTTCTTTTAAAAATCTTTACTGGTTATTCTTTAATTATTGAATGGTTAATACTTTCTGAATGACCCATATATCACAGCAAATTCAGACCATTTCACTGGCGACTTCCTGTCTGTTATGGACCATACACAGTGTGTGTTAAGTGAACAAGTATGTATCAGGTAATGCTATTATTAATTACAGAAGTATCTTGAGACAATCATATTTTAGGACTTATCGGAAAACAACTTGTTGGCATGTCTTGGTTTGATATTTACCATCCATAGTTGCATTATATATAGATTGATACACCCTGTTTGTAAATTACACTTATGTCATTAAACTGTTAAGTGGAATTGTGATTTGACCCAAAACTATCAACATCAGTACTAATTTTTCCATAATATGGATTTGAATTAATAACATTTTAAAATATTTTCTTACAGTATGAATCTGATGAAAGTATACAGAGGATATTTAATAAAGGCTTGGAAACACTGCGTTACCAGATTGCTTGTTTTGATATGAGTTCAATACTTATAAAACCTGTGCAGAGAATTCTGAAGTACCCTCTGATTCTGAATGAACTTATTAAGGTAATGTACAAGGAGTGTTTCTGATGTATGAACATATTTTTACAGATCCTTTTAGAATAATTTAACATTTTGTTTGTATGCTTTCAAAATCATAAATAAAATTATAAAAAAAAAAATGGAAACATGTAAGAAACAAGTCTTTCCTGGCATTGTGTATTAATATAATGCACTAGAATAACAAGCCAATAGAACATAGTGTTCCCACACCAGAAGATGGTGATGAAATTACTTCAGAATGCTGTGATGGCTCCTTCAAAATACCATGGTCAAATCCCTTCCTGTTTCTTGTCCCTTCCTGCCATTAATGACCTCAACGAGATGTAAATAAATGGGAAACTTCTTTCTTGAAACATCAAACAAATGTTTTTCATACCATTTATCACATTTAAGTAATCTACTTTTCATGATTCACTGAATAAAAATACTGACTGGGAGAAAATAATTATACCAATGATTATAAAAATTGACATATGCAACCGAGCATGGTGGATGAGCAGTAATGCTCTGGACTAGCATGTGGGTTCGTATCCCTGTCCTGCCATCCAGACTTGGGTTTTCCATGGTTTCCTCAAATCACTCCAGGTGAATACCAGGATGGCACCTTTAGAAATGCCATGGTCATATTACTTTCCATTCCTTGCACCCTCTCCTCTCAATTACCTCAACATTGATGAGGTGTAGAACAATAATTTTTTTAAAAAATGGATTTCAATCCCTGTGTGTATTGCTTTCTCCCTGTCTAAATCTTTATTTGTATTACTGTCAAATGCTTCTGTCCTTTACAATTATTACCTGATTTATCATCATCAGAGGCTGTGCTGATTTTGAAAGCAATGTTCCATCTACTACCAGCTTGCTAGGCCTGTTGTAGTTTCAATGAGGGGAAGTGAATATTTTGTCATCTGTCTATGAAACGTGTAACTTTGAGATGGAGATTGGCAACCATCCCAGCATTTGCCTAGATGCAACCAGGATGGCTGGTATGCAGGGCCTGTTGCCCACTGTACCTCTCTGATTCAGTGTGGCAGTGCTCCAATGCACATAGCAACACTGATCGGTTACCTGATTCAATATGTTTTTAAATAATTTTCTTTAAGAGATTAAGCCATTTGGTAACTGAGCTGTGTGCACACCCAAGTTTACCTCGTGACTAACTAAACATCGAGCATGGTGAGTGAGCGATTAATGCTCTGGCCTCTCATTCAGGACGCGGGTTCAAATCCGCGTCTGAGCATCCAGATTTGGGTTTTCCATGGTTTCCCAAATCACTCCAGGCAAATGTCGGAATGATTCCTTCAAAAGGCCATGACCGAATTCCTTCCCATTCATTGCCCCCCTCTAATAACCTCAACGTCAACGAGGCGTAAAGCCATAATCGAAACTAAAAAAGACTAGCTAGGCATTGTGGGACAGGGTGGAGGTGGAGGGGGTGAACTGCTGATATATCCCAGGAAAAAAAGACAAAGATATTATATATGTATGTACATATAGCTGGCAGTGGTAAAATGAGCAGTAGATATGTATGAACATTGTATTAAAGTTAACAGTAAATAAAATGAAAGAATTTTGTTAAAATTGCTACTAGATAAAACAAAATAAGTGATGGGTTAAATGGTAGGGTTTTATTAGTGATTGAGGCCATGGGGGCCTGGGGCTGTCTGGTATTCAGGATAGTTTGATATGCAAGTTAAAACTCTGATTGCTCTCACAGTGAAGCCATTTTTGATGCTGTTAGAATCATGGTAATCGGCATGTTCATATACTGTATGGTATAAGTTACAGGTATGGACTGTTTGTCTGTGGCCATTCACTCTCACTGAGAGTTGCTGTGCAGTGAAGCCCGTGTAGGAACTAGTGCAGTAGCGGCAGTTTAGTTGGTATATTATGCATGTTGTGGAACAAGTAGCATGACCAATGATCAGGAAGGTTTCCCCTATGATTGGGTTGGAATATATCATAGTGGGTGGATGCATTTTGCAGGTTTTGCAGCAAGGTCTGTTGCATGGAAAAGATCCATATTGCAGTTTTGGAGAGTCTTCAGGAGGGTATTTGTGGACTAGTATGTTCTTAAGATTTTTTGGTCTGCCAAAACATGGTGGACAGTGGGTAGAATTTTAGATAGAATTGGGATTTGCATTTTTGGATGCTTCTGCCTTTGATGGCAAAGCTGTAAGGGAGGGGATGTTTGTTGTGGAATGGATGGAAACTGTCATAAAGTGTAGATATTGCTGCGAATAAGTGGGTTTGATGTAGACAGGGGTATGAATAACACCCTGTCTTAGAGTAATTTATACTTCAAGAAACGTGAGTGGGAGTAATTCCAGTTGAAACGACATTGATGGAATGTTTATTGTCAAGGGAATTGAGAAATTCTAGGAGTTGGCTTTCACTGTGGGTCCAGAGCATAAATGTATCATCTGCATATCTGAACCACACAGTGGGTTTGATGGGGGTTTGGTTCAGGAAATTTTCCTCCAAATGACCAAGGAATATGTTGGCATAGGATGGGTATATGTGGTTGCCCATGGAGGTGCCACAGATTTAGTGATATACTTTAGAATTTTTGGAGATAATTAGGTGAGCCAAGGATTAAAGGAAGTATGTAATGGAGAGGCTGTGCTGAGGTCACAGATCTAGGAATTGTTCCAGGGCAGTGACGCCCTGATTGGGGTGGGGGTAGGGGGGAATGAATAGAGGGAAGTTTCATGGCTGGAGACAAGGAAGGAGTCTGGAGGTAGAGGGGTGTGGATTGTGGACATACACTCAAGGAAGTGTGGGGTGTCTTTGATATAGGAAGGAAGATTCTGTACAAACGGTTGGAGATGTTGATCCAGTAAGGCTGAAATCCATTCATTGGGCAATTCAAATGCTGCAGGTTTAGGTCACCCTGGATTACCAACCTTGTGAATCTTGGGAAGAACGTGCATGGTGGATGTATGAGGATTCTAAGGAGTTGGGAGGGAAATGGACTTAGGAGGGAGGCCTTATTACCTAGCATGTGGAGATGGTGGAGTCTATATTGTGTGGACAGTGGATGTTGGTCTCGAGTCCATCAATCAAATCTTGCTACAGGTACATTCTTTTGCACTTCCTTCTACCCACTGCACCTCCCCCCCCCTTTTTTTTAATGTTTCAGCAGTTAACCCAATCTTAAAAACATCTTGGTTTACAAATACCCTAGTGCGTACTCTCCAAAACCACTGTATGGATCTTTTCCATGCAACAAGCCTTGCCTACAAAACCTGTAGCATGCCTCCACCCACTATGACATATGCCCATTGTTGGACATGCTACGTGTTCCATAACGAATGTCATATACCACCTAACCACCCGCCACTGCACTAGTTCCTGCATAGGCCTCACTACACAGCCTCAGAATGAATGGCCACAGACAAACAGTCCAAACCTGCAACTTGTACCTTACAGTACACGAATATGCTAATTACCACAATTCTAACAGCCTCAATGATAGTTTCACTGTGAGTGCAATCAGAGTTTTTCCCAAAGCCACCACCACATCAAAACTTTAGGGATGGGAACTTGCATACCAAAATATCCTGAATACCAGACACCCCTGTGGCCTCAATCGCCAATAAAACCCTACCATATAACCTATCACATATTTTATTTTCCTTCATCTAGTAACTATTTTAACAAAATTCTTTCATTTTATTCATTCTCCTCTTTACTACAGTATAATTTTTTTATATTCATATATATCTAATGTTCATTTTACCACTGCCAGGAATGGCCACATGCAAATATAATGTCTTTGGTTTTTTTCCTGGGATATGTTGATAGTTCACTTCACAGCAGTAAATTTCATTGTGTGCACACCTCCCTTGCCAAATGGTCAAATCTCTTTTACATTAATTAAGGTTTCAAACCACAATATTGTATATTTGTGTTTGTTTTATATGTTGTACACTCATCACAGCCTTCTGCTTTGGTGAGTGATGAGTTATTTTCCATATTATATGTTATATATATTGCTTATAAACCATTTCCTTTTTCCTTCGTATCATCAAAATAGTTTTGATGTGAGAGAATTTACTGTGAGAGTAGTGCTTGAGGAATAATTTATTTTCAGTGTACAGAAGATGGACATAAGGACAAACCGGCTCTTCTGATGGCGGTGAAGACTATAATGGATGTAGCTACCTATATAAATGAATACAAAAGAAGAAAGGATATAGGTGATATGAAGTTCATAACCACTAGTCTTACCATTCTTTATTTTATTTATTTGTTTTGCAAGTATTAACATTTTTCACTCACTATCCTTACTTAAAGGATCTTGAATTTTTTCAGTGTCAAAATATCTGGAGGATGGAAATGCTACCATATCACGTAAAATGGCGAGGTTATCACTGCACTCCGTTGCTAAGAAGTCTTCAAGGCTGGGTGTGCTGTTCACATCCAGTTTGGGGTTGAGTTCAATTGTATGTAATTATGTTCTTTAATTATCACAATTTGACATTTTTTATATTTTGTGTATTTAGCATATGTGTGATATGGGACGTGAAGTGTTTGAACATTTAATCTTTCTACACCTCTTCCCATAAACAAAAATAAAATGGCTAACTTTTTGCAAACTGTAATATTGTACTAAACCATATTTCTAATATCATTGCAACTTGGAGGATAATACAGAAAGTATAAACCATCTAGTTTTAACCAGATTAAGAGAGGATATCATACATTTTTAAGCCACAGGTCATTACTTTGAATTAGAACGAAGATAGAAAAATTAAACCTATCACTTACCAAAGCTGATAACAGAAGGGCTGTGATGACAAAAAATAAAAAAACAAGAACGAACATAAAAAACAAACATGGCAATTCTGTGAGGAGAAAAAACATTTGAAATAATTTGGTCAGCATATAAAACAAAGAATGTAACAATACAAAAGCTAATACAAAACATTTCTTGTAATCATGGAATTAGACACCCAAGTCTTATGTGGGTGGCTTCAGTGAAGTATGCTGTATGAATGACACAAAATTAACAGTTGAGGGCTTGACAATTTTTTGGGTGTGGAGACCATGAACTTTAAAAATTCCTTAATTTATATCTCCAATTGAGAATTTATTGCATCTGCTCATGAGCATTATGATCTCATTGTCTTAGTGGTGTATCAGTGAATGTAAGTTCACCTGTAAAGAATTGTCCATGTTGGAACAATTTAAATTCTAAAAAAAGCTGAAAATCGTTTGAAGCAGCATCTAGAGAACAGGTTGGATGTGTTCTATCCAATACTGTCCAATATTGGTTTGGTATCAGTAAAAGGAAATAATGCCATAAGAAACCTCTCAATGTTCTAAGTTAGGATTGATTGCTGTAGCATTCTGAGTGACTTAAAACAGTTTGTTAGAGTGATTTTTAGGCTTTAACCACACAGAAGGTTGCCACCATTAATTTTGAAAGCTTCTGCTTTTTTATTTGAAGAGGTTTGATGATGCGTTTGAGTGACTGGCATTTGCTATTAGGGGAAGGGAGCATAAGATTTGCAGTCTCTTTACCAATACAATCTTACAGTCTAATCAAGAGATTCATCTGATTGGGATATCACCCAATCAAAAATATCATTGTAGACACCTTTCTTACTAAGACCGGGATGAAGATCGATGTCTCACACTGAGGATGAGGCTTCATTACCTGGTCTGGTCATCCGGATTTAGGTTTTCTATGGTTTCACAGAATCATTCCAGGCAAATGCCAAGATAGTTAGTTCTTAAAGACCATGGCCAATTTCCCTGATAATTTTCTCCTGGCTCTAATGATTTTCATGGGGGAGGGTCCATAAATTACGGAGGTAAAATGGGGGGGGGATGGGTCCGGTAATATCTCACCAAGGGGAGAGGGGGGTCAATGGAAATCTCACGTGAGGTTTTTGAAATTTTTGTTGGACTGTAGAGCTCAAAAAAAAAGTCAACAAATGACGCGAAAGTAGATTTTATGGGGGTATATATAGGATTGGACCGTGTGAACTTCCTTATCACGATTTTCCCAGGGACTTTATCCGATAGCTGATCAGTTTCAGACAAATGTTACGAAATCTAATTTGATCATGACAATGAAAATCATCCTAGCACTCTGAAATTTTGGTAGTAGCAAGATATTGTTACAAACGTCAAATTAAGTTATTATAAAAAAATTTGCAACTTTAATAGTTTCGCCAGAAAAGAGTCATAAAGATGTGATTGCCATAACTTTCGAAATATTGCTCCTATTGAGCTGAAACAAATTTAATTCTACACTCCTATTGCTCGTCTATTCTCTGATGTCAAATAAAGAATTTTACCTAATTTTGAAAGTGGTCTAAAATACGAAAACAAAATTTAATGTCTTGAAATATTCCAAATATCGACTTGAAAATAACTCTAAACAAATTTCCCTAATGAAAAACTATTACTGTAAAAATTTGGAATCTCTAAGTCCATTCCCTGCTTTATTACGAATTTTATAAATATCACTCCACCCGAATGCCGAACGATCGCATCATCTCGTCCAATCGTTTTCTCGCACCAAAACACATTTTATTTTATTACTATTAAATGCTTTAATATTTTGAAATAGAACTTTTCCAGAAATCTTTATACTTAAATAAACTTTACTCTGAATATAATTTCTTTTCATGAATTCCCGAATAAGACTGAAATTTCCAACTTTTACCTGAATCACATGTCTGGGCATATCAAATTATATTAAAAAACGGTCTTTAGAATGTATGAATCTCTCTAAAATCTTAATATGTTATTTAAACCAAAATTACGATGCTTTCTATCTATCACTTGATTTCTTAACTGTTTTCTAATAGCTAAATACTTCGAGTTTAGAGTGGAAAATTTCGTGATAAAAATTCTAAACTGGCAAATCACTTTTAAACATATTCAGACTCTAAGTAAGATCTTTTAACACAAAATTAATCATCTTCTGGCCATCTATTTACCTAAACATCTTTTGAACTAAAGAAATATATTGATTTAGTGAAATTAAATGAAGGTCAAATACTACCTATTCAAATCTAAGGTTAAGTTTCTTAACAGCTGTTTAAATGAATTTAACTATTGAATTTACTGTTCATGCTTGAATAAATGCTTATATTGGACATATTATTGGGAAATATTATCAAAATTGACTATAAAAATGACTTTAAAAAGGTGGTATCATATACTTCAACTGAACTCGCTATCTTAGCAACTAATTTCGTTATGCGAAATTCTAAGATGTGTTACAAAAATATTTATAGTAATTCAGAAAGAATTAACAAGGAGGCTCCAGATGTTGGGGCATAGATATTTCTCATATTTTAAGACTGTGTAGCAGAACTAAAGTGTACCTTCAAACATTCTCAAGAAAACTGAAATCAAAGTTCTGCCTCGCGTTTTTATTTCAGTAACGTAGCAATAATTGTAGGGTAAGTCTGAGATTTTAAAGGAATCTGGTCCAGATTTACATCCAGCTTTGCAAACCTGCGTGTGATGTATGGGTCTGAGTCTACAGTTGAGTAGGTGGAGCAGATGGTGGAATGATTGTGACTGGGGGATTACAGTATGAGCTATATCATTTTCAACCATTATTTTTTTGAAATGAAAGATTGTTAATTGTGAGTGTATTATGTTTTATTATTATCTGAAAATCACCGTTGCAAGTAATATTATAAAATCACGATGTAGTCAGTCACCTGAAGAATCAATCTTTATAATGATAAAATGCAATCACATATTCTGTGGGTTTACATAAGAAGAAAACTAAACTAAATCATTTCTTAGTAGTTTTGTATTTATGGCTACAAAACAAAATAAAAAAACAAAATTCTTTTTTAACTGGTAGTTTTTATAATAAAAATGAAACGTTTAAAGATAAAAATTTTAAATAATTAATAGTAACCTAAATTAATCAATTTCTTACAAAAATATAAAAAACATATAAAACTTGATTATTTTAAATTGTGAGCAGAAAATATTATTTTGGATGATTTTCCAGGCTTCAGTCTGCTCTGTCAATCATTACATATTTGGGCCACACTGAAAAAAAATCTCACATGGCATTACTTTAGAGAGACATGGATATATATCTTTTTGTTGTCTCCAGCAGATAAGAGGATCTTGAGCACTATCGAGCAATACTTATTTTAGGTATTTATCTATTTCCATAATGTGTGATGCTGTAAGATTTTGTGGAGTGTGGAAATCCTTACCTTTTTGATCAAATTTCCCCCAAAGCAATGACTGAGACCATTCATAGTTTCTGTTTACATCTTGATGGTTTTGGTCAGCATTTAACTTTGTTCTTCAGGTGAGGGATTGCATTTTCTTCCTTTTTAAGGGATAGGCCATGAGACATGACCCTTCGATCTAGCAGCACTGCATGAGCAAGTTGGTTTCATCACTAAATCTGCCAACCACCAAATTTTAACATGTTTTCATTAGTTTGAATTTTTTTACTTAGTGCAATGCCAGAAGCTTTTAAAATCTTTATAATCTCATTTAAGACTATTTCCTTTTATTTGCAAGTGGTTTTAAGTAAGTAATAATTGTTTATAATAGTAACCGATTGTTTGAGCCACTGTTTGATGCTGCATCACATTTTTTGGTGTCAAGAATTTTCCATGTGGCTTATAAAGTATTGCTCTAACAGTGGCCAAAAAGTCACGATTATACCAGCAGGAATCTTCTTAATTTTATATATACATCTTGTAAAACTTCTGATAATAAGGGGAATGTTAAATGTATCATCTGCTTTCTCATTTAAAGCTATCCTTCATCACAATTGGGAAATACCAGACATGAGTAATTCTTGCTTGGTGGCTGGGCTAAATTGTAATTCTAAATGTTCAGTAAAGCCACTTTGCATTAAAATTCCTAGTAACATTCTTATCTAACACATAAAACACTCCACACCATAAATCTCTAAATTGCACCAGAACCAGGCCAAAAAACAGTGTTACTGGTTTTTAACTACAAATATACATTTAATAGTTATTGTGATTATCTACTAGTAATTAATGATTAAGAAATAATTTTTCAGTAATAATCTTACCTTTAAACAGAACTATGATGTAATCACACAGTGAATGACATTAGACTATTCAAAACACAGATTTCAAGTAACTAACAGAGCTGTAATGAACGTATGAATGGAGCAAAACAGAAAGTGTGGGAAGTATGAACAGCTCCAGCTCCTCCACAGTTCCGGATACATGCGATCTGTACCGCTCACTGACACACATTCCACCCCAGATACAGGTCAGACTCGCACTCAGCTCTACATCCATCACTAGCGGAACCGTGTCCATTCCAGATCTATGCGTCTCTAGTGGTTAGAGTGACATATCAGTAAACAAAGGTGTGTGATTTGGTTCTTCATGCGGATATTTTTTTTCTTTTTGTGATATTTTTATTCTATATAACCAGTTTTTGCTTCTTAATTGTATTTTAGTTATTAATGCTTTATGTTGCAAAATTTTCCTTCTTTTCAGTACTTACTTCGAAGAAAGGAAATGCTCCATGTTGCTCTTATTTCCTTAATTAACTATATCAGCAGTCACGTAAATACTAGCAATTTAGAAATTGCATAAAAATACGGAATAATAATATTCAATGGGAGATAAATGAGAATATTATGGAATAAAATTCTGTTTTATAATTTATAGCTTTTTCCTCTTCCTCAATTTTTTCAGAACTGTTAAAAAAACTTTCCTGGTTATGAAAATATTTTTTATAATATAAATGAAGTTTGCCTTCAATCAGATAATTTGAAATACAGAAAAACCTGTCCTTTTAATGCAACTTATATTACAAATGTTGGTTTTTTTTACTGCCTTTCTGATAAGTTTAATGTGAGCCTTTTTTTAAATAATTTTTTTTTCTGCTGTCATCAGTCTTTCGACTGGCTTAATGCAATCCTCCATCCCTTCCTATCTTGTGCTAACCTCTTCATATCTACATACCCCTTACAATCCACGTCCTCAATTATCTGCTTCATATATACTAATCTTTGTCTTCCTTTACAGTTCTTACCTTCGACTGTTCCCTCCACCAGCAAACTAACCAATCCTGCATGTCTCAAAATATGACCTACCAGCCTGTCTCTTCTTTCTGTAAGCTTCTTTCCTCACCCATCATTTTCAAAACTCATTCATTTCTTACTTTGTCAGACCACTAAGTTTTCAGCATTCTTCTGTAGCACCTCATTTCAAATGCTTCAATTTTCTTTCTTTTCGGTATTCCTAAAGTCCGTCTTTCGCTACCATAAAGTGCTGTGCTCAACACGTAGAGTTTTAAAAAGTTCTTTCTAATTCCTAGCTCAATATTTGAAACTAAAAGGTTTCTCCTTTTCATGAAGGCTCTTTTTGCTAGTGCTAGTCTGCTTTTAACATCATTCCTACTTTGGCCATCGATTGTAATTTTGCTTCCCGATCCTATTTTTATATTTAATCTACTAGTATTCGTATCATTTCTGCTACATTTCATCACTTTTGTCTTGCTTTGATTTATATTCAGTCCAAAATCTTCCTTCAGTATTTAGTTCATGCCTTTCAGTAACTTCTCAATATCCTCAGCCCTTTCTGCTAAAAAGACAATGTCATCAGCAAATCGCAGCATACTGATTTTTTTCTCCCTGAACACTTACGCCACATGGAAATTTTTCTTTGACTTTCTTTATTGCTTCTTCTACATACAAGTTGAATATTAACGGGGATAGACAACAACCTTGTCTCACACCCTTTTTAACTGATGCATGTCTCTCTTGATTCTCTACTTTTATTATAGCTACTCAATTCTTATATAGAGTATTCTTCTATCTCGATACTTTAGACCTGATTTCTTTATAATTTTGAACATCTTGTCCCACCTTTTTTTATCTGCTTAACGTCTCTCTAACAGCGAGGTCTTTAGAGATGGGAAAGAATGGGGGGGGGGGGGCAAGGAATGGGAAGTAATTTGACCATGGGCTTTTGAAGGAAGCATCCCGGCATTTGCCTGGAGTGATTTGGGAAACCATGGAAAAACCAAATTTGGATGCCTGGACGGGGATTTGAACTGCCGTCCTCCCAAATGCGAGGCCAGAACGCTACCTGTTATACCACCATGCTCGGTTTGTCCCACCTAATATTATCTTAAGCTTTTTCTCACTCAACAAGCGCCATAAAATTATCTTTGTTTTTCTTGATCCGCCCTTCCAGTATTAATCTTAAAGCCAGAATTGCTTCCCTCATACTGCGATTTTTCCTAAACCAAAACTGATCTTCACCTACTATCTCTTCTACTACCATTTCCATCCTTCTGTATATTATTCTGGTCAGTAATGTTGAAGCATGTGATGTTAGACTAATGGTGTGATAATTCTCACATTTGTCGGCTTGTGCTTTTTTTTTTGGAAGTGTGAAGATGATATTTTTATTAAAATCAGTTGGAATTTCTCCTGTTTCATAACTTTTTGATATCAGCTTGAATAATCTTTCGGTTCCTTCTTCTCCTAGAGTTTTAAGAAGTTATGCAGGGATCTCATCAATTCCAACTGCCTTATTTGCTTTCAAGTCATTCAGAGCTTTATTAAACTCTGTCCTCAAAACAGGATCTCCTAAGTCATCAATGTTGACATCGCCTTCCTTTTCTATTACGCTATAGTTCAAGTCGTCCCCATCATACAGTTTCTCAATGTATTCCTTCCATCGGTTAGCTCTATCGTCTGAGCGTAAAAGATGTTTCCCATCAGCAGCTTTAATGTTCATATCACTTTTCTTAATTTCTCCAAAATTCTGTTTGTTCTTCCTATATGCAACATCTACTTTACCTACGGCCATTTCCTTTTCTACTTCTTCGTACTTTTCTTCTAACTATTTTTCTTTTGCTTTTTTGCATTTCCTATTTATTTGATTTCTCCTGTGATCCAAGGTTTTCAGGCAGCTTGTTCCCTAAAACCCAATGTTTCTTTACCAGCTTTCATTATTTTGGTCTTTAATGCATTCCATACATCCTTGGTTGAGCTTCTTTCAGAGTTACTTCTTAGGCCTAAGTCAATCATTTCTGCAAATTTTTCTCTTGTGCTAGATTGTTTCAGTTTATTGACTTCCAGCCTGTTCTGCTTATACTGCTTCCTTTTTTCCCTTGAATTTGAGCATTGCACTTCATTACTATCAAATTATGGTCAGAGTCTATGCCTGCTCCAGGGTACACTTTACAGTCTAGAACTTGATTTTTGAATCTCTGCTTGACCATGATATAATCTAGCTGATATCTGCCTGTATCTCCAGGACATTTCCAGGTGTATATCCTTCTTGCATGGTTCTTAAACAGTGTGTTTGTCATAACTTGCTAATATCTGTCACAAAATTCTAACAGTCTGATTCCTCACTCATTTCTTTCTCCTAGACCAAAACTTCCTACAGTATTCCCCTCTTTTTCTTCTCCCATTATTGCATTCCAATCACCCATGATTATTAGAGTTTCACCCCCTTGACATTTTAGATTAATTCTTCAATTTCGACTTATATTTTCCTTATTTCTTCATCATCTTCCTGTGACGTTGGCACATACACTTGTACTAATGTGGTTGGGACGGGCTTAGTTTCTAACCTCATCAAAATAATCCTGTCACTAAACTGTTCATAGTAACTCGCCCGTTTCCCTACTTTCTTATTCATTACAAATCCTACACCAGTAACTCCATTGACAGCTTGTATGCTAATTATCCTGTGTTCCCCAGACCAGAAATCCTGTGCGTCCTTCCATTTAATCTCACTAATCCCAACAACATCTAACTTAAGTTGTTCCATCTTCCTTTTTAAGTTTTCTAACCTACCAGTCCTATCCACACTCCGACTCGTAGAATATTTCTATCCAATCTGATGACTCCTCCCTGAGCAGTTCCGACCTGGAGGTTCGATTGGGGCACTATTTTACCCTCAGAATATTTTATCCAGGAAGAAACCATCATGATATATGTAATTTGAGAGGATTACATGTCCTCGGGATACGCTTTGGGTCTTATATGCAGTGGTGTCCCGTTGCCTTCTGCATCTCCATGCCCTTGATCATTTCTTTAGGGGCCGTTTCCAACCCTAAGGGCAAGAGGGTGCCCCGAACCACTCCCCTCTCTTCCGCCCTCCTTTCGGAGGCCGTTGGCAAGCACTTGGTGACTCCTTATGCCAGTAAAGTTTCAGTCACCAGAGCCTCGTCCGTGCAAACAGGGTGCACCAAGTGAGGGAGGGGTTGGCATTTGGTTGTAAATGGCAAGTATAGTCTCTCCCAAACCCTTACACTCCTTAAATGATGTAGGAACTCCAGTAAATATCCCGTATATCCCTTCCAAACCATTACCCTTTCGGATAGGTGCAATGCACCCTCCGCCACACACTTTTAGTGAATCGTGGGATAATGATGATAATAATAATAAAATAACATTTTCCACATCGTATTTGAGGTATTTTATGACCTTCGTCTGCTCCCTACAATCTCCAAATATAATAATCCATCCTAGTGGAATTGGAATTTTTCAACTTGACCTATTAGTTCATACATTTTATCCATAACTAAAGTATTTCAGTCGGAAAGTATAAAAATCTTGGATCAACGTAAGTTTTAAAAAGCATATAGTTTTCCTCATATCTGTAAAGAAATTTGTCATTACATTGAGGAGGGGGGGGGGGGGTGTGAGGAAACCATACATCAGTGCAAAAATTTTGTGACATGAAGCAGTAATAATTAATATACAAATAATTAAAATACAAGTAATATGCTAATACTACCTGTATGAAATAAAACTTATCACATAAAATTAAGTTCACTGTATGCACACCTACTTAATGCAGAATTGAATGCTAGGTGTCAGAAGTTAACCTGCCAGTATCCGGAGAGTATTGTGTTATCATTAGAAAAGGAGTAAACATATGTGTTGGTCAGGAGAGCTCATTGACTTTGAATGTGGACTAGTCATTGGATGTCACCTGAGTAACAAATCCATTAGGGACATATCAGCTCTTCTGAAACTGCTTAAGTTGACTATCGGTACATGATTATGTAGTGGAAATGTAAAGGAACAACCACACCTAAACCATGACTAGACAGACCTCATTTAATATGTAAAAATCACAAGAAATCAGCAGAAGGAATCACTCATAGGTTCAAAAGTGCTATCAGCAGTTCAGTGAACACAATGACTGTGTTTGGCATTAAAAATAATGAGGTACAAAGATCAAACTTCTGCTCATAAATCAAACATTTCTGTATTCAGTGCTAATTTACACTTGAGGTGGTGTAAAGAACTACACCAATGGGAAGAGGATGATTGAAAACAAATGATTTCAAGTGATAAATCATGTTATATCCTGTGACAATTGAAGGTAAGAGTTTGGGTTTGGCAAATGCCTGGAGAATGTTACCTTTCAGCATTGAAGTATACTGGAGTTGGTGTTATCATATGGGGATGCTTTTTGTGGTTTGGGTGTGCTCCCTTTACTGCGCTTAAGAAAACTCTAAATACAGATGGATATGACCACATTTTAAACCATAGTGCACTGTATAGGATCAGTTCGAAGATGGTGATTGTTTATGTCAGAATGACAATGCACCCTGTAATAAAGTTACATTTGTGAACCAATGGTTTGTGGGAATTAATATTCTTGAAATGGCCTGCAAGGTCCCAACCAGAACCCAACAAAACCCTGTTGAGATGATTTAGGACGTGCGCTTCACTCTAGACTTCAGCATCACTATATTCTCTTGTTTCAGCCATTCTTCCACAGACATTCAGATACCTTATTGAAAGTCTTCCCAGCAGAATTAAAGTGATCATAAAAATGGACACACCTCATATTTATGGAATGTGACAGAGGAAAAGTCTAAGTGCAGTTTCGGACGGGGTCCACATACTTTTGATCATATACTGTATATCAAACTGGTCTTCACAAAAATAAGTTCAAGTTTTTGTGGACAAATATACCAGATTGCATTGTACAAGTTTTATCTATCTCGCTCCACCCGGTCTCTAATGTAAATAAATATTTGTTTTGAGTTTTAATTCATTTGTTTAAAAATTGAGGCACTACACACTTAACTTTAGAGCCCATTTTGTCAATGAAATTTACTGACTTGGTTACAGCAGCTGTTGCTACTGACAAGGAACATATGATAAAATGTCAGCTAAGAGCATTTAAAAACAGTTTTTCACTTCTACATTAATTTTCCTCAGATTTTTCATTTCATATTTTTTTTTTTTTTTTTTTTTGTGGGATGGTTTAGGGGAGATTATTATGGGCACACAGGTACAGTACTAACTGGTTTTTCAAAATTAGTCATGTACTTATTGCACGGTTCATGGTATCTGTAATAATGATTGAAATCTTGATTCATCTCCATTATGGACATTAAATGTGTGTTAATAAACCTTTACCATCAGTTTTGTACAATATATTCAATCATTGACATATCATCAAAAATTTTTTTTTTTTTTTTTAGGTAATGATAAATATTTTAACATAACTCACTTCCTGAGGCTTGAGGAATTCATATACACTCCATAATTCATAATAATTATGATATCACAGAACAGAGTTAATCTTATGCTCACATGATGTGTGAAAAGTATTAATAAAAAAAAACTGAGAATACATGACAGAATGAAGAGACAATGTTGAACCGATCAGGGGAAATGACCTTGTAGCAACTGTGTGCACATAATCTTGAGTTTCTAAATTATCCTCATAATTTCTTTTAAAGAAAATGAAATCTCACTGTTTTTAATTTGTATGGTGTAGTTTGGCTTAATCATGTTATTAAGTTAATTATGAAATTTCAGCCTTCTTTTTTCATTTCAGACAAGAGATTCAGCTTTTCAAGAACATGAATCCATGTTTAGAATTTTGGAAAAAACTATTCGGACATTTATTAAAGATTTAGAAATTTTTATGAATCAAATGCGAGATGTTGTTGCGGCTCAATGTAATATTGGTGAATCGGTAAATTATTTTTACCAAGAAAGAAATACAGAAGTATCTGAATTCTGTAAAATTCAAAAGCTTATAGACAGACAGTTCTGGAAAGAATATGTAAGTATTTTCAGTTTCAGAAATGGTTTGAACACTTGGTTTTGTGTCTTTATAAACTGGGATTTTATGCAATATTTTTACAACCAGGCATTTCTTTTCTAAACTACTTTATAATTACTCACATACTGTACAAACATGATGTTACCTCTATTAATGTCACAAAATTTTATTTTTAAGAGTCATTAACCTTGAAAATTTTTGTACCGATAGGTTTACAATTACAATATTAGGTATCATCCCCTCCCCCCAAATTTGTCCAGTAACAGATCTTTGTTATGATGCACTTTTAACACATCACCTCCTGCCCTGCACCACTAACAACTAACCAAAGCTCTATATCCCTCACTCAATTCTTTTCTGCTCTCAAAATTTAAAAATAAAAAAGTCCTACGTCATGAGTATGAATTTTTATATTTATTCTCTGAATTTTTCATCCTCTCCAAAATTCTTCCAACTGACCCTCTTTTCCCCCTTTTTGCCCCATTTGCACATGTACTTCAGCTGACCATTCAACCTCAAGAACACCTTGGTCATAAGTATTTACCTCCTGACTCTTCCAAAAAACACTTTGGATGCTTATCCTATAATAAACCAAGCCCTAAAACTTGCAGAAAACATCCAACTACAGCTAACTATTCCTGTACTACCACCGGGAAACCTTCCCCTTCATTGGATATGCCACCTGCATCACAAGATATCTCATTCATCAACTCCTCTGACCTAGTTTGTATTTAGGCTTCACCACCAACCAGCCACCATCCATCAGGGTGATCGGCCACAGGCAAACTGTTTACAGTGAAAAACTTTACAGTTATGGCTTTTAGAATGTTTGTAAAAAACCAACTGTAGGTTGGAGCTAGCTTACAAATATATCTGGCCTCAATCTCCCCTTCTCTACTGCTGATAAGCCCATTACATTTCTTTCCTTTTACTATAACAATACATATGTAATCATCATTATTTTCACTTTGACTTTTATTCTATATTACTCCACTATCTGGTCTGTCTCTCCTTGAGGGAATAACAACTAAGTTTGTTTCCAAAATGTTCTGTTGACCTTTCCTTCCCTCTCTCATCACCTCCATTCACAGCTAGCCACCAACAGATCACTCATGTGACTGCCTTATGTGGCTACCCAGATGTGGCATCCCGTGTGTTTCTAAATTCTCAATGATTAGTGAGTCATCCAGAATATTTCATATCGTTTTTTATTGTATTTTGTATGGCTACAGCCCTCGTGCTTTGCAGTGAATTTACTTGTCAAATTTAGTTTACATTGCTGGCAGTAAATATTTATTTCATTACATAATTGTACTGTGGTAATAGGGCTGTTACTAATGAAAGACTAAGGAAAGCATTCTTTATCTGGAAATACTTGTATCTACTATTTATGAAATAACTTTCAATGGTGAAAAATACGATGGCATAGAAACGTGGAAAGTAAATGTTTAACACCCTCGTGTATATCCAGCTTACTCGTGAAGTGCTTTGCCTGAAATTATACTCTTTTGTTGAGTTTTATAGTTTTTTCAGTACAATTATGCCGTCTGCTATAGTAAGTAATTGCTTCTTTCTTTACCCTTAATGTTATGACATTAACAAGCATCTTTTCTTTATAACCATTTATAAAATAATTTCACATGATTTTTGGAGTTGTTCAGTGACTGATAAACAGTCATGACATTTGTTGAGTGGTAGAAAAATAGCTGCCGTAATGTCTTACGGATTACATAACTAAAGTTTCACCGTTTTATAAGTTTTAATTTATTCAGGTATAATATCTTTATACTACTGTATTTAACAAACTATCAAATAAATGTAGGTAGATAAATGTGCTTACATCTTTTTATATATTTTTAGGAAAACACAGTGCAGAGGAGGACAGTGAAACCTCTTAATGCTCTTTTGGAGTTATTTAAAGGCCCTGAAATACTTATACAGAAATGTAATGACAAATTCCTTGACTATGTTGCATGTTCTGCAAAAGCTGAAAAGAATAAAGATGTCCGTGTGGTAAGTATGTACACCATCCCATGTGCTTTCTTTTGTAGTTGTTAAAAAGAAAAAAAATTGGTTAGAAAGTTATAGTTATTGCATTAATGTTCAATGTAATAATAATTTGATTAATTGTGGTGAAATATCTACTCCTGTAGCAATTTCCAATATATATGCCTAGTTATGTGTTTCACAAATTTTTAATGTAAATTCTTTCAGTGTTTGAGGTAAATTGATCACCATATTCCCTGTTAATTCATTTCAGTCCCCAACTCCCTTATTACAAATAAAAATATCCCCAATTCCTAAAGTCAAGAGCTGGTTTATGAGCATGGTCATCATTTTATCGTACACACAGTACTCATAATTCTTCTACCAATATCCACCCAGGCTTTATCACCAATATATGCCTTATGCATCTCTAGAAAACTTTCTTAACCTGTCTTCCAATGACTTCCAACCCAGTTCATTTATCATTTCAATTACTGACTGTGTTCCACTGCAATTCCACAAACAAATCTAGCTGCCCTCCTTTCCTATGCCCTCCAATTCTTGTATTTGATACCCATTATAAGGGTTCTACATTATTCCATCATACTCCAAAGTTTTGCAACCAAATTTTGGTACATCTCCTTATCACACGCTCTAGTAAATGTATACATTTTTTACTTCTCTCTCCACTTATTCAATTTATTATACCCAATTTAGTGTATGGTCAAATGATATACCAAGATATTTATAACTTGTTCCTTCACCAACAATTCTTCCTCCTGATAATGATACAAAACCATATTTTTTACTTGTGTACTTAATCATCTGACCCTTTCACATTCATTTTATATTGACCTACTCATCTAAATAACCTGTCCAAATCTCCCTGTAGCTGTTCACAATATTTTTTCATATTAATCTCATTATATATAATTACATCTTTTACAAACAACCTAACTGATTGTAAAGCACATAAATGATCAGGAGTGGTCCCAATACACTACCGTGTGGCAAATGCACTTTAATTTCCTCATATTTAGATATTACATTTCCTACCCTAACTCTTTGCTTCCTGCCTTTAAGGAATTACTCCATCCAACAAGTCATTTTTTTCATAAACCCCAATCATTTTTACCACCATGTTATAGCTACCTCAGTCAAATCCAGTGCTTTGCTATTAAATTGGCCTCTCGTTTCCATTTCATCTGAATATCCACTATTTTCACATGTTGGTGATCTGTCGATAAGTTTCTTTCCTTATAGACAGTTCTGATGTGGTTGAATGTCAAGTAATGTTATCAGCTTACCTACCACTGCAGTCAAACCAATTTGCCTGTAATTTTCAACCCTATTTGTCTCCCGGCCTTCAAGAACGAGTACTACTATGGTCCAGTACACTGTCTCCAGATTCAATCCAAATAATATTTCTATTTGTGGATCAATAGGTTATCCCCCCATCTTTAATAAATCTTTAGTAATACTATCCATACCAGCCACTTAACAC
Organism: Vandiemenella viatica; assembly: GCA_031002005.1. Taxonomy (NCBI): domain Eukaryota; kingdom Metazoa; phylum Arthropoda; class Insecta; order Orthoptera; family Morabidae; genus Vandiemenella; species Vandiemenella viatica. The sequence goes on from CM061921.1 coordinate 113,611,599, forward strand.
ATTTTAAACTCAGCCTAGTCCTCTCATATCATCTACAGGTTCATTTCAAATTACCTAGTTTGCTCATTTCTACTTAGGTGGTGAAGCTTCTGCTCTGATTTTCCCTCTTCATCTGCGAATGATAGTCCTTAGAGGTATCATTAAACCAGTCACTTAATACCTCTGCTTTGTTCATATCCTCAGTAACTACTTCTTCATCCTTATCCATAATTGTTTAAACACCTACTCTTCCTCTCAATTTTCTAGTTCCATTTTTTGTTGTTTCCCTTTCAGCCACTGTTTTTTTTTTTTCCATGAACACATCTTTAGCTTCTTTCACTACCTTTATTAATTCCGTGCTAAGTAGTTTCGTGTGCTACCTATATCCTATCTGTCTCTTAACTCTGTTTAATTCTCTTTGTACAAACCTCTTCAGCCCTTTCACCTCCCTGTTGTAGTATATATGTTCTGTACTTTTCTTGATTTTCTGTTTTGGAATAAACATTTCTTTCCTCATTCTTTTTCTTTGAATGAATTCCTGTATACTTTAGTGATGCTCTCCTTGTTTAAATTCTCTCTTCAATTAAAAATATGTGTCATTATATTATTCTACCTCTTGTTTTTCTATTGGTTTACAGAAACCATTTAAATTGAACAGAACTGCTTCATAATCACTAATTCTTTCTGTAACCTGATTCTACTCATAGTTATCATCAGGTATTTTTTTGAATATGTTCAAAATATTTTGTTCCCTTGTTCTCTGCTCTTTGTTTCATCCAAATTTATGATTTCTTTTGCATTGCATCTGTGATCATTACCCCTTTGCTTATCTATTGTAGCTTTGGGCAGCATTTAAGAAAGTGTATCGTTCTATTTAGGAGTAGGTCAAATCTACTGAAACTCCACCTACCAATGGCATCTACAGTCTTATGTGTAGCCAAGTGAGGAAGACACAACTTATCCCTTTGTGTGGTCATCCCAGTCCCACTTAATTTTTGTTGGTGTGACAGGACTTTGGCCAGCATCTGTAAGCAATTTAGCTAGGAAAACAGGAGACTTAATGGTAGTGTAACTACTGTTGTCTGGGTGGCATCTTTAAATGGTTGCAGGATTTATAGTAATAACATTTATTATAGTACTTGAAAGGAAAGCATGCAGTTCACAATGTCTTGTACACTTGGAAAATCTTTAGTTCAATACTACGCATCTAGAGGTGCTGTGAGCATGAATGAATGTAGGTAATAAAGCTAACATGGTAAGGAGTTACCTTTCTGGACTAGCAGAGGAGAGATAAGTGGTAATATTTACATACATAACTTTTGTAGTGCTTTTCATTTCATGGTTGCCAAAAGACTTCTAGAAGACTAACTTCATCGTTAGCACCCACTAGAGCTGGCGGAAGGGAGAAACTTGCTACGATTGGTGGAACGCCTGCATGAACAATGCATTCTAAATTGATGGACCTCTGGATGCTTCTGTATGTCTTGAATTTTCCATGGCTCACACAGATATTTTTCCATCTCACTTGGCCTTGGGAAAAGGCTTCTGATAACGTGACAAACAGAAGTCTCGTATTGCACTGTGTTGGGAGTATCTGTGATGCAGAAAAGTAACTGCTATATTCTGCAGCAGAAGACGGCGACAGTATTCGATCGCTGAAATATCATTTATAAACACCATATTCACTTGGCTAGTCACCTGAGAATATTATAGTAATTCTCAATGCTGAGAAAAACTTTGTTCTTGTGCTATATTACTAATGCTTTGAATCCTTACAAAAATAAAGATTTATGATAATGGGCACAACCCCCATGATAGACCTAATGCCTTTCACAAATAATGGCTCAGTTTCCACATTTACCTGCCTCACATCTGTGTCCAATCATTGTGATTCAGAATCTGAATCAGTTCCACATTCACCACTTCCCTGACTTCACTTTCTACACTATAACCCTAATTTCCATCGTTGTTGTTTCCTGAATCCCCTACTATTGCTACCGTATCCTCCTTTGTGAGACCCCTTTAGAGATACTAAAACCTTGATTACCTACTCAAGAGTTGCACTAGGTTTGATCAAACTGTGTGTGGTGAGTGAGTGGTAACATTCTGGCCTCTGATTTGGGAGGGCACAGGTTCAAATCCCTGTCCTGCCATCCATAATTGGGTTTTCAATTGTTTTCCCAAATTACTCCAGGCAAATGCTGGGATGGTTCCCGCAAAAGGATATGGCAATTCCTTCCCATTTCTTGCCCCCAGTCCCTTCCCGCCTCTAATAGTGTTGACGATGATTAGGTGTAAAGCCATAAGGGGGAAAAAGTTACCTGTTGCCTATGCCTAACTGATCATGTGGGTAGAGGTGATTTTCTTCATTTTAAACACTTTCTGCTAGATGAGGAATACCATAGTGAATAGGTAGCAGGGTTCTTCATAATTTTAACATCCTTCTTCTTGAGAGGCTTCTTCCTAGAAAGAGCTGGTAGAACTTTATTACTGAGTGACAGCAGCCAGTATAATGAAATATTATGCTAAGGTGTATAAAAATTAAATATGATCATTTGATAATTATTGAAATTTTTAAATTAATATTTACTAATAAAAATCTAGTATAGGAAATGAAATGGATATTACAAATAAAAAGATGTTTTTTTACAATCATTGAGAGTTCAAAATATTACTGAATATTCAACATTAATTACTGTTGTTAAAAACCATTTATAATACCAGGCTATCAGCAATCTCATAAAGAATCAACACAAGTGAACGCTTTATGACTTGGCTTTTACAATATGTGTTGAATTGAATTAACCTCAGGGCACTTATGGCTGTGTTTGTGAACATATTCATTGTTTGTTATTATGATGCATCTTGGATGGAAAAGAGCTTATATGTTGGTGTATTAGCTGGTATGATGTCAGCTAGTAGAATCTGCTCCCTGCATCCTTTGTGGGGACTCATCCATTATCTCCAGGATCCAGTTTCCCAGAGCCAGTACAGGCCACACTATGCTGGACTCTTCTACAAGTCATGAAGCACTAGCTCAAATGTTCTACTGCTGTGCCATACTAAAATCAAATGACATCTCTCTGTTCCCTTCTTCATGAACACCTCCCCTTCATTTGCCAATTGTTGCTTTCTTAAAACTTAGAAAAAAATTTATTAGTCCATTTCATCTAAAAGTTATGCAGTCCGCCATCATAGTGCTGGTTGGCTAACCAGGAAATTTCAAACGAATAACTGCATTGACTTTATTTTTGTATATATTGTTAAAACAAAGTATAAATTTAAAATAAATAATTGCATTTGATTTTATTTGCACTTACATTTTTTAAAGAAGTTATAACTGCAATGCCAGCTAAAATGCAAATGTCTGGTGTGTATCACACATTAATAAAATGTGTAGAACCTGGAGGGTGGACATGACCTTATAACTCGGAAACCTTCTGTGAATCTGATGATACACCACCACAGCGCTGCTTGGCTAACCTGGAAATTTCAAATGAATGACTGCACTGACTTTATTTGAACTTCTATTTTTAAAAGGAAGTGTAAATTTCAAATAAATAATTAATGATTATATTTGCATTTACAATGTTAAAAGAAGGTTGTAAGGATCCAGACTACATACCGGGGCAGTAGTATTAAGTCTTCACCTTATCTGACTTCGCTCTTCTATAAGTTCTACCAAATTTAACGAAAATGTTCAAAATTTCTAGACCGTGAACACCTTTGGAAATATCAACTGTAAAGTTAGTATGGCCACCACTTCCCCTATTAACCTTGTGAAAGAAAAGGTGAGGTTGTCACTACAAATGATGAGCACTATTGAAGTTAAACATACCACTACATTCTTGAAAATTTTAAAGTTTTACATCACAGTTGAAATAGGCGATCAGACAAATCATTTCCGAAAGAATTGCAAGTTATGAAGAACCACCGGAATACCCCTAAACATATTTTGAGACTTTGGATAATATCTACATGAACTTTTACTAATTCACCAACAGAACCTAAGATGGCTGCCAGAAAACATGTCAGTATTGGAGCTATTTACAAGGCCGGCTGGCAGCAGCAATGCCTAGACTGACTGTTGTGCTGCTTGACACCAAAATCCACGTTCGACTACCTGGAAGACCGAGGTACTCCCAGTATAAACCTCCAAGTACCATGACTCCCAGAATATAGTACACAGAAATTACATACTTTAGAGCTCTCAGATTTTAATATTATTTAGAGATGGACATAACAATTATTTTACTCCCCTTCGACTTTTATCATAAGTACAACGGTTTAGCTGTAATAACTTGGAATATGTTTTCGTGTATCCCTACCCTTTTGAAGGAGGAAAGGGGTTTCCCTTGATTTTCACTTTCTGCGGAAATACTCTGTTTTGGGTTTTAAAACCTATGTCACGACTTTCGACAGCTGCTCCGCTTTCCAAAACTACCTCTCTCTCTCTCTCTCTTGATTCTAGGTGGTATACTTTTGTAATAATCAAATTTCTTCAATATCTATTTGTTGATGTCTGGGACCCATTTGCAAAATTTCAAAGGTTTAAAAAGTTAACAGTAAATTGTTCTGAAAGTAAAGCCTGTTTCGAAAAGGTTTTTTTTTAGTATATGATTCTGCGTTTTCCTTTACATTGTTCGAAAGTGTTTTTTATTTCCTGACTTTAACTGGTATGAGTGTGATAGTTAATGTAAGCCAGCAAAGTACAAAAATTAAACTCAATTTATTTAAAAACTTATCTTAGGCTTGATTAACTGTACAGAACTGCTCAAAATTTCAACATGATGTACGGGAAGAATTTAAGTTTGTATTAAAATGTCAGCTGGTATCAAAAATGCTTTAAATGTATTGTTATTAGTGTTTGAAACTGCAGGTTTGTTTAATTGGATTTAAAAACTTATGTTTCCGTATTTTTAAACTGTCTAAAACTATTAATTGTGTGTTCTTTACTGCAAAATTTAGTTTCTCCTGGTTGATTATTATTATTATTATTATAAATGCTTTTTACTGCTTCGAAAAGTGTTGTAAAATGACGGTCTCATAACAAAAATTACATGCATACAAGCTGGATTATTGAGGATTGCAATGGTTTAGGCGAGTTTAAGGTTTACTCTACATCATTGCAGTTCTATTTAAGGCTGTTATTATATGGTTAGTTAGTTTTTAGATTTTAAATTGCCCTGTGTTCGAATATAAGCTGCAGTATTGGCTGCTCTAAGATTCCAGTTCCCCACGTCTCGTAGCAAAAAGGTTAGAATTTAACAAATTCTGAGGTAGCTTACACGCCCCTGGAAGATTGAAGTTATTTTCTTTGAAAAAGGAAACTAACTGAATATCTTGAAAATAAGAGAAAAAGAAGGAAAAAATTCCTTTAAATTAACTAACCCGGGGTCGGTCTGTTCTCCACTAGGACTACTGTTCAGCCAAAATGCTGCACAGTATTCAATTGTAGAAAAGGCAAAGCTCAGGTCTAATGTTCGGAAAATGTTCACTGATGCCTTCACCAGTTCCATATACCAAATATCTAATGCACTAACCCCATCAGTTGCTCCTTTCTGAATATTGATCTCATCACTTGTAGTATGTCCACAGGAATGATATATCATAGGCTGTAATCTTTACTCACATTGTCATAGTTCATACCAGTTCCCTTGATACTAACATCAACGCAAGTTTTATGGTTTGATCCGTCAGGTTACTAACTGATAGAAGTGGTCACCCTAAGCTATGTTTGTGAAAACTGTAGTTTTAACAGATCTTGGTACCAGATAACACCCAACCTTAGTCTAAAGAAATTAATCGCTTCCAAGATCCCACTCTTCTCTGTCCAGTCTCTCACCCCTCTTATGTGATGACAGGCCAGGTCTGCTATAATGGGGCTCATAACTTTTACATGCGTGTTGAGTATTAATCTTTTATAAAATATTGTCCTTATGACCAATGCTTGGAACAAAAAGTTTATAAAATACTGTATTTAATGAGACACCCAAAAAATTATTTCAGGTATGTAAGCAAGTATTATCACTTTAATACCCTTTCACTTCAGAAATAGTAAGTTCTTTCTACTTTCACTAAACACAGTGACAAAAGATGTGAAAAATTTATTGGAACATTATTGATACCAACATTTACCAAATTGGGAGAAGGCAAAGAACATCAGATGAAGGTCAGCTACGGAGTGAAACTGTCATATCAGTTAGGGAGCGTGCACAAACTACGTGGCTCGCTCCAGGTGGGGGAGGGGTTGGCTGAAAGGCTACACTGGGCTACGTGGGGGGAGAGGGGGTTCCAAACCTGGCCACGTAGCTTTTTTTTTTCCATAAGATTTTTCAAGTTAAAATGAGGTGCAGAACACACAACAGCATGTAAATATTTATTTCCCTCAGTTAATTATCTCCGTATATAATTTACAATAGTCTGACAAGAGAAAACAGTACAAAATGTCTTCTGGAATCAAAAGGGGAAAAAAGCTATGTGCTACGTAGGGGGGAGGGGGGGGGGATAGAGGCAAAAGCCACATAGGGCTACGTGAGGGGGAGGGGGGGGGGGTTCACAGGAGACCAAAATGGAGCTACGTGGTTTATGCACGCTCCCATACAAAGTTTCATATTATTAGATATTTAATATTCTGCGTGAAAACTGAAAATATGTTGCAAGCTTGTGAACTTTCGATGATGCTTACCCGCAAACATTTATTATTTGAATGCTTAAGGATCATCTTTAAAATACATGTAGCTCTCTGGATTTTATACTTCATTTTATTTTATCATTTGATAGATTTTTGTGATGAAAATTATTTTTGCCTTGATGTTATTTGTTTAGGTAACTGTGTTACAATAAAAACATTTAAAATAAAAATCCCAAGATTTTGTAACAAATATGCACCAGTAGAATGATGCTGTGACTGATTAATAAACATGATACCAATGCTGCTAATCTTTTAAACAGTTAATTTTTACATTCAATTATAAAATGTATCTATGAATTGAAAGCATAAAACAATTAAACAACATTATTAAGTTAGTTGCTATAACAGGGAATGGTACAGTTCAGATGTGGAATTTATGTGCCTCTGATGGTTGTTAACTGGATGTAGAACATGTAAATTTATTTATAACTATTGTGTCTGATTTTGTGTGCTCATTGACGGCATTTTCATTGGAACAAGCATCATTGTGTTTTGCATGTAAAGTAAAAATGATCTACTATATAATTTTGTAAGCTTGGTTCATCGGTCAGTCACTCAGAACGAACAGTGACAGCAAGTTCTGGTTTTTACTTTTTGTAGCATTTCTTGCATAAAAAAACCACACAAAAAAGCATGGAAAAACTTTTCAGTAATGTTGTTAAAGAAAGCAACATAAAAGAAATTTGGAAAAAAACTTAAATTATTCATGGTCCCTCTGGTAACAACGAATGCATGTTGTCATCCTGGTCTAGTCTAAATTTCATTTTAGTTGTCCGCTAATGTTGCTTCTTGACCAAAGTTTATATATTACAGTTTATTTGCTTTTTTGTATTTTGCTGACCACTTTTGTTAATGGTCTTCGTGGTTTATTAGTTTATTTAAAATGGACATCACACCTGAGATATGATACCTAAACAAGTATTCTCGCAATTGATTTCTTCAGAGTTGGTTAGCTATTTAATAATCTGGAAACTATAGTAAGATCTCTGGCCACTATGGACACAATGACAAAAGGTTACATTATGGATGGCTGGCCTCAATCAAGAACAATGCTTTTGAAAAAATTGTTGCTGCTATGGATGATTGCACTTCCTTTAAACTAAACAGAAATTCTTCAAATTTACAAGTGAAGTTTGTATTTCAGCCAGTTTTAGTCTAGCAGTCACGATCTTTGACACAATTATACAATACTGTGATCGTCTCTTAATACTTCAAGTTCTTCAAGCTCCAGAGATTTTATTCAGATCTTGCACAGTGAATCCTTAGGGTGAAACATGGGTCATGTTTGCAGTTGGCCAGATCAGGTCAGTCTGTTCATAACCTTTGATCCAAAAAATGGGAACTATTCTTGTCCATACAAAAAATTCACAGGCATACACTAGTATTACATAAGAATAAAGTTTTTCTCAGTGTTGAGAATTAATATAATGTTCTAGGGTTACTAGCTGAGTGAACAACTTCATCAGAAGATAGCGACAGAGATTTTGATATCTGAAATAATATGTGTAAACACCTCGACAAGATGGCTTGTCACCCAAGAACATTATATCAATAGAATGACATTTGTTATTTTGGCCTTTGACTTGTTCCAATTAATGCAGATTTAAAATTGAATAAAGCATTAAGTAGCATCTACTGTCGTTACAGTATTTTTTTTTTTACATTTTCTTGTTGCTCTTTCAGGTTCAGGAGGAGCTTCTGGCTGCAAAGAACAACTATGAGGCTCTCAATGGTCATCTGCTTGAAGAGCTACCAACCTTGATTAAAGTTTCCATAGAATTGTTTCTCGAATGTTTAACTGCTTTTATCACAGCAAGAAAACTGTTCTCAGGGAAAATAACAAAGCAGTATCTGTTTTTAATGGAAGTAAGTGTTTGTTACTTACACTTCATCAGTAATTTGCTATTTTAATGCTTTGTTTTGTATACAATGCAAACTTTTAACATCTTCTATCTCAGTATTTTAAACATGTAATCTTTCAAATTTTTGAACATCTCAGTTAGGATTATTGAAACAACACAAATTTGTACCCATCTTCCTTGAGCTGTTCTTATAGTAGCAGAGTTGCTTTTGCCTAAACTCAAATTGATGATCATCTGATATCTCTCATACTTTAAAAAAATCTGCCTTGTGCAAGTCAGAATGTTTCAAATCCATCTCAGATTCCATCCTTAAAACAACTTCTCTTACAGCATCAACACATTTTTCCAGCACACTACAGTCACAGCTGTTCTGTGTATTTTTTTATCTGTATTTTTTTCTGTATTGGATCAGTATCTTTGATGAAAATACTGCTTCTTTTTCATTTATCCAAAATTCTTTCATCTTTGTTTCTATCTTTTTTTATCTCTGTCTATATTTCTCTTGCCACCATTGTTTCCTCACTTTTACGTATGTTCTGCTTTATTTCATTTCTGTAATGCTAGTACTGCTGTACTCTAACTTTATCCAAGCACTGTGGGTGAGCAATAATGCTCTAGCCATGCATACGGAAGGACGCAAGTTTGAATTTCTTTTTAACCATCCAGATTTTCTGTTTTCACAGAATCAATCCAGGCATATGCTGGGATGGTTGCCGTGGATTTCCCAGTCTTTTCCTGCCTCTAGTGACCTTGACGTTGATGAGGTGTAAAGTTATAAGCAAAAAAAAAAAAAAAAAAAAAAAAAAAAGTTCATAGTAACTGAACAGACACTGCCTACTTGCTTATCTGTGAAGCATATCTCTTGGCGGCAACATAACATGTACCAAACAAAGTAATAGTTGCAGATGTTACCAAAATGCAGACAGCAGACAACAGCCAATGTCATGTTTGCATTATGTATCTGATGACTAATTGTTTCAGGAAGCACACTTCAGAAATGTGTGTCCCATTCAACTATTCAATGTGGAATATAGATTGCTGCGGCAGTTTTTCGAAGAAATGGATGTTAACAATCAGAACCAATACGTACACTTAATGATTGCAGTGTTACTGTAATTGATCTCTGAAAACATTCTGCATATTACGTTTAACGGCAGTTTGAAATATTAAATGGGTGGTGCATAGTATATCCTGGATGAGTGGCACTATTGAAAAAGGCAGTCATCAAAAATGATAAAATAATTCAAGTGTAAAAATGGTAGATATGGAACATGTTGACGCTGTGTTACTCAGCGAACCAACTGATACTAATAACAATAACAAAAACGTCACTGTCCCTGGTGCAAGTAATCATATTGTGCTTGTCTGATGTGTCAGTCACTCAAGATATTGTGTATTTGCGTCTGTCATGTTTCTTGCTGCCATAGTTCTCCTCCATTCAGTATTGGTAGCCAGCTGGTTTTCCAAATTCATATTAACTCTTATTAACAATGTTTTCAGTTCTGTGGTTACTTCATTGGCTGACCTCTGTTACACATTTATAACATATGCAACAATGCATACTGCTTAATAAAAAATATCTGAAGGTAATTTTAACAACTTGCGACTTTTACAAAAGATATTTTTACACCTTTTGAATACATTAGGATAATAAAAATAGCATTCTATCATGCCACAAGTAGTAAATTCTGACCACATGTGAGGGCAGTTTCAAAATTTCTCTGAATGGAATAGAAAGAAATGACTTATTTCAATGAAACATTTTTTATTTTTCAATGTATTCTCCCTGGACGCTAATGAACTTGGTCCAGTGATGTTCCAATGCTTTGATCCCATCTCAAAAATTAGATGGAAGTCTAATGGAACCAAATCAGGAGAATAAATGTGGGTGTGGTAACAATTCATATGTTAGTTCATACATTTTTGCCATGGCAACAACACTTGTGTGAGGGTGCACATCTTCTTGATGAAAGATGACGTTCTTCCTGGCCAAACCTGCTCTTTTTTCACGGATCTTATACTGTAGTTGGTCCAGGAGGTTAGTGTAATATTGTCCCATAATTGATTGACCAGTAAGAAGGTACTCTATCAACAGAATCCCTTTCACATCCCTAAAAGTGACACCATGACCTTTCCAGCCAACTGTATTGCCTTTGCTTTTTTTGGGGGTGGTGATCAACGTGTGCGGAATGTCTGATACACAGCACAAACAGTTGAATGAAGGAGCAGAGTCGCCCAGTGTGTTCTGAAAATCAGCCTGAATTTCCTTAGCTTTCATACCTTTCTCTATAAAGTACTTAATCACAGCTTGAATCTCAATTTTTTCCTATCTTCACAAATCACTACATGGGAAAACCACATATCTCTACCAGATCACTGACTTGTCATGTGTTAATCCCTAAACAATGACCTGGAACCTAATTGCGGTAGCACTTACATCTGGTGGTGATTCTGAAAACTTTTCAGATCACCCTTGTAGATAAAAGGAGGAATAGTTTCAAAACTTGGTCAGAAGTGATCAAATCAAAAAAATTTTGTATTATATATTGTGCCTGCACCTTTTTTCATATTTTAGTAATTATTTTCTGGAGAAATATGTTTACTGACTTTTCATTTGTATGTTTAGCATCCTCTGATGAAATCAGCTCATGCAGATATAATGGAAAACTTTGCTGTGAAGCATAACCTTGTTTTAAATCAACTAGCTCGACTGAATTGTATTGGCAAAAATGCAAAAATTGAAACAACTGTCAGAAAAACTTCAAAAACCTCTCCTACACCTCCACCACGGCAGCCACAAACTGATGCCATCAGTCAAGTAAGTACTGAAAACGTATATTCTAATCTTTTAAAAAGTTTTTACTAGTTTTAAAAAATGTTTACATCTGTCATTTAAAATTTAGTTTCAGTTAAGATGTTAGTTCAACTTTATGAATAACTTAATGTGAGAGCAAGTTAATTTCATACTATTGCCAAAGTTGCAGGATTTTAACCATCACAGGTTACTACCTTTGTTTTGTTCTGATCTGATATAACACTTTACATTTAGGAATATTATGTGCATATTTTTCTTCTGTGTGTTATGAAAAAAAGGATTAATTACTTATTGATTTGTATTAAAAAAATATGTATTTATTTATCGTATGATTATTTAACAAGGTACACAATAGGAAATGTACATATCTCAAGCTTGTACAATTTCATAACTTGAGATCTAATGTTTTAATCCAGTCAACTGCACTGATCAAGGCATCATGTATTTCCGCTATTGTTCCCTTGTAGGCCCGAAGAGGACAGTTAGAAATGATGTGATTGATTGTCTGTAAGGTGGCTCCACAGTCACAATTTGCAGAATCTACCCAGTCTAATTTGTATAATAAGTAGGACCATCTGCCTTGTCCTGTTCAAATTCGATTGATGATTCTCCACTGCCGCCTGGGAAGATCGAAACCTTGTAACCTTACTGAGGGGTCCTCAACTAGATTTTTATTGGCTACTGACGACTGCTCCCATTGAGTTGTCCACAGCTTATTGATGTTTAAAGAGGACTCTGTAAGGTTGATTGCTGTGCGCCATGGTGGTTTTCTTGATTTCAAGCATTGGTGTTTTGCTTGAATCATGTCTTGATGTATAGGCAGCTTAGGGTTCTTCAGGATATGTTTCCAGATTTTTAAGAGAGTTTCTGATCTTCTTAGTGCTGGGGGTGAGATGTTGCATAGCACTGGAAGACATATGGTGTTCGTACTGTGAATACATCCTGTAATTATCCTCATTGCCTGATTAAGTTGCACATCTATCTTCTTTGTATGGGAACTATTGATCCAGGATGGGCAGCAGTATTCAGCAAGAGTATGACAGAGCTAAGGCTGTTGGTCTTAGAATGTGAATACTTGCTCCCCATGAAGTACCTGCAAGCTTTTGGAGAATATTATTTCTCGTTTTGAAAATCTGACTGTAATCGGTGTGTACAAGCCACCTGAAACTATTTGGCCTAGCCCTCCTTTTCCAACTCAACAACACCAAACTATAGTACTTGGTGACTTCAACAGCAAACAACACCTCTGGGGCTATCACAAGAATGATCTTAATGGTGAAATACTTGAAAGCTGGATGGAAACTGATAATCTGGAATTAATTTATGATGCTAAAGATCTGCCGACCTTTCATTCAGCTCAATGGTGCCGAGGATACACTCCAGACCTATGTTTTACAACCCAGCTCCAGAGTGCAATCAGTCAAGTTCGTCGTTCAGTGGTCAAGGATTTTCCTCACAGTCAACACAGACCTGTTATCCTAGAGGTAGGAACATCAATACCTGTTATACGATCGTACCCTACACTAAGATGGAACTTCAAGAAAACCAATTGAATTGAATTTGTAAAACAAACAGACTCCAATATCAGATGGATTAAACCAACCTAAAATAATTATAACATATTTGTTGGGGTCATTAAAGGTGTAGCTAGACATTGTATTCCTAGAGGATATCGCAAAGAGTACATCCCTGGTTGGAGAGAGTGAGAATTTATTAATGAAATATTATTGTAAGGAAAGGGAAAATGACTCATCATTCACCAAAGTTGAAGGCAGCGACGAGAGAAGAACATACACAGACGGAAAAAAAAATCCCAACACCAAGAAAAAATTATTGTAGAGTAATGAAATTTGGACAATGCATTTGTCAAGTTAACATGTTTAATTGATTAAATTTTCAAGATCACAGGTTAATTTAAGCTCAAGAAAATGCATTTCAAATGTGAAATACTGTTAAATGAATAGCCGGTGTAACCTCCAGAATTTTGAATGCAAGCCTGCAAACGTGAATGCATTGTGTCATACAGGTTTCGAATGTCACTTTGTGGTATGGAGTTCCATGCTTGTTGTACTTGTGCTGTCAATACTGGGACGGTCAGTGCTGGCTGTGGATGATGCTGGAGTTGTCGTCCAATGATATCCCATACGTGTTCAATTGGAGACAGATCTGGTCATCTCGCAGGCCAAGGTAACATGTCGACACTCTGTAGAGCACGTTGCGAGACAACAGCGGTATGAGGGCGAGCGTTATCCTGTTGAAAAACTCCCCCTTGAATGCTGTTCATGAATGGCAGCACTACAGGTTGAATTACCAGACTGACGTACAAATTTGCAGTCAGTGTGTTTGGTATAACCACAAGAGTGCTCCTGCTGTCATAGGAAATTGCTCCCCAGACCATGACTCCAGGTGTAGGTCCAGTGTGTCTAGGCCGCAGACAGTTTGGTTGCAGGCGTTCCCCTGGCCTCCTTCTGACCAACACTCGGCCATCACTGGCACCAAGGCAGAACCTGCTTTCATCAGAAAACACAACAGATCTCCACTCCGTCCTCCAATGAGCTCTGGCTTGACACCACTGGAGTCGCAAACGGCGATGGCTTGTAGTCAGTGGAATGCACGCTACAGGGCGCCTGGCTCAGAGCTGTCCTTGAAGTAACCGATTTCTAACAGTTCGTTGTGTCACTGTGGTACCAACTGCAGCTCGAATTTCTGCCGCAGACGCAGTACGATGCGCCACAGCTGTACGCCGAATACGGCGGTCTTCCCTCTCAGTAGTGCCACGTGGCCTCCCGGAACCCGGTGTTCTTGAGGCAGTACCATCCCTTGACCACTGCACCCAACAATCATGCACAGTGGATACATTCCGGCCAAGTCTTTCTGCAATATCGCGAAAAGAAAATCCACCTTCTCGTAGCCCTATTACACGACCTCGTTCAAACTCGGTGAGCTGTTGATAATGGCTTCTTCGTCTTCTTAAAGGCATTCTTGGCTAACATCAACTCACTATGTCAAATCTCAGCGGTAAATAACGTTCACAAACTTTACAGCGCGTATTTAAAGCAAACCTGATTTGCAAGCTCTGAGTAGCGCTACTAGCGCCACACTTATGCGCGAAGCGCGAAATTTGAATCGATGTCATCTTTCAGATGTATAAACACGCCTACCAAATTTCGTTTATCTAACACAAGTCTTTCTTGGTGTTGGGATTTTTTTTCCCGTCTGTGTATATAACGAACACACAAATAAATAAACTCAATATTTCGGTATAAAACCTTATTCATGACGGAGAAAATGAGTCATGAGGCTCGGGAGGTCATGAATAAGGTTTTATAACCGAAATATTGAGTTTATTTTTGTGTTCGTTATATATGTTCTTCTCTCGTCGCTGCCTTCAACTTTGGTGAGTGATGAGTCATTTTCCCTTTCCTTACAATTATATTGCCTAAATCAGTTTCCTTTTTCCTTAGTTTAATTAATGAAATATTAGGAACATCCAACCTCTGATAATGCAACAAGCCTCCTTCAATCACTAGATGTGGGTCGTAGAATTATCTGGCATTGCACAGTAGAATCCTTGGATTACACCCACTCTAACAGAAAAGCCTAGTCAGTCATTAGAAAATTAGACTGCTCAATCCCTGTGATCTGAAGATCAAAAACTGCCATCAATCTGAATGATTTTGCCAAACACCTAGTATCGGTTTTTAAGAACACAAAAGATAATCAAGCCAAAAGAGATATCAGATTAAAATTACGCAACAAGAAAAAAGCAGCCCCACAATCTTCTGAATAAAAAAAATAAAGATCCTCCACAGACTCTCAGATTTCCACCACTGTGCATTATGTTTTCTGCTGGCAAAGAGTTTACACTTGACAATTTCAGTGTTGTGCTTCCCTCAATATTTTTGTGTATCTTCATCATCCCACTGTCAACTATTGTTAGCAAAGGTTCCTTTTTCTAATATGTTAACATTTGTGACAGTAATACTTTTCCAAATTTATTCTAGTCTCTGTTCACTTTGTTTTCTCTCCCAGCCCCCAACTATAGACATTTATTTCATTTATGTAACAAGAGTTGGCCTGTGCACACCCATTGCCCTTCCCAATTCTCCTTCCTCTTCTAAATAACTAAGAAACTCATAATGTTATGAGTTGTTTTGATATAGTTTATTTCATTGCAGCACTCCTCTTTTCAACTTCAGGAAGAGATGAATTTACTTACCCTGTCCATGATTTTGATATTGCCTTGAAGCATTTTTCTTGCCATGGGTGAACGGTAATGCTCCGGCCTCACATTGTGGAGGACGCGGGTTCAAATCCCGATCTGGTCAGCCAGATTTCAGTTTTCCATGATATGCCAAAATTGATCCAGTCAAATGCTGTGATTGAATTCCTTCCAGTTCCTTGCCCCAGTCCTTTCCCACCTCCAATGAGCCGACATCAATGAGGCGTAAAGCCATAAGCTAAAAAAAACTCCCCTTATTGTCATTATTGTATTTTAGTCTACTAACCCATATTACAAGACTTAATACAGATCTCTGATATTAATGTGATAAAATTTCAGTTTTTTTCTTTAATTATGTAGAAACATGTAAACTTTTGTATGTAGCAGTGTGCATAAAAGGGGTTTTTTTTCAGGTTTTTCCGATTGAAGACATTTTTGTGTGGGAATTTTTAATATTAGAATGTTTGTAGAATCTTTGTAGATATAGTGAATTGGGCTTACAAAATCTTTTATATATGTATATAAATACCTACTTATGATTGATGTATAAATGGTTTAATTCAAAATGATTTTTTTAAAATGAAAATGCTAAAATATCACTCAATTCACTAATTTCACTCTATGTAAATGCTTGTTCTTAAATAAAATGAAATATGCAAACCTTGTATCTTAACATATTACAGTATATCAAAATATTACTTAAACTGAAGTATAATGTTTGGAGTATCTTTCTATAAGTGCATAGTCCTAAAAATCGTAATAATTATAAAACATACCTTTAGAAAAGAAGCCATGTTTTACCAATGTCTGTACACTAAAACAGATAAAACACAACATAAAAATTAACATTACTCAGTCAGCTAGCCAAGTGAACACGATGTTTACACACAATATTTTGGTGATCTAATTCTCTGTCACCATCTTCGCAATTTCATCAGAAGATGGTGACAGATAATTAGATTGTGTAAATTTCGTTTGTAAATACCTTGTTTACTCTGCCAGTCAACTGAGAACATTATGTTAATTCTCAATGTAAAGAAAAACATCATTCTTATAGAACATTACTAATGTTTGGAGGGAGAGTTAGCTTATTGTTCTCCACGATTTATGAAGTTTCTAAACTCAAAAATTTGTCATTTTCACCTAGTTTTCATGTGTGTTGTGGTTTTCTGTGTTACCTTTGTTTTACGAGAACCAGTATAAGTTAGTCCCTTTTTTGTATTGTAGTGTTTTAGTTCTGTTTATTTCAAATCAGTCTTGCATCCTGTTGACTGCTGATATTAGCAGTGTATGCTAAGAGAGGGAAGTGAACATTTCAGTCTTTCTGCAAACCATAAGATCTTTGTATTAATAGATGATGTTTTACTCTGCATGTGAAATATTCTATCAAAGATATAAGTTAAGGACCAACCCAGTACTTAGCTAGAAGGTTACACAAAAACTACCTAAAACATTAATCAGGATAGTCAGCATGTAGATAATGGTAGGATTTGATCTCACTATTATCGTTCCTACCCAATTTCCCAAATCCAATTTGGGAGTATATCAGCAAGCTTAGCCTACATGCTTTTTTTCCGTATTTTATAGGAAAGCTTGGTTCAAAGTAATAGCCAAAAAACATACCTTAAAAGCCGTTACCCAGCAGAAATTTTGTACTACACTACAAAATCATATACTGCAACACAGCCATTGGAGTTATCTGTTGCCCCAGGACATCTTGTGGCAGTTATCAAGAAGCAGAATCCCATGGGAGATAGCACGATATGGTTTGTGGATGATGGAGGTAAACTTTTTTTTTTGCATTTGAAAGCCGTGTACTGATACTTAATGATTGAAATTGCCTATCTTAATGTGCAGCAAAGTAATTTGTTTGTGTTAAGCTAATTTTTAAATTTTGCTCTATGTCTTTAACATCCATTGTAACATACTTGTTAGATAAGAGGGAAAGTGTGTGTTGTAGTGTAATAATGCTAATGTTAGAGAGAGAAGCATTTAGCTAACATAGTAGATGACATGATTGCAGCAAAAAGTGGTAATGATGAACCATAAAATTAAGAGTTTTGGGCAACAACAGAGATTTTTACATGGACATAGGACCACGAGTACTGAGTAGGAAAAGGTGGAAATGAGGTTAGTGGCTCATAGGAATCAAGGTGATTAGATATTGAAGAAAAAACCTCTTGACCAGAGGTATTCAGCAGATAATTAATTTAGACATATTAACTCAGGGGAAAGAAAACCATCAGCATTTTGGTGAGAGTGACAATAATACTAAGGCCTTCTATTGGACATTAAAAGCAATTTAGAAAATAATTGCATTGTTAGTAGAAGCTGGGAAACAAATGTTATGTAGTAATGAAAGATTCTTCCTTCTGAAAGAATACAAGTAGCTCTGATAATTTGCATAGTTACAGGAAGTGTAAGTATTGAGATAAATTTCTTCTTATCTTTCATGGATATTAGGCCCTTTCACCTGTTCTGGCATTCTCTGTCCATTGTTTCAAGGATCTTCCTGTGCCTCCATTCTAGTGAGATGACTTTTACATTTATCCTGGATTCTTTCTTTTATTGAAAATATTTAAAGTTCCTCCTTGATATCTTTTTTTCTTATTCTGTCTTCTCTGGTACACCCCTTGACTAATTGTAAGAATTTCGTTTTTGCTGCCTTGAGGTGGTGATCATGTTTTTTAGTTAGTGCCCATGATTGACTAACTCCCATGTAAGAAAACTGGTAGTGCCATAGCCTTATAAAATTTGAGACTGACTTTTCTGTTAGGTGTATGTCTTATGGTCCCACAAATTTATTGAGATAAACATGTGGTTACTTCATTGTCTGCCATAAATGGGTGATCTGCTCTGCTGTATGCCTGCTTTTAAATCATATCTGCATTTGGTATCAAGTTTTACTTGATACAGACTGTAGTCTTTTCTAAGTGTTAATAATATCAGTGTATGATAAAAAGAACTAGTAACTGTGGAATAGAATTGCAGAAAAAGGTGCTATCTTAAGAAGTTGATCTTGTGAACTTGTACACAATTGTTATAGCTATTTTGATAAACAAAGGAAATTGAAAGAGATGCAGCCAATCTTAGAAATAAAAAATATTACTGTCAAGAAATAATTAAATAGGACTTTCCAGAATATTTAAGTGATAATTTCAGACTGGACATGTGAAGATTTATGTAGATAGCTTTCAAGAAGATCATTTCATCAACATACAGTATATATGACTGTTATACAAGGAAAGAATGTTCTATACTACAAAACCTCCTTTTACTCCCTAACAGAGAGAGAGTGTTATTTTATGATGGAAAAAAATCTTTCACTTTGTTAAAGAGGATAGAATTCAAGTAAGGAAAAAATCATGAAGTTCTCCTTCAAGATTCAGACATAGCAACATGGAGAGTTAAGTTTCTGAGGTAGGTTTCAAGATGAAACCAGAAGATGTGAGGGCCAAAGATACCTAAATGGACATTGGCCACATAAGATCCTGAATAGGGATGGACAGTACTGTTCATAAACAATTTTAATATTTCTGGGAACAGGCAATCATTAGTCCTGCATGCAATTACAATCAATGTTGTTGTTCCAAATACCTTTATGCAAAGTATTACTCTGAACTGGCTAGAGAGAAATGACATCATTACTTTTAACAATGACAAGAAAATGGTTGTTCTATTGAAAATTAAAAAAACAACAAAGATAAGTATCATTCAAAAAATGAAATTGATAAGAGTGCTGAAGAGCACGGATATGTAAATCCAGAATTTCCACTTTATTTCAGTCCAGTAAAACTTGCAAGGTTACAGGTTAAGCATTATATTTCTAAAAGAGTATTTTTTACAGTTCTTCTCCTTAAACTTGAAATATTAATAATAAAAAAACAATTACTGTGAAATAAACTGTTGTTTAGTAGCATTGTTATTATAAGCATTAAAATATAAAATAATAATATTTTTTAAGAACTATCTGGAGCAAACATTTTTATATTATTCCAGGTACAGTACTTAAATTCTTTTATGATAGTTTCTTCCTCCACCATCATTTACTATTACTTTTTGCCTCTCAGCAATGATGATTTATTTATATTTCAGCCAGCCAAGGTTTCCTTCCTTACTCCATCCTGACTCCTCATACATCAGGTGATGTTACCGCAGCTGCAACAGGTTTACAGCATACACAGCATACCTCAATGTCAGGTGACCAGTCACGAAGGCAAATTCATTCCCTCAACCCGCCTCCTCCGTCATATACCGAGGCTGTCAGCAGAACCAGTCCGTTTCCGGCTCGCCATGTGCTGTCAGCTTTACCGTCAACTAACTATCGGCAGGATACAGATGAATCAGATTGTCAAGACGTCAACTTATATGAAGAAATTCCAGATTTGGATGTAAGTTGAACATATGTACTGCTGAGGTGCAAAATCTTTTCAGCAATATCTAATAGTATGATGTAAATCATGTTGAGTATAATCTAGATATGACTCATATACATGTGGATACTTGAAGTAATACTCTATTATTAACTATCAGTTGCCTGCAACTTTGTTTACGTGAACTATTAGATAGACAGTAACATATGATAGGGAAAAGTAACCCGTCCCTTACCACAGATGAAGGCAGGAGGCCCAGGCGAACTTAAGAGAACACAAAAACAAACACACTTCACAATATTTCCTTGATCATGCAAGAGGTGAGAGATATGTTAGGAGGAAGATGTGTACACATCAGAACTTAATATGGTAGGTTAAATTTCTCAGTTTCCTAACATCACATCAAAATTAAACATGCCCCATTTTACCCATGGTATGACAGGCTGCACAATAAACAAAATCTAACCTGTAGTTTTTCCTTGGCTCCCAATCATCCCAACTTGCAGACAGAGACAGATTTAAAAAATGGTATGTTCCCTCCATGTTATGTATTATTATTGTTATTTGAATGTCTTAAATGCACAGACTTATTACCAGTTAAAGTTTTATTATTTTTATATTACTATTAATAAACATTACATGCCACATTTATTTAACAAATAATGAAGGTAATAGTATGCATGCTAAAAGTTACATTATGTTTAAAACAGTTGTTTATATGTGAGTTTATTCCTTGTGGAATATCGTTTATATTAATGTGTTCTTAAACTTAAAATCAAAACAAGGAATGATAGGGAAAATAACCCATCAGTTACTACAGATGAAGGCAGGAGGCCAGTACAAATTCAAAAACGTGAACACACTTTACAATATTTAGATAAGAAATTTTAATCGTGTATGAGGTGAGACATATGGTAGCAGGAATGATGTTTACACATCCGGAACAACCTTATTACTGAGTAAAAGATGAACCAAGTGGGAAGGGTGAGAATTACAATGGTAGGTAGGTGGGAGGTGGCGGGGAAGAGAATTGACCAATGATAATTGTTTGAAAGTATAATCTATGGAATGACAAGTCCAAGTAAAATAAAATGATTACGTTTTCCACAAAAATATTTGTATATTTCTAATGTAAGTGACAGGTTTACAGGTGCGGTCTCACTGTGTAACAGGTGTAAATATTGAAGAATGAAAGCTTTCCCAGTGTATCAGCCGTGTGAAAAGTTCTCGGGCCTCCCACCGGGGTAGCGCGTCAATCTAAAGTGACGTTTCTGATCCGTTCTCCGACTCCAATACATTAGGAATATAAACTGTTTGCCTGTGGCCATTCATCCTCATGGACAGTTTATTGAGTGGTGAGGTCAATGTAAGAAACTGTGAGTGTAGGCAGGTATGTTGGTAAATGGTGTGAGTAGTAATACAGGTAGAATGTCCAAAATAGGAAAACATTCTCTTGTGATAGAATTGCAATAGGTAGTGCTTGCTGGATGCATGCTGCAACTTTTGCAGTGAGGTCTATTGCAAGAGAAATATCAAGGTGGAAGTCTAGGATAGTCAAAATGTGGGTTACTTTTAGACTAAGATATTCTTCAGATTGTGAGGTCTGCTGAACTGTGCATTCTAAAGTTGATAGGATCTTGGGAAAGAGGCTGTGAATTTCTGAGAAGGAATGTAGAAAGTTATTCCCACTATAAAGCATCTCCTTGTTAAATGACTCGAGGCGAGGAGAGCACTGGGTGATGAACTGTAAGAGGCGTGCTTATGCTTGGGGTGGAGCATAAACACTGGATCTTAACTCTGACCGTGTGTAGCCTTGGATGTAACAGTTTTGGCTTAGATAGAATAACCCGGTCACCACATAGATTTTAACCCAAAAACTATGGAAAGGTAAAGGTTCAATGATGATAAATAGTTCATTGCCATTTAAATAATTATATTCTTCAATTTCACAAAACCAAAAACTGTACAGGCAATCAGACAATTTTTCCAAAGAAATGTTTTTGCAAGTTCGATTAACTGTTCGAGCCAGACCACACCCCAAAGTCCAAAGAATTAAATCACTAGTTGAAGAAAGCCAAAAAAAGTTCGTCACACGTTCCCATTGTTCAATAGTTTAGTTAACTTCGAACAATCCCGAGGCCCCACTGGGCGAAATACTATTTTACAGCAACATTATGATTAACTTGAATAGAAGAAATGGCATCATTCCAAAAATAAAACTTGCAGGCCTACTGAGCTACATGTCGTTTCGCGCCTACATGCTACTGAGTTCACGGTTCCTGGCAGACTGAGCCTAACGTGGTGTTGCGCCGACTGCTTCTGTACGACTGAGGCCTATCAACTGAACGTACGCATCTATATTACATCGCGCTCTGTGCTTCTCGAAGGTTCCTGGTGACTGCTCTCTCACGAACCGTGGGAACAAACTCTTTTCCTTATTCACATGGATGGCTGCTGGCGGGCTGATCAGATATCAATTCGCACGTCTGAAGTCCTTACATTAGCTAATTTGACCTTGACAATAAAAATAATTCAATCTTTCTGAAATTTTACCAATAGCTAGATCTTTAAGTAAATGTTAAATTTAGTTATTATGAAAAATATCCTAACTTTAATCGTTTAGCCGAAAATAAATAATTTAGATATGACTTTTCGCAATCCCACTCCAGGTGAATGCCGAAAAATGTTGAAATTGAAAATACTGTCTTAAAAACTGTAAAACTGCTTTCTAACTTGAATAAACATAGAAATTGACTATAAAAATCAAATGCACTAATATTCTATCCAATCTAACTCGTGGTTCTAAGAACAAAATTTTGTCACGCAGTTACAAAATTTGATAGGTAGCTTACAGAACATTGGGCCATGGTTAGCTTTAGGAAGTGCAGAGTGGGAGTTTAGGGTGTGGTAGGTGGTAGATGTGAAATTTTCTTTTCTACAAGATGAGAGGCATGGCATGCAAATGCCTGTGAAGTGATTGGAACAGATTCATCTGCCATGGATTGCAAGGCTGTATGGAAGGGAATGTTTGCTGTGGAAGTGATGGCAACTGTCAAAGTGTAGGTACTGTTGCAAATGTGTTGGCTTAATATGTGCAGAGATGTGAAGGACACCTTTTCTTAGGAAGATGTCCATGTTAAGAAAGGTGACGTGTGGGAATAAGTCCAGGTGAAGTTAGTTGAATGGCTACTGTTTCGTGAATTGAGGAACTCTAGGAAGTAGTCTTCTCTGGGTGTCTAGGTTATAAATATATCATCTGTCTCTGAGACCCATGCAAGGGGCCTGAGGACGTATTTATTCAGGAATTGCTCCTCTAGATGGTGCAGAAAGAGGTTGACATTAGATGGAGCCATTCTGATACCAGTGGCAGTGCTGCCTGTCTGGTGATAAACATAGGAATTTAAAGAAAAGGAGTTTTTAGAGAGGATGAAGTTGGCCATGGATGTGAGAAAGAATGCTTTCGAGATAGTATGTAGCAGGCACATATCCAGGAAGTGTTAAATAGTAATTAGATACTAATAGTGGAGCGTGTTAGAGTTCAAGTTTGTAATACAGATGAAGACAAGTAAGGAGTCTGGAGGTAGAAGAGTGGGGACTGTGGATAGATGCTCCAAGAAATATGGGGTATTTTTGACGGACATAGGAAGGTTCTGTACAAACAGTTGGAGGTGTTGAACCACAAAGGCTGAAATCTATTCTTTGTGTAATCCATATGCCACAACAGTAGGTCACCCAGGATTGCTAGCCTTGTAAGAATGAATATCGTAGGTGTGCGGGGATTTTCAGGGGTGAGGACGGATATTGATTGTGATGAGAGTATTTATGTTGAGCTTTGGAGGTCATGGAAAGTGAGTACTTCATAGCAAATTGTATAGGTAAGATCTATGGATTGTAGACAATAGGAATTAATGTTGGGTAACTATCAAAGAGCCTCAGCATCATAGTCACTGTGGTCCATGACAACAGTGGTTGAGCCTTAATTTGCTTGGAGGATGATGATATTTTTTTCCTGGACAGTTCTCTCATGGCTGAGGCAGGGGGGAATGGTGCTGAGGAAAGATTGTGAGGATAGGGTAGATGTGAGGAACTTGTAACAAGAGTGTTGAGAGTGAAGAATCGACAAACTATTTTGGTACAGGGACCAAACAGACAGAGAATACGTTAGCTAGCGAGAGAAGGAGTTGAGTGGACAGGCTGGACTAGGGAAAGGTCTCTGGTGTTAAATGTGACAAAGAAACACATGATTGGCCAATAGGGTCATATGGTGACGAAACTAGTTATGGTTGGCTGCAAGGGCTAGAAGCACAGTGTATGCCACCATGATACAGTTAGTCTAGAGTCTGGAGTGGTATACAAGTAGCGATGGTTGCTTAACGTGTCTGTCGCTCTCTGCGCGCTTATGTGTGTGTGTGGGCCATGTGCCGAGTACTGCTGTGGGGATGACTGACGAGTTCGTTCTGTAGTCAATTAATGACAACATGCACTGTTAAGAATGTTATTCCTCTAACTGCTAACCTGCGGTCTTCGAATTGTCATACGATGCCTGACTTTATCTTGTAATGCAGGACTGATGCTGGCCTGGAATCGTGTGTTTCAAATAAATAGTTCAAAATTGACCCTCTGCTTATTAACAAACTTTCTTTAGAAGCAACGAGCCAGGGACAAGTAATTTCAATGTCAATCCTGAGTATCTTCCTGAATCCTGGGTGGCGACTAACAAATCTGTAAAATCTTCTCCAGAGCCAAACAATACTCCAGTTCTTATCCAACATGATCCAGATTACCTCCATCAACTCTTATAAATTCCATAACCACATTAAGGCACTGAAGAGTGCTGTCTGAAAGGCTGAAGAGGAGTAGCGACAAGTATGTGGTTTTCGTTGTTACAAACTCTCGAAATAGAAAGAAGAGAAGGTTTTTTGGTAAGATATATATAAGGAAAGAGAAACTATACCAAACATTCAATAAAGTTGAGGGAAGACTGCAACAGCAACAGCAACAGAAAACAATTCATAATTAGAAACAACACAATATTTCAGGCCATGCCCTTTTTAAATAAAATAAAAATATGCGACTATGCTCACCCAAGGTCGACAAAGCCACATATATAGGTATCCACATACTAATTGTGAAGATGTTACAAACTTTCAGGGATGATTGAGGGGGGTAAATGTATCAATTTGAGGTAAGGGATCCTGGTCTAGATACAACCGATTTGAAAGTTATAAGCTAAAACCTACTCAAGTTCTGCCTTAGCCTCGCACAGTACTCAAACTGAGGGCCCCAATTTCCAAACTCTGATCATGACACACAGAATTCCCACTGAAAACTCCCTAGTACCCTCAGATAATTTCCTGTGCTGATGGACTAATAATGGCACACTTAACTTGATGTCAGAGAGATCGAAAATCCTAAGCTTAGAGTACAATAATAGTGAATTCCATTTACCTGAACAAGTTTCACAACAGTTGTTCAAAATGGTGTCCTGCTGCATCAATGCAAGTATGGCATTATAGCACAAAGTTCTGTCGTACCTGTTCTAATATCCCTGGTGTTTGAACAATATCACAGGCAGAGAGAATTCTTTCCAGGAGATGCTCTTCAGTCTCGACAAGCGTCTCCTGACCCCACGACTTTTCACATGGCCCCACAAGAAGAAATCAAGTGGGGTGAGATCAGGTGAACGTGCTGAACAGAGAACACGTCCTCCTCTGCCTATCCACTGTCTGATTCAGATGTTTAGGAACCCTCACTCCAGAGTGAGGTGAGGCTCCGTCATGTTGGAACCACATCTGTTGATGATTAACAAGTGGTAAATGTTCCAGGAACCTCAGTTTTATATCTCGGGTAAACACTGTGTACACTGGTGCATTTAGGCATAAAGGAAGAAGAAATGGGCCTAGTACGTAATCACTGACTATGATTGACCACACATTGACTGATAATCTGTTTTTATGGCTCTTGAAAACTGTAGCATTGGGATTCTCACCAGCCCAAACCTGACTATTGCGACTATTTAGCATTCGATCCCTGGAGAAACAGGCTTCTTAATGAAAATTAATATATGCAGGAAAGTGAAGATTGACTATAAGGTGCTGCAAGAACCATTGGTTGAACATGACACGAGCTCTTAAATCAGCAGAGTCAAAGCATGCACATTCTATGGATGGTAGGGGTATAGCTACATTTCCCATAATGCTCCTCACACATTACTAAAGATTCATTTTAAGTGCTGATTTCTAGTGCTGATTATATAAGCGCCTCATCCACTCGAGCAAGCAATGCGTCTTCTAAGTTAGGAGTCTGCGTACTTTGTTGTTCTCCTAGGTGGTTGTACTGTGGTATCAGTTTCCCTATTTCACTTAATCTTTGGCACAGTTTTGGAAACACGGTGTTCCACTTTTCTGCTTCCATTTGCTTGCCCATACACAAAAATTATGTCTTCAAGTTGCGTCACTGTGTACAATTCCATTTGGTTAGGACCGGTCAAAGTTAATACTTCAACTCGTAAACACAGACTGCAGTGTGTTACAGTACAGACATTCCACATCATTATTGCTCATGTCAGCACACAGTACGTCATCTGCTTTGGATTAGTTAAGTTATTATCCCAACCTCTACACCTATTATTGCCTACCCTACAATCTTGGAAACAACAGTACCAATTCACATTTTCCATTGTATCCATGTGTCCACTGTATCAGAATGATTTTTGCTTATAACTTTTGACTCATTTGTTTCTGGACCAGGGTCCCTTACCTCAAATTTACCCTCATCATGGAATCACGCTGTATGTATATTTATGAAGGATCAGGAAATCCAACCCAACACTTAACCTAAGTTGATGGAGACTGGGAATGGCAAACACAAAAAATATGAACGCATCTAATGCAGTATTTTGGCGTTCAACCTTATTCTTGCAAGTAGATGAGACTCTTATTGTGGTCAGATGTAATCACACCAATGCACGCTAAGTGAATGGAGGACACAGGTACCATGGTCTGGGCTGGAAAGGGTGGTGGTGTGGAGGGCCAAGAACATGCTGAATCAACAACTCTGGAGAAATGTTTTTGTTGGAAAGGGGGAACATCACCAAAGTAATTAATGTGGGAAGGTATAAATATTAATAAAAAACTGTAAGTGGGAAATATTAAATATAAGCTCTCTAAAATGTGAAAAATTAATAAGTGCTGGGTCCACTAGGAGAGTCTTATCAGAGATTGAGACCAGGAGATTGTGATTTCAGGAAAAACTGACAGCCCTCACAGTAAAACAGTTGTTTAAATTTTTTGACTTGGGGATGCTGGCATGTGCTGCCATTGGATGGCATAAATTTGGGGTATAAACTGTTTGCCTGTGCCCATTTATTCTGACGGTGAGTTGGTTAGTGGCAAGGCCAATATATCAACTAGTACAGTGGAGCCAGTGGAGTTGATATATGAGATGTGTTGTGTATCAAGTGGCATGCGCAGTGATGGGAAAGATTTCCCCTGTGGTTGGCTTGGAGTAGCTGGTGATAACCGGGTACATGCTGCAGGT
Source organism: Vandiemenella viatica (assembly GCA_031002005.1). NCBI lineage: Eukaryota > Metazoa > Arthropoda > Insecta > Orthoptera > Morabidae > Vandiemenella > Vandiemenella viatica. Next base: position 113,639,083 of record CM061921.1, read on the forward strand.
TTTGCAGCAGGGTCTGTTGCATGGGAATGATCGGTGTGGTGGTTTAGGTGAATTACAAGCTGTGTAGTTGTGAACAAAGATTTTTTTTTAATTGATTGGTCTGCTGAAGCTTGTACATGGTGCAGTGTGCAGGATTCTAGAGACAATGGTGGGCATTCTGGGGAAGGGACATAGGAAGTCATGCCCATGATGAAGGATTAAGTCAAGACCATGAAAGCGGGGCTGTGGTTAGTTTTGGAAGGTATGGCATTCGAGTAGTTGGTGAAGGATGTGTTGTAGCATGAGATTTGGGGGTAGCAGCATGAGATGAGAGCTTGGGACAGGTTTTGGATGCATCTGGAGAGAGATTCTTTATCAGAACAGATGTGTCTCCCACAGATGCTAAGGCTGTAAGGAAGGGAACAATTGGTGAGGGAGGGATATCAGCTGTTGAAGTGAAGGTATTTTTGTAGAATTCTATGTTTGATATGAGGTTCATTCAAATATTATTGGGAATTTTTTCACACAGCTTTATTGGTTGTAAATAAAAATACAAATCCAGTTACTTATTTTTGTACATAATTTCCTTTAACAGAAATACATTTTCTCCATCAGATAGGAAGTTTTCTGATCCATCATTGAAAAAAGAAGATGGCTATGCCAGAAGCCAATTGCACACGTACTGTTCGACCACCATGTCGTCTCCGTATCATTCCCCTGCTAATGCCTCCTTCAGTCACATGGGGACAAGTCTGGACTGTAAGGTGCGTGTTCAACAGATTGCCAGTGCATTGCAGTGAGTTTATCATGAGATAAAACTGCTGTGTGCAGCCGCGCGTTATCGTGCAGAAGGAGGGCATCATGAATCGGTTGACAGCATAGTTTGGTGCAATAAGCAGTCTTGGCATCAGCAGCTAGCAGAAGTAGACTACTGTCACTGTCCTTCAAGTGTGTAAGAAGTCAATCAACGATACACCTTTTGAATCCCAAAATGCAGTTGCAATAACTTTCCCAGCAGACAGTCACATCTTGGTCTTCATTGGTGCTCCCTCTCCAGCTTTCCTTCTCTCCATACTTGTCCTCCTATTTTCTGGAATACAGTTATGGACTCATATTTCACCACAGGTCACAATATGTTCCAAAAGAGCCTCTCCTTCAAAGCGATTTAGTAGTCACTGATAATGTCTTTCCACACATTCTCTTGTGCCTCATTCAGAAGATGTGGAATCTAACTTGCCTACACTTTTCTGTATCCGAATATGTCTGACATGATTGTATGGACATGTACAACACTTACACCCACCTCTGGTGCAATCTTGGCAATAGTAATGTGACAATCATCTGTCACAAGCTCATGCACAGCCTGAATATTGACATCATTGACGTTGGTCACCAGTTGGTTTATTGCTTTGATTCTTCGCTTTATTACAACGGTTTCAAAACTTCTTGGCCCAACCAAACACTTGGATTTTACCTGGAGTAGCATCTCTGAACTGCGCTTGAAGTCTGTTTCAAATTTCAATCAATTTTACATCTTTGTTGACAGCAAAACGAATAATAATTTGTTGCACAACAGACAGTGTTAACTCTCATTCACTCATGGCAACAGTGAAAATGCAGCGGCTGTGGACACTATCTCCTTTGTTTGTGCTTTACAATTTTTCAAAATTTGACCTATGTATTGCAGCCTAGAATTAGCTCTACCTACTACTGAATTAAATCGAGTCTCATTTTCAACGTACTCCCAAATAGTCTGCAACTGCCCGACTCTGGCTGACACCCACAACTGCACCCAACATTCCACATCTTTCGTTTTTCACAAACCATCACCCAAATTGTCCTGTAATAATATGTCCTAAAAGCCCATCTACGTTCTACTCAACTTTCCATTCTCCACAAAATCCTCTGCTTCTCACACCCTATCTTGATTCATTTATTTTCTTATGACAAGGTCATTATAGGTACGAAAGGATTGGGGGAATTCTGCTATGGTGTTCTGAAGGAACCATCCCAGCATTTGTCTTGAGTGATTTGGGGAAACCGTATAAACCTAAATCTGAATGGCCAGGTCAGGATTCCCAAATGCAAGGCCACAGCATTACCACTCACCCACCAAGCTTGGTCTCTTGATTCAGCACCTTTAGCAAATTCTTAATGATAGCAGGCAGTTGCAACAGAAATTTTTGTGCTCAAACTCATCTGCACAAGCTATCTAATCTAGTGAAAAGCTACCTTCTTTTAGGCCTGCCGCTCCAATCATGTACCACAATCATCTTCTCCCCTAATTGCCAGAGTCCCTTGTCTTGCTCACATTTTAAATCTCCTCCACTCATCTCCTCTATCACCTGCCCCTTTAGCTATTACCACACGTGTGGAGATGCGACACCTCATCAGCTTCTTTGTCTGAACCTCAATATTCTATCCTATCCAACTATCTTTCTCACCTTCTCCAAAGTTTGATCATGTTTCTCTGGTCCAGGATACTACTAGCTTTCTGCTGCACACTCTGTTGACGTTGTCAATTTGCTATGGTCATAGACCACAGTGACTATGATGCACAGGCCCTTAGACATATTGCTGAACCAACATCTATCATCCACACTCCACAGATCCCACCTTTCCCATTAAAAAAAAAAGCAAAAAAAAAAGCACTTTCTTTGACCTCCAGGAGCGTTTTCAATACTTCTCATCACAATCCGTATCCCTCCCCACACACCTACCTTATAACTTCTTCCTAATTCCGGGGGTGATATAGTTGCAATATATGGATCGCCTACTGAACGGAGTTCATCCTTTCTGGTCAACATATCCACCCATTTGTGCAGAATATTTCTTTATAAATCAGATATACCCCACATTTCTTGGAGCATCTGTCCACAGTCTCCACTCCTCTGCCTCCAGACTCCTTCTGTGTCTAATTTGATGTTAATTCGTTGTACACTAACATCCCCCAATATCAGAGTTTCAGTTCTCTTCAACACTTCCTGGATATATGTAACCCCCAATCTCCCCAACACATCCTTTTCACATCCTTGGTGCACTTCATCCTATCCAAACACTACTACTCCTTCAGGTCCCAGTTTTATCTCTAGATATGTTGTATCACCATTAGTACCCGCATGGCCCCATATTATGCTAAACTCTTCCTGGGCTGTCTGGAGGAACAATTCCTGAATAAATACCCCCTCTGCCCGTTTGTACGGTTCAGACACATTGGTGATATATTTATGATCTGGACACACAGCGAAGACTACCTCCAAGATTTCCTCAATTCCCTCAACAGTAGCCATTCGACTAACTTCACCTGGACTTATTTTCACGCGTCATCTATCTTGATGTGGACGTATCCCTAAGAAAAGTTGCCATGTACATCTCTGTTCACATCAAGCCAGAAAAGTTACCTATATTTTGACAGCTGCAATCCCTTCCACATTAAATGTTTGCTTCTATACAGCCTTGCAATCTCTGGCAGAAGCATCTGTTCTGATAACTCTATTTCTGCGCCTCATATACCTGATTGTGGTCCATTATTTGTCATCTTGGCCTGATCCTTAACTTTGGTCATTATTTTTTTCCCAAAATTTGCATCCTCCTTCCCAAAATCGTACCCACTGCAGTGCAGGCATTCTTCAGCAGACTTCCCAATCTAAAGAATATCTTTGAGCTAAAGTCCTTTCCCTTGTAATAGATCTTCCTGCAAAACTTGCAGCATACATCCAACCATACTAGCTATTGAAATTTTATCACAGAATTATTGTTTTTATTGGATAAGCTTCTCGCACTACTCCTCACCTCATTTACCAACTTACCTGCCTTCACTGCACCACTTCTTACATCAGCCTGACCACTAAACAAACTGTCTATCAGGATGAACTGCCATAAGACTATTAGTTTATACTGGCAACCTATACCATCCAGTGGCAGCCCAATGACTCCAATAATTTCAACACCTGCTTTACAGTGTGTTGGTATTTTTGTATTTGTCCTGGCCCTCCTGCCTTCATCTATGGTGAGTAACAGGTTATTTGCCCTACCCTTAATTTCATGAATTCAGTTCCATTTGCTTTCGTAGTACCATATTAGTTATATAAATTAAGATTGATTGGATTGTAATTTGAAAATATCATTTAGAATGTTTTACCCTATCTATGAAATCCATATTCAGGTTAGACTGCTCTTATCGAGTGAATCAGGATCCCCCCCCATATAGGTGGCAAGTTGAGATGAGCTACTAGATAGTGTCGAAATGTTTTTTGTTGCTAGCTGTGTTTCATCTGATATTAATGAAGCAGTATCCTATATTCTTTGTTAAGATCTTCAGTGTCTGTGGATGACAAAAATTTCAAAAATAATCCAGTAAGTATAGTCCTCTGAAAAGTTTTTTTTTTTTACGTTTTATATGAAAAAAGTGTGGTAATTTATTTTTGTAGTTATCATCTATATTTCTTGACATCAATCATACCTGTATGTTTAAAATAATCTTATTTTTACACTTTTGTTTTTATTAAAAATGACAGAAAATATTTGAAGTTTATTTCTGTATCGTAAGCTCTTATTTTAATGCTTTTAACCACATATCTAAGTAGAATTGGAATGAATACAAAAAATTTGATGTAAATTGTAATATTTTGCTATTAATTATTTTATGTGGCTGTTTTAACTTGATAACAGTTTTGGGTTAGTACTTAACCTAATCTTTAACACAAATAGGTGCAATTGGCTGAGAACTAAATGAATCCATGGTTCCTAATTTTATTAGACATGAGAACAAAAGTAGACAGGATTATTAAATGATGAAATTAAATGCCACGCTAGAAATTTTACACTGTAAAATTGTGATACATTCTAGTTACTTTACTACCAGAGTTATTATCTTTTTGGTTGCCATATTCTCCAATTAATCAAACAATCAGTATTTTTTTTTTTTTTTTTTTTCAAGGAGGGTTTTGCTCGTTATTCTCAAAGTTTCATAACTAAACATGGCCATTTGATTGATCAATAATTTATAGATGATGGTTATTTCATTTGCAGAAAGCATGAAAAATAAGTAGAAGCAAAACACGCATGAAATATTCAGTACCTGCAGATGTCCAAGCTTCTTTTATATCACACGTTCATAACATTTAACTGAAACATATCATAAAAAGATGTAGCTGATATTGTGAAAAAATTGGTTAATGGTGTTATGACTAAATCCATGCTTGCAAGCAGTGTTAACAATCAATTTTGCAACGCATGAAATACCACAAATTAGCCAGCAACCATAAGGTGGCAACGACAGGGATGAGTTGCACAGCTGATAAGAAATTCTTGTCATACAACAAACTAAGTTATCTGTAGACTTGTAGGTAGATAAGGTTGTTGTCATACCTTTGTCCAGCTGGAATTGCACATTCCACTTACAGTGGTGCTAGCCAGGTCCTCTTCCTTCTGGGACTCGGTCATAAGCGAGGTGTTGGAAATCCAACTGAATGGTAACAACATAAATAGGAATGGTGGGCTCTATCTGAGTGAAGCCTGGAGGTCAACCATTAGGGATCTCCAACAAAAATGTGGCAGATCCTCACAACAGGGCATAAAAGGTGCAAATGATGCCACTCAGGCGCCGCAGCAGGCCACGGATAAAGCCAGCACTTACGACCAATCAGAATGAGCCTGCCAGCGTCGTGGACAGCCAGCATATCCAGACAGCCATGGACTGGGCAGTGTAGTGAGTCTAGATTTTGTGTGCCATTTATGTGTGTCTATAAGCAAATATGATATGAGACTAAGCCAGTCAAGGTGGTGACAGCCAGCTTGCAACACCTGAAGCTATCTGACACCTGATAAAGACAGCAGAGCCAGCTATCGAAACATTGTTTTCATTGGACACAAACCAGCAGGACAGCCAAGAATATTATACTGCATTCCACTTATTGATCAATAGATCAACCCAAATCCTGTTTCTGGTGCCTCGTTATAGCACCATGTTTTATAGCATCAGTTCCCTTTATTCTGTGCTGCGTGTTTCCACATACCTCTATGTACAGCATGAATACGGTTCCCTCTGTCACAGTTGAAGCATCTTGCTGACTTGAATCTACAAAGTTGACCATTGTGAAACTTGCCATGACAGTTGCACTGTCTGCTATTGGTTCCGGATGTCTAGGAACTATCCGTGGCAGTCTCTGGCTTACAACTTCTGAAACCTGGTTGGATGTCTAACATTATGGCTCCATGGGAAGTGGCTGCTTTAATTATCACTTCTGCTTACTACCTCTCAGCATAATTCATTCGATAACAAATCTGCTTAACTGAATCTGCAACCTTTCTTGCCATGTCAGAAGTTTCACTCTCTTGCTAACTCTTTCATTTCAATTAGCCACTCTAGGTGAGACTGCAGTAGGCCTATATGACTTTGGAAAAAATTGCACCTCACCGCCATTACATGCAACACTCTTTGGTAATACCTTGTCATACGATCCTTTGGTAGTGTGTATTCCGAATCTGCAATTTCTGCCTCAGGGCTCAGCTTTTTAAGTAGCTCACAAACTTCTGACCCCACAGTACTTAAAAAATTCTTTATTAACTGTTTTGTTTCTGATCACATAACACAGGAATCATTGTTCCAAGCAGACTAGATAGTCGGCTCAGCTTTACTGCTTACTGTCATTCTTGCTGAAAGGTGGAGGTGGAGCCAACTATTGCAGTTACTGAACTTCCAATGGAGCATACAATGTAGCTTGCTATTCCTGCTTTTGTAACAGTAAAATATATTTAACATGCTGCTGTTCCTGCTGCTGGCTCCATGTTGTAGCTCTGAGACTTGTTTCTGGAGTGCCTCCATTGCCTAACTTTCTATACCAAAGTCTTTATTGCTTCCCACCTGCTCGTGATACTGACGCTGTATCGACTTGGGCTTCAATGGGTGAGACTGTTGATGTACGTGCAAACATTTAGTCCATCGTGATTTGTTTATTGTCACTGTTCCAGTGATGTTGGTTGCATGAGTTTGTATCTGTGTGGACTAACACTCCAGTCGCCATCGTGCTGGCAATTACACTCACTCTAGTCCTCCAACAACTAACAGCCTCGTCATCAACATGCTGTTGAAAATTTCAGTGTGTATTTGTTCATTCTAGTCCTTTGCTGACTAGCACCCTCATTGCTAATGTGCTGTGTGATGATGACTACACGGATTTGTATCACTATAGTCCTCTGCGGACTAGCACCCTTGTTGCCAATGTGCCGTGTGGACAGATAGCAGGCCTTCCAACAAGAAAGGAAGTGTATCAGCTTGAGCCGTGCTCGGCTCTTGTTGTATCTTTGCCTTCTCGTCTCTTCCCCTCGCGATTGTTTCCTCTTTGGTGTTCCCCCCCCCCCCCCCCCTAGAGAGCGCTGGGGCTCCTGGCGATAGCGGGTATATATGTGGGGACACGGAACCGAGCGGGCAGTTAGTCAGGGTTAGTCTCGGTCAGTCTGCCAGCCAGTCAGTCCGTCGGAAGCGGAGTGCTTCCCTGTGTCGCCGTGAGGCTGGAGGTCCGGTGGGGCTGCGGGGTCCGGGTTGGACCGGGCGGCAGTCAGTCGGTCGGCCCTGAGTGGCCGTGCAGTTGGAGGCGTGCAATCGGCATTCCGCTAATGTTTCCCGGAGTGATAGCGTTGCGGGACTAAGGAGGAAGCAGTCAGTGAGGCAGCCAACAGTCGATTAGTTATGCCTGGAATTTCTCGCAGTGGCCATGACTCAGCTTGATGGTTTGACCGGGCCGCCCGTGGATTATACTTCTGGTGAATTGGTGGGTCCCTCGCGACCGTGCTTCGACCACCTGCAGAGAGGGAATTTCTCCGATACACTCTTCGCCGAGAGTGCTGTCCCGAAGCTTGGGGAACACCGTGGCAATCGACCCGGGTGGTACCTTTCGAGCTGAAACCTGCCTTCTCGCCCTGGGACGGTATTGGAGGTAGTGGCCGTCAAATGCAACCACAAGTGTCGCCTTCCGCCTCGTCGTTAGCGGTGTGCCTCAGCCATAAATTGTGTTTGGTCCTACTGGCCGAGTGTTAGATGCTGGTAGACGAGAACGAGCCGGTCTTGTTATTTCTGTTATTAGTCTACGTGGAATTGTCAGCCGGTGTTATTTGACATTATATTAGTCATTTTCTCTGTCAATTACTACTACCAGTGTGTCGCTTTCTACCTCATCGTTAGTGGTCTGGCTCAAATATAAAATTGTATTTGGCTAGTAGATTATTAAGAGCCATGCTGGTTATTTTCTATAATTTGGTATAAGTAGGATTGTTTGTAATTATAAGGGTTATTCAAGGTATAAGTTGCAAGACCAAGGTTTGGTCCATAATATTATATCATTTTGTGATAACAAGATTATTCATACCTTCATTTGCAAGACCAGGATTGGTGGTATTTGATATTATAGTTGTAACATTTTCTGTAAGTTTCAGCATTATCATTAATAATTGTAATAAACCAATGTTTAAACAAGGCTTGAACTGCTAACCATGTTCCCACACACTTCCCACTGTATCCTTGTGGACAATTACTGTCTGTTAGTAGTAGTAACACCGCCTCACAGCTATGTTGAAACTCAAACACTTTATTCAGATTAGTTACATTTCAAACATAAACCAAGTACAATTGTTCCAGCTTCAGACTCCTAACTGCAGACTGCCAAACTGCTCTCTGCAGATTCACTATATCACTGACTGTACAGTCACAGTGGAGTTCCTTGTAGACTTATAGTGTAACCCATTGCAGTACTCTTAGTGGAACTGTGGCTGTCTGGCTAGAGATGGGTTGTTCACGAGTGAACCAATTCTTTAGAACAGTGCCTTTGAAAGAGCAAGTGAGCAGTCGCTCACTAAAAGTGAACGGTAGTTCTTCTTGGAGGCTGTAATGACGGTGGTGTGTCAGTCTCGATTGAACTTCACTCGAGTGTGCGCCAACAATAAGTCAGTTTCGGCTTTGCCACTGTCGCCCGCGGCCCGACTCGTATTTGTTCTCTCTTCCTCGCCATTCATTGTTTATCCACTCCGCTCTGAAAGAATAAGAAATCCCGAAGATCGAGAAGAGCTAATTCGTTCACAATGTTCTTTGATCACATGGCTCAGCACGGAAAGAGCTAGGTCGTTCGCGACGTTCTCTGATTCCATCGCTCAGCACCGAAAGAGCTAGTTTGTTCGCAACGTTCTCCGATTCCATCCCTCAGCACAGTGCGGAGCAGTGCCAATGGGGAGCTAGTTCTTTCGAATCTGAGGTCCCACTCTGCTTCTCTTTGTGTATTGCGGCCACAAGCGTGCCTTGTGAAAGAATATTTTCAAAAGCTGGGTAAATTTGCAATGAAAAAAGAAGTAGCTGGCTGAATGCCAAAATAAGTAAAATTTTACTTGTGAACAGTAACCTTCATTTCATTTAAAGCAAAAAGTTCTTTAAAATTGATTGTACTTTGTGTTTGTAAATAAATTAATGTAAAATTATCTATGCTCAAATATCAAATATTCCCAGTAAGCCGAACAATATTTCATTGACTCTTTGATATGGCCTTTTATGTGTGAAAGCAATCCGGTAGTATTAAGAAACAAAAATGTTTCAGAATAAGTAAAAAAATAAATGAAAATAACCAATGTGAGATTAACCTAAGTTATCAGTATAAATGTAAATAAAACGAACAGATACTACACTCAAAATGGGCATAACTGCCCATTTTCTTTAAACTGAGCCAGTGAACTGGTGAACCATTTAAAAGATCTAGTTCTTTTCGTAGAGTGATCAAATGAACACCGCTCTTTTTAGTGAGTCACTTTGCCCACCTCTATGTCTGGCCAAAGTGGAAAGTGGAGGTGAGTTTCCCCCCCTCCTTGGAGGTGGTTGTGGTGGTGCTAATTGTCTTTGCCACTTGTGCTCTCTCTGGCAGGAACTGCCATGTGTAAATGAAGTGACATCCCATGGGACATGTCAGGATCTTCACAGGGAAGGAAAGTAAACTGGAGCATAATGCTGAACACCCCTCCTCCCTTTACACCCTTAGTGCTGAAGCACTGAGACAGGATTGAGGCTTTCTACCTCTGAAAATCCCAGTTCACGTGATCGTGACCATTGTATATATACTATCTGAAAAATATTTTTAATGGAGTGTAAAGTCTTCTCAGTGGCTGAGAACAGTCAGTTCTAAATGAGGTAAAGGAGTGTTGCTATTAGACAGTGAATCCTATTAATCTTGTATCAGTGTGTTTTGTGTTATTCTGTTTGCGAAAGTTGCTTTTCATGTCACACGTTTCAACATTTGTTTGGTAGTTACTGTTTAATGTTGAGGCACATACCTCCAAAACCAAAGATGACTGGTTCAAATCCTAGTCCGGGCTGGATCTTTTATGAGCACTTGACCTGACTGTCAAAGCTTGTTGTGCACATGAATTACAATATAAATGCTCCATTGTTTGGATTACACTCTGAACTCGTGGTTCAGAAACGAAAGAGGTGAAATGTGCAGCATCTTGATACTTTGTCGCCCTGTTGTTGATGACCACAGGAATTTCCTCTTTATCAAAAATTGTGATCAGGATTGTTGGCATTGAGATCTGAACTCAAACCAGTAATATTTCCCCTAGTCTATAAATGTTGGCATTTTAATTGCTTGGAATTTTTTGTAGACAGTGTAGCCATATACTAATCATGCACAATAGTTCAGTGGTATGTTCTGTTAGTCCATAAGCACTATGTAGGCTTTTAATATGGGCTGACAAAGAATCAGTTCTTATTCTGTTTCTTGAGTGATTCACCATTACTTTCCTTTAGTGCAAGCAAAATACAGATTATTTGTACTTTTCTATGCTTTATAAAGAATACTATCAGTGAAACTATCCTTTAGTGACAAAATGCTGTTACCATTCCTGAAAACTTAATACATTTATGTTTGTTGCTTACCTATCAGCAATAAAATAAGTTTATCATTTTGTGAACATGTTGTATTTATTATATTAATAATTTAAACACTTTATTTTTGCAGCAACAACACAGGTACTCCGAAATTCCTGATGATACTGAACAAACATTCCCACAGGTAAGAAAACATCACATTCAAATTCATCAGTGAAGCAATATCAGAATAAACAAAAATTTCATGGAAATATCTAGACTTAGATAATTTTGATTCCTTGCTATTTAAACAAAAATGGATCATTATAAAATAAAATGCATACACGCACACTTAGAAGAAGTTAATTGTGGCATTAGGTGATTTGCTAATCATTATTTATACTTTAGTTAATAATAACAACCTTTTTTCTAGATGCAGCACAGACATCCTGAAAAGCCACAGAATACTGAACAGTCATCATCAGAGGTAAGAAATTTAATTTAATTACAATGGAGCACTTGCTCTGTTTGCAATATCCCTATACACCCATTTTTCCCATTTCCTTTTCCCACCTACTTTTTCCTCTACCAATTTCAACTTTAAACTGAGCATGGTGGGTGAGCAGTAATATTCTGGCCTGAATTTGGGAGGACATGGATTTGAATCCATGTCCAGGCATCCTGGTTTGAGTTTTCCATGTTTTCCTCATATCACTCCAAGTGAATGCCAGGATGCCCCCTCCAAAAAACCATCGGCAGTTTCCTTCCCTTTCTTTGCCCTCAATCCTCTCCCTCCTCTAATGAGATCATTGAGGCATATAGCTTATAAGGGGGGAGGGGGGAACCACCACCAACAACAACATACATTCACACACACACACACACACATCTTCAACTTTAAATTCTTTTTAGCATTTTTGGTAAATTATTTATCATTTCTCTTGGTAATTTATTGCAATCCCTGACCCCCTTACTTACAAAAGAAAGTCTTCTCACACCCTGAAATCGAGTGCCATTTTGTGGTCATGGTCATCTTTTCCCTTCCATGCACCTCTCGTAATTCTTCCACCAATATCTTTACACACCTCATCACCAATATGCACCTTGTACACTCCCATGACTCTCTTCACCCTCCTGTCTTCCAATGTATCCCATTTCAGATCCTTTATCATATCAGTTACTGATTGTGTTTTGCAGTAATTTCCAGAGACAAATCTAGCAGCCCTTCTTTGCATCCCCTCAATTTCTGTATTTGATACTCAAAATGTGGGTCCCATTCTATACTACCATATTCAAGATCTGACCTTAGTTTTGTACCCCAATTCCCTTACTTCTCTGGTGCATCCTCTCATTACTCTTTCCAACAGGTATTGTATTGTATAGGTGAAGGGTTTTGAACCCTTTAACTATTACATGTTCAATGTGTCCTGTCCAGTTGAGTTTGTTATCTAATGTTATGCCAAGTTATTTACATTTTAGGTCTTCAACAAACAATTCTTTCCCCACATCACAAGCATAATCAATCTTTAGTTTTTTTTCCGAGTACCTAATAAGCTGCCTCTTTTTTTTTTAAATTTATCTTCATCCCTTGTTGACCCACCCAGCTAGATATCCTGTCCAGATCACCCTGCAGCTGTTGAGTCTTCTACCATTTTCATCCTGTTACATAAATTGTGTCATCTTCAAGCAACTTAACTTCTGATAGTAAACAATCAAGATAATCAATCATTCTTTAGAAAAACGAATAGCAATGGTTCCAATATGATATCCTGTGTCACTACCATTTTAACTTCCACTTCTTTTGATACTGTATTTCCTTACCTGGCTTTTTGTTTTATAATTTTTAAGAATTCTTCTGCCCAACAGATCACGTTTTCATCCACTCCATAGTTTTTACCCTAATTTGCACCATTTTAAGGCTCGCTTTGTCAAAAGCCTTTGAAATATCTAGTGCCATACTTTCAATTTGGCCTCCCTTGTCCATTTCATCAGAAATATCTTGCATATAGCCTATTAATTAAGATTCACATGAATATCCTTGCTTAAAACCATGTTGTCAACATGAAAACCATTTACGTTCTTCATAGACTTTTCTTATGTGGTTGCATATCATTCTTGCAATTGATTTACCTACCACTTATCTCAAACTGATTGGCCTGTAATTTTTTATCCTTATTGTCACCCTTCCTTTATGGACCAATACTATTATCGCATTTTTCCAGTCCTCTGGTAAGCAGCAAGTCTCCAGGCTATGTTTAAATAACGTTTCAAGATCAGGTAAAATGTCACATTCCGATATCCTTATGTCATCCATAGTAATATCATCCAAACCAGCCCATTTGTGTTTTTTTAGCTTTCTTAGTTCCTTCATGATATGCTTGGGATGAATTTAAAATTTCTTAGTCTGCTCAATCTAATTGTTTGGATAAGCTCGTCCTCAGATTTTCATCCTCCCATTCTTAAATCATGGTCCCTAATGGTCTCACTAAACCAGTTACTTAAAGTCTCTCTCTTTTTCAAATCCTCAGTAACTTCTTCGACATCCCTTCCCCTTAGTTTTGTAATATAGCCATAGAAATTTCTAGATGCATCCGTCAGTGGCTCCCTTCATAAACCTATGTTTAGCCACCTTCCTTGCTGTTATTAATTCCTTATTTAGTTGTTTCAAGTATTCCATACTGCCTTGTTGTCTCTTAACTGTGTTATGTTCTCTTCTTGCCAACCTATTTAATTGCCTTATCTGCCTATTATTGTACATAGGTCCTGTACATCTCTTTTTCTATTTTGGAATAAATTTTTCTTCACCTTTTTTACTATCTCCTTGAACTTTTCCCACTTCAACTCCTCTCTACTTGGTGCCATCCTTCCAATTGCTGAAACTTTCCCTAAAATAGCCCTTCAATTCCAAATCTGTGCCTTTTCATACTTGTACCTATTTCCCCCCTTCAATTTTGGCTCCAAATATTGCTAAATTCAGTAACTCACTAGACTGAACAAATGTCACATCAGTATTATTGTGACTTACTGTGTAATTTTTAAGTGAAACTAATCAAAACTACTTATCTGGTTTACTTAGCATAGGCATTTTGTTATTTTATATTTTTTGCTCAAATCTGATATCTGACAAATTATTTTCATGTGCACTTTACTGTGAAGGCTTCTCTTGAGTTTCTGAGTAATTGTATTTGAATGGAAGGTTTTCCTAAACTGCTATTTGATACTAACATTTTCTCATTTTTGACCACTGGGTTGAGTAAAAGAAGGGTATTTCCATCATTATCTCCTCAATCCTTCAATCTATTGAAATTTTCATCGCATGTAAGCCATCAGAAATCGATACACAATAGTGCAGTGAAAGTGCTATGAAATTATTCATAAAGATGCAACAAACACCTGTGATGCAAACTGCTACTACAGATACTACTGATGCTGAAATACTATACAATTACAAACAAATGTGAGCAATGAAAAATACAGTACCGCTGAAGATGCTTCAGAGAATGAAGTGAAACGCGTTCGGGAAATAAAACAACAAATTCAATTGCATTAGCATGACAATTATTCACCAAAAAAAATTATTTTTCATTTTGTCTCTGAGTGACAAATCAAGACATGTTCCAAATCGTTGATGCAGTTTGTATAAATCAAACTGCATGGTATTCTGCATAAAGAAATTTTCTGATTTCTGATCAACTTCATCTTTTAAAAATGATAAAGAAATTACCGTAATCTCCTGAAGTTGATTATTTTATCTACTGATTACACAGAATATTTTGTAGTGTGAGATGGCTTCCATTTAAGATGAGATTTTTTTCAATTATTTTTATAGATGTTTCTGTTATCTTAAGAAACAGCAACTTCTGTAAACAATTTAAAATAAAAGCTAATTATTTATGATTTTTTTTTTAATTTAATTTAATTTAATTGCAATGGAGCACAGGCTCCGGTGGCAATTTCCCTACACCCCCATCTTACCCCTTATCCTGCAGCCACTTACATTTGCACTCTACAAATTTTATCTTTAAATTCTTTCAACGTTTTTGGTAAATTATTCATCATTTCTCTTGGCAACTCATTCCAATCCATGACACCCTTACCTAAAAAAGAGAATCTTCCCACACCTTTGTGCCATAAATCGAGTGCCAGCTTGTGGTCATGGTCATCTTTTCCCTTCCATGCACTACTTTTCATACCTATTGCAATATCTTTCCATGCCTCATCGCCAGTATACGCCCTGTACACTCCCATGACCCTCCTCATCCTCCTCCTGTCTTGCAATGAATCCCATTCCAGCTCCTTTATCATATCCGTCACTGATTGCGTTCTGCGATAATTTCCAGAAACAAATCTAGCCCTTTTTTGCACCCTCTCCAACTCTTGTATTTGATACATAAAATGAGGGTCCCATACTACACTACCATATTTGACCAATGGTCTGACCAAAGTTTTGTAACCCAATTCCTTTACTTCTCTCGTACATTCCCTCATCACTCTCTCCAACAAGTGCAGAACTTTGAAACCTTTTCCTACCACCTGTCCAATGTGTCCTGCCCAGTTAAGCTTGTTGTCAAAAGTAATGCCAAGATATTTACATTTCAAGTCTTTCACAAGCAATTCTTTCCCCACCTTATATTCATAATTAACCTTTTGTTTTTTATTTGTGTATCTAATAAGCTGACTCTTCTTTGCATTTATCTTCATCCCATGTTTACCAACCCAACTAGATATCCTGTCCAGATCACTCTGCAACTGTTTACAATCCTCTATCATTTTGATTCTTTTATACAGCATTATGTCATTTGCAAACAATCTAATTTCAGATAGTAAACAATCAACACAATTATTCATTAGAATAATGAATAGCAATGGTCCCAATACGCTACCCTGTGGCACCCCCATTTTTACTTCCACTTCTTTGGATACTACATTTCCTACCCTAACTTTCTGTTTTCTACCTTTTAAAAATTCTTCTACCCAGCAAATCACTTTCTCATCCACTCCAATAGTTTTTACCTTACTTACTACCATTTTATGGCTCACTCTGTCAAATGCCTTTGACAGATCCCTTGTACATTTCATTTGAAATATCTTACATATATCCCACCAACTGAGATTCACATGAATATCCTCGCCTGAACCCATGTTGCCTGCTTGAAAACCACTTACATTCCTCACATATATTTCTGATGTGGTTGCATATCAATCTTTCCATTAATTTACCTACCACTGATGTCAAACTGATTGGCCTGTAATTCTCAACTCTATTTCTCACCCCTCCTACTACTATTGCACTTTTCCAGTCCTGTGGTAAGCAGCAAGTATCCAGACTCAATTTAAATAATATTTCAAGATAAGGTACAATGTCACATCCAGCTATCTTTAAGATATCTGTAGTAATATTATCTTCACCAGCCCCTTTATGTTTTTGCAACTTTCTTATTTCCCTCATGATTTCCTCAGGATGAATTTCAAATTTTTTACTATTTTAATTTCTAATTGTGTTGTTAAGCTCGTTCTCTGAATTAGACCCTCCTGTTTCTGATTCATTGTCCCTAATGCTTTCACTGAACCAGTTACGTAAAATCTCTGCCTTTTTCAAATCGTCAGTAACTTCTTCTCCATCCTTATCTATAAGTGTCTCTACACCCTCCCTTCCCCTCAGTTTCCTGATATAGCCATAGAAATTTCTAGATGCATCAGTCAATGGTCCTCCTGCACTGACAATACTCTTCATAAACCCATCTTTAGCCACTTTCTTTGCTATTATTAAGTCCTTGTTTAGTTGCTTTAAATATTCCCTACTACCCTGCTGTCTCTTAACTCTGTTATGTTCTTTTCTTACCAACCTCTTTAACCTCCTCACTTCCCTATTATAGTAAATAGGTTCTCTACTTCTCTTTATTTTCTGCCTTGGAATAAATTTTTTTTCCCCCTTTCTTATTATCTCCTTGAACTCTTCCCACCTTGACTCTACTGTACTTGTGCCTTCTTTCTATTTGCTGAATTGTTCTCTGAAATATCTCTTCAAATTTGAAACCTGTGCCTTTTTATAATTGTACCTATTTCCCCCTTCAATTTTGGCTGCTGGTTTACTGAGCCCTCTAATATCCATCAGAACTGCTTCATGATCACTTATTCCTTCTGTTACTTGATACCAAACAAGGTTTTCATCGGGCTTAATTAGAAATATATCCATAATATTTTGTCCCCTAGTGTTTTGTTCAACCACTTGTGTACATCCTCCTTCCCTTATTAAGATATTTGCAAATCTTTGTTCCCTTGTGTTATTTATCTTATTTCCTTCCCAGTTTACACCTGGTAAATTTAAAACCCCACCAATGATGATAATTCTATTCTCACCTCTGAAATCTGAGTATAAATTTAATTTCTCCCCAAGAGCCTCATCTTCTTCCACTGCAGTAAACAGCCAACACTCTGATTTTTTTCTTTTTTACTACCCCAGAAATCTACCCCAAGTAACTCATGGTCTTGATCTATGAACGCCAGTGAACTGTGGTAGTTTTTTCTAACTAGTATGAAAACTCCTCCACCAATTGATCCACTATCTCTGCGGTACTCTCTGTAACCATCAGGAAAAACCTCACTGTCTTGTACTTGTTCTTTTAACCAACTCTCTACCCCAGTTATTTCTTGTGGTTCATGTATCTCTATTAAGTTTCCAAATTCGATTACTTTGTTCATTATACTTCTACAGTTTACCATTAACACCCTTACTACTGGCTTTACATTTTCAGAATTTATCTCCTCTTTCCCAGTTTTACTGCAGTCAGTTATTGTTTCAGCCACTTCATCTATTTCTTTAACATCTGTGACTTTCCCCATCATGAATCTGCAATCAGTATCACTTTGATAATCTATTTTTGTCCCTTCACCAGCAGCCCCTAACCTAAAAAAGGCACAGTCCTGACCCCATCATGTTTCTCGGAAACCAACCGAGTAAGACTATTATTATGCTTAAATAATAGTCTTACTCAGTCGGTTTTCCCAGAAACATTCATAAATATGCAACACTGAGAAAAACTTTGTTCATTTATAAAATCTAAATAAATAAAATACTTATCCTTTAACATATACTTCATTTTACACTACCTGCAGAGTGAATGTTTGTTTACTACTATATTTTTAGTATCACTTCCCTTCTTGATTTGCTCAAGAACTCATTTTATTCCAAGAGACTGCAGACTGGGTGGCTGAGATCCATTTTTATTTAAAGCTTAAAGTCTGTAACAGCTCCCAGCAGGCTCCTTGAGTATAAATTTGGAAGAGCTACAACACTAACTGTGCCAACACCATAGTGTAATGTTTCAACCCATGAAATGGACATTTTAATACAATAACTACTAATTTTCCCACTAACACCAATATGGATGGACCAGAACTATACAAAGTTAACATTTATAACTGGGATATAGAGGGGTTCTTATCCTTAGTCTATTAATTACAGAAAAATTGCACTTTGCAACACTTAATTCTACACAAACGATTCTGATAATTACAAGAACAACATGGGCACCATAACTAGTACAATTCTGGTACAAACAAACAATAAAAAACATTAATGTAACCATTGCAAAAGTCAAGATGTGGGGACAGTTATTGCATTAACTTTATTGTTCTCAGTCAAAGATATGCTACGACTAGCTAACATGAACTGTCATAGAGATCATAAGATCTCTCGCAATATGGTGCTGCAAGGAACAGAATAATACAGAGGTCATCTACAATTTGGCTATGTTAGCAGGCTCGGGGCGTTTTCTGTGCAGGGGCGCATGAATTACAGTGGTCACGTTGTCACAAAGTTTACATTACCGGAATGGGGTGGCAGTTGAGTCCAGCATCTTGGGTCGTCCAGGTAAGGTGGCAAGGCAATTGCCTGGGAAGTCAAAGCTCCCAATGCTTTAACACGGTAGCCCGGATGGGTGGTGTAAAACTATCACAACACTAACACACACGCTGCAGGTGGGATCGTCCCATTCCTGGCAAGGTTACGTGGTCCGCAACTGGTAGAGCACCCTGTGCCACACGTGTCATTTCACGGCAAGAGTTGCCCGGCCAGTAATGTCTCATGGTCCTGGCCACTAAGTCCTGGTGGAGGTGGAAGTTCCCCGTTGCCACTCATGTGGACACTGGCATGGAACATCTGAATCACATGTGTTAGTGGTGTTGGTCATGAGACTATCACCCATTGGCCCCACTTTAAACAGACAAGCACGCGAAGCCTTTGGCGCTTCCAATAGGTGGGAGGTAGTATTGTGGGTGGAAGTCTGCTTAAACATGGAATCTTCCTTGGTATCCAATCTCTTGAGTATGCAACAAAATGGTGTCCTTAGCCGTGACCCATGCAAATGTGTCTCAGGGCTACTCAGCACAATATCAAGTTGTGAGGCCTCAAAAGGCAATGTGAAGCTCTACCTTCATGAATGTCCTCCAAAAAGGGGAACACCGTTACCTTACTCATGTTCTTCTTTCTTTATTTGTTAAGTTATCAGATACAGATTTTTATTTCTCTTGGGAAAAATTCTTATATAAATAAATGTCACATAATGTGATTTTTTAAAAATTCTAATAATAATTGACAACTGATATACCTACTATTGTGAATGTAGTTGAGTGAAATAAGCTGTTAGTAGTTGATATGTTATAAAAAGCTTACTTTTCTGAGATCAACATCTTGTCAAGTGCTTCGAGAATTTTGTCTGTCTGGAGGGAAGAAGAATAAAAATTCAAACGTACTGTATTCAAATATACGAGGTCTGTTGGAAGAGTATCCGACTTTTTGCAAAAACCGGATGGATTTTAATGAAGCGTGCTTGCATGAGCCGACCTTGAACCTTCATGTGTGAATTTTTTCCTTCCTGTCGATAGCGTCAGTTGCTGTTAAGCAGCATTTGAGTGAGGTTGTGTGTAGTGCTCTCATCAGTTTTTAATTGCAAGCAATGTGACAGAATGACTGGAGCAGCGCTACTGCATCAAATCTTTCCAGAAACTGAGCGACAGCCAGTTGGAAACCATTCAGAAGATTCAGATGGCTTTCGATGACGATACTATGGGCGTCACACAGATTAAAGAGTGGTACAACTGGTTTGAAGATGGCCACACATCGGTGGAGAGCGAGCCATGCTCCGGTCAGCCATCAGCATGACGAAATGACCAGGTCATTGCCAAAGTGGACTCGGTGGTGATCCGGGACCGTCATGTGACTATCCGAGAAATTGCAGAAGAGGTGGGTATCAACACTTTTTTGGTACATTCCATTATGACCGAAGATTTGACCATGAAGAGAGTGTCAGCAAAATTTGTGCCAAAGCTGCTGACAGCGGCACAAAAGCAACTTCGTTTAGAAGTCTCGCAGGACATGCAGGACTTCACAAACAGTGAACCTAGTTTCACGAACACCATAATCACTGGTGACGAGTCCCGGCTGTACGGGTACGACCTGGAAACCAAGTCCCAGTCGTCACAATGGAAGCATTCCATTAAATCAAGAACAAAGAAGGCCTGCTAAGTGTGCAGCAGTGTCAAAGTGATGCTGACTGCTTTCTTTGACACCCGCAGTGTAATATGCCACGAGTACGCACCACAGGTGAAACAATCATCGAACGGTACTACAGGGAAGTCCTCCATCGCCTACGTGATGCTGTGCGGTGCAAGAGACCAGAGTTGTGGTCAACAGGAAATTGTTGCCTCCATCACGACAATGCTCCAGCACATTCCTCGCACTTGATTCAGCCTTTTTTGGTGAAAAACAAGACTCCAGTAGTTCAACAGGCTCCTTACTCTCCTGATATGGCCCACTGCGACTTCTGGCTGTTCCCCAAACTTAAGAGGCAATTGAAAGGAAAGCGATTTCAGACAAGAGACAACATTATAGCTGCAACAACAACAACATCAGAGCTAAACTCCAGTCTGAAAGAGGCTTTCTCGGGATGCTTGGTGGCACCACTGAAACAAGTGTGGGAGTCCCAAGGAGACTACTTTGAGGGTGATTAGGTTTCCAACGCTTCAGGTATGCCAGTTTTCTTTCTTTTCTTTTCTTTTTTTTCCCCCTTCTCCTGCCAAAGGTCAGATAACTTTTCTAACAGACCTAATAATGTCTTTGAAATAAAATCTGGTGGACATTGCTCTTAAGAACTGCTTGCAGCTGTGTTACATGGAGCATCTAACATGTGTACTAAGTTTGTTCTGTCCTATCAGGTTCCTGTTGTAATTTATTCTATTAATACGCGTATTTGATTAATTCATTAATTAATAAATGATTGTGGGTATAACTCTCAACTGAAATGATCTTTCACATAAACCAAAAGCACTGTCATATTTTGCAAAGCAAACATGAATGATAAACATGAATTGAGTTTATTTCCATGGAAAAACAGAAAACATTACGTAGTGACTTTATTTACTTGCATAAAATGGAAATCAATATTTTGTCAATTTATAGCAACTCATTGAATTGATCATTGCTCATTTCATCAAAGCCAATTGAAGTTCTGATTTTTAGAAAATATTTGGTGCTGGTCTGTCCTTTGGTTGCAATTGAGGCCATAGAAATTACCACAATGATGAGCTGAGCAGGGTAGCTGGCAGGCGGTGGTGTGTCGTGTCGATCCTGGCAGTGCTGCATGTCCCATTCAATGTCTCCACTGGAGCAGCTGTGAGGTGGAGTCGGAGCTGCTTGTTTCCTCATTTAAGCAGTCAGCTGGCTGACGCAAAACATTCGCCCTCGGCCGAGTTCCGAATCGGTGTGTTCACACTGCCTTTCGAGAGGTCTCAGATTGACTCTCATCAGGGCATGGCGTTCTTCTTTCTCCTCCTTGATAGGCCAGCATATAAACAACGAAATTCACAATTTGTTAAAACACACCAGTTTTGAATGGGCTAGACGATTATCCCCTCCACTTGCAATTCTAGTTGAGCCATTCATTCCTTGAAAGCAACGAAAACTTCCTTCTTATTCATCTGCACTTCTTGTGCTAAGTCTGTTTGACATTTTAAGCCAATTCCTCACATTGGTCATCTTTTGATGGTAACACTGTCCAAGCCATCATATCGTGTTTGAACTCCACAGTATTGCACTTTTGTTGCTAAACTTCCAATGTCTCTGAAGAAATGCAGCCATAACCCATTTACGTACAGTCGTACATGCAATAATTTGTGCAATTGAACATTATCCGCGATAATTGTGCTGTCGTGAAACCATTACCACAGAATAAGCAAACTGAGTTGACTCACAGAAATTAACCTGAATTAGGGCGATATGAACATTAAACCAGTACACTGCATTTCAAAATGCTCACTGATAATGAGTGTTACCAAGTGCGTCACTTCAAGCTAACACTTACCTTAGAATTTATTTGCTGTAACTTTTATTTACTATAAATGCCTGTTCCAAAGCATCACTTCAGCATTAATGTAATTATTCTTAATACTGCCCAAACAGTTTATAAATTACATGAAAAGTACTATAATTGTGATCAACTATATGAGCTAAGGAACAAAGTATATCAGTGATGGCAATAGCCAGAGGATGAAATAATTTACAGCTGTAGCCTACATGTTGCAATAGATAACAGTTTATTAAAAAAGGCAGGTACATTTCATTTTATTTTTTCTCCCTCTGAATTTGTTTATACTCTAATACATTACTTAATTTTTTCTGACATTAGTGTTTAATCCAGTTCCATATTTAAAACATCATATCAGTTACATCTCTTAATGCTATATCTACAGATTCTGAGCCATCAGTTTTATTCCTTCTCTACTCTTGTACATAATCTGTATTCTGGTTCTAGAGTCTAAGTGGAAGTCAAAAAAGAAATACTCTACCATATGATATGTTGTTTAATTCAGTCACAATTTTTTTCTGCTTGCAGTTCTACTATGCCCTTTATGATTTTGATGCCCAAGGACAACATACTCTGAACTTAAAAAGTGGACAGATTGTAAAAATTCTTCAGTGCCAAGATCTGCAAGGCAATTCAGAATGGTGGCTTGTTGCTGATAGGTTTGGAAACCAAGGATATGTGCCTGCTAATTATCTAGGAAAATACAAATAAAAATAATTTACTGGTGCTAATATTTTTTCTTGCAAATATTTGAATCCAGATAACATCTTTATTTTGCAGATTTTCAGGGCTAACAGAGTTTTAAAGTTACTATGTTTTAAGCGAAACAAAGAATTACTATAACTGTATAATACTCCAAAAACTTTATGTATAGTTACTCCTTCATGTTTTCCATCAATGTAAACATGTACAGTACTTGAAGTGTAAATTCTTCTCAACACAAAAAGGGAGCGAGAGAGTTTTCTTCTTATGGAGCTCGGTGCTTGAATAAAAACAATGATTCATTAAATTCATTCTGGCAGCGTATATAATTATACAACTCACTAATATTTCAGAATGTTTGTTGTTCAACATCTGAAGCAATTGTTATTGTTATATAGTTCTAATATCTTGTTGCTGTGTTACACTGAATGTGAGTTTGAATGATATTTCACCAAACTTCCAAACATGTAAAAAGAATAGTTTATTTTTTAAATATTTACACTAATTTATTCAAATATAACATTTATTTGTGAATACTTGTGGTTTTGTCTTTGAATCTATATACCAGGGACTGATTATACTTATATATAATTTTTTTCAAATCCATCAGTTTACAAATGGCACCGTGAATAAATTTCACAAATGCATTAGCTATCTGATGTATCACTGCAGTAGTTTTGTTGTGTGGTATAATTTCATTGATAGTTACACCAAACTGAATAGTGAGAAATTGATCACAGTTTCCCAAAATCATTCCAGTCAAATGTGGGTATGGTTCCTTCAAAAGGCTGTAGCCAAATTCCTCACCCACAATACTTTCCTGGCTGTAATTAGTAATGAAACCCTAATTAAAAAATAAAGACATTTACCGTTACCACAAAAGTTCCTTTAGAAGTAGAAAGACTAAACTATAAAATTAAACCCAGATTAGTAACAACACAAATGTGTAAAATTTTAGGAATAAAACCTTTCATTTAAAAAATATGAAGGAAGGTGGTCTAGATCATAAACGTCATCGATACTGATGCCTCATTATTGATATGCCTTAAACATAAAAGCACTGCCATATATCATGTTTATATATTATCAAACAAGGATACAGAAAGCAAACCCATCACTTAACAAACATGGAAGCTGGAGAACTACTGTGACACAAAATACATGACTAACACAAATGTGCGCCATTTCTGGTGGCCATTACCACATGAGAGAATGATGAAACATGAGGCATGCTGAATACATGTGGCAGTCACGCGAATGAGGTCTGGTTGGTTAATTGCGGGCAGAAAGTGTAGTGACTCCTTTAGCAGGATGTGACTGCACAGTTTAAAACAAAAGCATGCACCCTCAGAGGTGCAAAATAGATGCCCAAAAAATTGAATAAAAATCAAAAATGTAAAAATAATATATTAATTGAGCTATAAATTATGCTACTAAAAATATTTTTTCAAAGAAAGTGGCAGATTCACTAGTGTTTGGCTTGAGGAAGGAAGGATGTTACAGGGAATTGAGGCTGCGGTGGTGTCTGCTGTTGAGGATTTGCCAGTTAAGAGGGAATGGTGGTTTCTGGAAACACTCAATGTGAAGCATTTATTGAAGACGATGGTTTAAGTTTTGAGTATAAGGCTCTTCACCTGTAACACACAGGTGATTGGTGATGAGGCCTATATTTGAACAGGGTGGTGGTGGCAGTTAATTGATGTATGAATTGTACTGTAGATGGTACGTCCAGTGATGGCAAATATTTCCCTGCTGGTAGAGTTGGAGTAACAGTTAAGGTTGGGTGCATGCTGTATGACCTGTAAAAGTGCGATGACTCATTGGCTGATTTGGAAGAGGAGGAAAATACTGTTTGTATAGACCTGGAAATCCTTCATACTTGTCAGTCAGTAGTATTCGCTGGTGACAGTGATAAGTATTTTTGACAAAAGTAGTCCCATTTCATTAAATTAATAACATAAGTCATAACTAGGGTGAAGAGTTTGGTTAATGGATTCAATACTAATAGAGAACTGTGCAAGGAATATAGGAGTTAAGTTAATTTTTGGTGATGCAGAACAGGAGTTGATATAAGGTGCAGATCTTAAATAGGCTAATTTATGTCTGATCTCAGTCAAGAGGGTAGCTGCAGAAAATGAGTGCTTGTGACAGATTTTTGAAGAACTAGGAAATGATTTCTTTGTTGGAATTGATCTCATTATTTGGTGTATTAAGCTCATTGTTCTTTTAGGCGCACACCTTTCCATTAGTCTCCCTTTATTTCTTTTACCTCTCAATTTGTATCTCACAACTTTTGTATATAACCTTTCCTCATGCATTCTATTCAAGTGTTGTGACCATTACATTCTGTTCTCCTCTATTTTTCATTTTTCACAATTTTTTTTTCTTAAGTCAACTTTTCTTAATAGATCCGTTCTCGTCCCTTGATGGAGCTTAAGAATATTATTTCTCCTGCCTGTGTTCTCCTTTCCTGGTACTTATTAACAACGAATGATTCACTTTCATAGGTAGTATTGGAACTGTCACTGGTTCAGTCTAGTGTCCTTCCTTTTGTTTCTAAGATATCTATTTATTATTTTTAAAATATCTATTTATTGTTCCAAAGATGTTTGAGAATTCAGCAACTTACTTTTCAGTGTCTTTGATAATTATAAGACACTCCACTTCCCAGGTATTTAAAATGATAAACCTGCTCAAGTGCTTGGTTGCTTTAGCCTATGTGGATTTTTTCCCATTACGTTTTCTTAGTCAGTGTTCTTAGATTATAATCTTGGCTTGTTTGACTAAGTGTAATTATTCCCATTTGAAAATCATTTTCCCTCTCTAATATAAGTAATGTATTTCAGTCTACAAAAGAGAGTTCAGTGTTGTATGATGATCCAGCTATACTCCTTTTTCATTTTAGATCTCAATTCTTGTATTGTTTTGACAATATAAATATCAAACAGGTTCTGGGATAAGCTCCAACTTTATTCTTATATTCGTTTGAATTTTTTCTGTAAGTCAGATTTTTTTCTGTAAGCTTAAAACCATAGGCATATTGTTGACTAAAATACTGGCAAAACATCAATGCTTGAAATTGAGGAAATCACCATGGCATATAGCAATTATCCTTACAGTCCTCTTTCAACATCAACAAGCTGTGGATAACTCAATGGGAGCAGCCATCAGTAGTCAACAAAAATCTAATTGAGGACCCTTCAGTACGGTTACAAGGATTTGATCTTCCCCAGACGGCAATGGAGAATCATCATTCGGATTCGAACAGGACACAGCAGATTCGGCTACTTCTTAAACAAATGAGAATGGATAGATTCTGCAAATTGTGACTGTGGAGCCACCTTACAGACAATCCACTACATCATTTCTGACTGTCCTCTTCGAGCGTACAAAGGAACAATAGCAGAAATACTTGATGGGGCGATCAGTGCAGTTGATTGGATAAAAGCCGATCTAGAGAAATAAAATTGTACAAGCTTCTGATATGCACATCTGTTCTCACCTTTTGTATATCTTGTTCAGTACCAAATGATAAATAAATAATAAATTGGCAAAAATATATATATTACCACACGTTATAGGTTTGTTGTCAAAGATATTGTACTATACCTGGAAGTATTATTTTTATCATGTCTGGAGAGGACTGGAAATGTTCCATAGTACCAATTTATGTGGGAGATGAGATGAGTAGGATGAGAACTACAGACTCATTAGTTTGACCTCAGTGATAGGCAAGATCATGGGAGTGCTGTCTAGTCAGTTACATTAGCAAAATCTTTGAGGAAAAGACGTTTTTTGTAAGTCAGCAGCATGGATTTACAAGATGTTATTCCTGTGCATCTTAGTATATAATGCACAACATATTTCAAATGAAATAGACAAGGGAAGCCAAGGGATAGTGTGAATCTGGATCTCTCTGAGGTATTTGACAGAGTTAGCTATAGAATGGTTGAGAATAAGAGCATTGGCTTAAATCCACAGCTGGGCAGAAAACTATTAATCAATTAATTGTTAGTTAACAAAATTGTGAAAATGTAACTTTTAAGTTAGCCAAAAAATCATTAACGGTCATCTTAAGTTTAACTTCCGTTAACTTTAGTCCCTTACATGTTGTTGGCATCATTTTATTTGTTTGAATTGCACGTGCCACTATGCTCGTATGTTTGGAGAGTCAAATGACGAACAAATTAGGTAATGTAAAGTGGTATGCGGATGTGAATCAGTGTATTTTGGAAGGGCGTATGTGACCAAATGTAAACCTTTGGAAAGCTAACGGGGGGAAAAAATCCAGAAGCCTTGTTAGAATGTTTTGTTCAACTTTATATGGTATTTTTATTTGTAATATGTTACCTTAACATGTCCCACTATGATTCTTCAAAAGAAACTGATAGCTCTACCCTCAAGGAACAAAAAAAAAATGCCAGGAAAAACAAATGTGAAAAAAATGTCGGTTTTGCCCTTTCAAAACTCGCCGATTCATATAACTGTTATGCTAGGCAAGGCGTGTGTATGAGTAGGAACGATAGAGTCGTGAAGTGTTTGTTTTTTACGTCTGCGTACCGGTGCTCATTACTCGTTTAGAGTTCGATTGGTGATTGATTTTGATATTTCTATAAACTTACTTTTTTGCAATGATGAAAATTGTGCTACTTTTCATTTTGTATTGGTTTGGTGTTTTTTCAGTGAAATAAATTGACATTCGTTACATGATTACATCATGGAAACTGAAAATCTCTAGACCCTGTTAGTGAAAGCAGCAACGATAGAAATCTAGACGGTTAAAAAAAAAATCCTTGCCACATTTATGCAATTATGTTGCATTTAAATCAAGGTTGGGAGAGCAGTTGATTTATGAATGCAGACTTTGTTTGCCTAAACTTTCTACAATCAAAGCTTTTGCCTCTCAGTAACAAAACGTTAATTGTGTTTTCCGTTTTATCCTCACGATGACTCAAATAAGCTTTGACCACAGTAGCCTATTCCCCTGATGGAATTGTTAGATCTAAAATTCAGTTGAAATTGAAAAATCTAATTTATTCATTACACAGAAATGATCGGGTGAATGGATGGAGATTAAAATTCTACCAAAATGATAAAAGATACCCATTTTGCAGTTGGGAGGTAGTTCTGTACATTGAGTACAAAAAGGGAATTATGCCAGGCAAACTTCATTGTTAAAATTAAGCTCAAAAATTTTGTTGATTGGAAGAAAGATAACATTCCTGGGATGTTATCCTTTTTGCCCTCCTTGTTCAATTAGGTCATTTTGCTACTAATACGGTTGCATCAACCCTAAAAAAACTTTGTCATCTCAAAAGGGATATAATACATTTCTCAAAAAAAAAAAAAACATGTTACAACTACCAACTTCTAAGGCAGCTAAAAGTGATGATGAGGACTGAAGTGCCCATAAATATGAACATTTTAGGCTAAGTGATACATAATGTTTTTAATCAAAAATCCTTAAGATCAAAACAGTGTCATTATATTCATGAATAAATATAGTAAATTAAACCAAAATCTGCATTATAGTCCTTTTTGCCTAAAAATACTGATGAGTGTAAAAAGGATAATATTCCAAATGAAAGAATTTTTGAATATATGAAACAAGAAAACATATAAGTCCAAATTTGTAGAAATTAATCTTTAGTATAGGTACATAAATAACCCAGCAACATAAAATTACAGCTACATTTTTTCTGAATTTTTTGCTAAAAAATCTAATTAGTGGAAAAAGGATTACATTCCACCAGAAAAAAAGCTTTATATCTACGAAACATTGTAAGTTTAAATTGTAGGGAGAGATATCTCATCATATGTTCTGCAAAAATGTAATGGTAAGTTTTTTTGTAAAACTGAAAACTAATAGCATGCATCCATTAAATACATACATGGTGTTTGATGATACAATAATTGAAAAACAATCACATCTAATCATTTTAATCACTTATTATTCCATCCGAATCATATAATGTCACTTAAATCTGAATATTAATCAAATTTTATATTAAAATTTGTTATTGGCAAACAGATAAGTTAAGAGTCAAGAATAATACAGTTCAAGTACGTAAATTCTTTATACTATGTGGCCTCAGGAGCAAGTGCGAGGGGCGTGACTGCTCAAACTGTCAAGGGGCAGCTGCGAGGGAGCAGTTGGTGTAACCTATCAACAGATAATTCATCTACCTTACCAACAATAGAAGGTGGCTTCTATTATACTTGGTCACAAAACACCGACCAGACGGGTTTGTAGGGCACCTGTTGTAACAGTACAAGTGACTGGTACTGTTGTGTGTGCGACGGTTGTCACCCCTGCTGTGAGGCGGGCAATGTCAGGCAGTCGCGGGGAGTTGGTGTTTGTGGCTGGTCGTAGGATTACAGTGCTGGCGGGGACAGTGGACTATGGACAGATGTGTCTCAAGTAAAATTGCTTCATACTTAAAGAACTTTGCTATCTTCGGATACTAGTTTCATTTTATTAACTGATGGCCATCCGGGAGAGAATGTGGAAATAATATTAATAAATCAAACTGTGGCAAACAGTAATGTCAAAAAAGGAGTTCCCTTGTGCAGAAGTCGGCAGGGACAGAAACGACTCTAAGACTGTGTAATTACATGGTGACCATGACAGGACTATGCGATTGGAAAACAAGTAGGTGAAGTGGACAATCGGTCTAAATTTTAACGAGTGTGGAGCGTTGCGACGCGACGACAAAGAATTCGAGACATTGCGTGACATATGGGTTGAGTGGAGAGGCAATAGCAGTGAGACCGGGGCTACACAGCGTGACGAAGAAAAAACGGGGTAGCGGCTTCGGAGCAGCGATCTTGAGACACCGCCACACAGGGTGTCTATGCAGCCAACTGTTCCTATGCATCGGCGGCGGAGCAATGACCTTGACAGCAGGGAGAGAAGGGTGTCTGGGTCCAACTGAAGCGACGCGGCGGGGGGCGAAATACGCAGCCGGCAGACCAGATAGGAACCTTTTATTTATTTGCTTTGCCTATCAATTAAATTCCTGCCCAACCAAATTTTTTTCTTTAGTTTTCTTCCAAAAACGAAGTTTTTCTTTTCTTCTTTTGGCATTTTCTGTCTATCCTGACATTAGGGATGGCAATATTTTTTCAATTTTCCTATAAAGGGAATGATTTACTAAGCTTTGTGCTTTATATCTTCTACATGAAAAAATACTTATTTGGGTCACCATTGCCTTGGAGATTGTGACTTTTTGTGGTTTTGTACTATAAATTTGTGTCTCAATGTTTATGCTTCGATTTTCTGGGAAGAAAGCATGAATGGAAAAGGTAAAAATAACGATGTGCCCTGGGAGGCATTCTTCAAGACTCTGCCCGCAGATATCCAAAGTGACCTACAAAATTTGCGGGCAGATATGAAAGCCGATTTGGAAACTCTCAAGACTGATATTCGGTCGGAATATGAAGTGCTCAGATCCTCAGTTGAGGAAAGGAATAGGAAGTTCGACGGCCGGTTTTCTGACCTTCGGGAAAGTCTGGAAAATCATCAGTTGCAGATCGCTGAGAATAAAAGGGGCCTGGAAAAGTGCAAGGAGGCGTGAACCATATAATCTGAAAATTTATCGTCGCAATTGAACCATATTAAGCAGCAAGCAAATCACCATAAGAGCCAATGTGACCAGATTTCAGCAATCACACAACAATTTACCCAATTATCAGAAACAACTAGAAGTCGCAATGTCAAGATTGAAGGGGTGGAGGATCATGGCCAAACTGTAGACAAGGGTCTACAACAGAGCTATTCTCAAATGAAGGCTGAAGTAGACTTTTATTTGATGTGTTGAAGATATCCAACAGAATGAACAAAATTCAAGTTTCAACTGAAACAAGTTTCTGGAGGAGTGAAGAAAGGGCTAAAAAAGGATTTCACCCTGCAGGTACCGGAGGATCAAGATCTGAAAAGATGGGTTAACAACAGTGACACCCAGACCAAAATTGTTTTGAAGTCAATCGAAGCACTCTCGTCAAGACTGCTAGACCATAATGACAGTGGTCTACACCCACAAACAAAGCACAATAACCCAATATATTCTAACAGCAGTAATTCCAAGGGAGAGAAAGAAAGAAGACAGAGCGGACTATGGCTGTATGATGGAGCAAGAAATGTAAAGAGGAAGAAAGAAGAAGAAAAGGCAATCTGGAAGAGGAGAAGGAAACGGGGCCTAACTCTATTCTATGAGGGAAGAGTCGTGGTTAAATTCAAGAAAAAGGAAAATATCGAGGAAGAAGATAATCCAAATATATTAGAGGTTAATCTACCTTCTAGAACATGCATGCCTTTCCAGAAAATCTGAATAATTATATAGACTTTTGTTTTCCATGATGGAAACAACTTTTCTTTCGCCAAGGCGAAACTTTCTGGCTTTTCTTTCCTGTTCTCTATTTCTGAGCTAAGAGCAAACCACTATAGATCCAGTGAGCATGGAAAAGTGTGTGGGAAGTTTCGTGTGGAAAATATCATCTTGTAAAATCAGCAGTGGAGATAGTGCGCGGAGCAGGCAGACTGCTAAAGCTGTATTAATTTTTTTTAAATATCTTTTAATGAAAAGTTTTTATTTTTGTTGCGCAGTAAGATGATCAGTGTCAGTAGATATAGAATTTTTATTCTTATATTTTATGGAATTACTTTAAAATTATTTTGCTTAACCATATAAATGTAATAGTTAAAAAACAATAAGGA
Source organism: Vandiemenella viatica (assembly GCA_031002005.1). NCBI lineage: Eukaryota > Metazoa > Arthropoda > Insecta > Orthoptera > Morabidae > Vandiemenella > Vandiemenella viatica. Next base: position 113,670,686 of record CM061921.1, read on the forward strand.
TGGTCATCAGAATACTATAACTGGATTTCTATACCTAAGATCTGTAAAATTGGATGTATTGTTTTGTCTATTGTAGATAGATTTCTTAAATTTATAACAAATGCTTGGGTTTGTGAATCCCTATCATTTGTTCCATTTTAAGGGGGGGGGGGGGGGAGTGTAACAGTACAAGTGACTGGTACTGTTCTGTGTGCGACGGTTGGCACCCCTGCTGCGAGGTGGGCAAGGTCAGGCAGTCGCGGGGAGTGGGTGTTTGTGGCTGGTCGTAGGACTACAGTGCTGGCGGGGACAGTGGACTATGGACAGATGTGTCTAAAGTAAAATTGCTTCACACTTAAAGAACATTCTTCGGATACATTAAAGTAATTTTATTGACTGATGGCCATCCGGGTGAGAATGTGGAAGTAATATTAATAAATCACACTGTAGCAAACAGTAAATGTCAAAAGCAGTGATAGGATTTCATTTATTTTCCTTTCTCTATATATCCCGGATATTCCCCAGTCTGGCAACCGTGGTAACATAAAGTTGATGTGTAAAGTCCCTTGAGGTAGGGACAGTAACGATAATAGGATTGTGTAATTACACTGTCTCTTGTCATCATAGTAATTAATATCCTTTATTCCGACCAGGTGCAAAGCATGTCAACAATCCCATTAATCTAGCTAACTAACAATAGGAGGTGCCCTGCTTTCAATTTGATCCACAAAAAACAGGCAAAGTTAGGTTAGGCACGCTGTGGGTGGTTCCTAATTAGCATAACAATAAACTGAACTGGGCGAGGGGAGGGGGAGTGGCTGTTACCAATAAACGCTGTCAACAACTAGCTAGCTGAATTCGCTTTACCTCATTTGCATAACAAGGGGGAGCGTGAATCACGCCAGCCTTTTTCTACTACTGTACTAGGGTAGCAAAAAGCAGCATCTTTCTCAACAGAATACTGAAATCATTAATATTATTTGAACCGGTCTGCTACAAAGGCCCCGTTGTTTTCTTTTGTATATATGTCTGAAATAACTTGCTTTATCGGTTCTCCGATTTGTGCAATATCAGAAGGAATACCACAACTAACATTACCAACATGTTTCACCAAACCTGTTTCTATAGGACTAGGAGTAGCAATTGTATCTTGTGCTACCATTTGTTTTGAGAAATGAGGCCCTTCATGGTCAATTTCCTCTTTAACTCTTCGTTTTCTGCTAAGGGGGCGGCCATTAATGATGTGAGGTGAAATGGGGGGGGGGGGGGGTCCGGCAATATCTCACCAAGGGGGATGGGGGTCAACGGAAATATCACGTGAGGTTTTGTAATTCTTGTAGAGCTTAAAAAAAAAAGTCTACAAATGACGCGAAGGTCGATTTTAGGGGGGTATTTTGGTTCAAAAACCGACTTTAGCGGGGGTATATCCGCTTTTCGGTCTAGTCTCCAAAAGATGCGCGGTCGATTGGTAGGGGAGAGGGGGGGGGGGGTCTCCGTTTCACGTCATTTTCCAACCTGGTATGTCAGCTATGTAGTATAGTCACCACATCGTGTAAAAAACGTAAGCACAGGTTTTAATCTCAGCAAATATACACCAGCAGTTTTTATCGACTTACAAATCGCCTAAGATAAGGTGTGACACCGAAATCTGATACAAAAAACTAATCACACAAATAACAGTGAACAGAACAATCATCCACGCGATAAGTAATTTCTTCAAAGAAGAACCTTCTACATGGAGATGCAAGGAATACAACCCACAAGACATTAGATGAAGACGAGATCTGCTGGGACAGGTATAGCACCAATACATTTAAAATCTTCGTAAATGACATACCGACATAAGCAACGTCAAACTTGTCCAATTCGCCGATGATACCACTACCTATATCACAGGAAATAAACATCTGGAAAACATCACCAAACTACAAAACTAGCTACCGAAAATAGAAAACTGGAGCAAACGAAACAAAATAAAAATAAACTCCAACAATGTGTATCCATATTCTTCACCCAAAAAAGATCGGAAATAAACCGTCACTTGAGAATATTCGGTTAGCAGATACCTTGCAAGAACATCACAAGTAACTTGGAGTAACCTAGACAAAACACTCAGCTTCCGTCACCAGATAGAAGAAAACAGGAAAAATGTTCTAGGTGTTATAAAAAAATCTATTCTCTATAATTTGTAGACAATCAATGAATATGAAATTACGCCACTTCTATAAATCAACAATATTAGCAGCAGTAACATATGGCTGCCAAATTTGAGGATCTTTCGCGAGTATTAAAAACACTATTAACTATTATCGACACACCAGCCAAAAAAAAAAAAAAAAAATCCACATGAAAGGGATTTTTATAAAGACCTCTAAGAATGTCAACATTTTCCCAATAATGCGGCAAAGTAGAGAAAACAATAAATAGGTTAATAAAACCAAAAAAAAAATACACCAAAGGCGTCGGAGCTGGTAGCATAAGAACATAACATCAGCATAAATCATGGGACAAAACGAATGAACTACAGAGCACAAGTGTAAAAGGATCATGGAATCTCGTTAGGTAAGAAGCTTCTGTTAAGAAAACACCAATTTTTGACAACTTACATTTGTTGCCCTCTTACTACACGCCACGAATTTGACTGTTATAAGAATAGGATTGTTAACCCTTTCAAGACTGGACGCCACTATATTGACAAATGGCGGAGCGGGCTCCCAAGACTGGACGCCACTTTACTGCCAGAGGCGCGGGCGGGCCTAGCGGCCTGGACGCCACTGTTTTGCCAGCGCCTCTCGGCCCCACAGGACTGGATGCCAGTTTATTGCCAGCGCCCGTACCGCATCCTAGCGGGAACTAGGGGAACCTCTAGTTCGTTTTGCAGCCGCTAGATGTCGCGGGCATTCATTTTCTTGCATTATGAGCTCCGGAATGATACTAAAAATAGCCGACCACCTGCTCTCGTCCCTTTGCACCCCTCGCTCCCCTCCCGTTACCAAAACAAATCATTCATCGTTCAGCAGTCGGACAGCGTGTTTCTATTTGTTCATTGAGTTCAACGTGAAATATGAGTAATCGGGGATTGACTGATGAAGATATTTTGCGGATATTGATGGGCAGTGATGATGAAGAGTGTCAGGAAATTTCGTCTGACGAGGATGAGGATAATCAAGTTTCTGTTCCTGGCGCTTCTTCAGCACCAGATCCTGGTCCTTCAGCAGCTAGTCCATTGGCACCTGAGACCGACGACGATTCAGGATCCGATGCCGAAGTCCAGGAGCCGGTTCGAAAGAAGCAGAAGAGAATTCTTCATCTGACATGGCATTCGTCAAATCTTCGGAAATCAAATGTATTTGATTTTGATGATACCTTATCTGGTTTTGAATATGTGGACTCGGGGGAAGAAGCAAGCGGCTTCCTGTATTTTTTCCAAAAGTTTTTTGTTTATCGACCATGTCTTCGATCGCCGAACACACAAACGAATACTACAGGAGGACCTACGGAGAAGAAGGCAGCAAAAAACGGTCGTCAAAATGGAAGGACACCACTGCGGATGAACTTTACGTTTTTTGGCAATTTCAGCACTCATGTCCCGGGTGAAGAAACAATCATAAATGAGTATTGGTCTCAAAATAAACTTATTGAGACACCAATATTCGGGCAGCTGATGCCTCGGGATCGCTACAAAGACATCCTGAGCATGCTTCATTTTTCCGACGACTCGGGATCTGACCATCTCAAAAAAGTTCGGGAAGTACATGACCACATAAAAGCAGCTTTTAAAGCCAGTTTTACCCCGTTTAGAAACCTATGTATAGACGAGAGCCTGCTACTATACAAAGGACGCTTGTTCTTCAAGCAATATATCCCTAGTAAGAGGAGCCGTTTTGGGATTAAACTTTTTGTTTTGCGCGACTGTGAAACAAGTTACATTTTAGATTTCATTGTTTATACCGGACTATCCACAGAATTAGTCGACCATGGACTCGGAGTTTCAGGAAATGTTGTCGCAACGTTGCTGGAGCCCTACCTCAACAAAGGCCACACAGTTTTTGTTGATAACTGGTACTCCAGTCCGGATCTATTTCTTTGGCTTCATGACCACGTAACCAACGCTGTCGGCACGGCAAGAAGGAATCGAAAGGAAATGCCTAAAATGCAGGAGAAGCTGAAGCGGGGAGAGTTCTCCTTCCGAACTGCGGAAGATAAGTTGGTTGGGCTAAAGTGGCAAGATAAGAAAGAAGTTTGGGTTCTCTCCATGGGCGCCCATATGATACTTTGTAGGGGGGGTGTAGCTATTTTAAAATTTATTATCTTCTTGTATCATGTATTCTTAAATCTCGACGAAGAAATTTACTACCAGACATTTGGTAGATCCGAAGATTGCAGGTTTATTTATTTAATAAGGTAGGAAAATTATTTATAATTACAATACATTTAATAAAGATTAACACTTAAGAAATCACGTCTAATGCGGATCAACATTTTAACTACAATCCACACGCCATGCATCAACAGCGATAATCCTACTATATCTGTACTTCAGAGAGCTTACATAACCAACGTATCCATAGATGTAAATTCTATTACCTTAAATAAAATTACTATAAAGGCATTATGCCTGTTCTGTTACACTCCCACCGATGGAACCAGGCGGAAGTTGGCATTGACAAAGCCCCGACTTCCGTCGCCAGGTAACCCTTAAACTAAGATTGAAATGATTATACATATCAGACTATGAAATGACTTATGAAATACAAAAAAAATTTGGCTGGCAGCCACTCGACTACTCTTATGTTAATAACAATAATTTTTAACATTATTGCACAAACCTTGAAGTCACATATAAATGGAGAAAGAAATACAATGGAACATTAAAACAAAAAAACAAAACAAAGAAGAAGACAATCAAACACCACTCGTTGAACAAAAGTTGATATTGATCTTCATAGTGTTTTTTTTTTTTTTTTTTCTTTGTCCCCCAAATGCACACCTTGCCACAGGGCTACAACGGCTAACACTTCACCTACGAAACACAACATGACATGAGTTATTATTATTATTAATTGTTTTTCACATTGGTCCTATTACTTTGCCTATGTCAAAGCTGAATTTCTAATCGTAAGTTAAAAACAAAATACCTCCTTTTGGACCCTAATGGCCTCAGAAAAGTGAGAAACGTGGAGGATTTGTCTGCATACAAATGCACTCCCATTCACTTCGACATTTTTATAAGGTTTTTTTTTTTGGATAAACCACATTGAAAACACTAAGACAACAGCGTTCTTTCAGAACCTGAAAATATAATTCGAAGATTATTCCTTAAATCTTAAATATCATAGTGCAAAGTGTACATATTAGTTCATGATCTACCTATTCTTACGGAAAGACCAGCACCTGCTAGTTCTGTGGAATACTTAAGTTGAAGACCATTCTCAATCTAGGTATTTTTAAAACCCATACTGTCCCACACAATATTCATACCCCTACATGATCTAGTAATACTGATTCTCGATATCCGTTGCTTAATGCAGCTCAAAACATTTAGTGCCTAATCTACCCTGTCTACACCAAGTATCCTTGTGATTTATCTTAAACAAAGAAAAAGCCTACGGAGAAATATTAAAACTAAACAAACTTACAAGAAACAAGACTTAAGACAGAACCAAAGTATGTACAAAACCATTATATTGAAGATACATTTCATACTTCAATTCTGTGAAACTCACTTTGTCCAACATAGGTTCCTTAAAAATACAACTAAAATGTAGTACATGAATAATGCGAATCCCTTATGCTAAAAGGAAAAATGTTTGTATTTGAATTTAAGTATGTTGATGCCCTCATCAAACAAGTCCAGTTTACTTTTGAACCAGAATAGATTTATTTCTTTCTTCTTAACGTGTGCTCCTGGTTCTTCCCTCTTAACCTTTCTTTTCTTCCTACGTTTCCTGCTTTGCATTGTGACATTACACTTTTCAAAAGGCTCAAGTGAATGTTGGAGAATGAAACCATTCATTAGATTCATTGAAAAAACTGTAGTATGACCATCTGAGCTAGTAGTACTGCGGAAATGTTCAACATGCACCAAAAGTTCGCAACCAATGGGAATATCATTCGCCAATGCTTTAGTAATGTGGTGAGAGGGGAAAACAGGGTCTGTACCGAAAGGAAACATCAAATTATGAATTTGGTCTGCAAACTTAGTGACAAAAGTGGGTTTGAGACGTTTGAAAAAAACTGTGGATATAGCCAGCTTGTTCTTTTCCAGAGAAATAGTAGGAATATTACTTCTATGAATAACTGTCGTTGGACAAGGATTGTTTGAAATTGATTGAACACTTACTCGTTTAATTTGAGCACGAGGATGAGAGTTAAGAAGTAAGGTATCACGCGATATAGGGGTTGCTTCCTGGACCAAAACAATGTTCTTATCTTTTACTGGTACTCGGGGTATCTCCTGTGAGTCATCAAGGGGCTTCAAATTATCCTGTCGTAACAGTATTGTCTCCCTACTCACACTATGCTCTAACCTAGTTAGCCGTTCCGCTAGCCGTTCAGCTTGTTCCTTACAATCAACATTATGTTGTCTTAATTCTAATTTGACATTCTCTAATTGTCGGACATTGTCTCCTAGCATCGTATTTAAATTCCCCACTGTACTTTCAAGTGATTGCAATCGACCCCCAAGCTCAGCCTTCAAATTACTTTCTACTGATTTCAAATCAGCCCTCAAGTTGTCATTCAGTGACTGCATACTATTTTGAAAAGATTGCAACTGTACCAAGATAGCACGAACTGACCCATCAGTGAACTTAGGACCTGAGTCATTCAAGGACTCACTTCCTATTGCTGCCATTCCCTCCACCATTTCACTCATTTCTGTAGCCATGTTGTCAACACTTTCAATACAATCGCACAATATTTTGATTGCAAACAAAAAAATATCCACCGAACCCGCAAGCAAACAAAAAAATTACAATTAAAACATAAATTCTGCTCCAACACTAATCACAGTTATTTTTAAACAAGGTGTACGCTATTGCATGCAATGAAATGCAAACAAGGTAACAACTATTAATTAATAAAATTCCCCAGGAAAGTTGAAACTAATTTTTTTTCCCATATTAACTCAAACTGACTTTTACTCGTGAAGAAAATAATTTAATTTTTTTTTTATGAAAATTAATTTTTTTTTTTTCTCAATGCAAATTTTCATATGAAAATTTTCTCATGTCAGTTTGTGTTTCTTACAAAGATAAAAAAATTTGGCACTTTCCTTTTGAAGAGAACTGCTAGCTTCTAGGACTGCGTCCCGCTCTGCAATGCCGCCCCTTGCAGTCTCCCGTAAATGAAGTTGGTTCTCCGCGTCGGTCGTATCGCTCCCGCTGCTGGTGTTATTTATGCGCCGTTCTGGATAATACTGAGCGGATCGGCTCTCCTCGGGAATCGTCGGCTCAATTCGGTTGTCGCGTTCCGGTGGTAATGGCTGCTCGCTTGTTAATTATTGTTCCTTTATGTAATTCACTTTTCCTACCTTTTGTTTCAGTGTGTGTCCGTGGTTAATTATGCTTTTAATTAATCCCACTTCAAAACACACTGTCCTGTCGCGGTATTGCCATGTAGCTATTTTAAAATTTATTATCTTCTTGTATCATGTATTCTTAAATCTCGACGAAGAAATTTAACTACCAGACATTTGGTAGATCCGAAGATTGCAGGTTTATTTATTTAATAAGGTAGGAAAATTATTTATAATTACAATACATTTAATAAAGATTAACACTTAAGAAATCACGTCTAATGCGGATCAACATTTTAACTACAATCCACACGCCATGCATCAACAGCGATAATCCTACTATATCTGTACTTCAGAGAGCTTACATAACCAACGTATCCATAGATGTAAATTCTATTACCTTAAATAAAATTACTATAAAGGCATTATGCCTGTTCTGTTACAGGGGGCCAAGACCTGATCGATTGGGGTATTTTTAATATCATACCTATACTGAAATTTGTTTTGCTGATTCCCCCCCTCCCTTCCCACTCCCCCCCCCCCCGCGAAAAAAAAAATTAATTAAAAAAATTATTGCTTACTAAATTTTCGCTGTTCATGCGGTCAAACTTCAGCATATGCCATGACGTTTTAACTTATTACTTTTTAACTATTGACACACTGCAGAGAGTATCTACATATACTACTGAATGCTTCAACAAAATTACATCACCCCGCGACACATAGTGCAGGAATTAGGACGTGATAGATACATACACGCTTCAAAAACTATCTTTTGTTTACATTGGAATGCAGTAAACACAACATCATGTCTGACGTTTTAATTTATCACTTTTTTGCTACTAAAAGATATTCAAAACTTATTTTACATATGGCATATGTCAATGTATACGTGCATGCACCTGCACAATTATATCGCTGTACAGTAAATAGTTGAGGATAGATGATGTCATAAATAATGATATGCGCCAAAGACGTGTTTTTCCTAAAAATGGAGCGAAAATTACCCCTCAAATATTCATCCAGTGTTTCATTATGAGAGCACTTCCAACAAACTTTAAGCACAATTTCAGTAATGTTTCAAACATTTTCTCACTTACATGTTTATCATCAAGAATTGCTGAATTAGAGCGCGCCGCGCTATCCTATGTCTCTCCCTCTCTCTCTGAATAGGGTAGGCACTTTAGTTAGAGCCTATACGAGAAACCTAATTTAAAACACCATGACTGCGCCTCATGTGAAGTATTGCTCAAAAGTGCTCCTTTACGCCAACCAGGAGCAAATTGAGAAGTTACAAACAGGGCAATGCGAACTATATTGCATTGCGATATATATACACCAACGCGGGATATGCGTAACGTTTTAAATTATTTTCTATTAACGAGCGAATAAAGCGATATATTTTATTTTTAAAATGGTACGCGGAATAATAACTCCAGAAATGTGCGATCGGGTGGAATACGCAGGAAATCGGACAGGGAGAGTTACACAACAGAGCAATCATATTGCTCTGCCGTTTAAACGCACCTTGTCCAAAACAAAAAGTTTTGTACAAATTTTACTAGTTGAGAAAGCTAAATAAAATGATTTCTTTCTCTCTACCTTTTGTTTCTACTATTTTTGTTGAATGGGGAGACCACGTGGCCGACCTCGGCCGCGGCTTTATACTAGCCCTTTTATAACAAAACAATAACACGTTAAGTACTATACTGAAACCATTTAATATTTAGCAACATAAATGCAGAAGCAACTTTAATACAGAATGCAAACTCAAAATACACACCTCAGACGATTTTACACTAGTAGTGATTTAAAAAGCAAACTGAAATAAATTATTATACATTGGTTGGTTTATGGATTTAACACTAATATTTATGTGAAAAAGCAAACTGTAAATTTCTTTTCTTCTTGCCGAACATGTCAATCACTTTGTCCTGGAAACCAGGGTTTTCCGCTCTTTTCCTGTGAACACTAAGAAGGCACAAGCTGGACAGACGGCCCTCGCCAGTAGTACTTCTCAGCCATGTCTTCACTCTACGCAGTGTGCTGAAAGAACGTTCTATGGTGCAAGTTGTGGGGGGTATGGTCTGGTAGAATACAAGCAATCTCCTTACAGCTGGGTAAACCATAGTTTCTGCAAGTATATCATTGAGCTTTGTTTTTTCCAAACACTCCTTATTTGTCCAAACGTCAAACCATAATCTGGCTTCTGCTTCCAAGTTGTATATTTGGTAAAACCTTTCCAAACTTTTTATATCTCTCATGAAATCTTCTTTCTTCTCCTTTTTCATTAAATGTGGGTGAAGAATCCCACCTTTGAATGGTATGTCTTTGTCTTTTTCAAATCTTGTGACTTGTGATAAGTGACGTGATTATGGAATCCATGTACGGATTGTAAATTGCCACCTTGAAATAGTCTTGGGGTGATGAGTAATGGACATTCACATTGCATCTGAGGGTCTGCCTTCCAGTCAATCTTGGGATTTTTACATCTATGTCAAGTTCCTTACAATCTTCTTTCACTGCCTCGAAAATGTTTCTGAATTCGTCATCACTTTCTCTCTGCTTTTGAAAATTGGCTATCAAGTCGGTGTTGACGAATCTGTAAACTGTGTGGAGATCCATATCAGTACTCTGGAGTTTGTTCACTATTGGTTCCAGATATGAAGAATACCTCGATATAATGTGTAGACAAACGATAAATGTAGTTGATGATGTTGCACAATCAAGTTGGCTGGCACGTGATCGAGTGTCTTGATTGTATTCACTGTTATATGCCAGGTGATTCAGACTATACTTTATTACCAAGAAGTTTTCTTTGAATATCCTGATTGATTTATATTTATGGGACCATCTAGTTTCACAAAACAGTGGAATGTTAGGTATTGTTTTCCTACGCAATAGACTTTCTCTATAGAACCTAATAATAGGTATGAAAAGCAGTGCATGGAAGGGAAAAGATGACCATGACCACAAGCTGGCACTCGATTTCAGGCACAAGGGTGTGGGAAGATTCTCTTTTTTAGGTAAGGGTGTCAGGGATTGGAATGAGTTACCAAGAGAAATGATGAATAATTTACCGAAAACTTTGAAGGAATTTAAAGATAAAATTTTTAGAGGGCAAAATGTATGTGGGTGCAGGATAGGGTGAAGATGGGTGTGTAGGGATATTGCCACCGGAGCCTGTGCTCCATTGCAATTAAAATTAAATTTAAAAAAAAAACTTCTTTTATCGTTCCGATTGTGTTACGAATTTCCTGGACACTGTTAAGATCATTGACAACTAAGTTCAGTCTGTGCGATGCACAATGAAAATAGACAGCTGAAGAATACTTCTCTCTGATCCTGGCCTTTACTCCAGTTTCATGGCCTGCCATTGTCGAACAGCCATCAAAGCCAAGGCCAATCAGCTTATTCATATTAAGCCCTAATTTTTCAACAAAATTTAAAATAGACGAAGAAATTCCTTCAGCATCCAATGTAATAAGCTCCGTAAACCCTAAAAATTCTTCTTTTACTGTAAAGTTATCTTTCTCGTCTACAAATCGTACTCCCACAGACAGTTGCTCTTTTCCACTAATGTCAGCGTTTCATCTTCCAGTAATGCAAACGCTGATGATCTGTTTACCTCATCAATAATCTCGTTTTGATCCACGGAGCCACATGTACTTATTAAATCGTTTTGCGCTCTTGTGATGTATATTTCGCTTTTCCACAATAGTTTTGCATATGATCCGCCAACACTTTGTCCCCCGCACTTACTCTAAACAAAAGTAAATCCTGAAAGTTTCCTTCGTTGAATTCTTTCCTCTGATGGATATGTCATAAGTGCCACAGAAAATTAAAGTAGCAAGAATTGATTTCAGTTTTTTTCTGTTGGTATTTACAAGCTCCATGATCCCACTATCTAACTGTTCGATCACATTTTTCTTTCTCATTTCTAAGGACTCACAAAAGCTTTAAGCCTTACTCGTAGATTCTAGATGCCAACTGCTCTTTTCATGGCCTCGAGCATCTTCATGAAAATGTTTGTAATCTTGATGAGCCTTTATCACGAAAGCACCAAATATTCCTCTTTTTAAAACAGGTTTGAAAAGACTTCAAAACTTACAAAGGCCCCCCTTCAACTTGGGCGAGTATACTAGCCACGAGTACTTTTGTAGCCAAGTTTTTTGAAAAGGCCTTTTGATAGTTTTTTTTCTCATCAATGTCCTTTTTGAAATCATAAGTCATATTTAGAGCACGTATGTTTGTTATTAATTGATACTTGACTTCGTCTGACACTGAATCATTTATGTATTCACCTAAATCAAAGCTGTGATTAACTGTTAATGAACTACTAACGAACTCTGGATTGTTAACGGTGGAAACCGAAGCGGGCGGGTTGACGTCATCCATGTCAGTAGCATCAGGAGTAATGATATCAGCAGACTCAGGGCTAATGGTGGAAGGACATTGTTGCAACGTGAAGTCAGGAGTTGGTGTTGAGAATTTAGAAGTAGTTGTGGGACGCACGTTCGAAGGTAATGGATATGGAACTTTTAATGAGTCATCAAGGTTCCTTTTCTGTGTAGCAGTATCACCTTTTTTTCCAAAGAAATTCCTGATATCCATCCCTGAAATAAATATTTCTGACTCGATTAGGTCAGAACGAGTGAGCCACTATTTTGCAAGATCAATGTGACAGTATACTCACCAAATATTGAGAGAAAAGGTGAAGCCTGATACTGGCAATGAATAAACATGGTGGTATTGCCGGTTGAGAGTCGACAGGGGCAAGATCAAGGTTGTGACGATGTCTCTTCCTTTCTTCAAACCACTGAAGAACGACTTTTGGGATATATAGCAATGTCGGCGTATATTGCATATATGCACTCGGTGCCTCACGTCGACTGCGAGCGCGACGTACAACATAAAGTGTTTCCTAGCGTAGCGCGAAGGTATAATAATATTGCTTGATTGGTGGTTGATTTGAACCAGCATTATACGGCAGTTATGCTAAACTAGCAAGTAAATACTGTATTATTATATATCAGATTGACTAAAAGAATAAATAAAAGATAGTCGCTTGTATAAAACAAAATAAATAAAGCAGTTAATGTTGTAACCGTGAACACTATATATATTCCCCGAGAACTAGGGGGGGGGGCCGCGGCCCCCCCCTGCCCCCGGGCATGGGCGCCCATGGTTCTCTCTACGGCTCATAAAGTAGAGATTGTGGATACCCAGAAGAGGGACTGGAAGACGAAGCAGCCGATCCTGAAGCCCAATATAATCGTTGATTATAACAAGAATATGGGGGCTGTAGACAAGACCGACATGGTTATGTCAACTGTAGAGTGCACAAGAAAAAGTTTAAAATGGTACAAAAAACTTTTTTTCAGTTTGTAGACATGAGCATTTTCAACGCTCACAAGCTGTACCAGCATGCGAATAAGAAGAAAATCCCCCTGGCGAAATACCATCTCGGCCTGATCCATGAGATAACCCAAAAATATCATGTAGCGAAAGCAAGGCACCACGGAAGAAGATCAGCGGAGGACACGCCTTTACGTCTGAAGGAGAGGCACTTTCTTCGGAAAATACCAATTCCTGCAGGAGCTTCATCTCATCCTACAAAGGACTGCTTCATCTGCCGAAGTCTCCAAACCAAGAGGAAGAGGACAGTTTATTATTGCAGAGAATGCGATGTCCCTCTCTGTGTGGACGAGTGTTTTGAAGTGTACCATACACAATTGAAAATTTAGAAAAACTATTTGAACTTGGCATACAACAGCAAGAAGAAATATCTATTTATTATTTTTGTGAAAAAACGAGGAAAAACTTTTTCATTTTGAGTTATAAATAAATATAAAACAAGAAATAAAAAAATAAAAACCCTTCCCAGTATCAAGTTCGATCACAAAAAAGCGATGGAAAACATTTGTTGGAAAAAAATTTGGCAACTAATCAAATTATTTGTAATAGTTCCAGAAACATTTCTTCTATTGAATTAAAATATTCTAGTACAACAAGAGTATAAAAAGTTAAAAATTTAATGTTATTTTAGTATCGTTATAAGAAAAAAAGTTTCTTCTACAATTTCAAGCACTTTTCATAAAAAAAATTAACCATAAGTGAGTTTCATTATAGTTTGATATATAATTAAATAAAGCGAGTCAATTTAAAGAAATTAAGCCTCTGAAAATGAGCGTAAAATTGACGCGAAACCGGGGAGGGGTGAGCCGTAAATGCCGGGCGCTCGCGCCTCGCGGGCGAGGAGTGCCGGCTGAGGGGAGGGGCCGGCGGGGCGGGGCTCCCGTCCCCGCGGCTACCTCGCAGCCAGGAGCAGCCGACGCGAAAGGGTTAAGGCCCGGTCAAACAGAGCGTGATCAGCTATCAGGGTGTGAGTATACACAGATATCGCGCAATCACATCGAGGTGGCGAATGTCGAAATAGATTTCTTTGCCCATTATTCTATTTCGTCACATCCTCTTTGGAGCTTAGTTGCAGTGTGTTTTGCCCTAATACTCTTGGTATATAGGGCAGTGTCATCAGCATAAAACGTGCTCTGGGTTTGGTCTGTCCTAGGTATATCGGCCGTATAAAGATTGTAGAGGACAGGTCCGAGAACGGAACCTTGTGGGACTCCGATTTTTATTGTCTTGATGGAAGAGGTTGCGTCTTCCGTGATAACACGGAATGTACGTCCAGCCAAGTAGTTTTTAATTGAGTTTGATGTGGGGCAGAGGAATCCTCTGTAGTATTAGCTTATCTGTATAAGACCTTCATGCCAGACCGAATCAAATGCACGGCTTACGTCAAGTAGGACCGCTCCAAAGTATTCCTTCATCTCGAAGGCACTCATTGCGTATTCTAAAAGTCTAAGTAGTTGCTGCGGAGTTGAATGGTGATTTCTGAACCCGAACTGTTGGGAAGAAATCTCGTAGCGTTAATATGTTGGAGTAACCGCTTTAGGTAGATTTTTTCAAAGATTTTTCACAGAGTCGGCAGGAGGCTAATCGGTCTATATGATTTTGGCGACTTTTTGTCTTTACCAGGTTTTGGTATTGGGACAATTTCAGCATGTTTCCATGTTTTTGGATATTCACCAGTGCTCATGATATTGTTGAAAGTTAGTGTGATGTAGGTAATTACTACAGACGGAAGATGACGGAGTAGTCCTCCTATTTGATCATGGCCTCATTTCGTGGAATGTCTAAAATGGCACGAATGTCTGCGATCATGGCGTTCATGGTATTCATCGTTTTGTAGCATTGTCTGGATCATGTTTTGTAGCATTAGATGTTATGACTGCTGGTGTTGTTGATGCTGCTGGTGGAGCTGCTGCGATTCATCACTCAGTCTGTGGGATGGTGCTGGGGCAGTTGGTTCATCAGTTGCGTTGTGGTTCAATGAAAGTTTCACGGGTGTCCAGCCGGATGGTGTCATAAAACGACGACGTTTCGACAACCTGCTAGGTTGTCTTCATCAGGTGAATATTCAAAGGTATTGACTGGAGATTAACATTCGCTCCTTTTGCCGGAACCGGAGTTTCTGCTTCTTCATTTTTCTTTTTCCTTAATGCAGCTTGTGCTGCGCTGTGCTGCTTCTGCCGTTCGGTATATTTGCTGAATGCACGGCACTTCCTATAGCTTGCTACATGTGGGACACTGCAGTTAGCGCATTTTGGTGGGTGCTCACCTTTTTTGGTGGCACATTCACTGGAGGCGTGGTCTCCGGCACACTTTACACACTTAAGAGGCATGCCACAAGTCCTGGAGACATGACCAGAGGCCTATCATTTAAAGCATTGGGGCTTGCCTTTGGTGCTTCTAAGTTTCTCAACAGTTATTTTAAGGCCACATGAGGATGTAAGTTTGTATATGGACCTGTTCTCCAGGATGACGTGGAGGACGACCAGATACAGCGGAATCTCTTGCTGAGTTTTTGGGAAGCGGATGTGAACGACTGCTCTGGGCACAAGGTTGCGTTCTTCGAGTTCTTCCTTGATGTTGTCAGGATGCATGTTAAAGGACATGCCTCTCAGAACAACTTTTATTGTCTTGCCGGTTCCGTAGGGAATGTGTAGTAGGGTATTTTTTTGGAGATGCGGTTGGTCACCACAATGTAGCCGTCTGTTGACTTAGTGATTACTTTATATAGACCTCTGCCGGCTATTCTAACTTCAAAAGCAGAGTTGAGGGTATTCTTACGGAGGCAGAATAGTGCACGGTAATCCTCTTAATATTGAATGATCACAGGAGCAGGAGGGTTTTGTTTCATACGTGCAGATTTGGCCATTTCTTCTTCTGCTGGGAACTGCTCAAATTGATTTGCAGTCATCAATTTAGGAGTGGCAATCTTTAGTTGAGCGGCCGGAGCTGTGCGTTGCGGCTTAATGAAGCCTTCTTCACCAATTGTTGTTTTTACTTGACGACGAGTTGCCGTGGGTGTCTTACCCTTAGGGCAAGTCACATTATTGGCGTACTTTGATGGTCCAGCTTTCACTGCGGCAGTGGTAGTACGCTTTTTCAGTTGCTCCTCCTTCTCAGCCGTGGAAGCGACGCTTCTCTTCCTCGTAGAAGGGGTAGCGTAAGTGTCCATGACTTGGTCTTCATCAGGGCGCGCTTCATGTGATTCAGTGGTGTCCAGTACATCTTGGCCAGTTGGTTCAAGGAAAGGTTCCGGGGTCATACGTTTTCCACGGGAAGCACAGCCGTGAGCATCGTACGATGTTCGATCGGCGAGGGTGGTCGCGGAGAATCTTGGTAGATGTCAGGCGCCGATATCCTTCTTCTTGAGTCACTCATGACGCCTAGGATAGGAGTGTTGCTCTGACCCTGCGTTGTCACCGTAGGGTATCGGGGCCAGAGACAACCCTACGCTCATGCTCGGGGGTTCCACTCCCTCAGGAGTGAGCCGTGGAGCGGTAATACCTTAAAGCCTCGGAAGGGAGGGCAGGAGGAATCCCCAAAAAAGAAGAAGCAGGCTAAGTGCCTTCCTATCTTCGCAGAAAATGCGAGGCAGTGCCCGCATACGCGAGCAAAATAAACAGCGTAAGGCAGTCGAAGTACACACGTATACGAATACAGATCACCTTAGTTCGTTCCTACTATGTGTCCCGGCGAAAATCTAACTCCGTGTACCGATGATTGCCAGGACACCCAATCAGCACACGGCGGAACTGGAATGCGCGATCTGCCAACTGAGGGTATGGCTCCATACGCAGTCCGCAACATTGATACCCTCAGTTGGCAGATCGCGCATTCGTCCTGTTAAAAATGGTACAGTCCACGCTTACAGCTGTCACTACCCTAATAACAAAAATAACAAACCTTACTGACCTTCCGCAGCAAATACCAGCTGCAGTGCAGTCGGCGGTCGAGGCCGCACAACAAAAAGTTATAACAACTGAACAAAATGGCCAGTAGGATTCATGAGCTGACCATATGTGAATGGAATGCCAATGGCATTTGGCGACAAATGGGGGAGTTCGTCGAATTTCTACGTGACGAACAGATTGACGCGTGTCTCGTTAACGAAACTCACCTAAAGCCGGGATAGCGTGCGGCTGACCCCAATTACAATTGCTACCGCAACGACCGCCAAACCGCAGGTGGAGGTATTGCCATTTACATTCGCTCCTCAATTAAACGCCATGACGTTGCTCTTCTCCAGCTCTCCAGCTTAGAAGCCACAGCAGTGTCTGCTGAAACAACTAGGGGCCACCTGCTCTTGATTGCTGCCTACCGTCGTCCAAAAGGCATAGTGAACGAAGATGATATTGCTGCACTACTTCGCCTGAGTGGATACGTTTTCATTGCGGGCGACTTTAACGCAAAACACCATGATTGGCACTCGCGCGTAACAAATACGGCAGGCAAACAGCTTCTCCGTGCAGTCCAAGCCAATGATGGAGTAGTTTGGGGGCCTACTGAACCAACCATTTTTCCGGCTGGGCGACTTCCAGACGTTCTTGATATTGCTGTCACCAAAGATCTAAAACACACCATTGCGGTCTCTACCAAGACGGCCCTCTCGTCGGACCATGTCTCAGTTATTTTTTATCTAGCTGAGGGAGCTGCACATCGTAGTAGACGTCACAGAAACTTCTCTCACATTAACTGGGACAATTATAAAAACAGTATCTTGCAACAGCTTCAAAATGTCACTCCACCTGAAAACTCCGATCCCAGCACAGCAATTAAAAACCTCTCCCGCTGGATCAATGAGGCAGCATACTCCGCGCCACTCCACCAATCCGCCCCTCCGGACAATACATCAGAGCCGCTCCAGGCAACTCCCACCACGCATTAGAGAGGCCATAACAATAAAAAACAGCCTCACAAGAGAATGGCAAATCACCCGAAATCCTGCCACTAAACGCCTCATCAACAGGATGCAAAGGCAAATAAAAGCCGATGTCCAACAGCATCGGAATCGTGAATGGGCTGGTCTCCTCGAGACAATCAACATTGAAGATGGTTCTGCTTGGAAACTCACCCGCAGGATCCTCCGGCGAACGGCCAAAGTGCCTCCTCTATGTGTTGGAAACAACGTCATCTCAGACGCTATAGAGAAAGCCGAAGCCCTGGCGGAGGTTTTTCAGGAAAACGTCAGGCCAGTCAACGAACATCTCGATGTTCAACATGTCCAGCTAGTAGAGAAACGACTTCAACTCTTCCTCAACACTACCATCCCTGAAGATGAAGAAATTGAACCCATAACTATTGAAGAAGTAGTCAACATGATCCGGCAAACGGGCTACCCGACCAAGCAGTTCAGCACCTTATTGCAGCCTTCAACCGGATACTTACCACTGGCGAATTTCCTGACACTTGGAAGCAGGCTGACATTGTCGCGATACCTAAACCAGGCAAGGACAGGAGCTCTCCAAAATCATATAGGCCAATCAGCTTGTTACCAACGATGTCAAAAATTTTTGAACGATTATACTTAAAGAGATTCAGCCAGCACATAGACCAGGATTATCGGTTAACGAACGAACAATTCAGCTTCAGGAAATAACACGCTACTTCACAACAATTACTACGACTAGTGGAACACGCATTCAGCGCAATTGAGAAGAAAGAATTCTTCGGGGCCATACTTTTAGACGTCACTGGAGCCTTCGATTCTGTTTGGCATCAGCGGGTTCTCGACAAGCTATTAGTTTTAGGTTTCCCCCTGTCGCATGTGAGACTGCAAAAGAGCTACCTCTCAAACAGGACCTTTAGGGTACTCCTAGAAGACGCCCTTTCTTCTGCAATAGCAATAGAGGCCGGAGTGCCACAAGGGTCAGTAATTGGTCCGGTACTCTACAACTTGTACACGTCTGACTTGCCGAGAACTGACCGAGTTCATACTGCGCTCTACGAGGATGACACTGCCCAGTTCAACAGGAGCATGAGAGCCACTCAAGCACGAGGAACGCTACAAAGAGCATGTAAAAACATTGAAAGCTGGGCCAAAAGATGGCGAATGGCATTTAACGCAGGAAAGAGTCAAGCGATCTTTATCACTAGAAGGAAGGTCCCTCAATTACCGCCAATCACTCTTTTCAATGAGCCCATCCCATGGACACAAACTGCCACTTACCTTGGAGTCACGCTTGACAGAAGATTAACATGGAAGCAACATGTGAATAAACTGAGAGCAAAAGCGGAAGGCAGGATGAAATCACTTTATTCTGTACTAAACCCATCGTCAACGCTTAAACCTAACCAGGCCATCAGGCTGTACACTGCTCTAGTGCGACCAGTTCTCTATTATGCAGCAGTGGTTTGGGGCAATGCCGCCTCCAACCACATAGATCGAATCCAGACGATCCAAAACAGAGCAATTCGTTTTGCATTCAAGCTACCAAGGGATAAACCGTCTGCTGCACTTCATGAAATCAGTGGTCTCTAGCCACTAAGACTAAGATTTACCAAATTAGCTAGGCAATTCTACAAAAATTGCTCACAATCAGCCAACCCGCTGATTGAGCAACTTGGCAGCACTGCCATAGTTAATGACAACATTAGGTGTCCCGTCCACCTAGCACGATAATGAACAACCGGAAATGACAATCCAGTAAGGCCACATCGATTATGACAACCTGTTTGAAATGGAAGGAGGTACAGTACCGCTGTAAGAACTTCCCTACACTCCGGGAAAGATGGATCCTGGATGAATAAGTCAGCTGTGCATTCCAGTTGGGGTGACTTCCCTGAGAGCTGGAAGCAAGCAGATATTGTGGCCATTCCCATACCAGGGAAAGACAGAAGATATACGAAATCCTGGCAGTTCTCTTGGATGTCTCGAAAGCCTTCGATTCTGCATGGCACCAAGGACTGTTATATAAGCTCTTAGTACTAGGCATCCCACTGCCACACGTGAGGCTGCTGAAGAACTATCTGACCGGTAGAACCTTCAGAGTGTTCTTAGATGAGGCAGTGTCATCTATTAAAAACATAGGGGCTGGTATCTCGCCAGGTTCAGTTATCGGGCCAGTCCTCTACAATCTTTACAATGCTGATATGCCAAAAACCGACAGTGTACATATTGCTCTTTACGCTGACGACACAGTGCAGTTCACAAAGAGCATCAGAGCACTAAATGCAAGGAACTCACTGCAGAGAGCCTGCACAAATATTGAAGGCTGGGCCAAAAGATGGCGACTAGCCTTCAATGCAGGGAAAAGTCAGGCCACATTTAATACCAGGCGAGTAGTTCCACTGAACCTACCACCCATCAAATTATTCAGTGAACCGATACCATGGACTCAAACTGCGATGTACCTTGATATAACCCTCGATAAGCGCCTCACCTGGAAGCAGCACATTAGGAAAGTTGAGCAAAGGCAGAAGGCAGAATGAGGTTATGAGGACTCTTTATCCCATTCTTAACCCTACGTCCAAACTAAAACCTGCCCAGGCTATCAGACTGTATACAGCACTGGTACGACCGGTACTCGAATATGCAGCGGTTGTGTGTGGCAACGCTGCCACTTCACACATCCGGAAGCTACAAACCATACAGAACAGAGCCATACACTATGCTTACAAACTGCCTAAAGAGACCCCGTCTTCTGTGCTACATGAAGTCAGTGGACTGGAAAAATTAAAACTAAGAATCAAAAAAAATTGGCCTCAAACTTTTACAGCAATAGCGCCAATTCTGCAAATCCACTCATTGCCCAACGGGGCAACACCCTCCACTTTAACGACAATATCAGGTGGCCAGTCCACCTCATACAGTAACTGCACCGGAGATGACAATCCCGAGAGGCCACACCGATTAAGAAAACCATTAATAATAACCTGGAAGGAGCTGCACCAAGTGTAAGAACTTCCCCACACTCCAGGAAAACAGCCACCTGGGTAATGATGTCGTTGTCGTTGTCGTCGCATTCCAGTTGGCAGATCGCGCATTCCAGTTCCGCTGTGCGCAGATTGGGCGTCCTGGTAATCATCGGTACACGGAGTTAGATTTTCGCCGGCAGCTAAGCCAATCTGTTTTGTGATTTCAAGCAATAATATCTAAAATAGACCTGATGAAGACAACCGAGCAGGTTGTCGAAACGTCGTCATTTTACGACACTATCCGGCTGCACTCCCGTGAAGATTTCACAGTAAACACGTATGTTTACGATACGATTAAATATCAATTAAAAATTAAAGTAAGCGACCAATTGATCTGTCACTTGAACTTGATCTCTGGTTTGTAGGGGTTGTATTTGAGAACGCCGTTCTGGACAGGTACGGATTATCTGATATATCATTACTTGTGATATCTGCAGCATTATTACATCGAAGACAACTGTGCGAGCAACATACTGCTTTTCCAACATTTTCCGCAGTTTCAATTTCCGTCTCCATACCACAAAAAAACACGCCATTCCTGGGCTAATACGACAATATCATTTTCAATGACACGTCACGCTCTACTAAGCCGTTTATTAAATATTTTCTTTGATAATCTCTCGGGAAAGGGCGCATTAAATAAGTCTGCAATGCGAAACCTTCGTCGCCTACAAATACATAAGGGACGGGGTATCCATACTAGGCAATGGTTTCGGAGATGGAATGGTTTCACAGTGAACGAATTAACAATAAACGGAGTAATTTTGAAAGATGGTACTGTCGCTGTGCCGGCCGTAACTGTCAGTGTCAACTACAACGAGGCCGGCCTCGGTAGCGTAGGGGCTAGCGTGCTAGCTCCGCGTGCAGAAGGTCGCCGGTTCGAATCCGGCCGCGGGCATGGATGTTAAGTGTTGTGTGTCTGTATGAATGTCCTGTCCGTCCTGTGGTGTCTATACTTAGGAATCATAAAACGTACTGGAGAACTAATTCACATGAAGAGATATCGTAAACACATTAAGCTGGCTGAATGGCTTAGCCGCCGAAAGCCATTAAAAAAAAAAAACAAAAAACAAAAACCGAACTTGCACTCTGGATCAAACTATGGGAAAAAATGTAACAAAAATAGCTTGAGCCATTGTTGTTATGAAATTTTATTTTCACGTTTTCCGTCTACATTCCAATGCAATTTGGAAAGTGCCAAGGTTCTATGAACCCTCCCCAGAGTTTTTCACACATCATCGGTCGGAACAGGTAAATATGAGGACTGTAAAACGTCCCAGTTACTTCTTTCACTATGTTGGAGATAGTTGAATGACTGATCCTGAAGGAAAAAGCGATAGTTTGGTGCGAGTCACCTGTGACCAAATACCAGGTCGTTTCGCGTGACGTTTGTTCTCTGCAGTGGATTGCCTTGCACAGCCCGCGCTGTGTTTCACATCGTCAGAACGCGGCGGGCATCTCTTTCCTTGCCCGCGCTCTGTTTGACCGGACATACAGTGTTAGACTATGGTGGCCCAAACTATGACTTCCAAATTAATTGACACGCCTTTCAGAGCAGCGTTTCATCAGTTGTGAAGTATGCCAGGAGTTTCTATTGTGATTACGTGATTACGTTTGTAGCGGATAAAATTTTTCTTTATCTTCTACTATGATGTGGTACATATATTTTAGATAACAACCATGGCTGAGTTCCTTTATAATTATTGTTGTAATATGGCTCCTTGTTATATTAAGTTAGAAAACCATGGTTCCACACATATACCTGGTTATATTCCTTCATAATAGATTCCTATGTTAACCAGTGTTTGACAGCATGTTCAGTTGAAATACATGAAGCGTAGTTGGAGGATGAGGAAAATCGCTGCCGCAAATGTCCCATAATTTCCTTGTATCCATGTTAGCCACCGTGACTGCAGACAATTTTTCTTTTACTAGATTCCAGACCAAGATGTTAGATCGGAAGATGGAAGGAGATCAATTTTCCGTAACATGTATTTTCAATCCTAAACATTATCATTTCAGAATATTATATAATTTATCTTGTCATGTAAATAATTCGAGGTAAAACATTTAAAAGATGCTATCAGAGCATTCCGAAGTCTAAATGGTGTAATTTTCTAAAAATTTTGAATAAAAAACACTTTCGTTCATTCTCTGTTTATTTATGCGTAATAAATAAAGTTATTCGAGTCATTTTTGACATAATGGCTGTCAGTGCTTTTGTAGATTTTCTATATTTGAATAGGATATACATATTTCGAGTACGATGGATCTTATTACACACGACGTCGAACTAAGGTTTGCTATTAGCCGGTCTCTATTCCATACTATTTCTGAATTCATACTTTTATTATGATAATAATAATATTTAAATACTCTTATTTACACATTACCTATTAAAGTTTCGTAACAGACAGATTATTAGGGCAGTGTGATGGCCTACTTGTTGAGAACCTTGCCTCCGGGCTTAAAGGGCCACCTGGATTTTTTTGTGGTTTGTTCCGTTCATGTGGTATACATAGTGTTGTAAAAAACGGTTTTTTTCTGACTTAAAAAAACGTGAAAAAAACTATGAAAAAAAACCTGTTTTTTTCTGGGACAGGTTTTTTTTCTTAACTACTAAATCTAAAATTTGTAAGGCATTTTATCGTTTAATATGACTGTTTTAGAGTTTATCCTAAGTACTTATCTTAATTTTTAAATTTACTATACTGTTCTGATTCATTAGAAAAGAAAATTATGAAAATATTGGCAACATTGAAGTTTTCTTTTACGAACTTCCCGAAGAGGCTTGATTGCGTGAGAAGGAATCCCCGATCCCCGTTGTTTGGATTGATACTCGCTATTTGAACTTGTGCTGCCAACCCTACGAATTTATCTGTAGACTTACGGATCTTTTCAGAAAATTAGGAATTTTAAATTTATCTACGTTTTCTTTGCCTCTTTTTATTACTTATTGAGCTTTCCTTATATTCGTATACTTGTTAGACTCTCAGCGTATAGTGATACTGAGTCATTAAATTGTCAGTAACTATGAATCGTTTCCTTGTAACTGTTGGCGTAAACCAACGATTGAAAAAGAAATAAAGCCCCCATTTTGTATGATAATAAATTCAAACTTAAAAGACTGTAATAAGAGAATTATCAGCGCAGTCTTTATACACAGTGTGTATTTTGCTCACAATTTAAAATTGCAATCTCAAACTCTTTTGCGTACAATACAAGAACAACCAGTAAAAGAAAATGTAGCTATTTCTGAAGTTATGGATCTAGAGGAGCCAGAGGAAGAAACAGAAAATTCTGACACCGACCGAACTAGTGTTGGTGGTGCTGATACTAATGAATGTGGTACTGACATAGAGTATGAATAAAATTATGTTACCTATATAGATACATTTATAGCTGTGTCCACACCTGTTCAACTTTCGGTCGTCAAAGGCATGCGTCATATTGAACGGGGGAGAGGCTCGGAAGGCATGCGTCAGGGGCATGCCCGATCTCCTCATTCCGTTCAACAAACCGGGAGGCACGGCGTATTGCAAGCGTTTCCAACTGAAGTGGATTCTCGTGCGTCTCCGCTTGCAATATGTCGCTCTCTAACGACGAAACGCTTTCGTTTTTCGAAGATTAACGTTCGTTTTCATTGTTATGGGATGTCAAAAATAAGATTATATTCATTTAAGTGACAGTACTTATAATAAATATTTACTAGTTTTCCACATCATTTATAATTAATTCATGCTAATTTTAATTAACATTTTGCACTGGTTGATTTTTGTGAAGAGTTTTGACAGTGTAGGATTGTGTGTTTTGCGAAATTATTGTACAAACATTCGGTGCAGGATGCATAAAATTCAGGTGCAGTATACAGTACTTTCACGTAGGAAATATTTAATCTCGTTTAACGAATGGTGGGAAGGCTCAAGCTTCATCATGTACTTAGTATATCAATAGGCGGATTTAAAGAGCATTAAATGTCGTATTATACAGTAAACAACATTTGTTGTAATAAGCAGTCAGATGCATTTACGTGAATTTGTGAAAGTATCAACCAATGTTGTGAATAAACAAAAATCATTTTTACAGTTGCATAATGCCTTCTAGTTAAAAGTTTCAGATTATTCTTTGGAAGGGAATGCTTTCTATGTTAGTCGATGTTAGTCAGCTTATATGTTGTAAATAACTTCGCGAGATTTACGCTCGCGAAGTTATTTACATTATAACTACGGCAAAAACCGAAACTTTTTTATGATATCAAATGCAGAGTTCGGCATAGCGCTGTAACATCAAGAGGCTTACACAATGGACAACTATTTAACTTAATCAACACCTTTTAATCTTAACTTACGTATTGCTATGCTATTTTTCTCGGATCAAGAGCAATTCGTTCTAATATATTAGATAAAAGGCGGGTAGGTAATGTGCACGTTTCTTTCTTACAGAAACTAAATTTATTGAAAGTATGTTACTCAGCTACATTTTCCAGATACATCTCCAGTTATGTTTATTATATTATTAGAATTGAAGATGAAACTTCCTTACAAGTAGTTATCTTGCCATGGTATGCTGCCTATCGGTGACATAAAATATTCTACGAATTCATCCCGCAATTCGGAAGCGTCCAGAGAGTCTTAGAGGAACTCTCCGAAGTGGGGCGAAGCCAGTGTCTTTTGCGGTAGTTCCGCGTCAAGTTCCGGGAATAGTTGTTCCTTTTCTGGCATCTTCAATGTCCAAAGATCCCACTGGACAGTAAAACCTTGTACAATCTGGCTTTATACGAAGCAAATTGTGCAGATATACGCAACATAAGACTATGTCCACAGTCGTACTTTTAACTTTGAACTTAATTGGCCTTAGGAAAATTCGGAACACGGAAGCAAGCAGACCGAAGGAATTTTCAACGGTACATCTTCGGCAGGTATTGCGTCTCTGAATTTGGTGTCTCGTTTGAATGGCGGGTTTCACCATTGTTAGAAGAGTATAAAAATTTTGCTTCGATATTCGCGTTAAGTTTTTAAACAGCGAATTGTGATTGAACTGCAGTTCTTGGAGAATTTGCACATTTCGAGTTTTCAAATAATTCTTTACCCACAGTTTCCTCCGCGATTTTTCCCCCCGGGATTTCGCTAATATAAGAATGGCAGCTGTAATGCCCGCCAGACAAATTGAATCATCAACCTCGCTGCGGCTACACCGGAACACTGAGGGCATGCCTCAAGAGGCGTGAATGTGGACACTAAAGGGCACGCCTTCTGATGCGTGCCTCCAGGGCATGCCTCAAGATGAACATATTGCAAGAGGAACGGGCAAGAGGAAAAGGCAAGTTGAAAGGGAAGAGGCACAAGTGTGGACATAGCTTATGAATCATTATGTAAGAGATTATAGGATTCAGTAAGATATAAAACACACATGTAAAATATAAGTTCCGTAAATAAAATTTATTGTTTTCTGGAAAAAAAAAACAATTAAAAAAAATACAGAATGCTAGGTTTTTTTTATGTTTTTTTTCACAAAGTTGAAAAAAAAAACTTTTTTTTTCAGTTTGCAACACTAGGTATACATCAAGTATCAAGTCGCTCTGTGAAAGCGAGAAGTTGCTGATTTAGTATACTCATTGCATTCAATAGATGATATATTTACTCGTGGAACATATATGTGTACTCATTAGTTTTATTTCTTCAGACGACTTATCAGTGCTGATTCTACTGAACAGATGTTCTTTGTAACCACATTGCGTTTATGATGTAAACACTTCCTCTTAGCATTGGCCTAGTACTGTACTTTCTTCTCCACTTTGTTTTTTAACTCCATAATTGTCAATTTCCTGAAGCCAGCCGGAGATTTCCTCTTCGTTAGTAAATACGCATAATCCTAAGAGACCACATCTTATAGAAGTCAGTTGAAATTAAACACGCCTTCTTGTGCACTAAAATTCCACCATGACCTACCGAAATCACCTCTGAGTTTCCCAGAGGAGTCTCCTTTATGAGTGACTGCTGGAGTCCATAATGTATTCCAGGAGCTCCCTGAAGCGCTGGGGTCTCTGCCACAGTCGATACCAGGACAGAGAGTTACGGCAGGGGTTGCAGTCGGGGCTCTTTAAAACATACATACCGTTCTGGCCATCTGGACATCTGACGAGGTTTAGTAGTGTAAATGGGACAGTCAATTTACTCGCTTAATATATGATGAAGATACCTGTTCAGATAGTAGAATAGAAATAATTTTTCAAATACATATATATCCATATAGTTTGATATATTAGATTCTGATGTTCATACTGTTACTTGTTTCCTAATTTAGTTGTAAGTTCCATTCATGGGGTTCTATTTGTATTTTTATTATTATGGTAATTATTTTCAATATGATATTGTATTTAGTGAAGAAGATTTAGCGGCCCAGTTTAGCATCTAGATGCTGCGTTAAAATGTAGGCCTGTATGGAAAATAAAATAAAATGTGCACTAAAATACTTCACTATAGCATGCCAGCTTTCCAACTTCTTTATCTTAACTATCTTAAGTGCTTTTTAGTACTCGTTTCAGGTGTCGGCCACTACATTAATATTTGCGAGTGTAAAGGTGATATTAAACCATAGCTAGTTGATGCAGTAATTTTGTTCGGGTCATACAGGTATGCGCCGTGGCGTGACACGCGTCTAGAATTTATGGTGGCTAACGCTGAGCCCAAGGGCAAATGACGCTAAAGAATTTAGTCAGCTGAGCAGACAGGAGCTTCAACTGTAGAGGTGTTAATACAAACGGTGTGACGTCACGTCCGAGGTTACTTTTGGCAATGAATTGGTACTTCGTTTTTCTTGATCGAGCGGACCTGCGAGGGCACACTTCTCCCTGCCAGCCGCCCTTCTTCTCCAAACCGCACCCTTGCCATTACCGATATAATCGGTAGTTAACAATTTGTCCGCATAGCGGTGTGAACGGCGAAAGATGGTCTAATATTCACTGTATATTCCAACCTCTGATGGAGCAATAAACCAGCTGCTCTTACGTCTCCTCTCCTCCTGATATTTATTCTGCCTCAGGCTGCCCCCAAAAGATTTCACAGTTGGCTATAGCTGAGAATAAGAATATCGGGTATGCGGCTCCAACCATATAGCCGCAGTCAGTAGCGAGGCCGCGGGATACGAACGCAAGTAAGTAACTTGATCTGAACCCTATTCACGCGTCATCTGCCAATCACTGACAACGGGTCAGTCCTGACAAGGCTAAAAGGGCTGTGATACGTGTTTCTTTATAGTATAGACAAATAAAACGTATGTTTTCAAGACATAATTATCTAATGCGTATGCACATTAATGGCGAAATGTTATGCAAAAATTCTTTAACCATAACAGAAAGAAGATCCTTAGACTAGACACATTTATCGCCTAAACGATTTTTCGTTCGCTGTGCATATACTCCTTCGAATAGCTGCAACACATAATAGAAGATGAAAACTATGTGAGATGCAGCCACTTGTATGGAGACTGTGCAAACTCAGGCCAACCAGGCAAAGGGGACCTACAGTTTTTCATGAAATCTGACCATCAAGCATCATAGTATCTTCACAGCAACAAACCACAGATTTTCCGGAGCTCAAAGTCAGTTTTAATTCTAGCCTAGATCGGTATTCGAACACGGAATATTCTAGACGACTGTTACGTGCCTGAATCATTTTTGCCCTCTCACTGCTTACTGTGTGCAGTCGTTCTGAGATGCCCTGTAAAACCACCAAACTCTATCTGCTTGTGTATTGTTATAAATAAAAAGGTTTTGGCCGCATATTATAAATCCATAAAGGAAAATGTCCAAAACACACCAAAAAGGCGTAATAATTTTTATGTGTAAAATTATTATGTTTGTGAACTTCTTGCGTGGAATTTACTGCTTCTTTACCCCTTGAAAAACTTTGGTTTGGTGAATACTCTCCGTAGCTCGGTTTCCACTGAAAGCTGTAGGTCTTCTTTTACAGTTATGATTATGGAACTAGGCGCATAGACGACTAAGAGATAAATTGTCTCTGTAACACGTTTTACATTTCAATATCTGTTAATAATTTCCAGTATCTTGTATATTTGTAGTTGTACGTATTATTCTATGACAGTACATATTTTGGTGCACACATATATTTTCTTATACACCAATCTTACTGTGAACTGACTCCTTAACGTATCCCACAGTCATTCTCTTATGCTACGATCTAGGGAAAAATAACTCTACTGTACTGTATTGTATTCTAACTATTCTTTATGCACCGTCATAATAATCAGTTTCTAGCTACTGGAGGGGTCTGCTTTGCACACAATCCTTTCCAATTTCTTCTACTTTCCCATCAACTCTGCGTCACTACCCTGGTCCAGTCTTTTCCTCTATTAGATACAGATCCTTCACCCATTGGTTGGTCTTCCTCTGAACCGGTCACCTTGTATCTTTATTTCATGTATTTTCCTTGGTGTTCTCTGCTCCTCCATTCTCTTAGCATTCTCATACAATCTTACTCTTGCCTAATCTCTTCTTTCCTGCAGGTCTTCCTCTTTTACTGTGTCCTTAATCTTTTCATTCCTTATACTGTTCTTTCTTTTAAATCGTTATTCTGCTTCTTAGAAATTTCATTTCACTCAGACCGATCGTGGTGGGTTAGCGGTTAACGCTCTGGCCTCGCATTCGGGAGGACGCCAGTTCGAATCCCCGTCTGGGCATCCAGATTTAGGTTTTCCATGGTTTCCCCAAATCACTCCAAGCGAATGCCGGTATGCTTCCTTCAAAAGGCCATGGCCGAATTCCTTCCCGCTCCTTGTTCCCACTCCCATCCCGCCTAATGACCTCGACGTAGACGAGGCGTAAAGCCATAAGCAAAACAAAACAAATATTCGCTCACTTTAATCTTATTGATATCCCGCTTCTTCAAATTCTAGGTTTCGGTAGTATACGTGAGAATAGGAACATAGTCTTTACGATAAATTTCTCCCTTGTTCCCTGTAATCCTTGTCCCATATCAAAATTCTGACATTTCTTATAAATTTTTCCCTTTACCACTTAACTTGCCATAGTTCCTTCACCTTCCTTAACAACACTTCCCATGTATTTTAATCTTTTTTTTGTGCCATCTTATACTTATTTTTCGTTGTGACCATAAACATAGTTTTCTTCACAATAAATTTCATACTACTGTCACCCACAAGCAGGGCCGGCGCTAGGATTCTCGGGCCCCGGGTATGCGATCTTAGGCCCCCTATCCCCCCCCCCCCGAAAAATATTTTTACTTTACACTTTCTTTTTTTATATATAAATTCAGAACATTTTAATACAAAATTTTTTAAAATTATTGGTGCAGATTTTAAAATTTGTGTTTGATTTCTATTTATTTAGGCACCCAGGCTGGCGGGCCCCCCTTTGGTAGCCCGGGGCCCGGGTACTTTTGCCCCGCTTAACCGCCCCTAACGCCGGCCCTGCCCACAATGTCCACCCATGCATCAAACTGCCACTGAAATTTTTCTCTGCCATTCCTCCAGATTACGAGGTAGTGCGATAAAGCCATTACCTTAATGTTTCCCTTTCTCACTGCCATATTCTTCATTATATCAGCAATGACTAAGATGAAAATAGTGACTAGAGGGCACTTCCTTGTTTTAGCCCGTTTCTGTGGTCCGCCGAATCTATTCTTTCTGTTCGTATTTTAATGTGGCTCAAAATCCTCTGGTATAATTCTGTCATTATATTGATTGTTTCTTTTGAAACTCTTCTGTTTTTATGGTCTTCCATACCTTCCCCCTGTGTATGGAATCGTATGATTTCTCAACATCAAGGAATGCCATCAGCAGATCCTTTTTATACTTGCAGTGCTTTTCCGGCATCTGTCTCGTAGCAAGTCTACCGTTGAGATTCCTGGTCTGAAGCCATACGACTCTTCTCTTAGATATTTTTCAGTCTTGTCCCTCATTCTTTTTGGCACACCAATGAGATTCCTGTATAAATCTTATCTCTTTCCTATTTGGTTTTTTGAAGATAGGTAGTTTATTACTTTCTTCCAGTCTTCCAGGGTTGACGTCTTCTTCGACGTCAGTCTCATCACACGATATTAACGCTGCTTTTCTACTATTCCGACTGTTATTACCATTTCCAAACTTACTTCATCAATGCCTGGTGTCTTTCAACCCTTGATCTACCCAAAGTTGTTTGCATTTTTCAACGGTCACTCCGATTTGTGACCTCTTCAAGGATCAACCGTTGACTGCAAGGCACCTTATCCCCTGCTGTGGTCGTTATACCAACAAGACTCTGCTACGACAGTATCAGCTAAAGCGGTTATTTCATGCATCCCATATTGTTCCAAGGTTCGTGGTTCATCTATGAAAAGTCAGTGAAAAAACCACAGCGTAACGATACTTCAACTTAATTTATTGTCTTTATAGCACAGAATTAGTACAACATACTTTACACTTGGTCAAAACCTGAGCATCTTACGACCAGCACCCTGTGACAGCTGATATCCGTTTCTCTCTCTGTCCCTGTCGATATCTCCCAGTCCTTACCCTCGCACCCCCTCATCCCTCTGTATACCAACGTCTTCCACCACCAGGCAGGCCCACAAAACGAGAACAGATGTCCCCATGTATGCTGGGTCACTTATAACTTTTACCTATTGTATATAAGGTCTTATTATCTCTCTCTCCAACTTAGTTACTGTCCTCCTACTTCTCGTGTAGTACTATCTCATCCTGTGCCCAATTTGGGTTCAGAAAGTCTTCAAAACACTGCTTCGATATCGTTTCTAGTCTTCCTTTGTTGCTTATTTTCTATCCCTTCTCATCAAGCATGCTTTGTTTTTCACTCAGATCCTTCCTTTTACTTTTTGCCATTCTAGTTTCTTAGTACCTTTCACCTCTTCTTCCATCATCTTTCCCAATTTCTTCTGCTACCATTCCTTCGGCCTCCTTCTTTTACTTAATTTATTCATGTCATGTCTCTAGTGTCCTCCGCTTGAACAATTCTCTAGAGGCTCCATTCGTCAACTCTACTGTTTCTTTTACTTTATAAATCTACCATGCTTGCTCTTTCCATCTTTCATATTGCTAGTCCTTCCACACACTGTTTCTGACATTACAACCAACGTCATTTTACATCCTTCCATTCATCTTACACTGTCCCCATTCCCACTGCAGCACGCTTCTTATAATTTTTCTGTTATACCTCTGTTTCCTTCCTCTCTTTCGGTTCCATGACTTTATTTCTCAACCCTATCTTTCAGATTTCCTCCTATCTGCTATTTTTTTAAGCTAAATTATGGTATCAATAGTTTATGATTACTATCTAGTGCCTCTAACGGTATTACCTTCGCATGTGGTAACACTCATCTTCATTTGTCCATTAAATATCTTACAGTCCACGACAGAATTCCTGTGTCAGTCACTACTACAAGGTGTTACTTACTGGATAACTTGTTTTTTTTTGTTTTTTTTTTGTACCAGGAAATCTCTATTATCAATCAATTTTTCTTTTAGAAGTATCTCTTCCCCTTCTTCATTCTTTTTCCTTCCATAATGCATAATATCCTCTTTTTTCCCAAACTCCTCTTTATCTTGTGATGGCAGCTTACCTGGAGTCGTATACTTGCAGTATCTTACTTTGGCTGTTACCTTAATCTTCATCATTGTGTCACTTATCTCTCTTACAACATCCTTCAGTTCTTCTCTTATAATTACACGTACTACATTTCTCCTCCCTTCCTCTTTCTAATTCCAGTATAATCGAAACTCTCCTCAGTTCTCTTTTTCCTTGTCCTTTTTACTTTTCGACAATCCTAAGAAATTCAACTTACTTCTTTCCATCAGATTCACAATTTCCTCCACTTCCCTAGTAGGTGTTCGTATATTTAGAGCTCCAATTCACATTCCATATCTGCTTTCTCCAGCTTTAGATCCGTTCTTTTCGAGACTTGTTTGTGTTTTGTAAGCAATGATCGATCTACTATCGGCTTGCTAACCCTGTCGTAACTTTACCAGAACCCAGTTTTCGGCCACTTTTCAGGGTTTCCTCAGGACTTTCGCAGTTGACGTAGTGGTGCCAGGACACTGTTAGTCCGCAATTTACCCCACCATACAGGCAGTCTCTTACTTCATGCCGTAGCCCGTCTCCAGCTACACCAAGAAGGGGTTGGACATTCAGAATACTTCCCTCCAGTCTGTGTTAAAAGTTTCACCAGAATTCACAACATTCGATTTTAAGCATTACTTAAATTTTCCAGACATAGTTTAAATCCCAAGTCCTGCCCTACTGATAATACCATAATGTTCTAATTCGGCTGTGAGAATATGTTTGCCTTGTTTCTAGTAAAACTCTCAGCTGAATCTACAGTTACTTTCCTCACAAATGCTTACGATTTAAGAACAAACTGACTTAATACGTTATAGATTTTACCACATAACTGCTAAAGAGTTACTTTCGCACTCCTGTGAATCGTTTTTCACTGTCATGAACTATCGATCATTGAATCTAATCGATGTCTATTTGATATTTTTATAAAGGGCCCCACAGATGATCAACTTGGTTGTAAACCTTCTCGTCAACTTGCCCTGTTGAAGATTAAGTTGAACGTCTGTGGACAGGTTGGTGGTTGAGATTCAGGTTGAGGTTTTGGTTGGAGTAAGATCAAAAACTTTTGATACTTGATGAGCGGAGTCTAATGTTGGTGAACTTGTTGCAGCGTCTGTGGGGAAGTTGACAACAATGTTCTCAATATCAGTTGTAAACTTGGAGATGCTCTGTCTATGTTACTGTTTTTGGTGACTACGTTTTCATCTGATCAGTTGATATTTATGTTATCATTTTTTTTAGGTCAATTCCTACTGTTTATTGAATATGGAAAGTGTACCGAACATTAAAATTTGGATTAATTTTCCAATATTTTAAGAGAACTGCCGAAGCTGTGGAATAGAAATTGGAAATTTTTCAGGATCGCAACAAATAGGAAGAATTAGTAACCAAAACTCGTTAGTTCTTTGCTAACAAATTGAGCTAAATACGTATATTGGCAGTTATAAGAATACAGTCACAAATATTAGAACTTCTTACCGAAGGAAATTGAAAAACGTGAAATTGAGCTAAAGAACTAGTATGTGCTAAGTTAATGGTACTTCAGATCACTGAATTTCCTACGTTACACTACAAGTCTCAACTTGAGACTCTCCAGGATAGTGTCTGTGGCGATATAGAGGTGAGAAATTTTAAAACCTCGACGCTCTGCCCACTAGCTAAAAATATCAGTGTTGTGAACAGCTGACTGAGAGTGCTGGGTAAGCAGTGACCTTCTGTCCTTGCATTCGAGAAGACGCGGGTTTGAATCTCCGTCCGTCCATCCAGGTTAGGGTTTTCCATGGTTTCTCCAAATCATTCCAAGAGAATGCATGAATGGTTCCTTAAGAATGCAATGGTCGAATTCCTTCCCATTCCTTGCCTCCAGTTCTTTCCCGTCTCTAATGATCTCGACGTCGACGAGGCGTAATACAAAAAAAAGTAACGAACAATCGTTTATTCACATTAACACAATCCACATGTGCGTGTCCTTTTCAATAAATGTTCCCACTTTATCCAATTCGTTGAAAATTTTATTTTACTTCCCGTTCGTAAAAAGTTTTGGACATAGTCAGTTAAATTTGAATTAGAATTCCGTATGCGGTTTTAATTATCGTGCCTTTGTGACAAGCAGGAGACACATTATCATCACGCAACTCACTTAAAACTATAAACTGCAATGCTCCCTCACTCATATTTTCAATAGAATAATAAAGCTGTACAATAAACAATACAATACAATACATACAAAATACTTAAAAAAGTAATTCAAATTAATAAAATTCAGCAATATAAAACACCCAACAAATAAAACCCGATGACACATACTCGAATGTAATGTTTACAACTTGGTCGCCAACATTTCGTTTCGTTTGTGGCAAATTCTGACAACAAGGTTGGCAACCAAGTTGGTCGTCTGTGGGCCCCTTTAGTTAGCATATTTATCTATAGCATCTTTGATATGTTTTTGTGTTGTTAAAAGGAATGTGTGTGTACTGATGCATGTGGTTGTTATGGTTCGAATGTATAGTGTAGGAAGGCTGCGAACATTTATGAACTTATTTTACTATGTCCAGTGACATAATCTTTTTATGAAGCTGAATGTGCACGGAAAGCTGCTTTCAGTGAAGTGGTACAGATATTCATTTTTACACGTGGAAAAATGTCAATGTTGGCAGAGAAAAGATCGAAAAAGAAGTGGTGCTTAAATCCAAATGGAAAGCAGTGGAGTGAAGGTATCGTAACGAAATTTAAAATATGCATTGGCGTAAAGTATGGATAACTCTTTACCAACTAATTTAATGGATGAAAAGTTAGGTATTGTTGAGTTGATTGAACTTTGACTTCCATTTTCCAATTTTTTTAAAAATCGGAATGCATTAATTACTGGTGTTTGACGATTAGTGGCTTCGTATTAATGTGTCTTAGTTGTAGTATCAACTGTTTACGTTTGTAAGGATGAAAAATTTATAAAATTTTATAATGGCGATGTTGTTTCCACTAACAGTGATTACATTAATGCAACTGTGCATGGTGAAAAAGTTGTTTGCTAAAGTTTCGCTTATGACATTCAATTAGAAATAAGAAATTCACGTAGCTCATTAGGTTATGATTACAGTGTAAATGTTCATTCCGTAACTCATTTTGTTGTCATTGATCTTTATGGTGTATATATCTGTTAATCCAAAGTAATATGAAAAATTTGTTTGATGTAGTGGTTGAGGGATTATTACAGTTCATTCTGGTTGATAATCTTCTTTCTGTCTTTCATTGATTCTCAGTAGCTTAATATTTTTAAGTTGCATTGTTTGGTCTGCAGTTATTTGGGCAAACAAAATATTACTCTCTTTCTTTATATGATCTTTGACTCCTTATTGTCAGTACATGCCTTAAACATTCCCATAATTCTTCTGTCACCTTTTATCCTCCATTTCCTCCCAGTCCAGCTTTCAGCTGCTGAATGCACCCTGTGATAATTAACACAGACACATATAGCTGCCTTTTTTTGCTTCCAACTCTACTATTTGTTACAAGTTTAATTGTAGATCGCCCGGTGCGACAAAATCATTATAGATCTCTTGAAATGTTCATTTATTTCTTGTGGTAGTAAGTTCTTGACATTTCAGCTTCTCTCAGTTACAAAGAGTCTTAAGAAATTTACGATAGCGAAATATTTTCCTCGGTGATTGAGTGTTTTATTTGTGTACCTAATAAGTTGACACTTTTTGGCATTTTCCCCAGTTTGGTATATTGGGTTAATTCTTGATCACAATACCACTACCACACTACAAATAAATTCCGCCAATACCACTGTCAATATAGGGATCATATCAACCGAAAATTATGTTTTCTTTCTAGAGGTTGTGGTGAGGTTAAAACGAGGTCTGTGCTATTTGGAAAAATTTCATTACAGCCATAGGAATGCAGTATTTGCTTACAGCAAAAACACCCGATTCCCCATGGAATTTTTTCTTGTGACTTTTTTGTAATGGAGAGAAGCTGAAATATCAAGTATACATTACAACTAAGGTAAAAACTAACAAAAATTTTATTAGTTTTGTAGTACTGGTACCATAGCAGAGTGGCGACCTACAGTTGAACTGATAACTGACCTAGACCCCCGCCTTGCATTCGGGAGGACGCCAGTTCGAATCCCCGTCTGGGCATGCAGATTTGAGTTTTCCATGGTTTCCCAAATCACGCCAGGCAAATGCCGGGATGCTTCCTTCAAAAGGACATGGCCGGATTCCTTCCCATTCCTTGCCCCCCCCCCCCCCATCTCTAAAGACCTTGTTGTTAAGAAACTTTAAGCAGTTAAAAAAAAAAAAAAAAAAAAAAAAAAAACCTAGATCCCTCTGCAGTGTAATTCTGTTATAAAGAATTATGGCATCTACCAGAGATTTTTAACAATAGCATGAACATTTTCCGTAAGGATAGAGGTTACATTCCAAATTTATAGTTGTTACTAAACACCTGATGTGTATCGAAATGTATATCGATACGTTTTGTGAAATCCTATGGATTAGGCTCAACACAGCTTGGACAAAACTTGTAATAGGCTCTTTCTGTCATCCACCAGATGCAGACACAACCATTGCTGAGGCCTTAAGGAATAATGTATGTAATATAGCTTGTCAATGTCCGGATCATACAATAATACTAGGTGTCTTCAACTTTCCGTATATCAACTGGACTAATTACGTTCACGTTACTGGTGGCAAGGATAAAACAGCCTGTGAAATTATATTTGACCTTTTCTCAAATCCTTGAGCAGCTCGTCACTGAATCAACGCAGTGCCATAACGGTAACAAAAACATTTTAGATTTTCTCATTACAAATAGGCCTGAATTACTCAGATATTTCTACTACCATGTGATCCTAAAGCTGTAATTGCTACAGTTAAATTAAGAACTACGTGCAAAAAGGAAAAAAAGGATCATTTACAGATTTGAAAAGGCTCAAAAGTAGTGTTTAGAATGTATTTGAGGGATAATTACATTACCTCCATAGAAGCAAGAGGCTCCGCTGAGACGTGGATTCGATTCATGCGTATAGTCGGGGAAGGTATGTACTTCCATATACCGAAATGGACAATCAGGAGAGGGAATAATCCCCCCTGGTATACACGTGAAGTTAAAAGGTTACTTAAACAGCAAAGGAAGATACATGCGCACTCAAGAAGGATGATGTATCCAAATGATTTAGAAAAGTTAGATGAGATTAGAGGACATCCTATGAATGTAATGCATGAGGCCTTTAATGACTTTTGTTGTAATTCACTTACTAAGAGCCCCTCCAAAAACCTAAAGAAATTTTGGTTGTACGTAAAAAAAAAGTTAGTTGTAGTGACAATATGCCAGTTCTATTACAAGACGGTCAGGAAGTTGACGACAGCCATGACAAGGCTACTGTATTTAATGCCGAATTTAAAAATTCTTTCACTGATGAAAACATGGAAAACATTCCCACTTTTCCGCGTCGTGTAGAATTAGTGATAGATCTGATACAAATGTATACTGTAGGTATTGTTAAGTAATTAAAGCTCCTGAAGTGGGGGAAACCACTGGGTCCCGATGGTATACCAGTAAGAGTATTTTCAGAACACTCAGAGGAAATAGAACTATTTCTGTCAGATATATTCCCAAAATCTTTAGAAGAGAGAACAGTACTTTCTGTTTGGAAAATTGCCCAGGTAATTCCTGTTTTGAAGAAGGGAGATTGTAGAGACCCTAGAAATTACTGACCAATATCTCTAATATCTGTTAGCAGTAGAATTCTGGAGCATGTCATATCCTCTAACATTATGAGGTTTCTAGAGGGAAACGAGTTACTTATACCATACCAACACTGATTTAGGAAGATCAAATCATGTGAAACACAATTGGCCCTTTTTTTTCCCATGTTGTAATGATAATTATCGATGCAGGTTCACAAACCGATGCAATTTTCTTAGATTTTCAGTACGCTTTTGACTTTACCACACAACTGACTTTTAGCGAAGATTCGAGCTTATGGTATATTGGATCAGATTTCTGAATGGATCCGTGATTTCCTAACTGGTCGGTTGCAGTATGTCATTGTTGACAGAGAAGCCTCCTCCGAGCTAGATGTTACTTCTGGCATTCCTCAAGAATGTGTAATAGGACCACTTCTTTTCCTAATTTTTATAAACGATCTGGTATACAGCTGTTTAATAAACTTTCCAAGGGTATAAAACAGTTTGCAGATATCAGCTAGATTATATCATGATCGAACAGGCCTTAGGAAACAAGCTGAAAACCTTCGATCACAGAAGAAATGTTGAAGTTGATGGATCAGAGGTACAAAAATGCTTAGGATGAAGCAGGAAGAGTGCAGAACAAACATTTTACAAATGAAATAAATAGGAAATGTGAAGATCAAAAGAAAGGTGTGAAGAAGTAGAAAAGGAAGTGGTTGTATGTAAAGTAGATATGGCCTATAAAACGATCTTCAGTAACCTTTGTTCTCTATCAACTTACTTGTTGTGAGAAGTTACCTATTACTAAAATTACTCTATTCTCTAGCAGAACTTTGGAGAAATGAAGAAAAGATGTGTAAACATTAAAGCTGCCGGTTGGAAACCTCTTTTAAGCTCAGACAATAGAGCTAACCATTAGCAGGAATAAATATAGAAACTGTATGATTTAGGTGAAGGAGATCTTGTTTTAAGGACAGAGTTTATTAGTGCTTTGAAAGATTTGAAAACAAATAAGGCAGTTGGAATTGATGAGATTCCAGCAGTGCTTCTGAAATCCCAAGGAGAAGAAGGAATCCAAAGATTATTCAAACCGATTTCAAACACTTATGAAACAGGAGATATTCCAACTGATTTTAATAAAAGTATCATCTTCACATTTCCAAAGAAAGCACAAGCTGATAGACGTGAGAATTACCGCACTGTAAATCTAACATCACATGATTCAAAATTACTGACCAGGATAATATACAGAATAATAGAAAAGACAGTGGAGGAGTTAGCAGGTGAAGATAAGTTTGGTTTTAGGATAAACTGGGGTACAAGAGATGCAATTCTGGATTTAAGATTAATGCTTGAAGGGCAACCAAGAAAAACAAAGATATTTTTATGGCCTGGTTGATTTAGAAAAAGGTTTTGATAATGTTAGGTGGGACAAGGTGTTCAAAATTTTAAAGAATTCAGGTCTAAAGTATTGAGATAGAATACCTTATAATCTGTATAAAACTCAAGTGGCTACAACCAAAGGGGGGGGGGGGGGTGAGACAAGGTTGTAGTCTACCCCCATTAATGTTCAACTTGTGTGTAAAGGAAGTAATAATTGTTTAAGGAGAAAAAACTGGTATGTTACAATCTGCTGATGACATTGTCCTTTCTGCAGAACGGCCTGAGGATCTTGAGAAGTTACTGAATGGTTTTAACAAAATACTGAAGGAAGCTTTTGGACTAGATATAAACCAAAGCAAGACAAAAGTAATGAAATGTAGCAGAAATGATACCAATAATAGTAGAGTAAATATGAAAATAGGATCAGATGCAATAGGAGAAGTAAGGAAATTCTGTTACTTAAGACATAAAATTACAGCTGAAGGTCAAAACAAGGTTGTTTGGATCCTCCTGAAGTAGGCATACTAAGCCATTGTGTAAAAGTTAGGATGGCCAGTTCCTTTCCTCTGGGACCTACTGCTTAACGTGGAATCCGAACCACAGATCGACCTGGCATAGCTCATATGATCAAACATTTAAAGATTCCTGTCCCTACCAGGATTTGAACCCGGGACTGTAACAGCAAACTTTTAAAAGCAAGTGCCTTAACCAGTGAGCCAACAAGTGAAAAGAGCCTCCTTGAAGAAGAGAGACCTTTAAGTTTCAAGTATTGATCTAGGACTCGGAAATAACTTTTTAAACCTCTTATGTGTGGAACATGCACTTTATGATAGCGAAGCATGGACTCTAGGAATACCAGAAAGAAGAAAAACTGAAGAATTTGAAATGTGGTGCTGCAGAAGGACGCTGAAAATGAACATATTTAGGAGATGAACGGGTGAGGAGAGAAGTTTGTGGAAGAGTCTTACAGAAAGAAGAGACAAGGTGGTTTGTAACATTTTAAGACATGTAAAATGTGTTAATCTGTTGTGGAACAGTAGAAGGAAAAAACTGTATAGGTAGACAAAGATTAGAATATGTGAAGCAGATAATTGAAGATGTAGGTCATAAGTGACATGTTGAGATGAAGAGGTTAGTGCAAGATAGGAAGAGATGGAGAATAGGGTATAATTCTTTGTTTGAGAAAAAAACTAAAAATGCATAAGTATGGTACTTATTGTTGTAATTAATCGAAATATGTTAATTTTAATTCATGAAAATACAAAACATAAAAATTATTTCGTTTAAAAGATTCAATATTTTTTGTCTGTCGCGAAACTGTATTCACCGTGCAATGGATTCCTCAGTGACGTCATCTTATAGTCAATAGTAAAACGCTCCTCACTCTGCACAATTCTGAGGCGACGTGACTGATGTTTGAGTATCGTCAGTTTGAGTCACCTGTAAGTATGATACCCTGAGGGTACCTAATACCACACGCTGAGAATACTGTGAAGTGATACAATCTCTTCAGCCTGCCTCTAGCCATGGCGAACATCATTCTAATAAACATCCCTTCTAACTGAGTTTTTCATCAAGTAATGATGATGTCACTCTTGCCTATTGTTCCTATAACTATTATAGAAAAAAAGAAAAAATCCGAAGAATGTAGAGTTCCTTACTTAAATGACACATACAAGAGAAAAACGTAATGAACTGTAGGTAAATTAACACATTTATGAAAAGATAGAGATCCTTATGAAATTTTGAACTAGTGGTAAGAATATTAATCCAATGGAAAATAAATAATTGTACTACATTGAGTTCTAAATAAAATTGCTAAAAACTTCTACTATGCAACAATGAAAGAAAATATTTTTTTTTGAATTATTAAAAAAAACTGAAACATGTATTGCTTTGATATAAATGAACATTCAAGTTATTCTGGGGAAAAAAATCAGGTTTTCAGCTATTAATGATAAGGATACAAAGAAGGAAACCCTGACACATATCAAAGATACATGAATGATAAACCGTCACTTCTAAGTCATGATTGTCTGACCCCAAGTTTAAATTTGGCCCATGCAAGTAAAGAGCTCAAATTTCAGAATAGAGTGACAAAGAAATGCTTAGGGAGTATGTAAGTAAAATCCACTTTTTTTTAGTGATTTTGGCAGGTGGAAGAAAGTAATAAAGAACTTTTTGCACTTAAATAATAATAAAAACCCAGAAGGGCTTATTTTAAATTTTGTGGTCACATGCCAATAAAATACAGTGGTACCTCGACATTCGAGTGCCTTGATATACGAGTGTTTTGAGATATGAGCCGCCGAGCATGCGATATTTTGCTTTGAGATGCGAGCAAGAGATTTGAGATACGATGAATAAGGGCGGCAATTTAAGTCGCCGCGACCTTTTTTTTTTAGCTCTACTACTACACTGGGCGGCGACAACAATGCGGTTTGACCGGCACAATCAGGCCGGCGACACATGCGGTGGGGCGGGCAACAATGGGGATGCCAAATAATGTTACAAGCGGCGGCATTCTCACAGTTTTTGCCCCGGCTCGACTAGACCTCAGTCTGTGTGCTTGTTTCGCTCATTTTCGAAGCATTTTTGATAAGTTGGGTTCGCGTTTTTTGCTTTTTGTATATGTACAAAACATTATCACATTTTTTTTTTTTTTTTTTTTTTATAACCATGGGTCCGAAGAAGAAGATGATGTTTATTGAATTAAAGCGTGAAATCATAGAAAAACATGAGTAAGGTGTGCGAGTAATTGACATGGCGAGGATGTACGGGTGTAGCACATCAATGATATGTACTGTGCTTAAACAGAACAAGTTTATAAAGGGAATAACGCCAGCTAATGGCGTTACAATAATTTCTAAACTCCAGACCTCTCTCCATGAAAAGATGGAGAAACTACTGATGGTGTGGGTGACAGAGAAGCAGCTTCAAGGAGGAACCTTAACACAAAGCATCATATGTGAGAAGGCATGAGCGATTTACGGTGATTTGCTGAAGCAGATCCCACACACTTCCACAAACGAGGAATCGGAAGACTCTATTAAAGCCGGTCGGGGCTGGTTTGACAACTTTAGGAAAAGGACCGGCATTCACTCTGTCGTCATGCATGGTGAGGCAGCAAGTTTGGTTGTGAAGGCAGCCGAGGTTTAAATCAAAATGTTTTCCGGACTGATAGAAGCCAAAGGATACATCCCCCAGCAAGTCTTCAACTGTGACGAGACAGGGCTTTTCTGGAAAAGGATGCCGAATAGGACTTACATAACGGCAGAGGAGAAGACGATGCCAGGTCACAAATCCATGAAGGATAGATTAACTCTAGCACTTTGCACCAATGCGAGTGGCGACTGCAAAATCAAGCCTCTGCTAGTATACCATTCAGAAAATCGCAGAGCCTTTAAGTCACATAAGATTTTAAAAGAAAAACTGCAAGTTATGTGGAGGGCAAATTCAAAGGCGTGGTTCACCAGGAAATTCTTTGTGGAGTGGATAAACCTGGTGTTTGGCTCTTCTGTTAAAAAATATCTACAGGAAAACAACCTACCCATGCAAGCCCTTCTCGTCCTCGGCAATGCCCCACCAAATCTCGAAGATGATATACTCAAAGAGTTCAAGTTTATAAAGGTTCTCTACCTACCACCCAACACCACTCCTATCCTGCAGCCCATGGATCAGCAGGTGATTTCTAATTTTAAGAAGTTGTACACCAAACACATTTTTCGGCGCTGCTTTGAGGTGACGGAGAACACAACCCTTACCCTTCAAGAGTTCTAGAAGGACCACTTTCACATATGCCTAAGATGTATTGGTCAGGCCTGGCTGGGTATTACAACGAGGACCTTAACCTCTGCATGGAAGAAGCTGTGACCTGAGGCTGTAGCTGAAAGGGCCTTCG
Source organism: Vandiemenella viatica (assembly GCA_031002005.1). Classification (NCBI taxonomy): domain Eukaryota; kingdom Metazoa; phylum Arthropoda; class Insecta; order Orthoptera; family Morabidae; genus Vandiemenella; species Vandiemenella viatica. The sequence continues at coordinate 113,714,086 of CM061921.1, forward strand.
AAGGATTGGAACCCAAAGTGTCAGTGGTAGAGGAGATTGTTTCTCTGGGAAAATCCATGGGTCTGGAGGTGGATGAGAGAGATGTGAACGAACTCATCGAGGAACAATCTCAGGAGCTGACAACGGAGGAGTTACACGATCTACATTTGCAGTAGCATATGGTGGTTCAACGAAAAATTAGTTTTGAAGAGGGGCCAGGGATGGAGGAGGTTATCTCTACAAGAGATATAAAGGAGATCTTGGGAATGTGGGAGAAAGTTGTAGAGTTCGTGGATAAAAATCACCCCGAAAAAGTTGCAACTGGTCGTGCATCGGAGTTGTTCAACGAAACTTGCCTAACTCATTTCGCAATATCCTGAAAGGGAGCAAGAAACAAACATCCTTGGACAGTTTTTTAAACGATCTGCAGGTGAAAAAAGCGAAGACCAGTGACGAAAATTAAGCGCTTCCATAAGCACTTCACTTTTTCTTTTATTATGTTTTTATAGAATATGTATTTGTTATTTATAAATAAATGTTTCTTCTTGTAAATATGTACATTTTTCTTATTTAAAAACACTTAACAAAAACTGAGGTGGTTTTTTGGGAGCTGGAACGGATTAATGGCATTTCAATTATTTTCAATGGCGAAAATTGCTTTGAGATACGAGCAATTTGACATACGAATAAGGTTACGGAACGAATTAAACTCGTATGTCGAGGTACCACTGTATTACATTGTGGATGTGACCCTCTAAATGATATGGCACAGAACATTTATAAAGTTGAAATAAGTTTGAGCCATATTTTGTACAGATGTCGTGAACTGGTGTGAATTAAAACTTATAATGCCCATACCATATTAGTCATCTGCTCTTTTCTGTTAATTCAGTTTCACAGCTGGGTTGTTGAATTAACCAACGAAAATGTTTACCTGTACTAATACAGGGTATGTTTAAGTCGTCTTCTATCTTGGAACGGACTTTCTGAATTTCGCAAATCTCTTTTCTTGTGCCGGTAATTGTTAGGGCGCTAATGACCCCGATGTTGATGCCCCCTAAAGCAGCAGCAACAACAACATCTTTTCATGTATTGTAATGATACTAGGGAAGAAGGAAGTAGCTTTTAGGTGATATAAATAGCAAAGGATACGAAAAATACCTATCATTACCAAAGCTGAAGTCTGTAGTGAGTGAACAACACATAAGATTGACACAAAAATACAGTATTTGGGTACATGGGGTAACCTCTGACCACTGGATCCAAATGACTCATCCTCTAGCACACGAATAAGGTTTTATACCGAAATATTGTATTTTTTTGCTTATACTGTGACAGATGGAAAAGGTTTGGATTCTTGAGAATAAGTTACTGCAATACAGGGAAAGAAGTCTGCTAGTGGCCATGGTGTTTTGTATCCTGGAATTTAATGTCTAGTTTTTAAAGCATGGTAAAAAAATGCTAAAAAATTGCAGCATTATCAGGTAAAATAGCTGATAGCTAGCATCTAAGGATACTGATCTACTTGTATCATCTTCTGATACTCTTATATGTTATTTTGATCTTTGGTAATACCAACATAAATTTATTTGTTAAATTCCTAAGATTTTATATAACTGGTCCCAAAAATAGAAGTAACTTGTTCATAGTTTTGTCGTATCTTCAGGTTATAAAGTCAATTTTCAGCCAGCCTAAAATTGTGGATGTTCTTTAGTTTAATCAGGACAAACCTTGGTTTCTGGTTCAGGAGAACAAGTTCTTTGGAAACCTACCAAATGGGCAGAAGTCAGGCAATGAAGCAAATAATAATAAGCAGGATTCAAGCCTGAATTTCTATTTGTTTTGGGTACTAAATTTCAGCATCGAAAACAAAAGCATTAATAAATCACAAAGTGGTGGTAATTGACTGTGGTTACGGACTTAAGCTGTGTTTGAGTTGATATTCTTTATATATTAATCACACAGGGCAGCATACTTTTTTCTTTATGCTTATGGCTTTACGCCTAGTTGAGGTCATTAGAGGCGGGAAGGAAGTGGGGATAAGGAACAGGAAAGAATTTGGCCATGGCCTTTTGAAGGAATCATCCTGGCATTCGCCTGGAGAGATTTGGGGAAACCATGAAAAACCCTAATCTGGTTGCCCGGAGGGGAATTCGAACTGGCATCGTCCCGAATATGTGGCCAGAACGTTAACTTTTCACCCACCATGCTCGGTGTGTAGACATTATTGTGTAACCAAATGTCTCGTATTATTCTACAGACTTTTCTTCTCATTTCTCATATTCTTAACACACAGTTACCACGCCTTTCTGTTGGCCTAAAATTCATATGGGGTGTATTTTGTTTGTCTTCCATCATCTAACACCACACCTTCTTGAGCTATAAAATAGAAAATCAAAAGTTCATTTCTGATTTCCCAGGGCACTAATGACCTCATTGTTGACATGTGCTAAAGTCCTAGTACCAGCTTACATACCTTACTTCTTTGGATTCCTGCCTCCATCTCTTGATTGTTTATTACTCAGAAATTTGTAGTTTTCGCTCAATAAATGTATGACTCACTGAGCTTAAACTTCTCTGTTACACAAGTCTTCAGTTATTTCCTATCCTTCCCTGTCCACTATTATGAGTTTTGCGAAAGTTCTGTTCAGTGACTTCTCTGTCTTGATTAATGATGTAATCATCCTTTTGCTCAAAAATTGCAGCATTATCAGGTAAAATAGCTGATAGCTAGCATCTAAGGATACTGATCTACTTGTATCATCTTTTGATACTCTTATATGTTTGATCTCCAAGTAGACTGTTTCTTTACACGACCAGGGAATAGTTCTTCATATTGCCATTTATTTAAATTTAGGTGTTTTATGCAACACAGCTGAGGTCTAGCTTGCTTTGGTACTTCTACAAGTTATTATGAGGAAGCTATTCCTTGCATTAAGACATGATACCACTATCTGATAGTGGGCATGACCTGTTGATGCCTTTTATAGCTTCACGGATGCCACAAAGTGCTATTGTCATATTATTATAATGGAACAATAGCTTCCTAGCACCACAAGGGAGGTATAACATAAAACCTTTAGCATTACAAATAGGTTGTGTAACCATAAACTTAATATTAAAGCAGTTTTCAAGTAAAAACAGGTTTATCGTGGTTCACATTATAGCCAAAAATAAACAGAGAACATAGGTAACATTTACACAGATACTATGATTAAAAATAAACATTTTGATGTAATGTTTATAGGGTCAGATAATTTTATTTAAGACAGTAATTCGATTTAAAAGTTTTATTGAACATGAGGTTAGAGGGATAACGTAAACGGATAGAGAGGTCACACGTGTGGAGGCAATAGAATTTTGGGCCAACAATAAAGAGGCACTTATTTAATCAGATAAAAAAAAAATGATGGCAATGCATTGTCAGCACTGAGAAAGACATTATAACAAAATTTTGAGTTAATAATTATAATTATGTTTTTTTAGACGAGTAAAGAAATCTAACTTCTAAACCAAATAGACACAGAGTTAAAAATATGTTTAAAAGAAAGCTAATTTTGAATAAAATTATAACACTGTAATGGCTGCAAAGTAAAAGAGGATTTCAGATGACAAATTTTGAAGGCTGTGACTGTCGAAATGAAGTTATAAAATAATGCTATTATAAAAGCTGAATAAGGATAATTAAAAAGAGTGTAAAATCTAAAGAAGAATTGTGAAAACCTCATTTAAAACCATAATTAAATGAGAATGATATGATTTTTTTGAAATCTCAAGGTTTTACTGTGAGGGTGTAAAGGGATAGGATAGATTTAATTATTGCTTCTGAATAAAAATAGCCACAGACCTGAAACATACATCAAATTAAGAAAAAAATTAAAGGGAATCATTTGATATACATAACTTTGAGGGACTAAATACTTTTAAAATTATAGATGAATGAATGAAATAGTTATCCCTCACATTTTAAAGATTAATAACGGCGAAATGAGTAAACACACAAGAAAAGTTGTCATGAGTGAAAGTTCTTAGAATAATCCATTCTACGAAATAGCAAGGTTTCTTAGAATGACACATTTCCACATGTTACAGTGTATAAAGTCCTGAATTCACTACATTGATAGCAGCCGATTATGAGGTACAGTCCACTTTGGTCGTCTTCGTGATGCGGAAGTTGTGATACTTAGAAAATTTTCACTAACTTTTAGCTTTGGAGATAAAAAGATTTTGGAAGGTTTTGGATTCTGAATATGTATTGACTAGGAGGAGAGGTGAAGTTTTTCAGTAAAAAACTGAACTTTGAATTATTTCCATAGGCGAGATGATGTAACATTTGATATACAATAAGCTTTTGAATATTTAGTAGAAGCAAACTTAAAATCAAATTAAAAATTTGGGGGACTTCTTAAATTTCATTTGAATGAAGGCATCTGACTGTAGTAACTTGCGCCTTCATATACGATCATTATTAGAAATGTACCACCTGCCCACAAGTTCTGAGAGTATATTGAGTGACTGTTATTTCTACGACTAACTTTTCCACCGGGATCTCTTGCAGTGTTAATACAAGTAAATTGGCTACCGATTTGAAAAGAACTGTGCTAAAAGGATTTGTCAATAGTATCAGGTTTGGGAATACAACTACGGTCAAAGTTTATGATAATAACTAAGCAATGTTACATCATAAGGAAATACAGCTTCTCCTCAGTCGGAAGGTGACATGACTTGTCTTTTTAAGAGCCACAACTACAAATTTGATGTCATTAGAGTTGTACCACACTGGGCACTCAAAGTGAGAGCCGAGGTTTTTACAATACATGATATGCTCCTCCAGTTATCTCTATTTTGTATCTTGTGGCTACTGTTTGCTCGGTGTTTAGGCAGTGCTTCTTATTGGTAATGGTTTTTGTAGATATTTTGAGAGTTGCACAGTGTTTTAGCTGAGTTGCTTCCTATGAGATCTGTTAAGTTCTGTTCACAAGTTGGAAAGTGGAGGTCTAAGTTTTAGTTGGCTTTGTCTTCAGCAGGTTCCCATTGTATTCGATTGTAAACTCTTACGGAGCCGTGGACCTATCATCGTGGTCAGTGTTGCACAGTTATCGCTCCCTTCAGGCACTGGCTGGCAATTGATAACCGCTTTGAGGCTGGTATTGGATATGTGTGTTCGTGTCTTTGAAACCTGCTCCTGTACTTTCATCTCCATATGCCCACAGAAACCTTTCGGGATTTATTCTGTAGTTGAGAATTAAAAAATCATTGTTGTTCATTTTGTATCTAGTGTTTTACTGATTTCATAAAGGTTGTTGTGGAAAGTCTGTATATTGAGATGATATAGCTGTATTTCAGTGTTGTTAGATTTTGATTTGTAAAACCTTGTTGTGCATTGATTTCAGTGCAACCTTAATATTAATATTACAGTTTATACTGTGTGCAGAGCAGATGGTTGAACGTATTGTGGACAGTTACCCCACCAGATGTTGTCTGCTCTCACTGTTACAGGTGGATATACTCCCTCGGCATCTCCTTGTGTTGTTATATTTAATATAGACTGCATATGAGAAATAAATAAATATTGCATTTTACAATCACAAAATTTCATTGAGCTGTTCAACTACTACTTTTTTTTTGAAAGTTTGCCTTTACCATAAAACAAACAAAAAAAACCCTGCATTCTACCACTCAAGTAGAACATAAATTTTTCTTAGTGGAATAACTTGTATGAATTGGATGCCAAATGCTTTTCTGAAATTATGTGGATTGATTTGAGGAAGATTCCTTTCTTCAAATGATGTGAATGCATTTGTAGTAGTGGATTCTGGATCACATATGATAGATCTGCCTTACATAAACTGAATTATGAATTTGACTGCTCAAAGAAAGCATATTCTTTAAATTTGACTGCCAAATTAATCTTGTTTCTAATCACCTGTAGAAGAGAGAGATAGTGACAGTTCTTGACCTCAATTTTATCAGCTCTTTTGAACATTGAATTACACACACAACTTCTTTTTTATTGTAGTTGGTAATGCCACTACTCTTTAACAAGCATTGATATGAAGCTTTTGCACACAAGCAGCGATGGCATCTACTTTCGACACAAATGCGTATGCAACAATGACCTATTTTGGGCAAACTACTCGTTAATCCCTGTGAACACCCAATAACTGCAATATATTTTGTATTGGTTTGTTCACATATCTGCATCCCAGAATTTTTCTATCCTTGTTGTAAGCTGAGTGGTAGAAACTAACAGAAAGGCTTCAGGGAGCTCACGGGTTAGGGTCAGACATGGAGGGTGATTCGGGTTCAGATTGAAGTAAACATCGTAGGATCATTAAGGTGAAATTAGACCACTAAGATGCCTCATATTTACAATATCACAGCACAATGTGAATGAGGTTATGTACAAAATATACAAAACTGTATACAAAGGATTTATAGACTGAGATGAGGCACTACCTTCTGATGACACAGTGAGAATGTGAGTGATTATTATCAAGGTGATTGATTATATAGTGACTGGCTGATTTTAACCCTTGATTGGTGTGTCAAGCAATCCTGTGGGATTAACTGAATCAAGTGAATCCAGAAAACTTTCTTGTTTGAGAATATATTCTATATAAGATCCCTTTGTATCCACACATCTGCTCATACCCAGCCACCTATCCAGTAAAAAACACCTGTTAAACAGTATAAAATGTGGATACCAAGCAAGTGGCAGATCCCGCAGGTGATGTCGTTGTGTGTTCCTTGTTGTCAACAGTATGTGTTGCAATGATGTTCGTTCTGGCCTCGCATTCGGGAGGACGGCGGTTCGAATCCCCGTCCGGGCATCCAGATTTGGGTTTTCCATGGTTTCCCAAATCACTCCAGGCAAATGCCGGGATGCTTCCTTCAAAAGGCCATGGCCGAATTCCTTCCCATTCCTTACCCCCCCATCCTTTCCCATCTCTTAAAGACCTCACTGTTAGAGAGACGTTAAGCAGATAAAAAAAAAATGCAATGATGTTGAGATAAATAGTGACATCTTCCAAGGGGTTTTACTAGTACCTCTACATTCTGCTCCTAATTTTTTTTGGGGGGGGGGATGATGCCCAATTTGCATGATTTCTAACACTTAGCAATGGTTGTTTCCTGATCAATGCTTTAATGGTCATAGGCTCCTGCTGTTGACCTGTTGTGCAAGCTTGTTGTACTCAATTTAAGAAATGGTTATTTCTTGGCAAAATGATATCTATCTTACAAGATTAACCACCTGTTGGTTAAAAAAAAAAAATATTAAGATTCTCCTTTGGCTTTTTCTGTATATGCTGGGAATTCATTTTTGGATATCTGCAAATGGTCTCATTTAAAGTTTGTAAATTAACTTTGATGAATGTCTATTAACATTTTAAGTCTAGTGTAAAATCTAACATCATACTTAATTATTATAGGTATCATAAGTCTGAAATTAAAAGGTTTTCGAATTACAACTTTCACTCATAGGATGCTGTTAATTCAATCCTTTTTTTTTTTTTTGCCATACTACATTGATCGTGTGAATAATTGCAAGTACTTATTTACATATATTCTTGATGAATTTCCTATTGGTTCCTGAAGAATTAGAACTTCTAGTGACCGTGTATGCAATGTTGCACAACTTTTCCTCATCTGCTATTAAGGCTCATTGAAGTAGTTCACCGTATCAGAGTTTTGTAAATAATCCTAAGCACTATCTATATATATAAAGATGAATGTATGTTTGTTTGTTTGTTCTTCATACAGGTCCACAGTTTTCATCGGATCTTGATGAAACGTTGCACACTTATCCTTTGAAACAAGGAGAAAAATACTGTTTACATTTGGTTGAAAAATTATCTGTATAAATAATATATATTGTTTTATAATTTCGAAATATTACTGAACGGTGATAGACAGACGCATTGGATATGGAGGTCTCTCTACTGTTTTTCCATGTAGCGGTCATGTAGCTCAGTGGCTAAAGCGCTTGCTTACTATTGTTTGGGTTGTGGTTTCTGGTTCAGATCTCCGTGGAGGCTAAGATTTTAACAAATTGTTTTTGATCGTAAGAGTCACACCTGGGCCATCGGTTATTCGGATTGAATGTTAAACTGTAGATATTACAAAGTTAGGGGTGCAATGCGAGGCAAATCGTAGGTAGTCTTGCAATGCTGTAGGTGTACACCTTTTTATGTTATAATGATCCCTCAGGGGTTGTTCGCAGCCAGTTTGTGTGTGTGAACCGCAGTAATAATACTATAAATACGGAAGTAAGTCTCTGTCTTTTTGTTACGTTTTGACGACTAAATGGCTATATCGATATTGATGGAATTTGACAAGGAAATCTGTATGAAGGGCACAGGACATTTTTTTCCCAGTATGATTAACAGCTGTAGTCACGAAATTTTGAGACCTTATCGAATGGTGACAGAAATATGTTGGAAATTGATTCTCTTCAAGAGACAGGTTCGACGGTAGAATGATATAGTGATAGCTTTCCTGTCATATTATTGCGACCCGGTGTTGTTTGGGACCAATCCTTCATTACCAACAAGTTTCTATATTCAATCCTGGCAAAAAAAAAAAAAAAAAAAAAAAAAAAAATGAAGCAAAAGAGCAAATGTATTAATTTGAGAACAGAACCCTCAATCTGGAAGTGCCTCAGTTTCAATTTAGAAGCCAAAGCCATTTTTCATCATGTGCAGGTTTATTGACCCACTTCCCATTTGCTATGTGGGTTCTACTGGATTGAACCCCAGCTCATTTATCACATTGTGCTTATGAACACCTTGGGCATTCCCTGAAAAAGGTGGTCTTGTTTCATGGTCAGCTAGTTCACCTGTTCTGATCCCACCTGATGTTTTCTTGTGGAGTCATGTGGAAAGTATTGTGTGCAAGTCATCTGTAGAGACTGAAAAGAATTCTCACTGTCTGTGGAATCGGATAGGACATAGCTTAGAGTGTAATCTTGTGATGCCTGCACTGAAGCTAAGGAACAAAATTTTGAAATGTATTCACAACTTGGGAAAGTAGTTCAGATAAATAAAATTGTCATATCTGCAAACAGATGTTCATAAGTTTTCTTATTACACTTTCATGGCTATCCTAAAAATGGTTTTTAGCTTATGACCTGCAACTAAGCCATTTCCAGATTGGAATTACTTCTATGATGATAATATATTTGTTCTTCTCCACCATCATGCCATTTGAATTTATGGTATCATTTAGTTTTTGTTCCGGGAACACTTTTGAAAAGTATTTTTATTGGTTCAGTGTTTTTTTGTTTTATTTTTATAACTACTTTTTTTTTAAATTAATAAATCATTTTACATTTTTCTAACAGACGATAATAAATTTGGTCAACGAATGCTGGAGAAAATGGGGTGGAAAAAAGGATGTGGACTTGGACTAAACCTGCAGGGTATGAAGGAACATGTCAGAGTTTCAGCAAAAAATGATTTTAAAGGTATGAATTGAGTGAACTTATTATTATTATTATGAGTATTCAGTTTCCATTTTGCATTCCTTATTTATAAAATAACCAACAAAGAAATTTAATACTTTAAGTAATCTTATTCTGATTTTTAAACCTTCTTACTTTATTTTTCAGTCTAGCACTGAATTGATGAATAATATATGTTTACAACCATAATAATTGTTATTTTTTTTGTAAATTGTTGAACTTATCTGTATAGACTAGATGAAAACTGTATATTGATAATTTTTCCCTACATATTGTCTGTGTAAACTGGAAGGTATAAGTAGACTGTTCCCTCTTCCAAAAATGGAAATGAGTGGTTGAAGTGATATAACTGAATGTTTCTAAAATTAAGCGATTTTGTTGTATATGCCAAAAGAGGCAATTAAAAGTCTCACATCTTGTAACAGAACTGGAGGAGGCTGCTTTCCTGGCTATCTTGTTATTGTGGTGGGCATTAATATTAATCAGAAGTTGTAAACGTATAATGTTCTGAATAAATTTAGTTTGTTGCAAAAATGTGAAATTTTAGCTCTTATCTACTTACAATTGCACCCACCATTGTACTGAAGGAAAAATATTTCATAAATTCAAAAGTTATCTACATTGAGGTCAACGTGCTGCCACAAAATAGAAGATTAAAGTTCACGTGTTTATTTTAATGGAATTCGTTTTAATTAAATTCTCCAAGCACCATTGCTATTGCTAGCAGTTTATATTTCCCATTGAAAAAATTTATAGGTTGGATCTTCTACAAAAATTGAGGGTTTTTTGTTTGTTTATTTATTTGTTATTTATAAATTGATATAGTTCTTTCTCTAGAATGTATAACAAACTGTCAGTTTTTATTCTTTAGTAATGTGTCTCACCTATTTTTGGCACTAAAAAATCGTTTTTACGAAATCACTTTGCGACGGGCCGATAATGTGTCATCGTGTTGTATCTAGACTTATTAGTCTAAATGATTTGTTGAATTGCTTATGTAACATTCACTTAAAACTCCAATACTGTAGTGTAAGGGAAAGCTAATATTCGAGGTATTTGGAAATCGGTTGCTTCAATTATGTAAGATGAGAGCAACGTGGAAGTGGCAGATATTACCACGAAATGGCAGCTGTATCACATACAGCTGTGTTTATATCGTCGTTTAAGACGTATTCTCCTTATAACATTTGTATTTGGCTGGTTTATCTCTGCTGTGTGTTGATAAGAGATGTCAGTTCCATTTTTATTGAGTCTCACGTGCCAGATTTTCATATTGTTTCATTCATGCGACCTACCACACACAGCCCCAGTTTGGCGCATTTCACAGTCCTTAAAAGGTGACTCTGTGGAATAACTCTGCTTTGTATTGTACCACACCAGCTCTGGTTATATCGAGGCGCCACGCGTTTATGATGCAGTTCAGTATTTTCGAAGAGTGCCTTATAAAAAGTTTACTGCATATGAAATATCATTACTGACTTTATTGAAGCAGCTTTATATGAAAATGGATACTACCAAAAGAGATTAGAGGTTTAAAATTAAGGACATGTCGCTGTTTACACTCCGTGCTATACCGTTGTAGTATGTGAACACGCTATAACTAAGAACTTAGGAGGTGGATGGAATGGGAACGTTTTACATAATCCAACTTTAATTCTCAGATATCGCACAGTTATTGCTTCGAAAGTTCACTATGTTCAGCCAAAATAATTTCCCCGTATCATGAATTTGATACAATTTACTAATAAAGCATTTAAGATTTGATTTCATTATAACCATGAGTGGCAAACTATAGGCGCAGACTTGAAGTGTTTTATCTCCAGTTTTTTTTCATATAGCTCTTTGAAGCCCACCAAACTATACAATCAATGTGTAGAGAGTTTACTGATAAACCAATGAACTTTTTTAGATGTATTAGGCTCTGGCGACTGAAAGACTCCCAGTATAAGGAGTCACCCACTGCCTGTCAACGGCCTCCGATAGGAGGGCGGAAGAGTGGGGAGTGGTCCAGGGCACCCTGTTGCCCTTGGGGTTGGAAACGGCCCCTAAAGGCGGATGAATCAAAAATGATCAACAGCATGTGGATACAGAAGGCAACGGGAAATCACTCCATTAGAGACCCAAAGGGTATCCTGAGGACTTGTAACTCTCTCAAATTACATATATCATGATGGCTTATTCCTGGGTAAAATATTCCGGAGGTAAAATAGTCACCCAATTGGATCTCCGGGTGGGGGCTACTCAGGGAGGAGTCATCAGAATGGATAGAAACATTCTACGAGTTTGAACGTGGAATGTTAGAAATCTGAATAGGGTAGGTAGGTTAGAAAACTTAAAAAGGGAGATGGAATGACTTAAGTTAGATGTAGTTGGGATTAGTGAGATTAAATGGAAGGATGCACAGGATTTCTGGTCTGGGTAACACAGGATAATTAGCACACAAGCTGTCAATGGAGTCACTGGTGTAGGATTTGTAATGAATAAGAGAGTAGGGAAACATGTGAGTTATTATGAACAGCTTAGTGACAGGATTATTTTGATGAGGTTAGAAACTAAGCCTGCCCCAACCACATTAGTACAAGTGTATATGCCAACATCACAGGAGGATGACGAAGAAATAGAGAAAATATACGCGAAAATTGAAGAACTAATCCAATATGTGAAGCGGGAGGAAAATCTAATAATAATGGGTGATTGGAATGGAATAGTGGGAGAAAGAAAAGAGGGTAATACTGTAGGAGCTTTTGGTCTAGGAGAAAGAAATGAGCGAGGAAGCAGGTTGTTAGAATTTTGTGAAATATGTAAGCTAGTTGTGGCAAACACATTGTTTGAGTACCATGCAAGAAGGATATACACCTGGAAATGCCCAGGGGATACAAGCAGATACCAGCTAGATTATATCATGGTCGGGAATCAAGTTCTAGACTGTAAAGTGTACCCAGGAGCAGACATAGACTCTGACCATAAGTTGATAGTAATGAAGTGCAAGGCTGAAATTCAAGCGAATAAGGAAGCAAAGTAAACTGAACAGACCGTAAGTGAATAACCTGAAACACTCTAGCACGAGAGAAAAATTTGCAGAAATGATAGACTTAGGTCTAAGAAGTTATTCGGAAAGTATCTCTACCAAGGACGAATGGAATGCATTAAAGACTGATACCAACCATAGATATGGGGTTTCCGTGATTGTGTCATCGACAATAGCAAAAGCAGTCCTTGATTTTGTTCCACTTGATGATCGTGTAATGTTTTTAAGGTTGCAAATGTCACATCGAGCTTTGAATATCATTCAGGTTCATGCACCAACAGCTGACTAAGATGATGAGGAAATAGAATCCTTCTATAACACCTTGGATGAAGCAATGAAACTTACAAAAAAAGGGGAGATTACACTGGTCATGGGCACAGCTGGGCACAAAACAGTTAATCCGTTAATCGTTAATTAACGAAGTTAAAAAAATTGCCAAAATTTAACTTTTAAGTTAACCTAAAAAATCATTAACTTCCGTTAAATTGGACTTCCGTTAACTTTAGTCCGTTACATAGGTTGTTGACGTCTTTTCGTTTGTTTCAACTGTGCGCCACGCCACCACTCGTATGCAGGGCTGCCAGATTGTATAATTGGATACAAAACTTGTATAATTTGGTTACCTCTTGTATCCTGTTTGTATAACAGATTGCCTTGTATAATTGGACACAAAAATGAGCACTTAAAAGTAAAGTACATTCCAGCACCTTTTTGAAAGTGTTTGCCCTTTGTTTCATTGAGTTGGCAACCTTTCCTGCATATCTATTTCCTTTTTGTTATTCAAAATTTATCAATGTATACATTGTTTACTTTTCGTGGACTTTTTTTGCTCCCAGCACTTTCACTCACGTATGTAATCAATGGATGACCCCTTTGTATAATTGGGTTTCATTCTGTGTAATTTCAAAGAGACAGCGGTATAATATAAGTTGGCTGTACTGGCAGCGCTGCTCGATGTTCGGTGTAGTAGTGGGCGCCGCCTGCTAAAATCTTGGCAGCGGCGCGCCGAGCATTTTCAGCCGCCGGCGGCGTGACTATTTTATATTGTGAATTCTGCAAACGTAAATAAACTAAAAAGCGTCATAACCTATCTTATTGACAAATCAACATTATTATCTGTAATGAGGTGTATTTATTATTACAAAATGTATGTCGTTATTATACGTTTAGTAAATACATCGCGTTCAGTTGGTGTTGAAGCAACAGTGACGGATCGGCAGTGTGTGTCGGAAGAGGTTAATCGGACAAACTGTTCGGCCGTCAAATCGGGCATTACTCCGATGAAATTCTGTGTCAGTGGATGACCGGCCGCCCGATCGATAGTTAGTATCGCTCTGGAGTCTGCACAGATCAGATCAGCAAAAAACTCAACTTTCAGTAACCAGTGCGAAAAAATTCAAAGAAATAATACAAAAGTTACGAAAAAGGTGATGTGCAATTTTAATTCGAAACATTTGTGTGTCTTTTTTTTTTTTTTTTTTTTTTTTTAAAGTAGAAGCTAGTTTGGCAGTTTTGGCCGTGTAATGTAAAAGGATGTCGCTGACTAACTTCCGTTCTATTTGTTCACGTAAAAACATGCAGGCCATGATTTAGTGAAACCAGGCCAGGTCGTCTAAAGGGGCCTTTAGGTCACAGGTAGGCCGTGGCACAAAGGTAACCGTAACAGGCATTGGTCGTAGATTTTAGGTTGGCCGCAAATTTCCTTGGTCGCAGTTTTCACATATTCAGGTGTCCCAGTCCAATTTGTTTTCTATAATATTGTTGCTTTTCATTCTGCATTCATATTTTTTTTTTTATATTTATATAAAGCCACGAGTACCTTAATTGTCTCTCGTAAGACAATTTGCAAGTGTTATGTTGATCACAGTCTCAACAAAGATAAAAACAGACAGGAATACCACTTCGTTGTTGTGGCGATAGCGTAACCACAATTTGTTAATTTTTATAAATAAATCCACACTTGCATCATGGTACATAACACCTTGAGATAGAGAGCAGTTATACCTACCGTACTATAATACTAATACATCAGTACAACTTTTGACTAGTTAACTTTTAACGGATAACTTTAACTTGCGTTAAATTTATAAACATTTAACGTTTTAACGATTATCGAAGTTAACTTTTTAAGTAGCGGAATAATGATTAACGAAGTTAACGTTTGGATTAACTGTGCCCACCTGTGGTCATGGGTGATTTTAACTCAAAAATTGGCAATGATGCTGAAGGTAATACTGTAGGGAGCTATGGTCCTGGTGAACGCAACACAAAAGGAGACAGACTGGTACAATTTTGTGTAGAACATGAAGTTTTTATTTCTAATACATTTTTCAAACTTCATTCTAGGAGGCTATATACATGGATGTCACCCGCCAATAGTGAAGAAAATACAGTAAGAAATCAGATCGATTTTATTCTGGTGAAACGAGCTAAGAAAATATGTAAAATCCGTGAAAACCTATCCTGGTGCTGATGTTAATAGTGACCACAACACAGTTGTAATTGACTTTAAAATGCAGCGCTTTAGAAATACAAGAAAGGACGTCAAGATATCAAGAAGCATAGATGTAAGAAGATTATAAATTCCTGAGGTGAGAACTAATGTTGGCACTGCTCTGGAGGAAAAGATGAAAGTTATAGTAGATACTTGTCCTACAGAAGTAGACTCTACCTGGAAATTCATAAAAGATAGCATTACTCAAGTCCAGGAAAATAACATTGGATACATTACTAACAACAAAAGGCAGCTCTGGATGACTGATGAAATACTGGAACTTATGAATGAAAGAAGGAAATATAAAACCAAGGATCCCATAAAATACAAAACCTGCACAAAGACATACGCAGAAAATGCAGAGAAGCAAGGGAAACATGGATGTCTAGCAAATGTAAAGAAATTGAAACACTTCAGGAGAAACAAGATCACTTTAACTTATACAAAAAGGTAAAAGAGCTGAGTAATATGTAAAAGAAGCAGTGCAGACAAATACTGAGGAATGCAAACAATGAAATTATCCTGGGAGTTGAAGGAAAACTTAAAAGATGGAAGGAATATATCGAACTTCTTTTTGCAGACGACAGAGATGATCCTCCTCCACCAGACGAAAGAATCAATGAAGTCATTCCAGAAATCACAAAGAGTGAAGTAGTACATGCCATTAAACTTCAGAAGAATGGTAAAGCTACAGGTCCTGATGGAGTTTACTCTGAAATTATTAAAGTTATAGCTGAGCAGGATTCAAATGGTCTCAGCCTCCTAACATCATTGTTCAACTGTTATTTATGCATCAGGAAAGATACCTTATGACTGGCTGAGATCAACTTTCATACCACTGCCGAAGAAGACCAACTCCTCACAATGTGATGACTATCGCATGATCAGTCTGATGTCGCATGTGCTGAAAATAGTTCTGCGAATCATACACACCTGTATTTGCAAGAAGTGTGAATCTCATATGGGTGAGACCCAGTTTGGCTTCCGAAATGGGCTTGGCACACGTGAAGCACATCTTTTCCTTAAATGTATTAGTGCAGAGGTGCAGGGACATGAATGTTGATGTATGTGCCTGTTTCATAGACTATAAAAAAAGCCTTCGACTGCAGTGAGGCACGAAAAGATGATAAAGATTTTGAAATCAACTGGTATTGACCAAAACGATTGACGCATTGTCAGCATGCTGTATTGGAATCAGACTGCAGATGTCAAAATTGACCAAGGAACATCAGAAGCGACTGCAATCAGGAAAGGTGTTCGCCAGGCTGTGTACTATCACCTCTCTTGTTCAACATTTATTCCGAGGTAATTTTCAGGGAAGTGTTGGAGAACGAAAACAGTGGGATCACAATAAACGGAAAAGTGATCAATAATATTAGGTATGCAGATGACACTGTTGTAATAGCCAGTGATTTACCTACACTCCAACACATAATAGACAATTTAGTTCAGCGCAGTGAAGAGTTTGGTCTGCTTGTCAACCCTACCAAGACAAACGTTGTAGTCTTCTCTAAGAGAAAAATCCAGGCAACCATATCAATAAAAGGCAATAATATCAAGCAAGTATCCTCCTTCAAATATTTAGGCACTGTGGTGGACGAACAGTGTGACTGCAAGAAAGAAATCAGATCGAGGATAGAACAGGCAAGGAGGACAATTTATTAGCATGAACAAATTTTTCATAAGATCGGACCTCAGTCTGCAATTGAGAATGCGAATAATTCGCTGCTACGTGTTCTCCATTTTTCTTTATGGGTGTGAAAGCTGGGCCTTAGACCAAAATCTAGAGAAAAAGATTGAATCTTTTGAAATGTATTTGTATCGTTGTCTCTTACGCATATCTTGGGTGCTGAAAGTCTCAAACGAAGAAGTACTTTATCGGATGGAGAAACAAAAAGAATTGCTGCTCACTATAAAGCAAACGAAAACGCAATTTCTTGGACACATTATGAGAGGCGAGAGGTACCAGCGACTGCAGCTCATCATTGAAGGGAAAATACAAGGGAAAAGATCTGTTGGGAGGAGAAGGAATTCGTGGCTGAAAGACATTCGGAGATGGTTCAATTGCACGTCTGAAGAGGCTTTCCATGCTGCAGTTTCACACTCAGAGCTATGTGGACCGCCAACCTCCAATAGGAGAAGGCAACTTAAGAAGAAGAAAGACCGAAATAATGAAAGCTGGTAAAGAAACATTAGGCTTTAGGGAACTAACCACCCGAAAACCTTGGATCACAGAGGAAATTTTGGAGCTGATGATCAGAGGAGAAGGCACAAAAATGCTCAAGAAGAAAGCAATACAGGCAATTTAGAAGTCAAATAAACAGGAAATGCAAAAAAGCAAAAGAAAAATGGCTACAAGAAAAGTGTGAAGAAGTAGAAAAGGAAATGGTGATAGGTAAATTAGATGTTGCATACAGGAAGATCAAACAGAATTTTGGAGAAATGAAGAAAAGGGTTGTAAACATTAAAGCTTCCGATGGAAAACCTCATTTAAGCTCAGATGATAGAGCTAACCGATGGAAGGAATACATTGAAAAACTTTATGATGGGGATGACTTGAACAATAGCGTAATGGAATGGAAAGCGATGTCGACATTGATGATTTAGGAGATCCTGTTTTCAGGACAGAATTTAATAGAGCTCTGAATGACTTGGCAGTTGGAATTGATGAGATCCCCGTAGAACTTCTTAAATCCCTAGGAGAAGAAGGAATCGAAAGATTATTCAAGCTGATATCAAAAAGTTATGAAACAGGAGAAATTCCAACTGTTTTTAAGAAAAATATTATTTTCACACTCCCAAAGAAAGCACAAGCCGACAGATGTGAGAATTATCACACCATTAGTCTAACATCACATGCTTCAAAATTACTGGCCAGAATAATATACAGAAGAATTGAAAGGGTAGTAGAAGAGATAGTAGGTGAAGATCAGTTTGGGTTTAGGAAAAATCGTGGTATGAGGGAAGCAATTCTGGCTTTAAGATTAATACTTGAAGGGCAGGTCAAGAAAAACAAAGATACTTTTATGGCGTTTGTTGATTGAGAAAAAGATTTTGATAATGTTAGGTGGGACAAGATGTTCGAAATTTTAAAGAAATAAGGTCTAAAATATCGAGATAGAAGAATACTTTATATACTATATAAAAATCACGTAGTTATAATAAAAGTAGGGAAACACGAGAGACAGGCATCAGTTAAAAAGGGTGTGAGACCAGGTTGTAGTCTATCCCCATTAATATTCAACATGTAGAAGAAGCAATAAAGGAAATTAAAAGAAAAATTTTCATCAGGCATAAGTGTTCAGGGCGAAAAAATCAGTATGCTACGATTTGCTGATGACATTGTCTCGTTAGCTGAACGAGCTGAGGATATTGAGAAGTTACTGAGTATCATGAACAAAATACTGAAGGATGATTTTGGACTAAATATAAATCAAAGCAACACAAAAGTGATGAAATGTAGCAGAAATGATACCAATCACAGTAAATTAAATATAAAAATAGGGTCGGATACAACAGGAGAAGTAAGTGAATTCTTCTACTTGGGAAGGAAATTACAACCGATTGCCAAAGCAAGAATGATGTTAAAAGCAGAACAGCACTAGCAAAAAGAGCCTTCATGAAAAAGAGAAATCTTTTAGTTTCAAATATTGATCTAGTAATTAGAAAGAACTTTTTAAAACTCTATGTGTGGAGCACAGCACCTTATGGTAGTGAAACATGGACTTCAGGAATACCAGAAAGAAGGAAAATTGTAGCATTTGAAATGTGGTGCTACAGAAGAATGCTGAAAATTAAGTGGACAGACAAAGAAATGATCGAGTTTTGGAAATGATGGGTGAGGTAAGTAGTTTGATGAAGAAGCTTACAGAAAGAAGAGACAGGTTATAGGTCATATTTTGAGACATGCTGGATTGGTTAATTTGTTAGTGGAGGGAACAGTCAAAGGTAAGAACTGCAGAGGAAGACAGATTAGGATATATGAAGCAGATAATTGAGGACGTGGGTTGTAAGGGATATGTAGTGAGGAAGAGGTTAGCTCAAGATAGGAAGGGATGGAGGATTGCATTAAAGACTGATGACAGCAAAAAAAAAAAAAAAAAAAAAAAAAAAAAAAAAAAAAAGTATTCTAATAAAAAATTTAAACAAAAATCTTAAATACTATTTAACATAGTACACTTATTTTACAACTACAATACCGTGAATTATCATAATCTGTGGTTAAAACTAATACCCATCAACACGTTAGATCCAGAAATTGAACATTAAGTGGTAAAGTTTATTCCTAGCTGGCGTCTGTTGAAAAATAAGCTTTGGTAAATTCCAGAAGTCCCACTTCGTTCATTCATCAATGTTTTCACTTAGTTGTCTATAGAAGCATTTGTGGTCCAGCTTGGGTTTCTTTATTCACACCGGACACGGTTTTTGGTAGCCATACTGAAGGCAATGCTGCTTCTTAGCTGCATCTCGCACAGCATTTGTCAACTTGTCCAGGCTCATTCCTGAGTTCAGTACTTCTGATGTAGTTTTTCCTGTGAACTTCATTCTTCACTGTTTCATTTAATTTTCTACACATGCATATTGAAATAGAGTATGATCAGGTGTTCCTGGAGATCGGTGTGTACATGTAGAAAATGGAGGAAAGTATGTAGATTTTTTTTTTCTTTTTTAAAAATGGATCTTATTTAAAAAATAACCCTCATATTTCATCTGGATTCTCTTTCTTATGTAGTATGTCATACTCCCCCTTCCTGTTTCCAAACTGTTCCACTACTGTTGCCATTTATTTAAAATATGGTTTTTAATGTCTGCCATTTTGTGGACCCAGAACCTATGTTAATTAGCACTGTTTTCTTA
Source organism: Vandiemenella viatica (assembly GCA_031002005.1). Taxonomy (NCBI): domain Eukaryota; kingdom Metazoa; phylum Arthropoda; class Insecta; order Orthoptera; family Morabidae; genus Vandiemenella; species Vandiemenella viatica. Next base: position 113,733,907 of record CM061921.1, read on the forward strand.
TCATAGCCAATAACCTGCTGTCCTTCCCATATTTTGAGGTCTTAAGACATATGCTGAGAATGACCGTAAGTGCAGCAGTTGGGGTAGCTGCAAATACCCCTGTAAGACTCAAGATGGCTCCTCATTTGCATTTTTTTTATATCTCTTGCAGGTCTTACCAATCTCAGTAAATGCGCCTATGTACTTGCGCCTATGTATTGCACCATAATATAATCTGATACTCGGCATTGGGATTAGAAATCTCCTTTGCCCAATACTGAATATTTCATTCTTTTTCACAGTTGTTCTCTGGCATATGTAGTCAACGTGACCATTAACATTCCTATGCTCTTTCACAATAACTCCTAAATGTCTTACTGTTTTGCTTACTATGTTAGAATGTTATCCAAGCTCCATAGTAGGGTTCCACTGCACTCTTCCTTTTATCTTTGTATATCGCATTTTTGTTGGTGCTAGCTGGATCTTAACTTGTTTGCACCAGCATTACATTAATTTCTTCACTTCCTTATTATTTGTCTCAATCTCTCTCCAAATATTTCTGCCAACTATTAGAAAAATATCATCTGTAAAGGCTACAACTCCTTCAAGCTTTGCGAGTCCCAATAGTCCCATTAGCTAAGAACAGATTCCAGAGCATTATCCCAGAATTCTGGACCACAGACAACCTTGTTGATATCCTTTTTGAAGATGTATGTCGATTGCCAACCAGAGCTATGAAGTACTGCAGTTCTTCCAAGACAGTAATCTTACAAGCTCTCATACAAAACTTCTGGGCATCCAAACTCTCTTAGTCGAGCAAACAAACCCAGCCACCAGAATATATCAAAGATGCTGGAGATATCAGTAGTTATACTTAATTCTTTTACACAACAATATTTCTCTTACATTGGCCCTAGCAAATTAAGTAGGGAAATTAGTCTCATTACTTTAGTTGAATAGGGTCTTTATCTTCTCTTTTACCTATAATTGTTATGTTACATGTTTTCCAACACTGGGATACTCTTCCCTGCAGTAGACAAGCAGTCAGAAATTCGATTAGGTAAGGAACTACTTGCTGCCTTAGGGCTTGCATCGCTTCTGCTATTATCCAATTACACCCTAATACTTTATTCTTCAGCATGCTTACTGCAGTACTTACTTCCTCTTTAGTGAATGATATAACTATCACATTATCATATTCATTGTTCATTAGTTGTCTTGTCAACTGGTGCTCTTCAGAATCAGACTCCTGCTGGTTGTCTTTCAGGAGTGTTTTTATGAGGGGATCAGTCGATTCCTGCCAACCACATGTCATAGTTTCATCTTCTTTCCTGAGAGTAGAAAAAACAGTAGGTAATTTTACTTTCTACACACCTAACTTTTACACAAGTTCCCATTGATTTAAAATGATGTTTTTGCTTATGTATGTCTCCCAGCTAGTTAATCTGGTATCCTGAAATTTCTGGTGGTACTTAGCTTTGGCTGATCTGTACTGGTCCAGTTACGTTCAGCATGGTGGCAGTGCCGTCATGTTCTCCTTAATTTCTGGAGCATATTGCTCCATACAATGCATATATTGCCTTTGAGCTTTATCTTTTGCACTACCGCTTTCCTGATGGCATGTTGTAATTCATTCGTTAATTCTAATGTCGTGAGGTCATCATTATCTGATAAATCTGGCACTGCCTGTATTTAAAAAAATCTCCGTAATAGATTCTGGTCAGTTTTTTTAGGAGTATGTCAAACATTTTTGGCCATTAGATATCAAGAAGCAGATAATGTTGTGGTCTGAGGTTGTTAGATTTTACTCAGATTTCCACTTCTGGACTTCTGTGAAGGCTTTGCCATTGGATAATGTCACATCAGTATTTGTTGCTGCACCTGCTCTATTTTGAAATGTGTAGGAATTAAAGGATTTATTCATAACCTCAAGATTTAGTTTTGTAGAAAGTGTCTATTGTATGTATCACTGGCCTTTTCTCCATAGCTTCTTTGATTTTTGTCATTTCTTCCAGATAGGTATCCATCTATTTCATTCCTGTATTAAAAGTAAAGGTTAGCTATCACATTTCTCGCATAACGCAAAGAATTTTCTAATTGCATAACTAGACCATCACTGTAACTGTATATTTTCTGTTAAGAAACCTTCACATACTACTTGCAGTGTGACAGGCACATGAAGGATCCCCCATGCCTTGGTATGTGGTTTATAAAGGCATTGCACTCTGAAATCTATTTCATCTGCTGGTCTTCTTCATTCTAATGATGTGGCCCTCCAGTGCATTACATTTATTTGTGCTTAATTAACTCTGTAATTACTCATGAGTGGTGTGTATGAATGTGATTCTTAGACCATTGTTGCCACCGAGCGTGGCGGTGTAACGGTTAGCGTTCTCGCCTCGCATTCGGGAGGACGGCGGTTCGAATCCCTGTCCGGGCATCCAGATTTGGGTTTTCCATGGTTTCCCAAATCACTCCAGGCAAATGCCGGGATGCTTCCTTCAAAAGGCCATGGCCGAATTCCTTCCCATTCCTTGCCCCCCATCCTTTCCCGTCTCTAAAGACCTCGCTGTTGAGAGACGTAAAGCAGTTAAAAAAAACCCATTGTTGCCTATAGTCTAGCAATGCATCCATGTATTATCACTAGTTGCTTATCTAAATCTTAAAGAAAAAACATTTTATAACAAGCTCTGTTAGATGAATTGAACTTTTGGAAAGATTTACTGCTTTACACTGTATCCTGCCTACAGTTTCCTGAACTGGAAATGTTGTAGTCCTCCCTGTTCTGTGTCCCATTCTAAGTGCAAATGTGGGTAGTGGCATTTTCTCTAGTTTTGCCAGTTCCTTTTCCTTATTGCATCATTTTTAAATTTTAACAGAATTGTATTTTTGTGACACAATGGTGTTAACTTTCCTGGTAATGTTCTGTGTCAATTGTTGCTCGATTATTACCTCCGCTGTACCATTGGTCTATGTGTTAACATCAGCTTTAATGTATTTTTTTCATTATGTTTTCAAAAATGCACACACACCATTTTTTGACACAGTCCAGACAATATAAACTGTATTACACTACCCTGGTGTACGTTGCAAATACTCGCCTGCATTTAGTCTCCAACCAGTAAGAAACTTGGTTTTGGGGAGGAGCAAGACTAGGATTAGGCTCTTACCAAACAGAAAATCATCACTGTGTATCTTTGTTCACTATAATTACTGCACTTGCAATAATTCATGCAGCAAAGGTTAAGAAAACTGACCATTATTATTTTTTTTTTACTTTTCGTTTCAGCCATCTATGGACTACGACTATGCAAATTCATTTTCTCTTCTGAGTTTCCTTCTTCCTCAGAAAATGCCCTCCTTTTCCTGATTGGTTTTTCTTCAGTCAGATCCTTTACCTCCGCAATTTTTCCTTTGAATAATTGCCTGTCGTGTATGTCTACCATGCTGATCCCACATCTTTTCAGATCCTGATGGACCTCCTTCACCCATGGAACTTGAGTCTTCCTGTTATCATGAAAGTTGAGTATTTTCTTTGCCATTCTTTCTGCTTCCATTCTCTTGACGTGTCCATAGAAATTTAATCACCTTTTCTTAATTGTGTTTGATACCTTTTCAAACTTGTCGTATAATTCTTGGTTCGATCTCAAACGGAAATTAAATTTACTTCCTGTCACTTTTTTGGTCCCAAGATTTTCCTTTTCTATTTCCGTCAATCCCTTTCTGGATAGTGTTTCTGCTGCGCATAAACATTCTGGCTTCACTACCACACTATAGTGCTTGTATTTCGCCTGATGGGAGAGTAATTTTGATTTGTATGTCTTTTGACAAATCCTGAAAGCTGTTTCCATCTTTCTCACCCGACCATCCAACTGCAGCCTTTTCATTAACATTTGGAGTAAAAATTTCACCAAGGTATTTGAACGTCTATGTTCATGTATTCCAGTTTCTCAAACGATATTTGTAGTCCTGTATTCTCAGCTGTTTCCTTCAAGACTTCTATCTGTTTTATTGCAGTCTCCAGATCTCTTTCAAAGAAAACAATGTCATCTGCAAAAGTGAGACATTCAAATGTCAAGCCATTCTTCTGGTGCCCTAGTCTAATTCAGTTTAGTATGTTTGGCTGACACATCACTTTCCACCATTTTCTGATGACTTTTTCCAAGACGCAGTTGAACAACAGCGGGGATAGCCTGTCACCTTGCCTTACTCCAGTTTTGATCTGAAAAGGATCTGACAGTTCTAAAAATTTAACTTGGAATTGGGTGTTCTTTAAAGTTTGCTGTTTTAGTGATGTTGCCTTATTGTCTGTTCTGAATTCTTTCAAAACCTTTATTAGTACATTCCGGTCTACAGAATCAAATGCTTTCTTGAAGACCACAAAAGTCATGATCACCTTTTTATCCATGGGCGCCGGCAGGATTGTTTCTAGGGGGGTGCACCAGGGCTGCATTGGTGCCTCCCCCCCCCTATTGGCCCAAAAATTTCCGGGCTGGGCGACCTTTTTTTTTTAGCTCTACTACTGCCCAGACGGCGACCCGGGATGCCAGGGGCGTGCAAGTGCACCCCCTTGCACCCCCCCTCCCGGCGCCCATGTTTTTATCCCCTGCTAATGCCTTCGTTTTCATCAAGGTCTTGATAGTGAAGATCTGTTCCCCACATGCTCATCCTTTCGTAAATCCCGCCTGATATTCTCCTAGTTGTCAATCTATGTGTTTCTCTATTCTTCACTGCAGTGCTTTGGAGAGTATCTTGTATGCCACAGGTAGTACTGATATACCTCTGTAATTATTCAAATTTGATTTGTCTCCCTTTTTTTGTAATGGATGGATGACAGCGTCCCTCTACACTTCTGGTATCTCTTCTTTAAGCCAGATTTGTTGGAAGAGTTTCTCAAGTTGGTCTGTTACCTTCTCTCCAGCAAACTTAATAAGCTCGGCAACAATGGAGTCTTTTCCAGATGTCGTGTTGTGCTTAAGATTCCTTGTAATTTCTCTTATTTCCTTCTTATCTGGCGGAGCTGAGTCTGGAAGTTTAATGCTTGTTTCATAAATTGTCATTTCATTCTGAGGGGGTTCACAATTAATTAGTTGCTTAAAGTATTTAGCCAGATGTTCACAGTTTTCTTTATTGTTTAGAATTAGTTTACCCTGATCATTCCTGAAGCAAAGGTTATGCGGAGAGTAACCATGAATTTTGGACTTAAACGTTCGATAGAAATCTCTGGTGTTGTTTCTATTAAAATATTCTTCAGTCTCTTTTAGTTGCTCCTTCTCAAATTTGAGTTTCACTTTTCTGATTACCTTAGCTGTTCTTTTACTTTCGACTTTAAACTCTTAAGAAATTAGTTTCGTAGAGTTCCACCTGTTCCAAGCTACAGAATGCCTTTGTAGAGCATCTTCACTCATTTATCGTTCCACCATGGGTGTTTCTTCTTCTTGACCAGGATATTCTTGGCTTCATGGCCTGAGGGCCCCTATAGTCGGTGATCGGGCCCCCATCAGCTGGCAGGGCCCGGGTACTTTTCACCCGCTTACCCCCCCCCCCCCCCTAACGCCGGCCCAGAACGTATCTAGTTCCTTCTGATACATTTAAATTATTTCTTTGTTTATTTTCGGTTCTTCTGTTCTATATTTCTGGATCCTGGGAGCTCTCGTAGTTGTATTGTTGGGTATTAGTTTCACTTTAACCCTCGTCAGATAGTGATCTGAGTCAATGTTATCCATCATCTGTACTCTGATGTTCATTACTTCTCTTGGATTGGTAGTAGCTACAAGATCAATTTAAAACTCTCCAAACATTGGATTGGGAGATTGCCAAGTCATCTGCTTCGCAGTGAGTGGACATTATTTTCATGCCAAATGATTCAGACATCAATCAGTCTTTCACCATTTCTGTTGGTCCTTTGGTGAGCTGGGTATTCTCCCACCACGTTCCTAAATTTCCTTTCCTTTTTAATTTGGGCATTGAAGTCTCCCATTCGGAATTTAACATGTTTTTCTGGGTGCTGAACAGCGCCTCTTCAAGTTGAGACCAAAATTCTTCTACCTTATCTTGGTTCTTCCTATTGTCTTCATTAATTGGAGCATGGGCATTGAAAACTGTGAGGAATTTGTTTCCACTTCTTATTGTTAAAATAGATAGCCTGGGAGAAGGGGGTCTACTATGGATTCTGTTATTGTATTATGAACAAAGAAAGCAGTCCCAAGTATTAGCATGGTATTTTTTGTTTTATCAGACCTCCTAACCTTTACAGCTGGTCATCCCTTTGGTATTCTATAATTGACTGCTGCTGAAATTTCAACTGACATATACCTTATTTCTTGCACAGCCAGCAGTTTGAGCTTGTATTTATCCAATGCTTTGATTTATTCCATTTGTTTACCATTTTTTAAAAGAGCGTTTATATTGAGTGTGCCAAAAAAGTGTTTTTGTTTTGTTCTGAGTTTGTGGGGTAAGGAATCCTCAGACTGATCCAAACATGATGGTGTAGGGCCTCCAGAATACTTTGCCCTACTTGGACCAGAGAATTGCTGCCAGCTCCTGAATTTCACCTTCCACATTCTTCCTGCTGTTCTGGCCCGAGATAGCTTCTTGCGTGGTTGGTGAATGATAACGCTCTGGCCTCGCATTCGGAAGGATGCAGGTTTGCATCCCCGTCCGGCCATGCGGATTTTGGTTTTCCACGATTTCACCAAACCTTTCCAGGCGAATGCCAGGATAGTTCCTTCAATAGGCCACAGCCGAAGTCCTTGACACCAGTCCTTTCTCAACTCTAATGACCTCAACTGTTCTATTTGATGATTGCTTTTCCTATTGATTTCTTAAAGTGAGGCTCAAAGGTTTGTAGCTAGGCTTGCAACGAATATTCGGCAACTATTCGGTATTCGGCCTATTCGGCCGAATACCGAATATCTAGGTACTATTCGGCCGAATACCGAATACTTAGGTTTTTTTTTTTAGTTAGATAATTGCCTAAAATAAAACGATTGATTAATTGCATGGTAATGTATTTAACTTACAATTACAAAAAATAATCGTGCATGGTCAACTTACACGATGTCAAAGCAAAACAAAAATATTAAATACCTATTCACTGGAAACATCATAACTGAAATTTAGGATTGGAAGATTGTGATGCAGAAATACTAATTTTTCTGCATTGTCAGAGAGTAGTTTACTTCTTTTCATCTCGTAGACATTTCCAGCTTCAGAGAAAAGCCGCTCCGAATAAACACTGCTTCCTGGCGTGGACAAGTATTTTGCTGCAAGCTTTGTCAAACACGGAAATTTCTCTCTTCTTGCTTGCCACCAAATGTATGGATTTTCATGCCATGATATACTATTAATATTTAAATAAACATCAATTTCAGTTTCAACTGCATTTTTTTCTTGTGATGTCCCTGCATTGATCGTACTTTTCTCTGTAACAATCTCTTCAGAACAATCCATAAAAGATGAGTGTGTACTCTGACTGTGACCCGACTCTTCCGTCATCCTCTTGGACTGAATAGGTGACGAATTCGCGCTGCCGTTGCTGCTTGTTTCACAGTACGTCTTTAGACCATCTATCAAAATATACTGCCTTGCTTTTTCTCTTTGCAGTTGACTGGTGAAAACATTCATTTTGATGCGAGGGTCCAAAGCGGTTGCTGACAAATAATGTTTATTTGTGGCAATGTATTCAAATCGTTCGTTCAACCCTTGTTGCATGACAAGTCTCACTTGGCTTAAGTTGGCTGTTACCTCTGATGTGTTAGTTTTATTGCAATATCGCGTCAGAGTAACAACGTACAGAATAATTTCAGAAAGGCATGCATATCCGGAACTGGTGATTTTTGTTAGTTCTTCAAATGGTTGTGGTAATCTCAAAAGTTGCTCTAAAAGCTCCCATTGAACAGCAGTCAAGTTGGCAATATTGCAGTCCGCGAAATACACCGTCATCTACAGCTAATAGTTTGGTTTACTTAGACGGTGACGGTGCTATGTCGATCTGGTGAATGTGGTGAAGTTTATCTAAAAAAAAATAGAGCAATGATTCCCAAAGTGGTTGATATTGACCCTACAGGGACTTCCGTGTGAGTAACAAGGAAATTTGGGAATCCACGAAATGAAAACGGGGGGTCCACCCACTTTCACCAGTTCAGGCATTTAGTAAAGTAATTTCAAGCTTTTAGTACAGATGAAATGAAAACCATACACAGCTTATTTAACAGATGTATTTGCTAATTTTAATTGTGTTGACTTGCGGTCACAAAGTGATAGTCTGAATTTAATAAAACTAAGGCCATAATTTTAGGTTTTCTTCTCAGCATTAATATATTCGAACAAAACGGAAGCCACGAATCTTCCCAGTTCTCCAACTTGTAACTGCCAAACGTTAAGGATGATGACGTTTTGGCCTATATTCAACATTTAGTCTAAATACCCTTCTCAGAGACTTTAAAACGGGGCATGAGGATGTTGTGACTACAGAAATACTGCACTCTGTTATCGATCCATATAGTGAAGAATGGCATATCATACTACAAGAAGATTATTGATCGAAGTAATCACTATCGTACTATGTAGGGGGCAGTTCAGAAAGTGGTATCAGCAATTCGGTCTTAAGAAGGTTATACCAATTGCTTATTCCGTATTATGAACTATCGTAAGGAAGTTTTTCCATCTTCACACCTCATTGGATGTTATCCTTAAGAAAAAAAAAGTAATGTCATAAATAATCCGACGTAGATACTACAACGTAGAGGTCATACTTCAAGCTTGTTAAAACAGGCACAGAGTGGTGGGAGGTAACTCTGCTTTAACAGGCGGGCGAGAGACAAGCACAGCAATACGGATTTTGGCTCACTCCGGCCGAATACTTTTGCCGAATATTCGGCTATTCGGCCAGGAAGTCTGCCGAATATTCGGTATTCGGCGTATGGCCGAATATACTATTCGTTGCAAGTCTAGTTTGTACCTTATGAGTTCTTCTCTGAATGTTTCATAAAAGTTTCTAGTGGTGATCTTTTTGGAATCTGTGCCTTTTTCTCTCAATTGTTTGATGTCATACATGGCTTTCTCTAAGCTGATGATTTTGTATATCTGTGTTCTGATTTATGTGAATTAATGCCAGTCGTTTTATTTCTTGTGAAAGCTCCACTTCTTCCATGATTTTAGTCTACATTCTATGGCTTCAAGTCTCATTCCACTATCTGTGTCTTCTTGGTGATTGTCCTAATTCTTTTGCTGTTTCTATCATTGCTTCTCTACTCTCATTCCAATCTCTTATCATTCTGTTGTTTTTTTGGTGAATTCTTTCTTGCTACCAGATAAAAATTTCACATACAATCTAGGAATTCTTTCAGTTTTAGGTTTTGGCCTGTTGGGATGAAACTTTATTTAATATCTAATAGACAGTTATCTAAAACTCTGCCTAATCTTTTTCTTATTCTTAATCTTAATGTCCATAATTTCTCTGTGATTCTGTTTGGTTATTACAACATGATCGAGTTGGTTTGAGTCTAATTATGTGCTAGGTGAGGACAAAGACTTCTTTCTCCTTGGTGATTTTCTTAAATAAATTGACATTAGTTTCCAAAATAATCTCCAACTTTCCTAAAACTCCAGCAAAATGCTTCCCCGATAATTTTAAACACTTTTATGTGAAACAACTTTTATGTAATAAGCCCTTGTTTTCTTATAAAAATTAATCAATGTTAAGACATCTCATCAGAAAATGAAACACAAACTTTCCTACTAATTCTTAATCCCCTTTTAAAACTGTAATGACTGTAAAATTCCTTATTCCTCCTAGTTTATTTTCCTATCCATTATTTCCCTGTACAATTATTTACTCATTAAATAACATTAAAAACTCACTTCTACACATCCTTTATGCCATGACATTCCCTTCTAAGATAACTTTGAAATTAAAAATTAAATTCTTTCGTATAATTCCTCATCAAGAAAATACCATAGTTCTTAATATATTTTAATTCCCTTTCAAAATTTTGTAATGTTCCGCCTTCATACTAAATGCATTCCATTTCAGAAATTATTGACATGATCCTCTTTGTTCAAAATAAATTTGATTCGGATCTTAAAAACGAAATAACTTTCCTTAAAAAATTTCCCTAAGACGTGACTTTTTCGAAAATCTTCTCTCCTTCCCTAAATACAGTACCATTGTTGGAAACAAAAGGCATCAACTCTTTGGAAAAATTGGTATGATACCTAAAATATCCCTCAACCTGAAATCCAAATATATTTTAAAAAATCCTTCAACTTTGGTTGTTTTTCATTCCGAAACTATTGAATTTATTCTTATTTTTCTAAATGTTATTACTGACTTCCCGCTCTTTATCCCCCTAAAATACTAACTTTTCTGTCCTACATAAAAATTTCTTTGACTACATTGTAATATTCTTGAATTTTCAATGTTAAATATCTTTCATTATAAAATTTTCTCAAACATGGGACTTGTACAGAAATATTCCTTTGCTTCTCTAGAACCCCTGTCATTGCTAGGAATGAGGGGCATTATGGCTTTGGTTAAGAATATGATACCATTGTCTTTTCTTGTAAATGGACCAAATTAAACTGCCATGTTACACTCTGCATGAGGTTGTTCCCTTACTGGTCACACATTTTTCCATACAATTTCGAAATTGTCTGATATGTTTATTCTTTTTGACCTGACAGCTCCCAACCATGATTTTCTCCCTCCCATTGAACTTACCATCTTTCCTTTCTGTCTCTTATCATAAAAGTCTTAATACGCTGTTCATTTCCTGCTCCTTCACTTCTGTTCTGAAATTTTCCTTTCCCCAAAACAAAGCAGATAGTCCTTCTTCCCCCCCCCCCCCCAAAAAATCATGAGAACCATATCTATCACACTTTCAAATTTGTTTATTTTAATGTTTTAAAGTAATTAAGTAAAAACCAGTGATTTCAAACAAAATAAAGTCTGTAACATGCAAAAAAATCAACTGGAATGATCAGACATGAATACTAATTACTTTAGATATCGTAGTTAATAGTTTAAATTCATATAAAGCTAAACTACACTATCTAATTTAGTCATAAAATTTCACACTAGTTAACGAAGCATATCTGATGAAATAAGCCTTGGAACAAAGAAATAATCATACACCAATGCAACAATTACATCAAATAACACCAATAAAAATTGCTTTGGATCATTAATATTAATAAAACCACTTTATGACAATAATGTTAACAAATTATTTTGTAATTTAAATTTTTAACTAATTATCTAACAAAATTTAACCAGCAATGCAGTAAACAGCTAATTTAGAGTTTGGCGTAAGAAACAACAAATCATGCAGTCCAGATGAGTATAAAAAAATCTGGAAAACCATCACCTTAGTTTTTCTGATCTATTTGTGACTCAAAATGAAATCTCATTTCTTGATCAGTGCTCACTTTAATCTGTCTTTAAGTCCTGCAGGAAAGGGAAAATACTGGTCAGTGTAATTGTAGAGAAAGAAGCAGTCATTAACCATAGCATCTGTGATGAAATGTGTATCTGGCAATATTCACAACATTCCTTTTGCTGATAAAGAGCCTTGCTTGAAAATTAAACATTTTCTGGTGTAACATATTGTTTTATTACAGTTGGTAAATGATGCCTTCTTTCTTGTTCCTTAACCTGATAAACTTCCATTTTGAGATGAAATAAACTAATCTGTGGGAGTATCTCTACTTTTTTTGTTTTTATTTCCATTCCTTCTTCACTGAGTGTCTTAAGGATTCATAACCATCACTTCTCACACAAATAGGCCATTATCTGGAGATAATCTTCCAAGTGCTCACATAACCAGAATGTATAACAAGTCGCCTGATGTTTCAAATTAACCTTTGAAAAATATTTCCAAGAGTGGTGGGAGAGTGCTTAACTGTCAGACCTGGTTGTAAGAAGGAATGTGGGGGTTTCCCCCCATTTGTCCCCTCCATATTTAGAGTTTCCCGAAATGACACATGGTAGATTTCTTTATAATGGCCAAGGTTGTTGTGCCTCTTATTCCTTACCCACAGTCCTCTCCTGGCACTAATGACACCAACATTGGCAATCCATAAAAATGATGAAGTATGAAGCTGAACTACATGAAGGGGAATCAACATAGAAACTGTGCAATAGCAGAGGCAAATGTTCACCAAATCAAAAAAAAGGACGTATTTTTAAGAAGTCCAGCAAAGATTCAAAGAATGTTTCTTAAAGAACTAATTGAGACCATCCCTAAGGTACCATAGATGCACCGAGTGTGGTGGGTGAATGGTTAATGTTCTGGCCTCTCATTCGGGAGGACGCGGGTTTGAATCCCCGTCTGGGCATCCAGATTTCGGTTTTCCGTGGTTTCCCCAAATCACTCCAGGCGAATGCCGGGATGCTTCCTTCAAAAAAGGCCATGACCGAATTTCTTCCCGTTCCTTGTCCCCAGTCCCATCCCGCCTCTAATGACCTTAGCCGTTGACGAGGCGTAAAGCCATAAGTTAAAAAAACCATAGATGTATGTGCTGCCTGTGGGAATAATAAAAAATTTCAAAGGATTTAAAGAAGGGCCATGTTTTTGGTAGCTCGGTGTTAAGCAAATTTGTGGGTTTATTGAATTTAACATGGTGATTGAAGTTGGAAGGTGCACCCCTCAGAAGACAAAATTTCTGCATAAACTTGCTGATTAATATGAAGTCACTCAAATTCGGTTTTGACTGAAATGAAACTTTTTGACCATTAATCGGAACCATAAAAATAATTTAGAAAAATAAATGTAGTATTGATGGTTTTAAATATTCTTTTTAACTTTTGTTCTGGAATAATGGGGAAAAACTAGAAGGGAGGTAACAGTTGGAGATTACCCTTCGCTGCACACATTGCTGCAGATTGAAGATATCTATATCCCGAGATGGTAGGCAAATCATGCTGTAGCACCTTCTCCATCCTTCTCTAATAATCACATGCTGCACAAACCAAATGTTTCATGCTTTTTTCAAATAGTACTTTTCCTACTTTAAATCCATAAGGCTATTGTTTGATCTATACTACAATGTCCTCCAACTCCATCAAGAAATTTCTCCTGCAGTCCCCCAAAAGGCTGGTTTCATTAGATTCCAAGTTCATAAACAGCAACCTCTGTTTTCCAAACATCTGTTTCTTAGTTTCTTTTAAACAGGTACACTACCTCTATCATGTATATATACCACCTCCAGGTACCCATCTCTGGGTCATGTATATCTTTTGTTGACACACATACACTACACTTCCCCAGTATTAGAAATTTATAATAGTTGATAGGCAGATAATTCTACTGTAGAATTTGGAACAAATTATAGTGTAAAGTCAGCCCTTTCATACTGGGATGGTGAAAACTTCCTTACTGGCACAGACACTATATAACCTTTCTCCCCATCTCGTCAGGATGCTAATGCAAACCACAGCTCTATATGTTAGATCTGATGTATGAGTATTGTTCAGAAAATAACCATCTTTTTAATTACAATTTTATTAATGTGCAGTTGGTAGCTCCACTTTTTTCATAACCTCCTAAGTAACCTGTAATTTTAAAATAATGACTTCACAATATGAATTATATTAATTAATCTCAGCAACAGTGAAAGGAAAGAAATGCCATTAGGCAATAAATATATGGAAAGGAAAGATTGTTTAATCAATTTGTTAAAACATTATTAGTAAACATGGGATTTGGATATGTTAATAACAAAGAGGGATGTCACAAATTAAATAACAAGTATTTGATTATAAAACATATAAATTTTAACTTAGTTCTGTCTTCCAAGGCTTTATCCAGATGTCCAGGACTTGATCTGTACTTCCCCACAAACTTCCTCTCCTCTGCACTCCAGGGCTATTATCTGCAGCCATGTCTCACCTTTCCAATGACTGTTTCTAGGTGATTTCTTGCAGGTTAGGTTGCAGATGGCTTCCCCCACATAGTCGGGAACACTGAAACCGATGAATTTATATCATTGACTGTAAGAAAAACACAGTTGTTTGTTGAAGACCTTTCAGTTTGCTACAGGTGAGCAAAAGGAAAATGTGACAGATCTTTGATGTATCAAGTACTAGTGGATGTCTGCCTACTACTTATGTTGAGTCCAGGAAGTTGTAATTTGACATGGACGTGACTTTCTTGGATGACCGTACATGTGAATACCGTCACCAACATTTCAAACTAGGCACTTTAATAATTGTGCTACTCACTGTTCACTGAGAGGCATAAGTACCTAGGCATGTTACCAGGCACCTGCCTGATGTATGAGACTGCCCCATCTTCCCACAAATGTTTTACAACACAATCTTTTTATTATATTGTTGATATGTCCTACTGGAAGTTGTTTCAGTGTTCGTGGCAATTATTGCAGTGTGCAATTTATGGGAGAAATTATGCAGTATGTAGTTTTGTGTGACAGTGGAAAAAACTTTCAACTGTTGAAGCAAGCTTTCAGAAGTGGTGCTGTAGGTCATATGCAGTGTTAAAATAATTTAGCCACTTTCACATTTGTCATCAATAAATAGAAGATAACACTAGACCATGAAGGCCCTTTACCTCAATTAAAGACTCTCATTCAAAACTTTGAGGATCTGCTACATGCAAATTGTTGTTTGTCGTAGAGCTTGTGGAAGAGACTGGGAGCTCAATAGAATCGTGTTATGATATTTTGACTGAAATGTGTAATATGCACCAAGTTTCAGCAAAGTTTGTGCCACATTTGCTGATTGAAGAGCAGAAGGAACAGGTTGAACAAGCTAACTATGATGAACATTCATACAATCGTGACACAGAGATGAGATTTGGGTTGATGCAAAAGTTTACTCATTGAAGTGGGTTAGCAAAGGATCTCAATACTTCCCCTAAAAAGACAGTCTCAATCCAATATGAAGGTGAGGCTCACTGTGTTTTAAGATTTCAGTGACATTGTGAACTTTGAATTTTTGCCAGGAGCTCAGTCAACTGTCAGTACTGTAAAGGTGTTTTCTGTCGAATGAATGAAAAAAGTTCACAAACGGAGAGCAGAGTTGTGGCGAGACAGACTTCACCGTGACAATGTGCCTAGTCATCCAGTCTTTTCAGTTCACCAGTTATGTGTCAGAATTCAGATGACTGTCCTTTACCAGCCTCCATACTCCCAGACCAGGCTCTCTGTGAAATCTTTTTTGTTCCCAGAATTAAAATCGATGCAGAAAGGATGCTGTTTTGTCACCCTTGATGACATTAAAACAAATTCATCACAGGCATTGGTGATCATTTCAAAAAAAGCTTTCCAAGACTGATTTTGTCAAGTGGAAACACCATTGGGACAAGTGTGAATAGGGAAGGCGAATACTTTGAAGGGGACATGGATCAATAATCTGTAAGTTGAATAATATTTTTTTAAATATATTTTTCCAGACAGTCCTTTTATTCTGCTTCCTTGAGACAAGGAAATTTTCCAGTTAAATGGAAGACAGCCATCGTTACTCTGTAAGCTTACAATTTCGTAAATTTGTATAACGAAATTTGTTTACAGTATAGCGGGCATACATGAATTACATGATATCACAGCTTTAGATTCATTTATGGAGGTATTTCAGGCAATAAAGCAAAATAAACAATTAATTGAGACGATAAGTCAAGTTTAAATAGTAAATTCAAGTTCTAAATCTAAATAAACAGCTGTAGAAAGGCTCAACATGACATCTGCATATACAATATTTGGTTTCGATATAATTTCACTAAAATCAATATTTTCTTCACTTTGAAAGATAAGAAGGATAAGAAACAGTCAAAAGATAATAAATTTGGTAGCAAGGAAATCATACTAAAAATTTTAAAGACATTAAAAGCTAAAAGCTGGAAGGAATAATTTAACACAAAATTGCACTCTTTAAAATTCAAGAAGTCATATTTTAGTAAGATATAGGAAGTCACCTTATAGACAGGAAGTAAAGTAATTTTTGTTTTCACCACATTCTAAAATTTAGGAAAGCTCAGTACAGTTTAAAGGTTGTTTTTCAAACATATGGCACAAAGTAAAATTAATTATTCTAGAAACACGTGTAAATTCAAGGGGATAAATTATATTCAAAATATACTATAGTTTATTTGAAACAAGTTTCAGTAAGTCTTGCCAAGAAACATGCGGTATCTGGATCGGCATGAAACAAAGTAGAGATTTGTTAACTATGTCTGAACAAGTTAGCGTTGTAGTTGTACAACCCAGAAGGAAAAGTTTCTTTAAAAATTAATAATAAATTGGAGAAAACAGGTAACAACTTCAGAAACACACCATAGGCATTAAAGCTGGTTTCAAAGTCACCCATTATTATTAGCGGGGCCGAAAATAAGCTATTATGTCATAATTAATATTTTTCTGTAGAAGAATAAAGATGACTTGTTTAGTATCAAATAAAAGATAATTCAATTAGAAGTTCAAAAAACATTGTTTGAGCCTCGTAGCAGAAAAATTGAAAAAGTTATTAACAAATTTTGGAATCACAGTAAATAATTTTTCACAGCTAAATGGTTGCATACACAGAAATTTTCATAAGGATCAAAATTTACTTTTACCTCCTATTCTAGCTACTGGTAAAATTTCAAAACGATGGGAGTAGTGAGAGCGAAAATATGAACTATGTTGCAAACCGGTGCATGAATACACAATTTTAATACCAGTTGACCTTTGATTGTGGAGTGATCTGTAGAGAAAACAGTGATTTTATATGTACGGTCTACGGGTGCTTCCTGGTGCCTTTATGCTGGTGACCACTTCTGTGGAGAGGTTGTTGGTGTATGTAGTGCTTAGCGCTGGAGAGCAGGAAGTGTTGGGCAGCTAGGCATGTGCGAGGGCAGCCATCTTAGGATTTTGGGAAGCGGAGAGAACTGTTTGAGAAAGTTTCAATGTGACGTTAAAATTTTTATAACAGGGTTTGGTTTGGTTTGGTCTGGTCTGATCGCTTTTCATAACTTGCAATCTAAGAACTTGGTGAAGATTTTCCGATAGCCATCGATTGTTTGGACTTGTAGAATTTTTGAATTTTAACTTAGCTATTGTGACTTTTATTACAATTTGAGCCTTACCTTTCCCAGCTTGGGGTTTAAGCAAGCTAGGTGGCGGCCGCAATAATTTTAGAACAATCGATAATCCAATAGGCACATAAGTATCACGGTTGGAGTTAAGGTGATAAACTGTTTATCATAATCCCGGACAACATTTAACCCTTACAACTCCAATGCTTCAGTGGGAACATTATAGATCCTTAAAATTACAGGAAGGGCTTGTTAACTTCAATATTTTGCACAATTTTAGAACATATTATCCACTCAAATTTCACACATTTTTTGGATGAAGGGCAGCTATTAAATCAGCATGGATTCAGAAAAGGCTGATGCTGCGAGGCACATCTTCTGTTTTTAAGCCACAAATTTTGTAGTATGATAAATGGTTGATTTCAGATTGACATACTTTTATTAGATAAAATAAAACCTTTTGACACTGTGCCTCAGACTAGGTCACTTATGCAACTTCATGGCTATTGTGCATCAAGTCAAATGTGCAACTGGGTAGAACCTCAGTCGTGAAAGTTCGTTACCAACTGAATTGAGGTATGTTGCCTCCCAGGGAAGTGTGATAGGGCCCCTGCTGTTCCTTGTATACATCAATGATTTGCGTGGCATAATGAAAGGGAAAATAAGACTATTTGCCGAAGATGTTATTATTTATCTTGGAGTAAAAACTCAAGTGGACTGTGCTTTGTTACTAGCCAATATTGTTTGAATGATAGTTTGGTGTAAAGATTGGAAGTTTGAGCTAAATAGTGAAAGTGCCAAGTCATACATAGAAATAAAAAGCTGACACCATTTAGCTTTGAAAATGTAGTACATTTAATTTTACCAAATACCTAGGTGTAATAATTCTTAATCATTTGTTGTAAAGTGAACAGGTTGAGAAGGTAATTGTGAAAACAAACCTTGGTCATAATTTGAAACAGTGTGTGCTGGGAGATACACTGAAGAGCCAAAGAAACTGGTATACCTGCCTAATATCATGTAAGGCCCCCGCGAACACACAGAAGTGCTGCAACACCACGTGGCATGGATTTGACTAATGTCTGAAGTAGTGTTGGAGGGAATTGACACCATGCATCCTGCAGGGCTGTCCATAAATCTGTAAGAGTACGAGGTGGTGGAGATCTCTTCTGAACGGCACGTTGCAAGGCATCCCAGATATGCTCAGTAATGTTCATTTCTGGGGAGTTTGGTGTCCGGCGGAGGTGTTTAAACCTAGAAGAGTGTTCCTGGAGCCACTCTGTAGCAATTCTGGACGTATGGGGTGTCGCATTGTCCTGCTGGAATTGCCCAAGTCTGTCAGAATACACAATGGACATGAATGGATGCAGGTGATCAGCCATGATGCGTACGTACATGTCACCTGTCAGAGTCCTCCATATCAGGGGTCCCATGTCACTTCAACTGCACACGCCCTACACCATTACAGAGCCTCCACACCCGTACACGTCCATGTGCTCGATACAATTGGAAACAAGACTCGTCAGGCCTGGCAACATGTTTCCAATCATTAGCATTCCAATATCGATGTTGACGGGCCCAGGCGAGGCATAAAACTTTGTGTCGTGCACTCAGCAGGAGTACACGAGTGGGCCTTCGACTCCAAAAGCCCATATGAATGAAGTTTCATTGAATGGTTCGCACGCTGTCACTTGTTAATGGCCCAGCACTGAAATCCGCAGCAATTTGCGGAAGGGTTGCACTTCTGTCACATTGAACGATTCTCTGCAGTCGTTGTAGGTCCCGTTCTTGCAGGATCTTTTTCCGGCCGCAGTGTTGTCGGAGATTTGATGTTTTACCGGATTCCAGATATTCACAGTGCACTCATGAAATGGTCATACGCGAAAATCCTCACCTCATTGCTACCTTGGAGATGCTGTGGTCCATCTCTCGTGCAATGACTATAACACCACATTGAAACTCACTTAAATCGTGATAACCTGCCATTGTAGCAGCAGTAACCGATCCAACACCTGTGCCAGACTCCTGTTGTCCTATATAGGCATTGCTGACCGCAGCGCTGTACTCTTTGAGTGTTTACATATCTCTGTGTTTGCATATGCTTGGCAATACCAGTTTCTTTGGATCTTCAGAGTAAATCAATTGCATACAAAAGCACTAGTGCAACTTCACATGTAACTTTGTTCTTCTGTATCACCATCAAAAAGAAATAATAAATGCATTAGAGAAGATTGAAAGAAGAGCAGCCCAGTTCATGACAGTTTTATGTAGCTCGAAGGAAAGCCTAACTGTGATGCTGAAGTAGTTGGCTTGGGAAGACCTTGAACACCGTAGGTGTTGCTCTTGTGAGAAGCTAATGATAGACTTATTTCAAAAAGGCGCCAAAAACATTTTGTTACCAGTAACATTCATACCCAGAAAAGACCAAGAAAATAAGAGAAATTAGGGCTAGAGCTGATTCTTGTCTTAACTTATTTTTTCCAAGAGCAATGAGAGAATGGAATAGAAAGGATTTATCAATCATGAAAACTCAAAATCCAACAGGAGTCAGTCTTGAGGAACTGTTGTACTCATCCTGATTTCAGTTTTCCATGGTTTTTGTAGGTCAATCCAGGTAAATGCCAGGATGGTTTCTTAAAATAAGCCTCCTGTCACATCCTGTATATCATTTCTTACATATACACATTAGGATAGGTCCAACGTGTCTCTCCCCCTCGTTATCCACTTTGAAGTGAATCGTGTAGTAACAATAATTCCATGCACAAGAGTGCCTCCTGGCCTCAACTTAAGTTAATAAATAAATTGACCATCACCCTGATAGTTTTAAACACTATTTAATTCAAGGACAATTAAAATTATGAATCAAAATATTGTAAATGTTGAATCTACAAATGGTGCATTTTAATTTTTTTTTTTTTATTATTCACATTGCACTGCAGATCTGGATCAATTGTAAACATAATTATTATTTTAAATTGTATGCGGCAGTTTCTTTAACTGATTTAGTTTACATTTGTACAGTTAAGATGAAAATAAAAATAGCAGTAAATCAATTCCACCCTTGTAAGTAAAAAATAAATACTACCTTAATTTTTCAAAGACATTGGCTTGCCTGGATGTCAATAAAATTAGACTTTATTTATTTTTGTAATTCCTTTTATTCTGCAATAAAAGTATTTCATAATTACATTTTATTTATTTATAGGGTAACATCATCTTGATTTCCGATCAACTCTGTGTGAATTAAAGGAGCTAAGAAGAATTGTATTAGTATTAACATTTAGTACTAGGACATAATGTTCATCTGACATCTTGTAATCCACCACATCATTCAATTTAGAGGGTTCTTTAAAGGGAAAAGAACACAAGCAACAGATTATATGTTTGTTTATTTCTTAATTAGTCTGATAAATGAGAAATAACTTTTGAGTCCGGATTTTGGAGAAATGGCATTAAATCCTGGTTTATCAATTCGCTATTTTCCTTTCTGCCAGTCTTTAACAAAATCGTTCTAATCATCATGGTTCTTTAATATGGGCCATAGCTTATTTCTTTGACATTATTTGTTTGAAATTCCATACATCACAGCTCAAATGGAATCCTCCCTCAACAACCCACAAAGTTGGAAGTAAAAAGTGTATGGGACCATCAGTCATTTTACGAATGAGAAATTATGGAACTGTTTTAATCTTTTAAACAGTGTTACTTGCTTCCTTTAACTCATTTGATGCGACTGTTCTTGGAAAAGCCCACCAGATGAACTTGTACATAATACATTTACTACCCTAAAGGTGTGATCCATCATTGGATGTTGTAAGCAGCTGAGAGTTAACAGGACATTTGCCTTTGTGTAATTAAAGTTATTAGGTGCATGTTTAAAATAAAAGAGTTTGAGGAGGATACTGCATGCTGGCAGTCATGTAGTCTCTTCACATCATCAGCACCATGTTAATTGAATTTTCTATTCAAAAAGATTCCTGAGGCTTATAAAGCAGAAATAGTGAAATAATTTGTTAAATTCTGGAAAGTGGTTTTCCTCTTCTGCCCTTGTAGTTTTCAGTGTTGAAGATTACATTGGATACAGTGGAGGATTTACAAATCTGTGATTACAATCTTAAAATCCACCATGTTGCAGTGATCATAAATGTGCTTGGCGATCACTGATTTGTTGTACTGTCCTAGTGGGTGGGCACTGCATTCATGCTCTTCATACCAGGTTTTTACAGTGCATATGGTTAGACCAATGTAAATGTTTCCACACTCGTGCACACTGAAGTATTACCAGCAAATGGGTGGAAAGTGGTAACCTGAAAAATGTCTTCCTTTTGTACTGGAATGTTCTCCTTTACTGACTGAATTTCCCTTTTGATCTGCCTCTTGGGGTACCCATTCCTTGTGAATACAGTTCTCAGCTATTCTAACTCCTGTAATATCCTCTCTCTGTCAGAAATAGAAATAGCTCTTATCCTATGTACATGGTATATCAAAATTAAGATAAAAAAGATAGGAGTCCATCCTTTTCACTCCCATTGCAAACTTAATTAATGCTTGAATGAATTCTACTAAAATATTCCTTTGGACTATTTGACAAACATGTCATCAACATATCAGAATAAAAAACATGTACGCTTGAGAACTCCTTGAATTTTTCAATGTATAAGCTGTCAACTACAGGAGAAAGTGGGGACCCTGTGGTGGGTGAGTGGTAACGCCGTGGTCTTGCATTTGGGAATCCCCATCTGGCTATCCAGATGTTTGTTTCCCACAGTTTTCCCGAAATCACTCCAGGTGAATACCACAATGGTTTCTTCAAAAGGCCATGGACGCATTTCTTCCCGTTTCTTGCCCCAATCCTTTCCCACCTCTGATGATCTCAGAAAAAAAATACCCACCCACTTGTTCTTAGAATTACCCTCAGTATTTGAAATATGAGGATATCAGCACATGTTTGAGTAGGTCCACGGTGGCTGGTTCAGGCTGGTAGTGTATCAGCGCTAGCTTACCCTTGTTTGGAATATGGGAGAATAATGACAATATGTCAAAGCTGACCATTATATCTGTATCCTTCAGTTTCATGATCTTGATTATTTTAACAAATTCTGTGGAATTATCAATGTGGCAATTGCGAAGGCTGGCTGGTAGACTCCAAAGACAGGTCACATATTTTGGAGCAACAAAATTGCTGATGATTGGTTGTAGATGTATGATGTTTTATGTATCTTTGGCAGACCATATAGACTAGTTGGTCTGGCAATGTAACATTCAAGTTTCTTGTTAGTTTCTGTAAAGATTTGTGTTTCTTTAAATGCTCTGTTGACTTTCGGTCTTGATGATAGTCATTTTCTGAAAGCTGGTAGGAAGGATTATTGTTAAGGATGTTCCTCAACTTCCACTTGAACTGTTCTGCAGTAAGATGTATTGTAGCATTTCCCTCACTCTAGTGTGAGGCACTTTAAATTCCTCCCTTGTTACCTTGGTCCTCGAAGGTTTTGATTTTTCCAAGGCTCGACATGTCTCTGTAGATCTGTTCCAGTTTCTTCCCTGACAGTTTGCATTCTGGATTGTGATGATGCGTGTCTAATGCCAATAAATCGAGGACGTTTTATTACTGGCATACAGGGTAAATGCTATAGTATTGTTCACAGCAGAACAATACAGGCAGAAGATTAGGAACATCCTTGATGTTCTTTCCCACCAAATTATAGGCAAAGATTATACCAGCAAGATTAACAGCAAGACAAAGCCTCTATTGAAGGAAGCCAAATTTTCTGCAGAAGTAACTTGACATTGTGCTGCCAGACTGTCTAAGCCTTAAGGCCTGCCATAGATAAATAAGCAAAGCATATCTTTGTGGCCAAGTGTCAGCAAAATTGGCACTTCATCTTAACTACTAGTAAATTACCTTACATGCCTTTTGAGTTGTTCATCAGTCAGCCACCATGTCAGGAATTCTACAGAACTAGTTTTAGGTTTTCAAGCTCATGAAACTGAAGTATTAAAAAATAATGGCCAGCTTCGACACAGTATCATTATTCTCCTGTACCCCAAAGAAGGATAAACTATAGCTGATGCACTGCCCTTTTGAACCGGATACCGTGGACTCTAAGCGAATTCCAGGATGGTTCCTTTAAAAGGCCATGACCGAATCCTTTCCCATTCCTTGTCCCAAGTCCTTTCCACCTCTAATGACCAACATGTTTGTTGTGTGGCCCCAGGGCAATCATGTTTTAAATGAATACCCATGATATCTTAACAGAATTTATTCATGCATTAAGTTTATGATGGAAGTGAAAAGGATGGTCCCCTTCATTTTCTGGATATCTTAGTTTTGAAAAGAAGCCAGACTGAATGTTAGGGCATAGTGTGTACAGAAAAACAACCCAGACCAATTTCTGGGATAAATTAGTTTCCACTAACAAGTGCAGCCTTGTACTGTGTTAAATAGCCTTGTACATAGAGCAAGGACAATTTCTGACAGCAAGAGGAAAAATAGAAAGGGCAGTTCATTGTAAGTAGAATAGGAAGATACATCCAAGGCTACCACTTTCTTGTCATTCACTGGAAAAATTTCAGACAAAATTTGCCATGGTCCTTGCATGTCATGGCATCAAAAGTACTCGCTGTCTACTGGCGAAAATATGGGGTCACTTTCTTTCAGTTATTCATGATCTAGGCGTGAGGCATTTGTAATATCCTAAGTGATTGTAGAAAAACTTACATCAGCCAAACTATCGAACTATCCGACTTTAGAAAAGTGGTATGAAGAGAATAAATGGTAGCACAGTACAGCAAATTAGCGATCGCTGATAATTAAGCCCCAGATTTTTAGGTTCTAAAAAACCATATTTAGGATTATTCAACTCACGTTTTAGGCTTTTATAGGTTTTTAAAATTCTGATTTAGGAACTTTCAGGTTTTTAAGGGAAATAAAATTTAAAACACGCTATATACATTGCCGGTCCTCACATATGCCTGCCAGACTTGGACCCTAAATAGCCACACGAAGCAAAAACTGAGAACTGCCCAGCGAAGTATGGAAAGAGCAATGCTAGGGTTTACAAGAAGAGACAGGAAAAGGGCCGTGCACATCCGTTCAATAACTAAAGTAACAGACATCTTAAAAAGAGTCATGACCCAAAAATGGCAATGGGCCGGTCATGTTGCTCGCAAAAGAGATGAAAGATGGACTACGATAGTGCTGGATTGGATACTGAGAAACCTGAAAAGAGCAAGAGGAAGACCCCCGGATCGCTGGGATAAGGAAATACGTCGAGTTACAGGCGTGAACTGGAAGAGGGTGGCTCAGGATCGATCGGCCTGGAAAGAACTACAGCAAAACTATGTAGAATTAAATTCTAATATATAACTCATCAGGCTTAAAGAGGCTACATCCTGAAAAAAATGATCGATATAGCTGCAATAATAATAATAATAATAATAATAATATACATTGCCATAGTGTTAAAAAAAATTGTGACTTTGTAATACAATGTCAAGTACTCCTTAAAACTTCTAACATGACATTGCTCGATCACATTAAAACATGTGAAATAAACCACTATAATGTTCAAAACATTTCGTCTCTATTGTGTATGGTAAACAACCCATTTAAAACTTCAAATATGACGCTGAACAATGAAATATTTTGACAGATTTTCAGGAGTAAACCCTCCTCTCTCTTCCATTAAAATTCTCTTGAATGCGGAAAAACTACGCTCTACATCAAATGAGGTAAGAGGGACGAACTTTTTTGTTTTTTTGTTTATTGGCTTTAGGATTTGATATACCATACAGCCAGCTTAATATACATAAACACTCGTTTTGTTTCATTACATTACATTACATGTATATTACATGTATTATTACATTAAATGTATATTTCTGTATTTTTTATAAAGTCTCTAATAATAGTGTATATTTTCCTGTTGTTAGATGCAAGTAGTCCGGTGATACTTGTTGGGAGCGGCTGTCCTGCTCTCACTAGCGAGTTGATGAATGATTGCTGCTGCTGTCGGTATAGGGGGCACCTGAAGAACATATGGTTGAGATCTTGCGTTGATTGCCCGTCACATTGGCAGAGCGGTGTATCTGCTACATGGATGCGATATAGATGTTCCCGAAACGCACCATGGTTAAACCTCATATGAGTGATGGATGTTATGATGTTGCATTGCGTGTTCCAATTTGTAAACCAAGGTCGACGAGGTAGTTGTGGCTGTATCTTTGTGTATTGCCAGAGGGACGAACTTGATATCAGCGATTTGCTTAGGATTTGAATGCAAAATTTCTTGTTCCTTTAGTCCAGAGAGGACAACGGCCTATGTGTTCCATCCTCTTGAAATCTGGACTGCGGGCTAAAACAACTCCTGCTTCTTAGCTATAGACACCCCAACTGGTCCAGAAGCCATTTCGGCCCTCACTTCTTGGATGATTTGAAGTGCTTCCGTCAACGGTAGAGTGTCTCCTTCCAACTTCTTGATTGAAAATTCTAGGTTGTAAAAATTTGCCTTTATTTATGTCAACTCCTGTGCAGCTGGTTCTGAGTGCAACACTTTCTTTGCATTTATTACAGCAATAGCTTCGCTTTCATCTAATGATTCGATGATCTCCATAATGCTTTCATAGTTTTCTGCATAATATATTGCGGCTGAGAGCCAGTTCCCCCATCGTATCAATACTGGCTCGGGAGGGAGGGTTGTTGCCTGAAAGTAACGACTTGGCGCTTTCAGGAATATTTTCTTCATTGAAGAAATTATCTCGTTAACTACAGGGTGCTGTTCCCGAATTTTTTCAGCTACCCGTTAGAGCCCACAAGCTAGTCAGGTTACATGCGCCATTCCCTGATGGAATGCCTTCAAACACTCCCCTACTTTTATCATATAAGCTGCACTGTCTGTCACCAACAACCTCGTGTTTATCCTCGTGTTTTGGATCTGGTCCTAACACCTTTAATGCATCCCTTACAGTAATTGCCACAGTAGAGTGATTTGTCGTTGGAAGTTCTCTGCACATAATGACAAGGAGAATACTAGGTTCCTCAAATGCGAGCTTGCCCATAACAGCGCTGGCTATGTATCTACCGCAGGCATCTGTCGTCTCATCTACACTTAACCAGATGAAGTGGTCAGCAATGTCCACTTGTATTTTTTCAATGGTTTTCTCATACATCTGAGGCAAATAGTTCTTTCTTAAAGTGGATTCATCTCTTTCTGTTACAAAATTCTTCCAAAAAGGGTTAGGACTGCATTCTGGGGTGTTGAAGCTGGTATATTAGCAGCATTGAGAGCTTCACACAGACGCAGGTTAAACGAATCTTCTGCACCCAGCTTTGAACTTGTAATGAAACTCTGCTTCTGTTCGGAAGCATTTCTCCTGGTAACATTTGCCAAATGAGTTGCTGAATTCTGATGCTATAGTACATGGGATTGTTTTCTGCAGGCACCTATATAGATGGCAAAAATAAAAATAGTTCACCTGAATATAAAACCCCGTATAATACCCAGTTAATATTATGAAATTTCACCCAGCAGTCTAGACTCTGTCACTTTATGTTACTTTAGAAATGAAAACAAATAAAATTTATTTTTTAAAAAATTATAAAAGATATACGTATATAAAACAAATTAAACTTACCGGTTTTACACATACTTGGCAATATGTAATTTTCCCGTCTGTAGAAAAGTTCTTATCCGTT
Source organism: Vandiemenella viatica (assembly GCA_031002005.1). Classification (NCBI taxonomy): domain Eukaryota; kingdom Metazoa; phylum Arthropoda; class Insecta; order Orthoptera; family Morabidae; genus Vandiemenella; species Vandiemenella viatica. Next base: position 113,760,610 of record CM061921.1, read on the forward strand.
CCACTCTCTTAGAAGACTACTACTTTAGGATTTCTGATTAGGCATGATTGCTTTTAAAGAAGGAACTAAATGTATGTAGGCCTACACAATGTTTTATTTTCCGTGTTACCACTGAATGATGACGGTATACAACTGTTAATTTCTCAGAAAGAGTTCGTGTTCCTGAGATTTTTAGTGTTTAACATGCTATGTTTCTAACTTGCTTTGTCGATTTGTTTCTACTGAACTTAAACCTTTGTAATAATGTGAAGTTGCCACACCGCATTGTTACAGCTTTTCCCAATGTTACCGTCAACAATGAGGTTAAAACACATCATTTAGTATTGTGGTGAACAGTTATCCCAATGTTAAAATAAATCCATTTGTTTTACACTTAAACGTAGTTCGTTTACCCTCCAAGTTCGGCTTCACCCTCGGACTCTGCGAGGGATCATTCCTATACGGCTCACATTTACAGTGTCTTGGACAATAGGATTCACGTAGTAATAGATACAGCTGGGGATGGTGACTGGCCGGATCACCCATGTGACATTAACTTGGATCGATGTAGAAGAAGAAAACGAAATTTTTGAGAATGAAGGGGGAAAAGGAAGCAGCCGTAGCCTGTCAATAAGGCACTGTTCCGGCATTTGCCTAGAGGGGAAAAGGAAAACCACGAAATACCATTTCACAATAACCGACGGTGGGGCTTGAACCCATGGCGTCTCCCGGGTCCAGATTACTCGCCCACAGCCCGTTCCACTGAGCTAATCCGGTCGGTCATTTGTTTTATTTAAGTAACAAAATTATCGTCTGACTGGATCAGTACTTCGAATTAAGTGCCTTTAGGTTATAAAAACCGAATTAGGTCATAACATAAAAATTAGGTTATTTTAGGTCCTATTAAATTTACGAATATTATTAATTTATACAAAAGACGAAAAAGAAAGTTAAAATTTCGAGAATATAAGGTTGGGAACAAAATAGGTTCGAACCTAAGAATCCGGGGCTTACTGGTAATTAACCCTTGCAAAAAGATGGATTTTAACAATGTAAGGGTACTGCCCAGTACATTGCATTTTTGAGACTCTGTAGTTGAAGAAGCAGTCAAAATTAGACAGCTAGTACCTTCATCATAGGAGAGTCATGCAAGGGCAGCAGTGGCTGAGCCAGTTATAAAAAAGAGTTGTGTGGCACTAGCTGATTCAGAAGCTGCCAGTCCGTTGAACAGTACAGATGGATTCATATCTGAAGAAGATGGGGGAGCCAGCTGTCAAATTATTGTGTTTTTAGAACACAGTCTGTTGGTACACCTTTGAATATTTAATTCCAGTAGGAAAATTATTTTGCTAAGATGTGACCATGTGAAAATGAAATCCCTCTGCTACCCACCCACTGAAATGTAGATCTCAGAATATAACTTTTAATATAGATGTGTGGTCTGTTATACTTTGTCTCATCTTATGTGTGTGAATTATTTTTTTCTTTTAGGTTTGGGCTGTAACAATGAGAGTGAAGCTCAATGGACTCAGCATCAGCTAAATTTTGATAGCTTACTTGCAGAACTGTCTTCCACAGCTGATTCTGTAACAGGTGCTAGTTCAATTTCTTTGGAAGAAAAATCAAAAGCATCTCGAGCAAGAGTTCAGTAAGTAATTAAGGATTTCTTTCTTTTTTAAAAAAAAAAAAAAAAAAAAAATTAAATATAAAGTGGAAAGGTCACATGATACAACCTCTGGAAAGATATTTTTTCCACCCTTGTGGATTCAGTCAGCGAACGACACTATATAATGGAAGTTATTCAGAGGTGTAGTTTTGTTTACAACTGTTAATAACGGACAATTATTCTTCACAACATTTTATTCAATTCTGTATTTTCAGTACTAGAACTGAAAAATTATAATCTTCACTATTAAACATACAAATCAAAAATAATATTTTACCACCATTGGTTTGAGCATTTTGATAAGAAAACAAATGCCACTTCTCATCACCATAAATAGCACAAAAACAATCTGCAACTGAGTTAATGTTCTGGCCTCGTATTCGGGAAGACACCAGTTCGAATCCCTGTCCGGGCATACAGATTTGGGTTTTCCATGGTTTCCCCAAATCACGCCAGGCGATTGCCAGGATGCTTCCTTCAAAAGGCCATGGCCGACTTCCTTCCGGTTCCTTGTCCCCAGTCCCATCTCACTTCTGACCTCGATGTCAACAAGGTGTAAAGCCTTAAGAGAAACAAAAAAAAACTGTGGTGTTTGTTTCCTTGTACATAAATGGAAATTTTTATCATGCTAGGTAAAGAGGAAATTCATTCAAAGTTTTCTATGTAGGATAGATAGCTATGTCATAGTTTTGATTATATACTGCCATGCCAAAGGTCATGGAATACTAGGATGTAAATGTGCAGATGAATCTTGTGTTGCTCCATTAGTCTATGACTAGGCAAATGGTTGTCAGTGCTATCAATTTATCTTATGAAACATTTGTTAATGACTATCTGATGAGAATTTGCATTCTTTGTTTGCAAAATGATAGTTGGAGACAGACACGTGGGGCATAGTGTTTCAGAATTTAGGAAGCTGTGCTTCACATTTTCGAGGGTGTACAAATAGTGGTTCTCGGTGATGTTACCTTCCACCAGCAGCAGTGCAGTGCCATGTGTTTGTGCCAGCAGACTAACAACACTGAATGAACTGGCTGCCACAGTCACATTAGAGACTTGCCTGTGTGGCATTGATAATGTAAGGAAGCAGTGTCTTTACTCACAGCACAGTGTCGGCATCAGCAGTTGGTCTGTGTTTGTGAGCACATGCATTGGATAGATGACTGGAAGAAAGTGGCTTGATCTGATAGTACATGCCAATGGTCAGATTTGAATATGGTGTAAACTCAGTGACACTGTGGATTCAACTTGTCAGCAAGGCATTGTGCAAGCTAGTGGTGACTCTATAATGCCTTGTTTACCTAGAGTTGATCAAACTGAACTGGTCCATGACAGGACATTGGTATGCTCAATTGATTGGTGACCTTCTGCAGCACTTTATGCACTTCACATATCCTGATGATGATGAGAAATTTCAGAATGCTATGTCACTGGCCCAGATTGTGTAAGATTTGATGAGGTGCACTCTGGGTATTTCCAGCAAATGATTTGGTCACCTAGATTTTCAAATATGAATCCCTAAGAGCATGGTTAGGAAGTGATTGACAGCTGTTTGTGCATGCGGTTCAACACCTGCAACAATGACACAGTTATCGAAACAGTGTGGCTACAGATTCCCACTGGTGATTTCTGTTGAATAATTAAGCTGACGGAATATCGAATTGCTGCTCTTGGACGAGCTAAAAGAGGCATTATGGTATCCTGTGACTCTTGTGATGTTTGGTGTACTATTACTACAGAAATATGCGATTCCAATTTTCTGTCTGTGTGGTGTTAGCATTTAATGTATTTTAAAATTTATGAATTTAGTATTTGCAGTTTACAAATATATTTGGGGAAATGCATTTCAGCTTAGTGATAAATATGTAATAATAATTACAGTCATAGATTCAAAAAAAAAAAAAAAAAACTAAATTAAGGTACAAGTGACAGATCTGAAACAATTCCAAAGGCTATACATGTTACAGAATATTAAATTGGCCAAATCTGTTTAGTAGTATGAACTAAATCAGTTTATTTAATTTGTCATGCAATTGGTCCCTGTTTCAGAGTACTGAGCAACAGATTGTTTCTTTAAAGTTTAAAATCACAGTTAGCAGAAGAGGAAGCTTAGTATGTATTCATAAAGAATATTATGTTTGAAGGGGAACTCTCAAACATACAGCTATAAATTTGTGTGGCTGTGTTAGGAAGACAGGAGAGATTCAATTGGATTTTAGTAAAAGTAATATCTTCACACTTCCAAAGAAAGCACAAACTGACAAATGTGAGAATTATCACACTATAAGTCTAACATTTCATGCTTCAGAACTACTGACCAGGATAATATACAGAAGACAGTCGAAGAGTTAGTAGGTGAAGATCAGTTTGGGTTTAGGAAAAACCACGATACAAGAGAAACAATTCTGGATTTAAGATTAATACTTGGGCGGGTCAAGAAAATCGAATATTTTTTATGGCATTTCTTGATTTAGAAAAAGCTTTTGATAATGTTATGTGGGACAAGATGTTCAAAATTTTAAAGAAGTCAGGTCTGAAGTATTAAGATAGGAGACTACTTTATTATCTATCAAAGAATCAAGTGGCTGTAATAAAAGTAGAAAATAATGAGAGACATGCATCAGTTAGAAAGGATGTGAGATGAGGTTGTAGCCTATCCCCATTAATATTCAACTTGTATGTAAAGGAATTAAAGGAAAAATTTGAATGTGGCATAAGTATTCTAGGAGAAATAATCGGTATGTTAGCAGAACAGTCTGAGAATGAATAAACAAAATACTGGTATTGATATTATCATCTCAAATGTGTTAAGAATGGATGGTGGTGACATCAAACAAAACCTAAAACCATTATTTGGGTTGATTGTGGAATCTTGCTGTATTCCAGAGAACTGGAAATGTGTCATATTAGTCGTGATTCATTTAGGAATGAGAACCATGGCAGAGTGATCTAGAAAGACGCTCATTGGAAATGAAGTTAATTGCAATAAAGAGTCAACTTGAAAGGTACACAGGTGGAAATGAGGGAATAATGCTGGTTCAAAGAACAAAATATAAATATCTTGGTATAATGATTCAGTGGAAACAAATTATCAAATTAAAATGAAAGCAAAGATAGTAGAAGGAGTTATAGTTCGGTCAGGGACCAGCAGGATGTAAGCACCTTAGAATTTGGTTAAATTCTATTTTTCTTTGCTATAGGGCATAAGGCTTCCAGAAATTGTAAAATTTTTCTTCTCGTAACTATAGGACTTGGGAGACACGATTCACGCAGAAGCCGATACTGCAGTCTAACTCAGAACATAAGGCGATTTAAAAGCAATAAAATAATTCAGCACATAATACAAACCCTAAATAAACAATTAATAATAGTAAATAACCTTTAAACTAGCCTGAACCTGCGAAATCCATAGTTATCCAACTTGTAAACAGTCGATTTTGACTACGTGACTATCACTAATTCTCAACACTTTTCGATGCAGTAAAGTATTTTTATAATAATAATCCGAAAGAAAGCTAAATACACTAAAAACCCATAGAAATAAAGTAAAAACAATTTTAAACACTTCATTGAACACACTTGCATTTTCAACACCGCATAAAAACACATTTTCGATAATTTCCTGAGCTAGCAAGTAAATTTTATGTAATAGGAAAGAACATGGTACAACTTGTAAAAGTTTTAAAACATTCCACTCAGTATAACGAACGAACATTAAATCAGTTTTCAAGTTATAACATCGTAAATAAAAACGTGGCAACTTTCAAAATTAAACTGAATTACTAAGACCACCTCAGTGAACAAAATAACTTTTAAAATGTATAATACAATAAAAGTTCAGATGATAACACTTTTTCGAAATAAGCAGCACTTTAATAATAATTAACGAGAGACTAGTTTTTTTTAACATGTCTGCTGAATAGCTTTCACCTCCGTTTTTGTGAGGTTAATAACTTCTATAATACACCACCAATAATAATAAAAGTTATATTTTTAAATCAGGTGCAATCGCAGAACAAAATGACAGGGGTTTAAACACGATAATTTGTAATCCAGCGGTAATTTCTAAAATTGTGGAAACGAAGTACCAACAAGGGGATTTACCAACATTTTTCAGGAAGTCAGTTACTATTGCGCACACACATTTAAATTTTTTTACAATAAACTGAATAAATTTAGAACCAAAGTCATCATAAACTCGACAAACCTACACATCACATACTATACACTGTAAAATTCTGAACACTGGGGATAACAAAATTTTAACCAACTATTTTGGATGGCGAAACGCTACAGAAGGCAGGCGTCAAAAGGTATATAACACCGTGTGGAGGCAATCTGTCTTGTCTTGTATTTTATGTCGTGAGGCCGGCAATGTGTTAGTTAGTTTCGAGAAAACCGTTCGGTGGCGCTGGAGTCAGTCAATGATCATTGGCTACCGGAAGACACTCAGTTTGCAGCAACATGTGCTGTACTGGTAACCATGACAGAATGCTTTCGTAGGAGCGAAGTATAAACAGTCACAATGAAACTTTAGTTCTGAATTTAACGGGGTTTAGTCTGGTATTTATTCCTCTTCATAACTTGAGATTTTTGGAGATGTTTAGTCCGATTTAGCCATTTCAACTGTAATTGTGACTTTTAAATGTGACTGTGAAATATATTGAAAATTTTTCGTGAAGTTAACAGTGCATATTTTCGTAGTGAATAGTAACCTTTTCTTTCCTAAGGAATAAGGAAAGTGGTGACCGTAATGCATTACAGTTGATTTATCCAGGCTCACACATGGTTATTCAGTTTTATTAAAGAAAATTTTGTCAGAACTCAAAGCAAGTTGGAGGTTAGTTAAGGTGATTAAACCAATACTTCACCCCGGTATGTGGTTATGTCCCTTACAAGGACTTGGTCGTGGCATTCAGGAGGATGTGGGTTCAGATCCCTCACTGGCCAACCAAATTTTGGTTTTCCATGGTTTCCCTTAATCACTCTAGGCAAATGCCAAAATAGGTCCTTCAAACAGCAATGGGTGAATTCCAATCCACTGTCCCCAGTCCTCTTTCATTTCTAATCACCTCTACATTGAAATATTAATGTAACTTATCAAAGATGATGGTTGCACTGCATTGATATTAAAAACATACACTCAAAACCTTGAAAATCCTTCGTCAGCAGAAGAACTTGGTGTGCACAGCGTAAGACACCTTGTTGAAATGCTACCATTTGTGGCTACTGAAAGAATGGATATTGCTGTCAAGGGGTTCAAAATTGATTGACCAAAGGAAAGGGACTGGGATTGAATATCGAAGAGAATATACCTAAATACCAGCCAAACTCTGTGTGATTATTAAGAATGAAGAAACTAGGGGATTAAAAAGGCCCCACAGATTCTAATCATAAATTAAAATATGTTAACTTGAATAATAATCAAATCAGTAATGTTACTGAAGTGTTCAGTACATATGAAAGATTGTTAGAAAACAAATTAGTATGGGCATTGTGGACCAAGTTGTCCTCCATCCAGTGGTTTGAAAAATTTTATGGTATGTTTCACTTTGTCTCTTTGAAATTCTGCTATTTTCAATGACAACATAAAAAAGAAAAGAAAAAGAAAGAAAGAACCAGATAAAAGAAATGATTGGGTAAAAAAGAAGATGAAACTGAGCAAGGAGAAGATAGTACAGGGGGGAAGGAAATAAAACACTAGTACTAATAGGGTTGTAATTGTTGTTTATGGGAATAATTATTTGTAAGTTTATACTTTCATTTTTTGGAGACCTGTATAATTATTCTATTTGGAGTAATACACTACTATTTTCCCCATTTATTTGTTAAAATCAATGATGTTTAATGTGTCTCAACTCTACAATTGATAAAAAAAACTCTTGGTTTGTACTTAACATATTTAGCTGCCATCCCATTTTATATTTTTGCAATAAATAAGGGTTTTACATGTGTTCAATATTTGTATTGTATTTATCCCTTACCCCACTTCCTACAACCCCTCCTTCTTACTTTATTCATCTATTATATTCAATTATTTGCTCAGCTTATAGAAACAAAATAGACAGTTACATCATTAAAAGATTATATAAAAAAGTTTGACACAACCACCATTGTCACACTCACCAATTGGAAAGGCTGGCATCCAGTGCATTTTTTTTTGGGGGGGGGGGGGGAGTGGCATATGGAGCAAACCAGATCATTTCTACATCCTCTACTTAAATTTTTTTGCCTATTTTTCCTTGTTTATTACGTATATCTGTTATAATAATTATAATTCCGTGTGGTCGGAATGACCTGGTGGCAGAGTTTCTACTGGCTGCGCATTCCGCCCCTGTCGTAGCAGCCTTAACCTAGCCCAGGTACAGGGGACCTACAGTTTAACGTGGAATCCGAACCACGGAAGCGTTCTGGTGTACATCACATTCCACAGCAGGCTGTGCCAGAGGTGAGGGTCGGGTTAAGTGCTAATGAAAATCCCCGCCGAGACAGGGATTCGAACCAGGGACCTTTCGATCTCCAGTCAGATGCCTTAACCACTGAGCCACCCACTGTATATATCTGTTAAGGTACCATATTAAAAAGAAATTAAGAAAAGGAATTAAAAATAAAAAAGAAGAATCAACAACTGCAAATATTGTCATACTTCACGTGCTTATTCGGCAAATATTCAACAAATGAGAACCTCCTACGAAAGGGCTCTAATTTTTTACCGATCATGAGTTGATCACCGCATGCATAAACTTTTTGGCAGTTTATTGAAAGAGTCAAAAAATATTATCTCACTCCAGCTAACTTATCACTTTTTGGAAATTTCTTTGACACTCAGTAAGTATAAAATACTTAAAAAAGGCCAATATTTCTGCTCTGTTATTGTCACCCATGCGCCTCTTAAGAGTTGAATGCAAATGTTTGTTTGCTCTATGAGAATCAATAATTTTACTGTTTATAATCTTCTGGAAAGCAGAAAGTTCGTCAGTTACATCATCACAGTTTTTGTAAATTGGAAGAATGGTTTTCAATACATTTTTACAAGGCGTTCTTGTGAATTTGCTCATCACTGGACTTTTCTTCTTTATATGAATTTTGCCTAACTCTTTCAGGTCCTTCCTCTTACCATTTTCATTTTGTAAATTGTTTTTACAAAAACATCGTCATTACCTGAATCGCTGACAACATCTGTAGAGTCGTCTCATGTCGGAGAAACACGTGGAAGTTCAAGAATGTCTCAGTCAATTTCTGAGTCAGCTTCGTGATCAGAATGTTTAATGAACTCTGATTCATCGAAATCCGATGCACTGTTGACAGCTCTGACTGCCTCTTCATCCAAAGTTCTTGTAAAACCTGCTGACAGTCTTCAAAAGAGATATAATCTTTTCTTGACATACTTGGAAAGGTGGCGTACTCGTTTCGCCAATGCGATGCGTTACGTGCACCTAGAAAGATTAATGAGGGAAGTCAGAAGCTAGACTGAATGGATCAGCTAGGCACATTGTTGATGGGGATTGTTACTAGTAGGGTAGGAGGAGGATAAATAATTAGGAAGGGATGGTCTCTTATTAAAAACTGCTATGTCCTTACGGCGGCCGAACGTCACACGGCGGAAAGGCAGTCCACAGGAGACGGTCACGAACAACCCAAACAAGTTCCAGGAGCAGGCCGAAACGTAATCCAAAAAACGCGCACTGGCAGAGTCCGGCGTGAGGTTCACAGAGTCCGAAGAGAGTACCAAACCGTAGCCAAGAACAAGCACTGTCAGAGTCCGAGAGGCGATTCACATTAAGAGAGAGTACCGAAAGCGCAGTGAATACTGGAGCTGCGCGGGCTTTATTTATATGTGCGGCGGGTCGGCTCCGATTGGCCGCGGCGGAAAACTATGATGTGGTGGCGCTGGTTGGCCCGATGCCAGCGCCCTCTATATGAGGTCGACATCCATGCCCTCTGCCGGGCATGCGGCGATGTCGGGACGGGATACCAGAAATATCTCTCCAGCTCCAGTTGAGGGTTAAAATAAAGAGGCCCAGGGTATGCTTATTTGGATTTAATTTTACATGCCTACCCAACACCACTCCACGTAAAAAATGGGTTTTTCCTTAAAATATGGCAATTATAAATTTTCTCCCTATTCTATATTAGCAATGAAATTGGGTTGCAGCTGTGTTCTCACTGTGGTTTTTGATTTCTTGATTGATTCTTTCTATACAGTCAAAATAAGATAGGCTAGGGAAAAATAACCTTTCACTTACCACAGATGAAGGCGCAAGATGAACACGTAAAAAACACAAAAACAAACACAAATTGCACAATATTTCGGTGAGAAACCTTAGTCATGTGAGAGGCGAGATGTGGCGGGTCGGGTTGTGATCACATCTTTCCCCCCTGCCATATGTCTCACCTCTCACATGACTAAGGTTTCTCTCCGAAATATTGTGCAATTTGCGTTTGTTTTTGTGTTTTTTACGTGTTCATCTAACCCTCCTGCCTTCATCTGTGATTAGTGATGCATTATTTTTCCATGTCCTATCTTATTTTTAGTGCTCAATGGCAGTTTCTTTGTTTCCATTATCCATATTTTTATACAATCAGGTTGATTGAAATGGTTTCTCAGAAATTATTTAAATTAATTATACATATTTTGTAAAATCTAATTTTTGAGGCCATTTGATTTGTTTGAAAAACACTTGCCCTTATCGCAACAAAATGGTTAGGTTGCACTAATGTTTTAGTCTATGGAATTGTATGCTTTCTAAGGCTTAGCTTCTGTAGCTGTTTTCATGCTCTATGTATGACATTTCAGAAAAATAAGTTTAAGCCCAATAATAGATTTTCATAGCAGAGCCTTAGGAATAACATTAAATATACATAGGTTTAGGTTGTTAAATTATGGGAGGATCACCTAGTGGCTCTTATACTGGTGAATTACAGGTTATTTCCATTTGATAAATCAAGTTGTGATAATGTGTTGTTATTTTACTGCAAATGTTGAATTCAGTGGGTTGGAGATATTGGAGATGCTCTCCATAGCTTCAGGTGATCGTAAGCTTGCTAGAAATTTTGGTTTAATTCTAAATTGCAATACCACAATTCAAAAGTGCTTCACAAGTAATACTATCTCCTTTGTTGTAATGTGTACTTGACATTTCAGCTTCTCTCTGTTGCAAAAAGTCACAAGAAATTTACGATTACATTTCCATGGCTTTTATAAAAATTTTCTCCTGGCCCAGGATGCATTTCAACCTAACTACAATTGCTAGGAAGAAAACAAAACCGTTTACATTGATATGATTTCAACCTAATTACGACTGCTAGGATGAAAACAAAACAATTTATGTTGATATGATCTCTGTACTGACAATAGTATTGGAGTAAAGTATTTAAAACTTTATATTCCATGTGGCAGAAAGTTGTTCTGCATTTTTAACTGTCTAAAAAAGGGGAGTATATTTGCCACTGGAAGAATTATTACATGACCACAATATTAAAAATGTCTTTGAATTGAGATATGTCAGACACTGATTAAAAAGTACTCAGTTCTCACTGAGATCATTCCAGTTTTGACTAACATAATTTTCCTTAATTGATGTGAACATTGTGATGGTTCAGCTACTTAATAAAAATGAATGATGACAAAAATGGGCACAAAAATATTTTGATGATTATTGAAGCTCTACTATCTCTACATATACTATCTGATTCAAGCTTTATTGACTATAATCATAGGAGCTGTGTTTACTGGCCAAATAGTTTTTTTCCATGGTTATAATTGAAAATTATAATTTAATTTTTTTTGTTTGTAGGCTCGTGTTTTTTCATAACTGACAGATATATATTTTTTTTTTATTTTTTTTTTTTAAATAGCTAATGTTATCCTTTATGTGATGTCATTAATTTCTGCTAAACTGACATTAAATTATCATAGTCATATGCAGGCCACATAAAATTATACCATAGTAATGGTGATCCTCATTTTTTGCTTACAGTTACCACAAGTTTACCAGAGGAAAAGATGTCAGTCGATACAGTGCCAAAGACATGGCTTGTATTATAGGTAAGAAGGAAGCAAATAAAAGTGATGACAAATGTGACATATTTAAAAATGAGCAATGTGCAACTATTAACGCTGGAAAAATTGTTTCTGTAACAACAAAAGAAACTGAAAATAGTGCAGAATGGTATAATGAACTTCCAGGAAAACTACAAAGAAATAAGTTAAATAAAACTGATTCTTCTTCATCAAGTGATGGAAGGTGTGAATATGTAGAAGGTTTTGAAATGAAACCCAAGAAACAAAAGAGTGAAAATAAATTGGAGATTTTGAAAGAAATTTCAAATGTTACTGACCCTTCTGGAGAAAACACCGAGGAGAAAGATGAGTGTTCAGCTAGCAAGGTAGAAGAAGAGGATGCCAATCATTCACAGTTACTGAAAGCAGAAAAGAAGAAAAGAAAAAAGAAGAGAATAGAAATTATGGAAGTTACTGAAACACTGATTGATGATAAAATCCAGCAGATTTGTTCAGATTCAGAAGACGATTTGACAGTGGGATCAATGCAGGAGCGAGACAGTTGTCTGAAAAAATCACGGAAGAGAAAGAGGAAGAAAAGGGAAAATCAGGACTTTGCAGATGAGGAAATGCCTCTCCAAGGAGACCGTAGTGATCTCGATGTGACCGGGTCTGGTTATGACGGCGATGTTGAAGAAAGTGAAAGGAAGAGAAGTAAAAGATCAGAGGACGATATGGCAGTTGTTGATGAATTAAATTCTGAAGAGATCATATGTAATAGTTCCCTTGATGTGCCTTTTGAAGCTTTTAGGGAAAGTGACAGACCCATTGAAAATACCCAAAGCCAAAAAATTTATTCAAATATTGAAGTTAAAAGCCATTCAATAAAACTGAAAGCTAAGTTGTCAAAACTAAGACTGACTGAAGATAGTGGACCAATTGCGATACCTGATTCAGAAGATCATCAATTAAAAGTGAAGGAAAAAAGCAAAAAATCAAAAAAGAAACAGCAGGAAGACAAACAAATGGGATTCCAAGGTTCAAATTTATCTAAAATTGCTGGATATGGTGATCATTAAAGGATAAATTTCTTTTTTGCCATGTCGGAAGACACTGATAATATTGAACTGACAGGGGGGGGGGGGGGGAGGGGGGAATTTCAAAAAAAGAAGAGGTTGCTGAATTCAGTGAGGACATGTTGCTTAAATGAAGTAATAAAACATTAGCAGCAACATTAGATGAGTTCAGTGTTTGCAAAAATAAAAATAAAAAAATATATTTTAAAAGAAGTTGCAGGGTAAACTGGAGGATCGTGTACATAGGGGCTAAATTTTAGGTTGAACTTCTTTGATCTGGGGAGCCTTATACAGAAGTACATTTATTAAAGTTGGTAATTGATTGTCACGGCAGCCATCTAAGAGATTAACTGGTTCAATTTTTGTGCCTTGGTAGTCTTCTCTTGTCATATTTGCAGTATCAAAGTGTGTTATGCCAAAATTCAAAAGATGAAAATATTGAAGTGGTGTAGAAAATATCTCTTGATACTATCTTCAGCACTTACTGTAGCTGAAAGCAGGAGGGTTTGTCAACAAACAAGATGCACAACGTTTGGGTTTTAAAAGTAAATAAGAGATTCATTAAGTCCTTCGCTAAATCTACACATGAACACATTAACATTATTGGTTGCCATTGGTACATAAAGAATCTGGTGTGCAAAGAGGAAAGGATGACTTATAAGAAAAGAGTATATATATTAGTGGTTGGGAGAATGCAAGTAAACAGAAGTAGGGCAGAGGTGACAACAGAGGAGAAAAAGTTTAAGTATATAAAATTGGGTTTATGAAATGTAACTTAAAAAAGTAAAAAAAAATGAAACAAGTGATGGCATTATGAAGGGGGAAGGTATTTTTTGCAGATTGTGGCCAGGATCTTGTCTGGATTCCAAGGATTTGTTGCTTATATCTGGAACAGAACAATGTTAAGACAGATGATGATGAGTGAATTAAGAATCGGTCTGATAGTTGTGAAATATATTGAAAAATTGAAGAAATGGTAGTCAAAGAAGTCTCAGGTACATACACTGAGAACTACAGTTTTTAGTGAATCTTGATGGCTATGATAACAATATTAATATCGAGCTATTCAAAACACTTGAAAGAGAAGTCAAGTAGTTAAATTTTTGTGCCTTGTGTGACATCAGGAGTAAAGAAATAAATAAAACAATTGAAAAAGGACAGGTTATTTCCAAATCTGTTTATTAAATGTGAAACAAAAGTTGGTAGGTTTCCTACCAACAGAAAATAATCCTGCTGTTTTAATAAGAATTATGAAAAGATGAAACAGTTGGCATAGTGAAACCAAAGAAAGAATCAACAAAACTGTAGTAGTGTAACAATAAGCTTCAGGTTAAAATCATCTGAAATTTCAGGATGTTATTGTATTTATACCACAAACTTTTATTTACATATAGTGTCCAGATTGGACAGTGTGTTTTTACTGTGCCTGATTGTAATAAATAATTAATAATACTAAAAACAAAAACTGTTAGATTGTAATCTCTTTTTTTCTGTTGTTGGTATTACAGACTGATGGAAGATTGTAGAACTGCCTTTTTGTAGGCCTGTTGGAATATGTAAAATGTTACACTGACAGTAACTAAAGTATAGCATAACATTCTGGTTGGATAAAACATTAAAGATGCATCTAACCGTCACACATTCCGGTAGTTGGTGTGAACTAAGTATTCCTACACACCATAAACATTGTGTTTTGTAGACTGATCTGATGCAGATTTTTAACAAAACATACATACTAATTTGTTTTCTGTATTCATGTCATTGATTCCTTTTACCATTCTTACCTTCCACACTACATTCTTTTACTAAGTTAACAAGTCTTTAATATTGCATGATAAATGCAATTAACATATCTCATAATTTTATTAGGTTTCTTCTACAAGATTCATTTGTTGCCAAAGTGGGTCAATTTCTGTTTGTTTTAGCAGTGATCTGAAACACTTTAATTCCCTTTCTCTGCATGATGCTTATAGCCTAGCTTCATCTTGCGTACAAAACTACTCTTAAAACATCTCAGAAATTTAATAACTCTTAGTGTTAACCTGTTTCCAATTTACCTATCTTTCTTGTATTTGTGTTGGTCTACAGCATAGGTTCCCAATGTTTTATGATTTACAGCCTCTTTTCCTGAAAAATAAAAGTTACTCATCGCCCCCTTTTCAGAAAAAAAAACACACTGCTCCCTTCTTGTAATCAATAATGTAACCTGTAGTGGTCCAATGTTTTTGATAATAACCAGATTTTTGAAATAGTGATTCCATGATGCCCATCTTAGGTGAAGTGTATTGTATACTATATTGAAAAAGAGGGACAGATTTTTTAAAAATTACTTTATGAAAAGATATTAATGATATTGGTATATTGTTAATAGTATTATTAACAAATATGTACTGTATATATATATAAAACATTTGGATAGGAGAAAAACCACCGCTTACCATAGAGGAGGATTCCTGTGGTGTCGAGACATGGAGAAAATACGTACACACATAGAGTAAAATTTTCGAACCTATAACACTTCTTCAGTAGTAGAGTGAGATGGCTGCATGATAGAGGCTGGCAGCCAACTGAGTTAGCCAACAAGGCCGGTAGCTCATGGTGGGGTAGAAACAACATGGCAGGAAGTGAAGGTGGGGGTAGAAAGGCATAAACCAGAAAGTAACAATAAACAGATAATGAACCAGTCTATAGGAACCTGTCGTGAAAGTGCAGTAGGCATCAGCTGATGGTCCTAAATAGCCTTTTACATCATGGGAGTATGTGAAAAACTGCGAAACATGTGAAATAAAACTAAAATAAATAAATAAATATATGGACATTAAAATTAAGCAAATTTCGAAGTTACAACTACATATAGATATGCTCTGGTGAGCGATGGTTCTTTAGGAAAAAATGGTCGGTGAGGGGGTTGGGTGGAAGGGGGGAGGGAGGTGCTATCTTAAATTTAGTCCTGGTGGTTGTTTGGTACCCAGTTGGTACTGATAAGCCAGTTCCCACCTTCTGAGTTCCGAGATGCTGCTTTTGTCCAAGAGGACCCTGATGGCGCGGACCACAAAATGTGTTGAAATTGTAGGTGCCATGAGTGGTGGCATGATGAGATACAAGGTGGTCAGTATATATATATTAGCTAGAGTACAGAGCTCACTATAATGACATTAATTTTTCTATATTCATGCCTCTTTAACAGCAATTTGAAATTGCCGCATTCAACTATTGACACAATCTGTTTCTTTTCTTTGCTAGTAAACTGATGAATTTTCTGAATCCTTTTTCTGCATATAAAGATGAGATTCCAATGCAAAAATTCTTTGATGCAGCCCATAATGTCGAATATAATATCGGGAAGCAGAGGGGCAGCTGTTTGTTCTCAACACCCCCTAAATTTGACTTGGACCAGAAACGCCCCCTATGATTTGTTCAATGCCCACCAGTTGGCGGTACTGCCCCATTTGAAAACCACTGGTCTACAGCTCCATGGTTGTCATAAACAAGTATCAGAATTTATCTGTGTCTTACAAGGCGCTCTTATACAGACAGACTACATTTCACTGTTTTAGGCCAGCTCATCTTGTAGCTTTCAAGCATTATTAACACCTCAACATAAATCTTTCAGCTTTTTTGTTGACCCAACTAAATTTAAAAATTGTAATATAAAAGTAACTTAATAGCAGGTGTTGACCAAAATTCAGTGTAACCAGTAAGTAAGCAAGAATAGGATGACATAACACTTGTTGCATTTCATCTTATGGATTATGTGTGTTGATTTTAAAACATTTATATCTCCATTTTACTGAATGTAATCGACACTTTCCCTCCAAATTTTTGGCACTAACAGTTGCTTATTTTACACACTTTCCATATTGTAAACAAAGTTCTGGAACATTACACACTAATATCAATATTTTATGTAAAAAGGTTACAAAATCCTTCATTTACTGGAGAGGGTGATGAGAGGATGTACCAGAGAAGTTAGGGAGTTGGGTTACAAAACTTTGATCAGATCATTTGTTGAATATGGTGGTGTAGTTTGGGGCCCACATTTTGGTTATCAAATACAGGAGTTGGAAGGTGTGCAAAGAAGAGCAGCTAGATTTGTTTGTGGAAATAATCACAGGACCCAATCGGTAACTGATATGATAAAGGAGCTGGATTGGGACTAATTGGAGGAAAGGAGGAGCGTGAAGATAGTGCTGGGAATGTACAGGGCATATGTTGGTGGTGGGGCTTGGAGGGATATTGGTCAAAGAATTAGGAGTAGTGCATGGAAGGGGAAAGGCGACCATGACCACAAGCTGGCACTCGATTTCATGCATAAGGGAGTAGAAAAATTTTCTTTCATTGGTAGGGTTGTCAGGGATTGGAACAAATTTCCAAGTGAAGTGATTTACCAAAAATGCTTAAGGAATTTAAAATTAAAATTTGTAAATTGAAAAAGTAAAAGGGGTGGAGGAATTTAACATTCCAATTATAGAAGAAAATTTAAAACAGTAGTATATATATGTAAAGGGGTAATTAGGTTATTAGAGGAATTGCCACCGGAATGTCAGCTCCATCACAATTAAAAATTAATAATAACTGTCCTTCTCTTACCTAATAATTGTTCCCATTAACGGCTTACAAGTAATTGAGCCACAAAGCTAAATAACTTAGCAGAATTGTCTCGATGGTATAATGATTAAATAATCACAAATTCCTAAAACAGAACTAAACTCTTTGTGATACTAAGAGTGAATGGGATGAAATGCCACATTACCTCATGGAGGGTGTCAAGCCAGCCTCTAAATCTTAAACAGTTTCCTCATAAGTAGTGATATCAGTGTTTTAATACTTATGACAGTAATGAAAAGGAAAATGCTTTCAGACTGTGAAAACAAGGGGAGGTTGGGAAAGTAAACCTCTCATTTCAAAGAATAAGGCAAGAGGGTAGCAACAAAACAAAAAAGAATAGCCCTTTTCACAATTTTTTGGTTTGAACCCTTAATCATTCTTTGTGGGATGAGATACGTGATAAGGGGTTACACCGAGTGTCATTATATTAGAGGCTGAATATGAAGTGAACAATTAATCACTACAAGATAATATTGTGATTGAAGATGGTGGTAATTAATAATTAAAGGGTATGGAAAGTAAGCCCATCACTTACCAAAGAAAATTGATAAATAGGAAAGTAGGCTATAATTATAAGTAGTTGTGGGCTGCCAGAGATTGAGGTCGAAGGATTCATGATGTGAGGGATATTTTGGTTGTTGGAGTTGTGTGAACTGTCATGGGCAGCCTCTGGATGGTCTAGTGCAGTGTTTCTCAAACTTTTATCTGCACATACCCCTATAAAATTTCCCATGCAGTGGCGAACCTCCTTAACAATAAACTTCGACCTTTTTTTTAACTCCACTATTGGCAAAAAAATGAGCGATGTTCACCATTGTGCGTGTTATACGCTTGAGATAGCCAGTCTGCCCCGCTTTGAGTGACACTGGTCTAGCGTATTGGTATGAAATTTTAGACTGTGGCTTGGCTTTTTGTCCTGATTAACACTAGGTTAAACTTGTGTGGTAGAAGCAGTATGATGTATGAGTTCTGTCACTTAATGTGTCCGGTATTGGCTTTCTCCTGTGGCCGGATTGGAATAGGTGGTTGTGTGTGGATACATAGTGCAAGTTTTAGAGTGAGGTCTTTTGCAGGAAAAGGATCCTTGTGGTAGTTTGTCCATATGTTTGTTCCTAATGATTCTGCCAAAGATGTTCCTGAGGGTACATTGTTCCCTGAAGCATGTGGAGAGAACGGTGAGGAGAATTTTGGAGAGGATGATGCACATTTTGGGAAAGAATGTAGGAAGTCATGTACAAGAAGAAAGATTTATTTAATGGACTAAATACTATGAGAGAACTTGATGATGAAATGGGTATGGTAATTTTAAGGTTTACAAGACGAGAGTGTCACTGCTAACCCCTGTATCTTGTACAGCAACAAAGGTTGTGTTCTGCAATCTGCTCCCTACACCATTTTTTATTGGGTCATTTTTTCCCACTTCTTAGTTTGGTATTAATTATTAATTTCTGTATATTTAGTAACAATAACAAAAATAAATAAAATGTTAACACCATTTCCTACAGTAATTCCTTAGTTGTTGATTGTATTATAGTCCCACGTGCAACTTTCAGCCAGATATTACTCTTAGGCAGGACTAGGCTTAAACAAAACAAATCTTATTTTTGTTCAATACCAATATGATTAGTGATGTATGTTCCAGGCATTTTTATTTGCAGTTGTCACTAAAGTTAGTGGTACTTTTTCCTGTTTTGCTTACATCCTGTGTGTACATCCTTAATGGAAATTAAATTTTGGATACAAATATTGTTTGTTAAAAGTTACAGTTATATTCATGCTATCATGATACTTTTGTTGAGGTTAACAGGCATTACAAACAAGTTCAAGGAGTGAAGATCAGTGTGGTTTCTTTCTGTCGGTGATAATGATATCTTGATGAAACTGAAAAAAGTTTTTCAGTATCTCGGTTACCTGTGTAGGAAGTTAATAAATCTGGTCATAGCTGTATTCCCATTATGACATCATTATATATATTTTTAAAGAAGCAACTCTGCAGTCTTCCATTATGTACTGCTATACTATATGCTTAGTTGTAATGGGGGTAAAACCTTGAATGTTACGGTGTAGAATTGTTATTTATTTCTTATCATTTATAATATCTGTTATATAGGAAGTAAAGAATGCTTAATACCATAATTACAAGAATAGAGAAAGAAGCTATCACTTGCCATTGCAGATGCCACAATGGTGGTAGAAGGGACATGATACGTGAAGAGACAAAAAACTAATCTGGACTATAATCAGTAAGGAGTGTGTTAGTCACCGTACTGTCATCACACTGTCTGCTCTCATAAGTGATTGTTTTATTCTCTGTCCTTAACATATAATTGTTTATACTGTTTTCTAAGTATGTGGTATACTTTTTTTTCCCAGTGTTTGCATCCTAATAGTTACTTTGATTTAATTAACTCATATCATTGTTGGGATCAATATTTATGAATTTCCTTCTTGCCTTTTAGTTTACACTCACTTGTAACATACTTTCTTATGTTTATGCCTGTACATTGTTTAAGGGATTAGTCTAGTCTAGAATGCTGAAAAATAGTTTTTCTTAACATATTTTTTTTTTTTTTTAAGTAAATAATATAATTGTGAAATGAACAATATGTAGTTTTATTCAGACAGTTATTTTCAATTAGAAAACATAATTTCTTTCTTGTTTGTCCAAAATGGCATTGATGAAGATGGCTTCGAGCAACATCAAGTTCCATTTGGACTAATATGACTAGTGTTTCCACCTCTCTTAGGCTTAAGAAACACTCTCGCAGCAAAATGCATAGGCATCCAATAGCAGAACGATAACAGTTAAGAGTTTCTAGGTACCTATCAGAAGTGACTAGGCTAGTGTTCGTGGGCAGTGGGCTAGGACAATTTTATACCTATCATCCCCCATGCAATGTCGGGCGTTGGATGTTTAGGTTGGATTCAGTTCATGAATAAAATTTGCATACTAGGTCAGTAGCAACACCTCATTTGGTCATAGCACATTTAGAGGTACTTCTACTATTTTTAAGAATGAGACAATAATTACTTCAAAGCACTTTTTCACAAAGCATTTCACAGATATGATCAATACGCACAAAGAACGTGTTGCTTGACAGTTTAGTACAATAATCAATCGCTCAATAGATTATGACGGTAATGCTTAAAGTGTGATTCTGATTGAAAGTTTAAGCCTCGGAGCTCGAGAGTGATGACTTGACATTCGTCTCTTTTCTGCTGCTGCACTACGTAGTAACTGACTTCTCCCCTTCAGCCTGTTGGTACTGATTAACCTATGGTATTTTTATTGCCACAGAATTGCATTAATTACTTCTATCGTTTGTTCCTGTATCGATTGAAGAAAACAAAAGCACATTTTGAATTGATCATTACCAAAATTTTTGAATGTATTTTTATTTATAATTTCTCCCACAATTCATAATAAAATCTTGTAGTTTTTTTAACATATTCTGCTGTGACTAAGCTCAAATAATGTATGCAATAATAAGATCAGTAGAACCCTAGTATATCTGTGAGAAAAATGGTTGATGTCAATGTTGGCCCACTAACCATGTGCACTTTACCAAGCATGCTCTGAGACCGATTTGGACGATTTTTTCTAGTGCTCTTGGTAGTGCAAACTATTGAAATTGAAAGAGAAAGAAATCAACTTTTTTAACTTGTAGACTAGACTAAGCCTTAAAGAAATTCTTTCAAACCATCATCTGTTTAATTCGAGCTCAAATTATAGTTTTGAACATACTCCCAAACATGAATGAGTCTGTAAAATGATTATTTTAACTATATTAAATACATGTGTGATTCGCTAAATTGATTTCAAATTTTCTTTGATGGGTAAAAAAAAAAATTTTTTTTTACTTCCTTCCTTGCTGTCCTTGTGGTCTATTTCAGAAAGGGTATGGAAAGTTCTTAATTTTTGTAAACATTTCAAATGGTATTCTATTTCTATTTGTAGCAACACTATATTAACTGTTAATATTGAACTGAAGATAAACGTTAGTTTTAGTGATGTTTAGGCATATTGCCTGTGTTGTATTAAATTTTTATGCTTTCGTTGACCTTCGTCGTCACTTTTCCCAATCTGTAGCGAGTATTTTGTTATATTGTGCTAATTATTGTTGTTGTTCTTTTATGCTTTTTCTTCTCTTTCCTAATACCATTCGTCCACTTAAATCTATTTTCAGGAACCAGGAGCATTCTCTCTAGTTTCTTTGATATGCATTAATTAATTTGTATGGTGCCATTTTAAGTACCTTTTACTGATGAAAAATGCTGTATTTTGAAGAGATTAAAGTTCATTATTGATGTATTCCTTTGAAGCAACAGTTAATATATATGTATTCCCTTGAATATTCTGAGTACAATAATTCATTTGTTTGTGCTTGTAATATTTGTAAAGTGAGCTACACTTGAATGGTCTTAGCAAGTGAGTAGCAATTACACATTGTGTCTCTATGATGGTGTAGAAGACAGTTTAAACTAGTTTCTATTGTGATTAATCAGGGATCAAGGCTGCATAGACATGGTGTCTTTTATTTAGTCATCTGCCAATTACTATTTACTGTTTTAACACCCAGTTGTGTAATTAGAGAAATCAATATAAGACTCGTAGAAATTGTTTCCAGCTTTTAAAGTTCAGTTTAAAAAGATCAGTGTTGAATGGCAATTGATTTATTGCATAACTGAAGATTCATAACAAGAACGTACAGAGGAATGTTTCAAGAATATGTTTGCAAAAAAATTTTTCACCCGTTGTACATGTTACCTCAGTGTAGAAACAAGTCATTTTTCCCCTCTTTTTTAAGTCTGGTCATTGACTAAGAATAAATTACTCAATTACTCATTAGTGATCTCTTCATTTTGTCTGAGGCTATAAGTTCATTTACCATTTTCCCCTCATTTTCAAGACTGCAAAAGTTTTGTATAGGGTTACAACTGCACTTCAAGCTGTCACCTCAAACAATGGCAACAAGTTTATCAGGTTGCAGTTTCTCAGCATATAATTGGATCTATTATGATGATAGACATGGAAATAATTTAACAAAATATGAATACAAAAGTTACAGGAAAATTAACATCACCACTTACCTGTGTTGGAGGCAGGTGGGCTGTGACATCACAGAATGCACGTTGGACATACATAAAGCATATATTCTGTGAAACTCTATTAACACGAGATGCTAATGAAACGTGGTATATTTATAGTCCTATTGTGTTCTGTGCTCCCTCATACTTTGGAAAGTAACTGGGTCAGTTGGTTATGTGGTAAAAATCATTTTCCCTAACCGAGTGTGGTGGTGTAACGGCTAGCGTTCTGGCCTCGCATTCGGGAGGACGGCAGTTCGAATCCCCGTCCGGGCATCCAGATTTGGGTTTTCCATGGTTTCCCAAATCACTCCAGGCAAATGCCGGGATGCTTCCTTCAAAAGGCCATGGCCGAATTCCTTCCCATTCCTTTCCCCCCATCCTTTCCTGACTCTAAAGATCTCGCTGTTAGAGAGACGTTAAGCAGATAAAAAAAATCCCTAATTACCGGGACATATCTAATCAATCAGATCTCATTTGTTCCAACTGCTGGGCCTAGTTTATTCCATCTGTTATTTTTGTAAGTCTTTAACTGCTGTATTTATTTGTTAAATTATCCTTAAGATTTTCTTCATGCACTGATAATATTGTTCAGATATGGGCAAAAATTATTTTGAATATTTTTTTTCTTCCAGCTGTCAGAGGTATTAGGTCCATTGTAATGGAACAACCAGCGTAGCGCTTACTGATATGATCTTATCAATTTAATGTTCGCACAAGCTGTTCCACTAAGACCGTATGCTAGTTACTGGATTTGTTGTGTTTGTACCTCGGTCACCACTCAGAGGTTTTACCCTGAGAATACTGAAGTTCTTATGTCTCTTCTCACTGTAAAACAATCATTGGATGGTTGTATGATACAAAATCAAACACCAATGCTGTTATAAAAAGACCCACTTAAATTGAATTAAATGCCTTTGCCAAAACAATCTATTATAACCAAAATGGTACTTTGTTTCATCATAAGTGTGGTAATTATTTACATTATCTGTACTAATCATTCTCTGATGCTATGTAAACCTGTATATTCAAATCATCACGCCATAAATCGCTAATCGAATCAGTAATGGAACTGTTCACTGTTCCTACTATCACCTATCTTGAAACTTCAACAACTTGCTTATGATGCTCTTGAGCCCTTCTAAATCATTATATATACACTCCATAATAAAAGCGTTCACAATCAAAACACTAAATGCTCTGAACACATCTACATCTCGCGTCCGACTGCCGTGATGCCTTCTAAATCAGCCTATCTCTGCTCTGCTATCAATCATGTGACTTGGCTCTGCAAATTGCTAACCTTCTCTTTCAAGACCTACTCCAAGAGCCATCTCACTATATGTTTACGAATTAGTCTCTCAATATTCCTTGACCTAGCAAGGGCAAACTTTGGCCCATTATGTCAACAATAAAGTAATTCCATCACGGAAATGGATTCACAACAGTATGCCATTTCTTTCTGTGTTAAACTTGGTGAGAATGCGGTGACAGCTTACAGTAAGCTTCAGAATTCTTTTGGAAATGGGGTTATGTCAATAGATAAACTTTTTTAAAAATATTAAGTGTTTCTTGAAAAGCAGAACGAATGTTGAAGTTAAAGACCATAATGGACAACCACAATCCTCATGGACAGAAGTCAACATAGCCAAGATGTGTGAGTTTGTATGATCTGATCAAATACTATCTCTTAAAACAATTGCAGAAGACGTGAACATCAATTGGGAAACTGTTTGCTAAATAGTAACTGAAGATCTTGGAATGAGAAAAATGTGTTCAAAAATGGTGCCCAGAATTCTCACAGACTTACAGTGAGATTTATGGAAGAATGTGTCAGCTGATCTGTTAGAACAAGTGGAACTCAGCCCAGAGTTATTGAACCGTGTTATTAAAGGGGATGAGACTTGGTTCTTCCAGTACAATCCAAGGACAATATGTCAAAGTTCACAATGGTGTTCAAAGGAGTTATACAGCCCAAAAAAGTTCTCATTTGGAAATTAAAAGCAAAAGTGATGCTTCTGTGCTGCTTTGATTTTGAGGGAGTTGTTCATAAAGAGTTGGTGTCTTGTGGAGAAACAGTAAATCAACATTTGTCTAATGAATTTCTAGAAAGACTTCAGAAACAAGTTCTCGATGTCTGTTTAAACATTGCCGCTAATTGGAATCTTCACATTATAATGCACCATCACATACTGTCCTATTTATACAACAGTTTTTAACCTCCAAACACATTGGAGTACTACCACAGGCACCTTACTCACTAGATTTGGCCCCCTTGTGAGTTTTTTTTCCTATTTCCTAAAGTCTACTTGTTTGTCAAGGAACACATTTTCAAACAAGATGTCCAAAGAGCTGTAACAAGTGTCTTAGGCAAAATTCCATTAGAAGAATTCCAGTTCAGCAGTGACAGAAGCATTGGAGGAAGTGTGTGCAGGCTGAAGGGAACCACTGTGAAGAAGGACACACTACAGCTGACTAAAAATGTAAGTACATTTGTTTTTTATTCAAATCATTAGCATTACTTTTTGTCAGACCTCGTATATTAGTGCATGCCAGTTTGATTTGGGACACAACTTGGATACATTCTGGTCAGTGTCTGAAGCAGTATCAGTTTTTCTTTTAATGTGACAAATATGCATCAGATATTCTAGACACATTCACAAGAAGTACTAAAAAAGTTCTTGGACTGAAGAGCTAGAAAAACTTTGATAATTTAAAAAAAAAAATTCAACAGGCATTTATTTGTTCAGTGCACTAAACTCTTGGTATTGTTAATGTTTTCCACCTGAAATCACTCCTGGTCAGTTCCTTCAAAAGACATGGCTGAATTCCTTCTCACTCCTTGCCCCCAGTCTTTTCCCACTTCTAATGACCTCGACATCGATGAGGAGTAAAGCCGTAAGGAAAAAGAAAAAGGCTGATAAGCCATTTCGTAACATCCAGGAATAGGGTGCCACATATATGCTTGGAAACAATTTGGAATGCAATTAACTGCAGTTAATTGTCAGTTTGTGTTTAGTTGCTATCAATAAACATTTTTTCTTTACCAGATTTTGACCTTTAGTTTTTTTTTAGCAACCTTTTGTTGCTGTAGTGGTATGGTGAATAATTCTTTGTTGATAGTTTTGACTTTTCTAGATAGTCTGCAAACAAAAAATCCGATAGCACCTCGGGAAATGTCCTGAAGTGCCAGAAGTCACGGGATACCTTCTAATACAGTGTTTGACCAACACTGACTTAACAAGTCCCGTAGAGAAATAATTAACCATCCTTCCTCTACAGCTGTCCATGATTGTGAAAGTGTTGCCTGTGAAGATCAATATTCACGAACTGACCTTTCGATCATCTCCAAGATATGTTTGACTGGATTCATGTCTGAGATCTATGTGACCAAATAACTTGCCGCAGTTGTCCAGAATGTTCCTCAAATCAATTGTAAATTATTTTAGCCTGATGTCGCAGCCCATTGTCATTCTGGAAAAGTCCATTGTTATTTTGGAACATGAAAGCCATTAATAGCTGCAAATGGTCTCCAAGTTTGTGAATATAACCATTTCGAATTAGTAGGTGGTTCAGTTTGACCAGAGATCCCAGTCTGTGTCATGTAAACACAGCCCATATCAAGATGGAATCACCATATTCTTGCACAGCGCCTTCCTGGCATCGTGGGGTATGCATCACACTAGAACCCTGCCATCAGCTCTTACTAACTGGAATCTTGACTCATCTGCCCACATAATGTTTTCCAACCGGTATGTTCACGAGCCTAGGAGAGGCATTTTGTTAGCTGTGGCTTTCCTGTCAGTCTTCTTCTGCTGTATCCCATCATCGCAAAAATTTTCTGCACTATCCACATGGACATGTCTGTTGTACATGCCAAATTAAGTGTTGTTATTCTTTGACACAGTGTTGCCTTTCTAGCAACAAGTCTGTACGCTGGAGGTAATACTGGAAATCACATACTCATGACACTGTCTTGACAACGTGGATCAAGAAATGTTGAATCGTGAACAGTTTCCGAAATGGAATGCCCCGCGTGTATGGCGCCAACTACCATTCGGCATTGAAAGTCTGTTAAGTCATATTGTGTGGCCATAATCATGTCAGTAAAATTATCTCACAACTTACTAGAGCTCAAATGAAAGCCCCTACACTGTGTATTTATAAGTTCCTTCAGAAATGCTACTGCCATCTGGAGATTTTCATCTTCCTATCCCTTGACGTTTGCCATTTCAGTGTATATAAAAGGATAAATAGAGAAATTAAAGCCACGAAGGCAGTAGGGCCATGATGAATACACAAACATGAAAACTTTGCAATATTTAACAATATTTCAACCCAGTGTGGTGGGTGAGCAGTCCTCACATTCGGGAGGACGTGGGTTCAAATCCCTGTCTGGGCATCCAGATTTAGGTTTTCCACAGTTCCCCCAAATCACTCCAGACGAATGCTGGGATTCTTCCTTCAAAAAGGCCATAGCCAAATTCCTTCCTGTTCTTTTGCCAGGAAGGAAATATCAACTAACCCAAACCTGATCATCCTCCTAGCAGACACGGGCACAACCACAGTAGTTATAAATTGTAGTCACCAATTTCACAAACCCCATCACTAATAAAAGTTTTCCCATGATCAAACATGTAACCTATGAAACCACCCATGCATTATAACAGTTAACTTACAACACTGGCTGGGTTCCTAAATAAGTCTCACCACTAGTCCACTGTCAATAAGAATGATTGGTATTCACACAGAATGCAAACCACTCAGTAGCTGCTCATGCCACCTTGTATCATACCAATAATTTCATTTCCTACTTCAGAGTCCTCCCAAAAACAGCAGCAGCTCCTCAGGGGTCAGAGATTGGGAAATGGCATACTAGTACAATCTGGGCACCAGGCATCCATCACGTCTCAGCTTTAAATTTTCCACCTTTCCCAACTTGTTTCTTTAATTTCCTTCCCATACTATTTCTATCCGACATGAAGCCGGGGGATGTTTAATTTCATAATTTTCGAATTACTATTCATTTTATTTTTTTACATATTTATTAATACTTGATGCTCTTTTTTTATGCCAACTGTTTCCTAATTTTGCAAAGCTTGGGTATATCCTCTTAAACTCATTGCCCCCACTCTTTTTCCATTTTTCCCCCACTTTTAAACATGCCAAAAATTACATCCATTGGTCCATAACATCTGCCTTATTTTTTTTTTATTTATCAATCTTGTTTCATGGATCCCTGCTGAGGAAAGACCTCTGGGATGTGAAACAAGCCATGGTTAATACACATACATACAATATGAGCCATAATCATAGTAATAATTATGTTCCAAAGACAAATAAAGAGAATAACAATAAACATTAATTTTTACATCTGAATTTTGCAAAAGTCATATTGAATACAATTAATTAATTTGTTCAAATTCTTGAATGTTGTAGAAGGAGTTGCCAATAAGATAATCTCTCAGTTTTTCTTTAAATATATCTTTATTATCTGCAGACTGTTTTATACTCTTGGGAAGTTTATTAAAAAGATGTATACCAGAATAATTAACTCCCCTTTGTACTAATGACAGAGATGTTTGTGTTTCGTGCAAGTTATTTCTGTTTCTTGTATTGAAATTGTGTACCTGTGAATTAGAAGTAAACAGGTTAAAATGATCTATGACAAAGCACACAAGAGAATATATATACTGAGAAGTCATTGTAAGAATGTTGAGTTTTTTTAAAAGTTGTCTGCAAGAAGTTCTTGGTTGTACCCTACACAACATCTTAATAGCACTTTTCTGTGCTATGAAAACTTTTTTCCTTTGTGAAGAGTTTCCCCAAAAGATTATACCATATGACATCACTGAATGAAAATATGAAGAGTACACCTGTTTCGTTAATTCTAGATCTGCTGTTAGAGAAAGTGTTCGTATTGCAAAGGTAGCACTACTTAACTTCTTCAGTAGTGATGTGATATGTTCGTGCCAACAGAGTTCCTCATCTATTTTAATACCAAGGAATTTTATACTCTTTGTTTTTAATATTGTGTTACTTTTATAGCTTACTTGTAAATCTGGCTGTGCATAATTTTTTGTTATAAACCTAATATAATGTGTTTTTTCAAAATTTAATTTTAATGAATTTGCCTTAAATCAATTTGCTACTTCACTGAGTATTTCATTTACATTAAATTCTAGATTGCTGTTTGGTGTTTTTCTCACAGTCAGGTTAGTGTCATCTGCAAATAAAAGACTTTTAGCTTTGTCAGATAAGTTTCCAGGAAGGTCATTGATGTACAACAAGAAGAGGAGGGGTCCTAGGACAGAATCTTGTGGAATTCCATGTTTTATTTTCTCCCAATCCGATGAAGCATCTTTACTTATTTTAGGATAAAAAATGAAAACTTTTTGCATTCAACTTTCATGTATGATTTAAACCATTTACCTACGGTTTCATAAATACCATAGTATTCCATTTTCTTCAAAAGCAATTCATAATTTACACAGTCAAATGCTTTTGCAAGATCACAAAATATTCCTACAGGGCTCATTTTATTATTCAGTTCCTCAAATGTATTATTTAAAAATGAATATATAGCCATTTCTATAGATGATCCTTTTTGGAACCCAAATTGTGATTTTGAGGATATTATTTTGTTTAACATGTTTTATTACTCTACAGTACATTACTTTTTCAAAAATCTTTGAGAATCCTGAAAGTAATGAAATGGGACGACAGTTATCTACACATGTTGCTTCTCCTTTTTTAAACAACAGTTTTACAACTGCATATTTTGGTCTATTTGGAAACACGCCTTGCATTTATGATTCATTACAAATGTGGGCAAGTACACTACTGATACAATCTGAACATCTTTTCAGTAATTTGTTTGAAATATTTTCATAGCTGGAAGAATTTTTAGGTTTTAATTGTTTCATGTGTTCATTTATTTCTGAGTCTGTTACTGGTGGCAATTGCATTTCCACAAATTTATTTGGGAAAGTAGTCTGAAGAAGCCTTAGGGCACTATGTGGGGATTGCTTTTCTATGCCTAATTTCTCTACAACTGAAGTAAAATGTTTGTTAAATATATCACAAACTTCCCCTACTTCACTATAAACAGATCCATTTTGTTCTATTTTTATGTCTTTAGAGTGATTTACAGATTTTACTGTTTCAGTTTTTATTATATTCCATATAGATTTCATCTTATTACCTGAATTCTCTATTTTATCGGATATACACCTATTCTTGGCCTTTCTTATTACATTTCTTAGTATTTTAGAATAAAGTTTGTAATGAGCTTTCAGTGTATAGTTACCTGATTCTCTTACTTTTAAGTACAGGTCCCTTTTTGTTGTACAAAATACTCTAATACCCTTTGTTATCCATCCCTTACCCAGTTCATTGTTTGGAGTATTGACAACTTTCCTTTTTTTTTTTTTGAAACTTCCTTCGAAAAGTGTTAGAAATATATTGAGAAAGGAATAAAATTTTCATTAACACCCTGTGCATGGTACACTTCTGACCATTGTTCATTATTTAAGGAATTTATAAAATGTTTTGTATTGTTTTCATTAATATTTCTTCTATATACCCATCTTTTCTTTATCTGTTTAATAATGTTTCTGGACTTGATACATAACAGCTGGGCATCATGATCTGAGATACCATTTATTACTGGAAGTATGTTGTAATTACTGTACTGAGAAATATCCATAAAAATTATCAATTGCATTCCTGCTATTATTATGTATTCTAGTAGGGAAATTTACAAGTGCGGTTAAGTTAAAAGACAACCTCAAGGCTTCCATATCTAACCTCTCATTGCTGTGATTGAGAAAGTCAACATTAAAATCTCCACATAAAGCTATTTGTTTGTTATGTTTGAAACATAGTAGCAAGGACTCTAACTGAGATAAAAACAGTCTAAAATTTCCTGAGGGGGCCCTGTAAATTGCTGTTACTATGAGCTCTTCCTTCCCATATTCTAGTTTAGTAACACACCATTCAAAGTGTTGTTCTATACAATACTTACTTACATCTACACTGTTGCATTGAATATTATTTTTAACAACCATTATGTCCAATAATTACAGTGTTTCATGTGTGTTCAGATGTTTTTTGTATGTTGTTGCTGTTCAACTGTCATCTGTGGTGAGCGGTGGCTGATATCTCTATTCCAATCTTTATTTTTGTTTTGCTTTCCAGCTTCTTTTGTTTCCTGCAATAAGTAAAACCATAGATGAAGCCAGGAGAACATCGATGGACACATTCATTACAATATTTCGGTGGTAACTGTTATTCATGTGAATATATGAGTCACATGGCAAAGAATCATTTGTGAACACACAAATACTCATCACATGAATGAAATCCAAGAAGTCGTAGCGTGTGAACGGAGAGGGGGGATCGTGAGTTCATAGCTGATAATTATGGGGAAATATTATTGCTTGAATTTTGGCAATGTAGGAAAATAGTACAAGTAAGATAAAAAAAGGTTAAAACACTGAAATGTGTTAGGTGTTCCTTTTCCCCAGTCGATAACCTTCTGTAACTGTTTGAATGTGCTGCACAAGATCACGCCATGACTGGGTTGTATAGTTCCTACATTGATTGACACACAGATATTAGTCTGAGCCCTGCTCAGAACAGCATATATATTGAAAATGTCAAAAAATTGCTTTAAACTACTAAACACACTTTTGAAACTTAATGTTACATTCTCTAAAGTAGGGTTTCCCAACCTGGGGTCTAAAGACCCCCAGCTGTCCGCTAACGTACCTTAAGGGGTCCATAGGCAAAAAGAAATTAATAATTACGAAGGCATAAATGGAGACGTGAGAAGAAGCGAACTCTGGCCACAATGTGAGAGATGTGAGTCCAGCTATCAAATGACAGTTCAGTTTCCACATTTTATTAATATTAAGGGTTGAGTGGTGATCATAGTCTAATCTCTAAGGAGTCCGCCGTTGGAAAAGGATGGGAAAGACTACTCTAGAGGAACACACTTTTGAAATAAGACTGTCATTTCATAGTACCATCTCGATGATATCTCTTGATACTATGCTTGTGCTCTAAATCAGTCAAAATGGTTACACTGTTATAAGTACTTGTCTCTTATCAGATCTTCAAAGTTGTTCTTCCACTAAGTATTTATTCATGTATTGAGGTTATTGATTCATTCTTGAGCAGTGTTGGTTATAATGAATGTTGGATTGGAAATATGTGTGAGCTATTCATGTTCTGTTTATTTTAAGAATCACCATTAAAACTTTTATGCTGAGGTACCTTACACAGACTTAAATATTCCACATGCTGACTATTGTTATTGAAACTGTTTTTGGGAATCAACTTGCCACTTAACGGCCTGTAGCCTAGACATTGCACCAGTTCAATAAACATTATTGTAGTTTTTGTGTTTAGTTTCCTTTCAGTGTCTTCCCCCCTTAATTAGTTTTTAACATTTTCACAATTTTTAGGTGTAGACATATATATATATATCTTTAAATATAAAGATGAATGTATGTTTGTTTGTTTGTTGGTTTGTTTGTTCTTCATACAAATCCACAGTTTTCATCCGATCTCGATGAAACTTTGCACACTTATCCTTTGAAACAAGGAGAAAAATACTGTCTACATTTGTTTGAAAAATTATCTGTATAAATAACACTTGTTGTGTCATAACTTCGAAATACGGCGATAGACAGACACGTTGGATGTGGACGTCTCCAGACCGTGTTTCCGTGTAGTGAACTGGCAGCTCAGTGGCTAAAGAGCTTGCTTACGAATGTCGTGGTCTCCGGTTCAAATCTCCGTCGAGGCTAAGATTTTTAAAAATTGTTTTTCATCGTAAGAGTCAGGCCTGGGCCGTAGGTTATTTGGATTGAATGTTAAACTGTGGATATTATAAAGTTAGGGGTGCAATGCAAGGCAAATCGTAGGTAGTCTTGCAATTTTGCAGGTGTACACTTTTTTACGTTATAATGATCCCTCAGGTGTTGTTCGCAGTCATTGTGTGAGTGTGAACCACAGTAATACTAATATAAATACGGAAGTATGTCTCTGTCTTTTTGTTACGTTTTGACGACTATATGGCTATATCGTTGTGATGGAATTTTATAAGGAAAGCTGTATGAAGGGCACAGGATATTTTTTCCAGTATGATTAACAGTTGTAGTCACGAAATTTTGAAATCTTATCGAATAGTGACAGAAATATGTTGGAAATTGATTCCCTTCAAGAGGCAGGTTCGATGGTAGAATGATATAATGATAGCTTTCCTGTCATATTATGCCGACTCGATATTGTTTGGGACCAATCCTTCGTTACCAACAACTTTTTATATTTAATTCTGGCAAAAACATTCTTAATCCACGCGTACAAAGTCACGGGTACGAGGCTAGTATGCAATAATTGTGGTGAATGTAAGGGTGTAAGTTTTTATGTAATTTACGTTTGTGGCAAATATGTGGAACACCATCCTTAGATGAGCATCCATGACTACAGTTTGAAATAAATGGTGACACTTTTTAAGTGAAACTTCTTTAGATACGGTATGGAATAATTTGTTAACATTATGCGTGCACATGCACCACAATGTTCTACACTTGCAAACTTAACTTTCTGCACATGCTCACTTAACAATACTTTCTTACCAGCAGCTACAATTGTATCTGGTGTAAAGATCATTTTGAAGACTGTTACTTTCGGGGAAATTATTGGAATATTCGGTTGGCGAGCTATTGGCAATCGGAGATCAACGACATGCCGAGCGCGCTCGAGCAGTGACCAGCCAGGGATCTGCTCGCTTGCAGTCAGCACCCCTTCATAATTTTAGGTCAACCGAGGTGGCTTGGGCAGTACAAGCGATCAAGGAGTGATCTTTACTGTCAGGCAGTCGGCGAGAGTAGTCGAGCATACTTTGATAGCCACCTGTTAGGAGCCTGCCACCCTCCCATTCACCTCCCATCTGGGGCGACCATCTGCCTACAAAATATTCCAGGCTGCGCTCATAGATCCATTAACTACCATATAGAGGCTTAGATAAATTGGCGACAGTTTGAATCCACTTTGCGGCATGATATCAACTGTACTACTCAGTCTTAGAGGCCAATAAACTGGTTCCATTACAAGTCTCGCCTTCCTTCATGTAGTAAGAACTTAAATCAGCTTCTAATCTTCGATCTGTGGCCGTCAATCCACAGTGGTGTCAAGCATTAACCCAAACAGCCGAACAGTAAGGTTCCAGTGGAGCTGCCAGAAGAACAGAGGATGCTTCGAGCAGAGCTGGAATTCCCTAAGGTCAGTTTGTCGACACACACTCATCCATACACACCCACTAGCCTTGGCCAAACAGCCCCTGACAAATTGTGGGATTTCGGCGTAGTTTTGATATTTTGGAACATCGGTGTGGATAGAGACTGTCGAATTAACAAGAAGTAAATGGTCACCATTTGAAGAGGGAGACGGGTGGTGGCAGGAAGAAGTGGTGGCTGGATCAACACATGACTGGAACGACGTACGCAAGAGGCGCGTACGGACAGTAGCATCGCGCTGCACAAGCACGCGGCTGGAGACACCGGACACCAAGGTCAATATACGAGCGACAGTGGGGCCCTGTGCAGAATCAACATGCAGAGCGTATCGCAGTAGCGCGAGGCAGCACGTTGCGGTAGGTGCCATGGGACGGTCCTCAGTCGTCGACACCGACGGCGTCGAGTATAAGACACTAGGGGTGAGTGGATCCCAAATTTTTATTGCAACTATGGCAGCAAGTAAATCTACAACAGTTATTGGGCATTAAATGTGATGATCCCAAATTTGGAGACGTGGGTGAGCAGAGTTATAATGGTGAGTTATGCGGGGTTTCTTATACATGTTTTCCAACAGGTATATCCTTGAGTGAGGCAAAAACATTTTCAGAGGCCTTAAAAGTGGCAGTGTTTATGATCAGATTGAAGCGAGTTCTCCAGGTAAGTCCAAAATTAAGCATATAAGGCAGATATTAATGTTACAAAATATCCAGATGCTACTGAACGATTAGGAAATTTCAAAAGAGATTTCTAGGCAAATACTGGTCAGATTAGTAATGGGTGAATTTAAGAATTATGGAAATGACTTTTACCAATGGAAAAATGAAAACGATTGGGCGATGTGTCAATTTTAGTGTGGCTGGAAAGCCAACATGATAAAGTGAAGTGGAATATTTTGCGGTAGAAGGCAGCAGGGGACCGACCGATCCAGACCTGATATATAAATGTGTGGTGAGTTGTGTCATTTTGGAGTCCAACATTTCTGAAATAATTCACAGGTACAAGAAGCTGACCTTTTGAGGATGTAGGTGCTCCATTGCACCCATTTGCATTTAAGTAATGCCGGTAACTTCAAGTGGTGTAACGGATAGCGTTCTGGCCTCGCATTCGGGAGGATGGCGGTTCGAATCCCCGTCTGGGCATCCAGATTTGGGTTTTCCATGGTTTCCCAAATCACTCCAGGCAAATGCCGGGATGCTTCCTTAAAAAGGCCATGGCTGAATTCCTTCCCATTCCTTGCCCCCCATCCTTTCCCGTCTCTAAAGACCTCGCTGTTGAGAGACATAAAGCAGTTTAAAAAAAAAAAAAAAAAAAAAAAAAAAAAAAAGGTAACTTCAAGCCGGGACAAACAGAATGGGGTGGTTTATAAAGGCTACAAGCCTGGATTAATGATAAAAAGCAGAAAAAGAGAATTATATCGCTTGGCGGGTTCTGGTGCGCAAGTCTTCAGTATTCTAAAGTTGTCTGCAGGGTGGAAAAATTAGAGCCACTGGCTGCAGGTTACCAGTCGAGGCCGGGAAATATTAACGTCTTAGGGGTATCTACTGCTGAATTAGTATAAGCTCCAGGATGCCCAAAGCAACTGTTCAGGCAGTTCCTTATTTGAACAGGGCTTAGAGTAGGATATAGGATTAAATTTTCAATAGAAAAATGAAATGCTGTAGTCGTAGACATGCAAAACATACAGTTGTTAATAGGACCACGAGAGTGGACAGTTTCGGCTGACATTCAGAGACTTCTTACGTGTTCAGGTTGAGAGGCAGACGTGCTTCCCCACCGCTAAATGGACATCCAAAGTCAATTGTACATGCTAAAATTGCATATCATATTCTAAAATCATCTGTGAAATCATCCAAATAACTTTAATAGGAACTTTGGCTAGAGATTCAATTGTGTTAACTGATACACTCAATGACATGGGACAATTAAACTCATGTAGAGTGTATATAAAACAAAGTATTTGCCGCAGCGAATTAAAACAGAATATATAGGATGGTTGGACTAAAAAGAGTAAATATACAACGAAGTTTCTGCCACATGAAATTAAACATGTATCGGAATGCATGGAATGGTTGAACTCGATAGGAATGAATAAAAAACGTGATTGCATATCAAATTAGTAAACGGTGTGTAATCGAACGCAAGGTCTGAAGCTATGCATGGATAAAATCCTAAATTAGTAAAGTAACTAGATTCGAAACTCATTATTTTGAAGAACAAGAATAAGTTGATATTATTGCCAATATTGTACAAGTGTTTCAGTTAGAAAAAATATAGCCTCAGTGGCATGTCATTCATGTGTCTACAGTAATAATACGTACTCACTTAATGTAAGGAGTCAAACTCTGTGTCACATGTTAGACATCTTTGGGAGCACCAAGTTTATGAAACAATGGGTGATGTAAAAATAATCCTGACAGCGTTGGAAATTGGCAAACTCTGATTTTCTGGGCAAACATCAAGGTGCACACTCATTAATCGAGTTAAAAAGGCAAAACACGAGTGCAGTCTTCGAGAGAAGGAGATGTGAACCTTTCCTTACGACACAATACATACTCAAAAGCCTACTGTCAACTCCATATGTTTATGGAAACAAATATTCCTCCCTTACCAACATATCCAAGTTACAAACATAACCACTATGCGAACATCATTAGTCATAAATGCAATCAGTTTACTAACCTAACCATTTAGTCAAAACTACATCCATGTCATAGGCCTTTTACAATCTGTATATTTAAGATTGTTTGGTAAATTATATCATATTTGATGTGTAATCCCAAATAAGATTGTCATATAAGAATGTCATCAAAGGGAAGTTACCTAGATTATTTAAGTATTAGGAACTGTGAACTATATATAATGAACAGAAAGATAATGAAATTTCAATCTGAGAAAGACAGGTGAGTTAGGAGCAAACAATAAGATGTGAAGTTGCAAATTAGTAATTCATTGGAAGTGGGGAACATAATCTAAAAAAAAAATACTGGTAAATCAAACAATACTTATCTCACATAACAACAGGAAAAATGTTGTCTAAAGGAGCGATTGTATCCAGAAGCAAGGAATGTCAGTACCGAGTAAACCATAGAACACTATAATTTGAAGTATAATCTATAAGAAGCTGTAGAATTAGGAGAATCAGGTAAATATCAGAGATGGTGTCATAAAATGACCATATTTGTAATTCATGGCCTTATTAGATTATATACCGGGTGCTTCAAAAAAATGTATACACACTTTAAACTATTGTTGTTTTTCCGCTCTACAAGGCTAGTGTTATATTTCTTCGCCAGGTGCCAGCATAATCGTCCCTCTATGTTATATTATCAGTTGGAATTTGTAATATCAACATGGGGGACGTACGTTTGAGTTTTGAAGAACGTAAGCAGGTTATTAAGTGGTACTGGAAGTTTGAGAATGTAAATGAAGTTCAAAGACAGTGGAGAAGGGAGTATGATACAGAACCACCTTCAAGATTAACAATTACACGCATACGAGACAAGTTCGAAGTTCATGGAACAGTGTGTGATGTGCATAAAGGTCATTCAGGTCGGCCTCGAACAGCTACAAGTGATGAGTCATCAATGGCAGTCTTGGAACTGTTTCAACGCTCTCCTAACAAATCTTCAAGGCAAGGGGCACGTGAAAGTGATGTAAGTGCTAGCAGCGTGCTACGCATTCTGAAGAGAGGCAAGTATCGTGTTTACATTCCAAGGCTGGTGCAACAGCTAAGTGACGACGATCCAGATAGAAGGTTGCAATTTTGTGAATGGATTCAGGAGATGGTGATACGTGAACCGGGATTTATGGGTAGCATCATTTGGTCGGATGAAGCCCAATTCAAACTTAATGGAACTGTCAATAGGCACAATTGTGTTTACTGGGGTGAAGAAAATCCTCACATTACAATTGAAAAAGCTGTAAATTTGCCAGGTGTAAATGTGTGGTGCGGTTTGTCTTCAAGGGGACTCATTGGACCTTTTCGATTTGAAGGCACTGTAACTGGTATTAATTACCTAACAATGCTTGCTGATTCCATATTTCCTGCCATTCGTGCATTATACGGTAATGATGATTTTTATTTTCAACAAGATGGTGCTCCGCCGCACTATCACAGGGACGTACGAGCTTACCTGGATCAAAATTTGTCGGGCTGGTGGATAGGACGCAGGGGGCCAATCGAGTTTCCAGCACGCTCTCCAGACCTTACACCACTGGATTTCTTCTTGTGGGGCACAGTAAAAGATGAGGTGTACAAACGTAAACCACGTAACCTAGACATTCTTTGGAATGAGATTCAAGCAGTGTGTAGAGAAATCTCATTGGACGTTTTGATACGATGTACAGAATCTGTGGTGACTCGTACTCAGAATTGTATTGATGCTGCAGGTCACCAATTTGAACAGTATTAACATTTGTTGTTTATGTTTAATTTACATTGGACTTTTAGCTTTCTATTTTCCTGAAATTTAACTTTGTAGAACGGTAAATAAATTTTTTATGGAAGTTCAAAGTGTGTATACATTTTTTTGAAGCACCCTGTATGTTAGCTTTGATACCCAGGGCCGGCGTTGGGGGGGGGGGGGGGGGTAAGCGGGTCAAAAGTACCTGGGCCCCGCCGGCTGATGGGGGGCCCGATCACCGACTATTGGGGCCCTCAGGCCGTGAAGTCAAGAATACGCCCATTGTCGCCTGGTCATTTTGTAGAGCTAAAAAAAAAAGGTCGCCCATTTTACCCCGGGCCCGAAATTCCTAGCGCCGGCCCTGTTGATACCATATGAGAACAGTCTCGGAGATGTGGAATAGTACATACAAGCATTAACAAATAAATAATATCATCAACAACAATAACCGGCTAGTTAGTCGAAACCCATTATAATCAATTTCCATTGTGATCTGCAAATGTATATTATCCCAAGTTAGTTACTCCATATGAATACTGTAATTGCAGAATTTGTAAACGGTTTTAACACAAGGAAGATACGTGCACCATTTTAGTAACTTTGAATAACTTTGTTACTTTCCCCTTCCATACACCAAATATATACCAATTCCTCAGTCATCCTCAGTTACCAATTCCGAAAAGAAAATTCTTTCACAGAGTAAAAAGTTTTGTGTAGCAAAATCACTCTTAGTTTTGGTTTAAAGTCGTTAAGTTTTCGTGAATTAAATTTCTTGATTAGAAAAGCTAATGTTTTCACTTTCTTTCTGAACGGATTTCTAAACTTGATGTACATGTGGTTGCTTCACAAATAATTCTTAGAGCACATTTTCCTGATTTAAATACCTTTTTTACTTGCGAGGATTTTCGCCAGAATGAGATGCCATAAATGAATCGGTTTTGAAAATATGTAAAATATGCCAGCTTCTTGTTTCTGTATCATCTGTTATTTTCAGTGGAAATGTTGCAAAATTAAGTTTTTGACAATTGGTAATTGTTACAAGATGAGTAAGAGTAACATAATTGTAACATAAGTAAAACAACCAGCCAGTAAAAATAAGTCTGTGAACAGGTAATAGTATTAGGAAGTACGGAACTCCACACAAATTATAACAGAGCAATATTTAAAGGAAAACATCAAGGGTTGTGTGACTATTCCCAGCAATTTTAAAGTCACTAATTGGGGTGATTAAACACATAGAGCATTATCACAGCATCATTAATGTAGCAAGTAATTCTGATCAGTTGTTAGATAATAAGCAGATTGCACTAATAAGGAGAATCCATCTATTTCTTTCAGAGATAAATTGTGGTATTTACTTCGCATTAACAACCTAAGCTTGAAAATCTGTTGCTAGACATAGGAAATTATTTGTACCTGATCAAGTTTAGCAGTGATAAATACTGTCAGGTCTAGAGTTTTGAATGGTAGTTCACCACTGATCTAGAGAAAAATTGTGTAAATTCTATGTTATCAATAAAAAATTGTTTATTTCAGGTACGGAAATTACCATACACAAGAATCGAGAAGAGGGAAAACTCAGTAAATTAGAACTTCAAGGGAATTCAAACTTCAAAAGAAGGAAAATGTATAACTCACATTAAAAACTACTCTGCCCACCAATGGCTTAAACCGTTAATAAATTGATTCATACCATTTGCGAGAATGTATGTGTGGTCATAAATTGCATGCAGAGATATGGTTGTTAATTCAACCGTAAAACTAAAGAATTTGAGAAACTGCCTTCAGCAGGAGACAAACTGTTGTCTTCATGTTTAAAGGACAAACTGGACCACATGTTAACGATTCTTGCAGTCATAGATAGATCCATATTGAGGGCCGCCTCTCCCCTATGTCAAAATTATGAGTAATTAATTTTAAGGCAAAGTACTGTCAGAAGAGTAAATGTTCCAGGAAGCAGTTATGGTGAGCTAGCGGCCAAACCACAGCCAGTTATGCACAGCGTAACCTGATATGCCGAGTCAACTGGCACAGTGCTTCGGAAGACATAAGTATCACAAACAGAACTGTTAATAATTTTAGTGTGGAACCAATTTAGTAATAAGAACGGGAATCAATCAGTTGGTCACTAAAATATAGCAGCAACTTATTACAAATAGTGAAATATGTGTAATATATTTCTTTTGCTCAAAACATATTTCTGTTCATGGGACTTGCGGGACCATAAAGGTACAGTAGCTTCAAACTAAGCAATTTAAGAGTGGACGTATCTTTATTAAGGAGTGAACATTATGATAACAGACTTATCATAAAATTATGGTTTCCAGAAATTAAAAAAAAATAATTGTGACAATTTTGATACTTTGAACATAAACTTAGTCCACAACCCAGGTTGGTTGGATCCTCCCGAAGGAGGCATACCAAGTCATTGTGTCAGAGGTAGGACAGCCAGTTCCTACAGTTTAACGTGGAATCCAAACCATGGAGTGTCCTGGCATAGCTCATACGATCAAACA
The DNA here is from genome assembly GCA_031002005.1 of Vandiemenella viatica. Taxonomy (NCBI): domain Eukaryota; kingdom Metazoa; phylum Arthropoda; class Insecta; order Orthoptera; family Morabidae; genus Vandiemenella; species Vandiemenella viatica. The sequence continues at coordinate 113,801,255 of CM061921.1, forward strand.
CAACTCTCAAAATTCCTGCGCCTGCCGGCATTCGAACCTGGGACCGGAGTAGCGAGCGTTTTGAAAGCAAGCGTCTTAACCACTGAGCTACCAGACTGTTCTTTTGAACATATTGTCAACTTAAATTCACTTCTTGATGAATAGTTAATGCCTTTACAAATAAAACCAATGAGATTCAAGCATACTGAAGTCCTTATAGTAATAGTGACTTGTAAAAATAATTAACTGTAAACGAAGTGATGTTTCACAGAGTACTTACTTACTTTACTTATAGTTCTACAACTGATTCTAAACAGTTGGATGAGAAAATTATATGTTTATTTAATGTTCACACGAGACCTATATAATTTCTGAAGTGAGCGTTGCCTGGTAGATTAAAATCTATAAAACTGTTAACGTAATCATAGGATCATCTAATTCTGGGTTAAAGCAATATGTCAATTGTGAAACATGTTGAATCATGCTACGAAGTAAGAACCACAGATCTTAAGTGTTAAATTAAATGCAGTAATTTAAGCAACTGTGGACAATCTGTGGTAATCAAATGTTCCTTTCATCTAGTTCCGTATCAACCATGTTTTCCAGACAATTAGCTGGATACTTGCCAAGAGAAATATTAAGCAAGCCATATGTAAGAGAATTTGTAATAATTGCCTTATTACTATGTTGTATCTGACCATAGTAAAATTACTTGTTGTACGGTTCATGCAAGACTTAGTTCTAGAGCCATAATTAAGGCACTATGGCAAACGCGATAAAGTGTAAGATAGTAAGCTAAGATTTTACTGACGATTATTAAGGTGCATAAGCAATTTAATCTATCAGCAAGGATACCACAGTTCATAATTTGAGTAACTTAGAAAACGTAACAAAATATTTGCAAATTATGCAAGACATGATTCAATATAACCAAGAATCGAACCATTATGATAATCCTAGTTTTAAGTATGATTTATTGTAATCCATTTTTACAGGAAAAATTCAGCCAAACAAGAACAAAATACCACGATACCAATTGCTGCGCTAATAGTGGTAGGTATGCTGAACTCAAATGAAACGGCACATGTCAAGAATGACCATACCCCATCTACTTCATAAATTATATTTACTTAATATCTTTTGCACGGTTGATTTATTGTTCCTATGTTATGAGATTTTAATTGACATTGTTTATCTTCAGGTTTGGCCGACCCACTGAACAAGACTTGAGAGTTAAATACTCGTATTAAACCATGTTGCAATACTCTTGTGAGCTGCAAAGGGGAAATCCAACTGTGTCACATTTTTTACTTTTTGGCATTATAAAAAACACCTTCTTCAAACGGGGAGCTATTGTAAAGGTCATTTTGAAGACCATTTCTATTTGGGGAATTATAGGAATATTCGGTCGTCGAGCTATTGGCAATTGGTGATCATTGACGCTGAGCACGCTAGAGCAGTGACCAGCCAGGATTCTGCTTGCTTGCATCCAGCACCTCAGAGTGCAGTCCTCTTCCTAATTGTAGGTTAGCCGAGGCGGCTTGGGAAGTACAAGCTATCAGGGAGTGGTCTTTACTATCAGGCAGTAATCAAGAGTAGTCGAGAGTACTTCGATAGCCACCTGTTAGGAACCTGCCACCCTCGCATTCACCTCCCATCTGGTGCGACCATCTGCCTACAAACTATTTCAGGTTGCGCTTATAGAGACATTAATTACCATATAGGGGCTTAGATATATTGGCGACAATTTGAATCCACTTTGCGGCATGGTATCAACTGTACTACTCAATCTTAGAGGCCAATAAACTGGTTCCATTGTAAATCTCGCCTTCCTTCATGTAGTAAGAACTTAAATCAGCTTCTAATCTTCAATCTGTGGTGGGCAATCCACAGTGGTGTCAAGCATTAACCCAAACAGCTGAACGGTAAGGTTCCCGTGGAGCTGCCAGAAGAACAGAGGATCTTCCGAGCAGAGCTGGAATTCACTAAGGTCAGTTCGTCAAAACACCTGTCCACACATGCCCACTAGACTTGGCCAAACAGCCCCTGACACTCCTGTCACTTAGGCTCATGTTAAACGGTGGATCATATTAAATATATATTTCCTGTTTCAGTTACCATAAATGTTTGATTACAAACGTATACAATACATATTCATCAAATACAACATCATTATCATTAGACATTTTCACATTTGCAGGTCATCCTGCACATCCTCTTCCAAGTCTGGTGGTCATTCCAAGATTTTTCCTCCATAACTTTTCTCCAAACGACTCCCTTTGCCTCTGCATCTTTCTTCACTTGGTCCATCCATCTTGCCCGAGGTCTTCCAACTGGTCTCCTTCCCTTCCCACTGTTCAGCAGTGCTATCTTTGGCATCCTCCCCTCCTCCATCCTCATAAAATGCCCCAACCACTACATTCTTTTCCTTGTTAACATCTCTTCTAATGCTTACACTTGTATTCTCTCCCTGATGTTTTCATTTCTGATTTTATCTTTCCTTGTGGCATTCTCTATCCCTCTCACAAACCTCATCTCTGCTGCCTGAAATCTGCTAATATCTCTCTTTGTCCAAGTCCATGTTTCAGTACCATAAGTCAGTTTGGGCTGGTAATATTCTTTATAGAGCAGAATTTTGGCATCCTTCCCTATCTTCCACCTCTAGATTACATCCTTTATGTGATGATACAATTGTCCACTCTTCCTTACTCTCTGACTCTTTGACCTATTTCTTCCTCCATCTTTCCATTGATACTTACCTTGCTTCCCAGATACACAAACGACTATACTCATTCCAATTTATTGCCGTCGAGTAATACCTCTGTCAAAGAATCAGTGTTTCTTGTTATCTTCATTATTTTGGTCTTCTCCACACTAATCTCCGGGCCATGTTTACCCAATGCAGTCCACCAATTCCGTAATTCTCTTTCCAGATCCTGCTCTATCTCCTCCCATATTATGTCATCAGTATATGCTATCACCTTCAGCTCTGTTGTATCTCTGTATTCATAGACTTCTGTGATTATTACTTCTACTACTACACTAAACAGGACAGGTGACAATACACTTCCTGTCTTACTCTTCTTTCCGTGTGAAACGATTTACATGGGGACCTAGTGTGCCCCGGGACCGATACGGTAGCTGTGAAGGCCCTACAAGAACCCCGAAAAATGACGGCCAACGGGGCTCTGGTGAAGCTGCGACAGACCTAGAAAGCCAGTAGTGGATGAAGCACGCTTTCAAAACTAAACATGGCCTCGGATCAAATACAACAGAATAATCATAATCATCAACATGCTATATGGAAATATCTATATAATAAAATAGTTTTTATTTGTTCCAAATAAAAAAATTATTTTGCTAACGTCTCTTGCATCCTATTGATTGTAAGAATGGTTATCAGATAGTTAATAATAAAGCTCTAAACCCAAAATACAGACTAAGACTCAATGCAATACACTATAATCTAGCCAAGTGTTCTTTAACTTCTTGATAATTTTCATTTATATTTTATTACTTCTGTTTAGTTTAAGAGTTCAGTTTGGTAGTGTTGTTATCGAAACCATATTAAGGAAGTAGTAAGTACAGATATTAATGACAACATTGGAAGGGGGCATATCTATTGGTAATTGGCAAATTCATCTTAATATTAGTAGAAATGAAATTCACATGCCAGTTATTAAAAAAAAAATTTAATACGATCTTTGGGTATCAGACCCCATGCCGTCAGAGCCGAGCAAGGGATGGGCTCCTTATGCAAACAGGGTCGCTCAATAATAACTTGCAAGTCACAGTAGTCTGGCATCGAAGCTGTGGTCTGGTGCACCCAGTTTGTTGATTTATCAATCCTTATATTACCCTTGGATTCTTGGGCACGACAGTGAACCGAACGATTGTCCACAACAAGGAGTAATACCTCCATACCTTGGGCTTAAACCTATCGTGAACGTTCACTGTTATTAGATCTGTCGGATACGGGGTCGATGTTTCATTAAATTATTGTCACGCAACATTAATAGCAAATGGCTTTATTCAGTAGTCTGACTTCCAATGAAAAATTGTCGCTTCGTCTATAACTCTATTTTTTGTATCGTTGCATCGAAAATTAAATTACACTGAAAGGCAGTCTTTTTCTTCCTTTTTCCTTAAGTCCCATCGACATCGAGGTTATTAGAGGCGGGAAAGGACTGAGGACAAGAAACGGGAAGTAATTTGGCCATAGCCTTTTGAAGGAACTATTCCCTCATTCGCCTGGAGTGATTTGAGGAAACCATCGAAAGCCAAAATCTGGATGACCTGACGAGGGTTCGAATGCGAGGCCAGAGCATTCATGCAGTCGAGTTCACATCTTGTGTGTGTAATCACCAGATCGTTGTACCATATCCCGTGACTCGAGTATCTTCTCTTTGATGCCTCTATGGCCACATCTCGGCATCAGAAAAACGTGATTACAACTCTCGTATCTGACGCGTACTCCGACGAGCTGGTGACTCAGTGTTTCCGTATTCACCTCTGGGTCAACGTTCGCCTCTCAGACAATTAGAGGGCGAGCTTGTGTAAACAAACGGAGTAACTATCGCCTCCAGTACCTACTATAATAGTGTTTCACGGAGATGAACGTCAGGAATACCAGGAAGAAAATGAAACATTTGAAACGTGGTGCTGTGGATGGATGTTGATTTTTTTATTTCTTGCTCTTAAGGTTTTAAGCTTTGTCGACGCCGAGGTCTTTAAACACAGGAGAGGATAGGGGCAAAGAATGAGATGGAATTTGGCCATGGCTTCCTAAAGGAACCATTCCTGCATTCGTTTGGAGAGATTTCGGGAATCCTGCATCCTCTGCTCAGCCACTGGGCACGGTGCGTCGTTGAAAATTAATTGGACATATAGAATACGAAGTGAATGTTTGTTTGTATACGAAGAATGAAGGAAGAATAGTCCGACCGATAGATGAATCCGGGTGATGGATTACATTTTAAATCACGCTGGATTGAATAATTTGATAGTCATGGGAATAGTTGAAGGTAAGAACTGTAGAGGAAGTCAGCGACCAGAATATATGAAGCAGATAATTGAGTTCAGCGATTGTAATGGATATGTTGACGAGTGAGACTAGCTCATTTCAGAAAGAGGCGGAGTCGATAGACTTAATGGAAAAAGGGGAGGGGGGGGCGTGAAAGAAGAGCATGTAGCTATGTGTGTGATCTAATGTCGTGCGGCTTGATAAAAGTGTGCTGTTTTCAAATCGGTGATTACGGAAAATCACAATAAGGATTGTTTTGATTTGAGCTTACGTCTTGAAGGCCTCCTAAAAACGTCAGAGGAAACTTAAAAAGATATATCAAGTGCTTAAATAATTTGGTCTATAAGTTATAGTTGCGAAACCATTTCCTATAATATTTTAAAAAAATACTTGTTCCTGGTACAAGAAATTTCTAAAGAATGAGATACAAGCGGCAAGAAGACCTGCAAGCTTGCACGATCAATACGACCCGTCAACCAGTACAGAGCGAACTCTGTCATTTGGCCAGTCTCTAAGCGACTTGAGTGAAACTTGCGAATTATTGGCAAGGAGAGACGTCTGGACGGTAGCGATACGAAAGAGGTGTCGCAACTGTTAGCTTTTCATACTTTCTAATTTTGTTGGATTACATGCATGTAGGCAGCTGCAAAGCACCTGTATGTTGTTATTGGATTAAGCGGTAGAACCTGTTTACACATTTAGAATGAATATTCCCGTCTTGTTACTGGACGGCCAAGCTTAAGGATTGTACTCCATTGCCGCCTTCGGAATTGTTTCTCCATTCATCCTTTGTACGCGATGGTAAATTTATCCTTCGTTTCAGATATCCTGTCTGTTAACTGAAATATATGTAGTTCCTCTATATATTTTCGCTACGTTGTTTCTCCACAAGAGTTGTACCTAGTGTTGCAAACTGAAAAAAGTGTTTTTTTTTCAGCTTTGTGAAAAAAAAAGAAAAAAACCTAGCACCCGTGGTTTTTTTTCTAATTTTTTTCCCCAGAAAACCATATATTTAATAAATTATAGTTTTATTTACGGAACTTACATTTTACATGTGTGTTTTAAATCTTACTGAATCATTTAATGTCTTACGTAATGAGTCATAAATGTATCTATATAGGTAACATAATTTTATTCATCCTCTATGCCAGTACCACATTCACTAGTATCAGAGCTACCAACACTAGTTCGGTTGGTGTCAGAATTTTCTTTTACTGGTTGTTCTTGTATTGTACGCAAAAGATTTTGAGATTGCAATTTTAAATTGTGAGCAAAGTACACACTGTGCATAAAGACTGTGCCAGTAATTTTGTATTACGGTCTTTTAAGTTTGAATTTAAATCTATTATCATACAGTATAGGAGCTTTATTTCTTTTTCAATCGTTGGTTTACGCCAACGGTTGCAAGGAAACGATTCATAATTACTGACAATTTAATGACTCAGTATCACTATACCCTGAGAGTTTTACAAGTAGGCCTATACGAACATGGGCGTATCCAGCGAGGGGCAGAGGGGGGCTGCTGCCCCCCCTAGAAGAAAAATTAAGATGCCTTCAGTACGCTTCGACGAGTGAAGTAGCCTACTAGTTCAGGAGCACTTTGGGAGAGAAAGATTGACTGGATTATGTCTGATGAGTGTGCATCGAAATTTCGTGAAAGAACACCTTGAGATATCGACAAACAAAATTATTGAAATTGAAAATCCGAGACAATTAATGTTTACATAAACTAACTTACTTACGATGTTACTTAACTACATAGTAGGTCCTTATATTAAGTAGTTGGGTTACTATATTAATCAATGATAAAAATGGTTTCCTGAATAGATTTGAGTTTGATTTTGTAATGTCATGTTTCAGTCCCCCACCCCACTTCCTCAAAACCAAAATGAGTTCCCCCCCCCCCAATTCAAATCCTGCCCACCTGTAGTTCTGATCCTGGATACGCCCTTGTATACGAATATAAGGAAAGCACAACAAGTAATATAAAGAGGCCAAAAACTGTAGATAAATTTAAAATTCCTAGTTTTTTGAAAAGATCCGTAGTTCTACAGATAAATTCGTAGGGCTGGCAGCGCTAGTTCAAATAGCGAGTATCAATCCAAACAATGGGGAACGGGGATTCCTTCTCGCGCAACCTAGCCTCTTCGGGAAATCCCCTTCGTAATAGAAAACTTCAGTCAATGTTGCCAATATTTTCGTAATTTTCTTTTCCACTGACCCAGAAAAATATAGTAGATTTAAAAATTAAGATAATTACTTAGCATAAACTGTAAAACAATCATATTAAACGATAAATGCCTTACAAATTTGAGATTTAGTAGTTATGAAGGAGAAAAAACTGTTTTTTTTTTTTCAAGTCTTGAAAAAAAAAACAGTTTTTTAAAACACTAGTTGTACCTAACGTACATAACGTTGTCTGGGAATAAAATCGTATTTAGTACAGTGTCAGCAATCTTAAAATGTTTATATGTAGTATCATACCGCTGTGTAATGAAACATAACGTAGAAATCATTTAGGCAGTCTCAGTTTTTCCCTTGTCTGCTATATTTATTGCTCAATTCTCTCAGTCTGAATACTACCATTGCCACGGTTTTATAAAATTTTATATGTGTATCCGCGTCTTTCCTCTTAATATACGGCTTATTGTGCCACACATTCTAAATAACCTGCTTTATGTTTTTATCTTCTTTTTGGAAGTACGACACAATGGTAGCGAAATTTTTACTCAACTTGTTGACTGTCTCTGTTTCACTAAAACTAACCTCGTTGTCTGAGAATAAAATCGTATTTAATACAGTATCAGCAGTCTTAAAATATTTATAAGTGGTATCAAACTGTTGTGTAATCAAATCTTCAGTATATATGTTAAAAATAGTTGGCTACATGGATCATCCTTTTAAAACCTTACCGAGCGTGGTGGTGTAACGGATAGCGTTCTGGCCTCGCATTCGGGAGGACGGCGGTTCGAATCCCCGTCCGGGCATCCAGATTTGGGTTTTCCATGGTTTCCCCAAATCACTCCAGGTGAATGCCGGGATGCTTCCTTCAAAAGGCCATGGCCGAATTCCTTCCCATTCCTTGCCCCCATCCTTTCCCGTCTCTAAAGACCACGTTGTTAAAAAGGGACGTTAAACTGTTACAAAAAAAAAAAAAATTTAAAACCTTGATTTGTCCGTCCCTTTCTATACGTATATCGTACAGGCTCTATGCGATTTCTACGATGTGTTCTGATAAATTTTTTACATTATTTTCAAACAGTTTCTCCCAGAACATTTTACCAAACGCTTTTTCACAGTCCATAAATAATATGCAAGTTGGTAAATTAAACTCGTGTCTCTTAAATTATCAGTTAAATCGTAAATGTGCAGTCAGAACACAATCGTTTCTTATGAAAGACACATTGTTCTTCTGTTAAAATATCTTTACTCACTACAATCAATCTGTGAATTATTATTTTGGCTTTATTTTATTTTATAGGCTCCATTTAGTAAGCTGATTCCTCTCTTGAATAAAGCGCATATGATCCTTTTTCTCCATTCTTCAGACACAGTATGCGTCTTCTAGCATATGTTAATAATATCTAAGGATCTGATCTTTATTTTATTAATAGTTCCATATTCACGGCACCCGCTCTGTTGAGTGTTGGCCCAGTTGGTTGCGGCACCCTGATGATGTCGTCCAGCACCCGACAAGGGTTAGCTGGTTCCAGTTATGGTGGTGGTGTACAATTCCTAATCACCAAAGTCCTGAGTTAAATCCCAAACCACTCCCCACTGTGTCTGGAGTGCGAGTTTGCGACACTGGTGATGGTGATTCGTCAGTCAGATGGGGCGTTAAGCTTGGCGACCTCATTGGTGTCTGGCACTCCCTCCCTTCTTTCACTGTGACACCGGGGAAGACGTTAAACGTCATCCACGATAACCGCAAAGGATGGCCATTCCGCGGCCTGCCGTTTGTCAGCTAAATCATTATGTACGTCAACTTTAACTTTCAACGGTGGTATCAAACACTGCAACACTTGGTTAAGCTGATGTTAAATCTATATCATCACTCGCTTGATCTAGCGACGAATCACTGATGTTCATGTGGAGAATTTTTTGCGAGTAGCCACACCACTCCTTTCGACATCAACATTGATGCACTTCGTTCTGCCAAACAAAGTCGAAAGTTGTATTAAAATAATTATATTTTTAATACTTCATTAAATATGTATGATTCAGTTATAGTGTGTTTCTTTTTTTTTACTTCATAAAAGTATTTGAGTATTTTTTTCCCAAGATAGTAGAACGTGCGATCCGCTGGAATAATCTATTTCTAAAATTTGGCCCGGCTGCTGAAAAGGTTGGCCACCACTGATAACCGCCATTCATAGAAGATATTCATGCAATTTACACCTAACATTTTGTTTTACGAGAACACTATCCAGTTCCTCCACTTCAGCAGGGTCATTGTCTGCCAGTTTGGATAACTTTGGGTTGGCAATTTAATGTCTGTCTGTTGTCCTTGTTATCTCTCTTTTATCTGAAGTTATATATATAATAATAATTGTGTGCACTTTATCTTGTCAAAAGTTTAAAATAGTGTCAATGCAACTGTTTTTGTATGATTTAATGCCGTACACATTTCGCCTCTTATCGAGATACCATCAGCGATGAATTATTTACATTGGCGTTCTCCCCAAAGCATGTTGCACGCTGGATGTGTGGTTGCGAACCTTGAGAACACCAATGTAAATAAATCGTCGCTGATGAGACGCGAAACGAGTACGGCATTAAATCATACAAAAACAGTTGTATTGGCGTAATTTTTATCATTCTATTTACTGAGCAAGTGCTGTAAAATGTCCTACAACATTTCACTGTATCTTGTGCTTCATAATAGTCACGTTCATTAGCGTTTATGTATCTGTCCGAGCTTTTTCTTGTCAGTTTCCGTATTTATTTCTTTGCAATTGCACTTTCATGTTTAAGTGTATTCTTTCGGAATCATTTTTGGTTTGCTATTTCAAATATGCCTGTTTCTCAGCAATAATAATATTTAAACCTCTTCATTCCGGATGTGTATACCCCTTCCGTGTTCGCTTTTAACTATCTTTCCAGGATATTCTGCTGTCTTTAGTATTATGTCCTTGAGATCCTGCCACTTTTTATTTACGTTGATCTACAAACCTCGTTGTTCTAGGTAGCTTTTTATCCTTGAATATATATAAGCACCTTATTCCACCCTGCTGTAGTAGATGTACTTTGTAATAAGTCTTTGGTTGTGTAGGACTGATCTTCGTCTTAAGAATCCATTTTGTTGGTATGCAAATTTTGAAATGACTATGTTGTGGTCTGAGGTAACTTAGGTACCAGTTACTTTCAGTGACTTGTCTTTTATTCGCAAGCATGCATTCCATTATTGATGTTACCCCTTGATGTCAATGTGTACTTACAGATATTTGCTGTCGCAAAAATGGGTTAGTTATTTCAAATCCAATGAAAGCGACGAAATTTCGTAGAGATGTTTTAATTCAGTGTTGTTTCTTAATCATTTACTACACGTGCATTAAAATATTCGCCTATTGTCACATAATCTGTTTCGTTTGCGTGTATTTTCATAAAACTCCGCACTCTTTTTACCTTTCTTCAGGTCCGTAGATGCATATTTATGTCAAATGTCCTCTAGCTACTTTGAGGGGTATGAATATTATGCTGTAATTTACCAAATTATGTTACAGCTGTTTTCAAGTGAAATTCCTACTCCTGATGACGCTCTCTTCGTTTTGGGTGCTCCACTGGGGAACTAATATGTATTTGTTTAATTCTGTTGAGCTATTTAATATTTCCTTGGTTTCTGTTACTGGGCATAAATCTATTTTCATTTTATTTATAGTTCTACAACTCGTCTTCTTTATGCAGTAGACCTTTAACGTTCGAAGAAACAATAGGTCTCTATAGAAAGTACGAATTATAAGTTGACCCAATCTAAGGTCAAATGTCACGGGTCACTCGCCACATTCAAATGTAAATGAACATTGTGGAATACACTTGGAGTCATGAATTGGTATGGACATTTAAACAAGGAAGCAACCTGAGGGGGGGGGGGAGGTTACGATATTTATATAGATATAAATGAACAGTCGGATTACCTCAAGGGTCAACTTGGATAAAACTACACCATCCTGATCATCCACAGGATCTCCCAATCCACTAGGTTCTAAATGACCTACCCCCCACTCGTCTTAAATCCAGAAATCTGGTATGGCAAGATGTATTTGACTTTGATGTCATGGAAAAATGGCGACAAAGCTGGAACTCCGCATCTTTAAAACATCCAGATATTAAAGATCCCACAGCTGGACTTCCATGACTCCATCTAAATAGAGACCAGTGGGTCAAACTAAATCGCCCAAGAACAGGTCATGCGAAATGCAACGCCATGCTGTGTAAGTGGGGTCTTCAGGATTCTCCTGCATGTAACTGCGATGCTCCTTCCCAGAGTGTGGAGCATATTATCAGGGAATGCCATCTACGGAAGTATAATGGACCATTTGAAGATGTTTTTGGAGCTAAAAGTTCCTTCGTAGAATGGCTGGAAGAACTGGACATCAGCTTGTGAACGCTACCAACGTTCTTGTCAATGTATATATTTATTATTGTATTAGCTGCTTAGCCATATGACAAATAAATAAATAAACAGTCGGTGAAACATACATCATGCAGATACGAATGGACATGTACCCCGATACTCACCTAGCCACAGAGAGACAGTTAGTGTATGCAAACATAATATCATCATGCCAATAAGAAGGATGGCTTCTCGCACACCTAAAGAGAGATAAGCAGATAGAGAGAAATGCTACTATTACATTTCATTATACCGTAAGAATTGTTTATATATGGCGTAACATTTCACTCCACTACATACTGCATTACCTATGTGATAGTTGATAATAGATGTGTACACGATCTGTCGGTTATGCTCAGTATATCGTGATGTGCTATCAGAATGTCAGAAGGATTGCTGAACAAACTGAAACTTAATCACACACCAAATGTTATACAACTAGTCCAAAAAAACATTATTAGTGTTCTGATAGCTACAGAACACCTTATACGAACACTAACAAAACTTGGAACTGTCGTCCACAGCAAAAGAAGCTGTTAGTAGTGTGTATGGTGACCCCTAACGGTCACACATGCTTCGCAGCGACGTGGCATGCTCTCTACCAGATGGTCTAAGAGCTCTCTTGGCAATCGATCCCATTCCTCCGAAAGGGCAATGCGCAGGTCTTGGAGGGTCCTTGGTGGAGGCTGCCGTGATGAAATTCGTCTCCCTAATGCATCCCAAGCATGTTAAATAGGATTCATATCCGCAGACCTCGCTGGCCAGTCCATGCGATTATAATAATAATAATAATAATTTCTTGTGGTCGTAATGACCTGGTGACAGGGTTTCTATTGGGTGCGCATTCCGCCCCTGTCGTAGCTGCCTTAACCTAGCCCGCCAATCCTGCCGGGTACAGGGGGACCTACAGTTTAACGTGGAATCCTAACCACGGTACCGCCCTGGCGTACTTCACATGACACAGCAAGCTGCGCCAGAGGTGAAGGCCGGATTAAGTGCCTATAAAAATCCCCGCCGAGGCAAAAATTCGAACCGGGGATCTTTCGAGCTCCAGTCTGACGCCTTAACCACTAAGCCACCAGACCGCTCAGAATATCTTCCTCTTCAAGAAATTGATCCACCAGAGCAGAGCGATGTGGATTGGCGTTATCGTCCATAAAGAGGAAGTCTGGACCAACCGCTCCCCTTAAGAGTCGAACATGTGGTCGCAGTAACTCATCTCTGAGCGGTAACAGTGTTCCTCGGACCACCAAGGAAGATGTGCAAGTCTGTACGGCCATTCCACATGATGCCTCCCCACACCATGACGCCACCACCACCCTACTGGTCCCATTCCACGATGTTCCTGTGGTCGTATCGGTTACCAGGTTCTCGCAGATTAATGTGTGACGGGAGTCATTCTGTAAACTGAAGCGGGATTCATCTGTGAAAAGCACATTCCTCCATTCATTCATGTTCCAGTTTCGATGTTGCCAACTCCACAGTAAACGGGCCCGTCTCTGTGCTGGAGTGGGTGGGATGCACACCGCTGGACGTCTGGCAAATAGGCCTGCCCTTCTGAGACTCCGGTACACAGTTTGGCGGAAAACTGCAACCCCTGAGGCAGCTGCAAGATCTGCAGCCAATTGTCTTGCAGACCCTGCAGAACAGTGTCCAAATGGCGTCATTGTGCCATTATGTCGTTCCGGTCACCATGAGGCTGCACTCCACTCACTGTAACAGGACAAAAACGAGCGAGTAATTAGTGATCTCAGGCACTGGCCTTGTTTCCGCTGGAGTTACGCTGCTAGTCAAATCGTGGAATACTCCTTTCCTATACAGAGAGAACACGTACGTATGGTTGGTAGGTAAATATTGAGTGGGATTATCAGCGATCGCTCACATTTCCTCCTTTCAATTTCCGGTTTTCCTGATTATGCTTAACTTTTGGACACTAGTGTAGTATGTGACTCACATTTTAGGTATCAAATACAGGAGTTGCAAGGGGCGCAGAGAAAGGCAGCTAGATTTGTCTTTGGAAATTGCCGCAGAATACAATTGCTAACTAATATGATAAAGGAGCAGTAGTGGGATTCGTTGGAAGATAGAGGAAGAGTGAAGATAGCCATGGGAGTGTACAAGGCGTATATTGATGATGAGGCATGGGAAGTAATTGGTGGGAGAATTAAGAGAGGTGCGTGGAAGGGTAAAGATGACCACAAGCTGGCACTTTATTTCATGCATAAGGGGTAGGTTAATTTTCTTTTGTAGGGACTGGTGTAAGGGATTGGAATAAATTATCGAGAGAGATGATGAATAATCCACCAAAAACACTGAAAGAATGTTGACTTCCGGAACAGTTGCAAAGCACTGTGTCTCACCATCAGGAATGTCTCAATTCAAGGAAGACGTCGTCAGTAGTTCCCCGTGGTCGTGTGCACTTCCCAGCCGATTATTCACTCGTTTGTACGGCTAACATTGACGACTTTAGTACAGTTGCATTACATCTGAATAATAACTGAGAATAATGTGACGACTTCAAACCTCATGGGACTTGGCAGCAGAGAGAACTTGTATTTGAAGTACATTAACAGAAATCATATTCCCATCATTTCCAACGGCTTTTAACCGACAACACTGCTACGAGTTTCTATTTCTGACCCTACCGTCTCATTACAGTATCTATTTGGGTTTTCCATGCTTTTCCCAGATCACTCCAGGCGAATGCCGAGATGGTTCCTTCCAAAAGTCATGGCCAAGCTCCTTCCCGTTTCTTGCCCCCAACCCTATCCCGCCTTTAATGACCTCGACGTCGACGAGGCGTAAAACCATAAGCAAAAATAGGAAGACTTCAACACTGATGAGCCGGATATCCCTAATTAAAAAGAGATTTAACTTATGTAAACATAATACAGCCACATGTTAATTACGTACGCGTAATGAGTCAAGTTTATTTAATCGCAAAAAAGTGAATGTCTCGCCAGTTTATTCGAGAATCGATGTAGTGTTTCTACTTTGAAAATTAGTGGCCTTACTATAAGTTTATTGTTTTTGTTCGATATCGCCGATGCCTAAGCTAGGTGGAGCTCGCGCCTGCAGGGTTAGCTCTGCTGCCCTTCATATCTATGGTAGTATCCTTTGCCTCGGAGTGGCCCGGCTTATGTTACTTAACAAGACTTCTGTAAATTCAGTTGTAGTTTGCTCACCAGCAGGGTGCGTGAGAGTTGTTGGTTGGGAGCCTATTCAATTGTATAACAAGTGTGTTGTTGCCTTGTGTTTCATGTAGTGAATAGGAACATTATTATATAAGACTGGTTCAAAAAATAACGAGTCGGAGGCCCAAGAACAGAAAATATTACCTGTATTTCAGAAGTATTGGCCCTGGCTATTAAGGCACTTGTCCTATTGCGACACAAGGCGGAGAATGGCCGTCTCGTAAAATTCCTGGGGCTGCGAAGTGAACCAGTTCCGCAAGTCCTACTTGACGTCGTCGACCAAGCCTGCACTTGCGTGGATGGCCTTGGATTTTGTTGGTGGCTGTGACCCGCTACGCTTCTACTGGAGACTTTGTCGTTTCGATTCTGGTTCGAAGTGATGACACCAAAACTCATCTCCAGCCACCATTCTTTCCAGGAACTCATTCCCTTTCTTGGCATAGTTTTGCGGATGATCAATACAGTGGGTCTTTCAACATGCTTCCTGTTGTGGTTGAAGACTGTAGGGCACCCATTGGGCGCACACTTTGCGCCAGTTCAGTCTTTCCGTCATGATGTTGTGAACACTTCCGACGCTCAATCCGACCTCGGCTGCTACGGCTTTCACTGTAACTCGGCGGTCCTGGTAACGAGTCCATCAACCAGCTGGACGATGTCATAGGAAATGCACAAGCTGGCACTCGATTTCAGGCAATAAGGGTGTAGGAAGATTCTCTTTTTTGGGTAAGGGTGTCAGGGATTGGAATAAGTTACCAAGAGAAATGATGAATAATTTGCCAAAAACATTGAAAGAATTTAAAGTAAAAAATTTGTAAAGGGTAAATGTAGGTGGATGCAGAAAAGGGGGTAGATGGGTGTTTAGGGAAATTGCCACCGGATCATGTGCTCCATTGCAATTTAATTTAAGAAGTAATTATATAGTAATTTTTGTAAATATTACTCTGGAATTCATTTAAAGAACACTAAATTAAACTTTAACGTGTTTTGTATCTATTTATTTAAATTATTTCAAATACTGAATATTCTGGAATATCTTCTATTTGGTAATTTGGATTTCCTAAACAGAAATTCACTATTTTTGCGTCCTGTGTCGTAAACATCGCACAATGTAAAACATTTCCAAAATAGGTAGCAAATTTTTTTATGTTATTAATTTTTTTTTTGTATTTTCTTAAATATCATCCACAATTTTCTAATCGGTGAAATATATTTTTGTCATTAAAAAAACTAACTTAACGAAAATACTAAATACATTTCAGAAAATTGTTTATAATTGCACAGATTTTGGTTATTTGTAATAATAGCTTTTCATTGGCACCATGATATTTTTAGGCGATGTTTGACCATGTTATCAGTACTAGCCTATATCTGCCGCCAAACTGGATTCAATGTTGAATGAGTCAGTTTCAAACCTCGGACCTGACAGCACTTTAGAATTCTCGGACAGTTTCCACTTTGGTGAATTCTGACACAACAATTGGTTCAATTGATAGAAATTTTCATAACACTGAAAATGATTATGAAATGTGAAGTGTACCTCTTAGAGTATTTTGTGTGTTGAAAGGAATTCAGCTCCGAATTTCAAAATCTTTCTTATATACAGACCTTCCTTTGTCCTCTGTCATATGCTAGTTTCGAATGAGCTGTACATTAATTTCTTTCAAAGCAGTTATCCTGTTTACAGATCTAATTTTTCTGCGTGACCATCCACTGATAGGAAAAGTTAAAGGACATTAACCAAGTAGTGTTTTAGAAATACACTACAGATAAGCCCGCCTCTTGGTCTGAGGTTGCTGATACGCAATTCTACATCTACATCCATAGTCTGCAATTCACAAATATTGTGGGTGGCAGAGAGTGCTAAGCACCAATCCTAATTCTGTGCATTCAAATCCCGAACAGAATGAGGAAAGAAAGAATACATAAAAGCATCAGTACGGCATCTTATTTCTCTAATATTATCCCTCCTGTCATTGCGACCTAAATAGGTTGGCGGAAGAAATATTTCATTGCTCTCATAAATCAAAAATTTTCGCATATTCTCCAATAAATTCGAACCAAAAGGACGTCGTCTGTCTGTCAATCCCAGCCCAATCTATGAATCAATTCTGTAACACTTTCGTAAGGATTGTAAATAGCAGTCACGAATCGAGCGCCTCTATTCTCTACTTTCTCTAGCGTGTCAATCAGTTCCTTGCGATACCGATCACAAACTCCACAACAATAATCTAAATGCAGACGTACTAGAGTTTTGTACATTATTTCCTTTGTATGAGCATTACAACTTCTCAAAATACGACCTATGAATCGTAATCTAGAATTAGCTTTACCTACGACGGAAGTTCCGTGGAAGTCCCTTTTCCTGTTGCTTTGTACTACTTATTACGCCTAGATACTTCAGGGAATCCGTCCTGTCAATAACTGAACTGTTAACTTTGTACTTGTGAGCAAGCGGATTCATTTTATTACTTATTTTCATTACCTTGCACTTTTTGCAGTTAAGTGTAAGCTGCCATATAGGGCACCATTCCGAAATAACATCCAGATCGCGCTATTTGCTTACAGATAAGTGCATCATCAGTAAGCCCTGCATTTTTAGGATCTAAGAAACTAAATTTGAGTTTATTCAATTCACGTTTTAGGCTTTTATAGGTTTTTAAGATACTAATTTAGGAATTTGCACATTTTTAAAGGGAAATAAAGTTTGAAACACGCAATATATATACTGCCATTGTGTTAAAATCATTGTGACTTTATAACACAATACAAAGTCAAGAACTCCTTTAAAAAGTCCAACATCACATAGCTCGCTCCCATTAAAACACGTGGCATAAGCCACAATTGTGTTCAATACATTGTGTTTTTATTGAGGGCATTTAAAACTTGTAACATGACACTGTCATAGAAACAACTGAGTATCGGTGTAGAAGAAGGAAAGGGAAATTTTTTGAGAAGAAAGTACGAAAAGCAAGCGGCAGTGTCGTGTCAATAAGGTACTGTTTCGGAATTTGCCTGGAGGTTAACCATTTCAGAACCCATGACGTCTGCCGAGTCCAGATTACTACCCACGGCCGGTACCACTGAGCTAATCCGGTCGGTCATTTGTTTTATCTAAGTAACAAAATTACAGTCGGACTGGATCAGTACATCGAATTAGGTCTTAGATTCTGAAAACCGAATTAGGTCCTTTTAGGTCATAACATAGAAATTAGGCTATTTTAGATACTATTAAATTTACGAATATTATTAGTTTATACAAAAGACGAAAAAGAAAATTAAAATTTCGAGAATATTGGGGTAGGAACAAATTAGGTTAAAACCTAAGAATCCGGGTCTTAATCATCAGCAAACAATCGCAACCTTCATTTAACGTTGTCACCGGGATCGTTTATGAAAATTAAGGAAAAGAAGTGGTCCTATTACACTTCCTTGAGGAACGCCCCAAGTAACATCTAGCTTAGAAGAAGCTTCCACCACAACAATGACATACTGTGACCGACCAGTTAGAAAATCGCGTATCCATTCGGAAATCTGATCCAATATACCGCATGCTCGAATCTTCGCTAAAAGTCGGTTGTGTGGTACAATTACAGCGTTTTGCTCTGATGTTAGAAGAAACTTCTGTTAGCAGGGAAGGAGAAATGGAAGGTCGCGTTTCTTAATCACCAGATTGTGTACCAAAGTACTGGGCTCAATCGCAAACCACTCCACAGTACGGGCGTATGTAAATATGGGGAGGGAGGAGTTAAACCACGTGGTTCCTTTGACCTGTTTCGGAAGAGATGGCTTTGAAATAATCAATAAAAAAGAGAATAAAAATTGTTACTGGTGGATTAATTATTGATTAATAAAATTAATTATGGTGTGATGGGATAGCTTCCATTTTTACACTGAAAAATATAATTTTCAGATTTCATCATTTAACATTTATTTAAGCTTTTCATATGAAAAATTAACAGCCAAAATAAAATACAAACTCTTCTTATCTCAAATCATGAAAAAAAAATACATTAAACTTATAAATAACAAAAAGTCGTTCACCACTCAGCTAAGCTCAGAATTACTATAATAAAACAAAGGGTAGAGCCACTGAGAATATTTCTTATCTGCGCAGAGTAACCTGTCAAATCGTGTTCAATTCGATCGAAATTAAGAAATGCAATCTAAATATTACAAGTCGTATATTACCGTTTGATGTAGCGATCTCTTCACTGCTGCAAACGTAGCGATCAATGTCACCAATGGACCACAATGGCACCTCACAGTGTAGACCGATCAGTTCGCTCCACTATTAATGTGCGACGTAGAAATATAGACACAAACAAAACACTAGAAGCCGTCAACGCACTGTACGTGTCGGCACCACAGGCACTGTGGAGTCACTACGGCCACAAGTACTCTACAGTACTTGGGAAAGCGCCAATGCCTCACCGGCACCTGGGCCTCAACCTCCCGGACTGCTTCGTCGACGTCTCTTCAAGTCCCACCGAAACCAGAAAACAGAAACAAAAAATGTCATTGGCTCCGGTTATATAGAGCCTGGTCCTTATTTGTGAATTCAAATTGCCGCCCAGCACACATACTCCAATCGTTTCTTATTCGCGCCAAAACTTGACTTCTCTCGCCCCCCGCACACTTTCTAAAATCACTGATTCTACTACGAACACAGCCAACCTCCCCGCTGTTATGCTTTTAGTAATGCGAAGGTCCGGTCTATTGAGTGGAACTTCACTTGACCACTGTCGAAATTATTTATGGTAGGTTTCACATGAAAAGGTGAGACGGGCTGGAATCTGCCAGTCCACCAGCCGAAGGTTTCTGCTTTCGCGTCGCATTTACTTTTACTTAAACAAAACATAATGATTCGATAATTTTGCTCATTACAGCTTAATGGGTTGGAAGCGAATTTCACCCTCCCTCTCTCTCATCTCTTATACACCAAACACACACCAAACACACCATCACACTCGTCTGCACTCTTATACATTGGGGAAGGTAACGAGATGCAGTAGAGAAGGAATACCGTTGATGGTTCAGCCCCTATTGTTATGCTGATGAGGTTACTCCTCCTCGTGTGGTTGTTACTGGTGTCGACAGGTTTATGAGTCTCTTGCTACGCCTCCTACACCGGCATGTGCGTCCATGCCCCTCCATGCCTGCTACTCGTGTTGACAGGCTGATGAATCCCTTGTAAGTGGTCTTAACATATTTTATAATGGAGATTTGTTAACAAATGGAATTAGTATTTTTATGAAATTCTCTTCACCAGAATATGGCGACAGTGGATGTGATCGCCGAAATATCGTGTGGTAACACTTCGTTAACTCTGCTAGTTACCCTAGAGCTTTTCATAAATTCTCAACGCCGTGAGAAACTTCATTGTTATGTAAAGGAATTATTATTTATGTGTTGACTGCCTGCTCCGCTAGGGGCACCTGCACTGTGGGTTTAGCGCTCAGACGGGTTCTAACCTGCCTAAGGAGACCGTATATTTTATTAAAAAAAAACTCCATCTGCTGATCAGCAATGCTATCAAACTTGGGACTGATTTGATAGTAAACGATCAGGTCTCGTACATTAGCGACGAATCAAATCAATCATGTCGACATGTATGTCGTTGCAAAAATAAATTCTCTCATGAGATAAACTTATCTGAGCGTCTGATGCCGTAGCTCGCGAGGAAATATTCTTGCAATCTTTATCACGCAATAACTCATTTACGATTTATACTATAAAAAATTCAAAAACAGGTATTTGTTCACAATTAATAGCTCTACACTATTATCAGATTAGATTTTCGAAATATGTGATTGTAAATTTTTAGCTCTATATCAACCTCTTCCCAGGAACCTCTGGGAAGTTGAATAGGTAAGATCGAGCGTGGCGGGTGAGCGGTTAGTCAAAATAGGAAGAGATGGAGGAACCAATCGAAAAATTGATGGCAGCAAAAAAAGAAACCCTAATCCCAGTGAAGCTGCACCAAATTCTGTATTTGATGAGGCTTCGTGCGAAAATCAGAGCCTACTCAGGCGGTAAAGCGTCTGAAGATGAATCCGATGATTTTTCCTCGGAGTTGATCGTATCCCCGTGCCCACTCTGTACCGTGGAGGAAACTCCGCGGGAGGGTAAAGAACAGCCAGAGCGTATTGCTGACCCCGTCACCTTGGTTCTAGTGCGGACGCTTGTAATGTGAATGCGGAGCTCTACCTCCATTAATCCTACAGGAAGTGACAGGGCCGTAGGAACACCGTGACCTTTTCTTTACTATTATATGTGGGACATAGGATAGCAGATTATTTATCCCAGCTTTGGGGTTCAAATGAACAAACTTGCTTCGGAATTTAGACATATTTACTATGTATTATTTAATATATGATTATGAAGTAGCCAATGTTTACTCTTGCCATCTTGCTGCAGAAACGATATTAACCATATGATGCACTGTTGTTAATCTTGAGTGTGTAATCTAGCTTAAGGGGGTCAATCGGCTATATTACGATTTAAAAAATTTGCGTTCTTACTTGTTTGAGCTACAAGCGATTCATAAATCCGTCGACATCAGCAGTAGCTGTAGGGATAGTCGGCTCGTGCCACTTCACCTCATTAGCATAGCGGCAGAGGCGGCCTTCCTCCACTACTACAAGCCACACCCCCAGCTCCGGAAAGTTGCTGTGAAGGGGAAAAATACTCCATAAAAACCGCCTCCACTGGAATGTCGGGTATGGTTTACAAAAACTGATTGGAGTCATACAGCAATGCAAGGTCACAAAAGAAACCTGATTGCGGTAGATTGCGTTGTTCAACAACGACATTGTTCGCAAGTTCTTTGTAAATCTGCATCTGAGGTGATAGGCTGCCTGAATTCCGGAAACGGAGATTACATTTTTTAGGGCTGTTTTAAAGGAATAAAATATTACCTCCCCCCCCCTACCCCCTTGTGAGGACCTCGTAGCTTGTGTTATTGCTCATGATCCAGTTTCTTAGTAACTTCCATAAGCTGAATGCACTATGCATATTTCTTGCAGATAGTAAAAGCATTTCATTTTCTTACGCGTCCTTTCTTTACACTAGCACATACATTACTATATGTTTCCGATTTGTCTTCTACAAGGTGGTACAAGGATTTCTGTAACATCTTTTGTATTGATTTGCAACCAGTATCACAAGTGCTGAATGCCAACTTTCAAAACGTATTGCGGGTGAAAAGTGGGTAGGTATGAAATTGTGTAATAAATGTCACAGTTTAGTTATAACCGGCTACAGTCGATGGAGACTTTTGAGTATAAGCTCTGTTGTTTCGGAAACTACAAAAAAGGAGAAAAAAACTGACACCAAATAGCAAAATAGTTAATTTTTGCGATTTTAAATAAAAACATATTTTATGTAAAAATAAGAATCGAAAAATAACATATTGTTTACTTATTTCATCTACGCTTCAGTTTGAATGTGATGATGCGTTTTTACTGCTTGAGATATGTTCTCGTCTTAATTCAAGCGCTAGTTGATGGTCATGGTAACCACAGTAAGGTTGATGTCAGATCCCGATTTGTGTTTTCAGATCTTTTACTTACACCTTTTCTTTTAAAAAAACTTATCAGGACGGGCTGGTGAGTGGTTGTATTCGGTAGGACGACGGATCAATACAAATTTCGGTTTACCCAAAATCATTCCAGACAAATGCTTAGATGATTACTTCAAAAATCTATGCCTCATTTCCACACCGTTGCTTTACCACAATCCACTCCTCGCTTTAATGACCTCGACGTGAAGAAGCCGTAACGCCATATAAAAACAGAGAGAGATGTACTGATAACTCAGCTGAAACATTGTACTGTAAAATACGAAGTTGTTTTGTATTACTAACAAACGATAGGCTGTTGTGGTTTTTCTCGCGCAGTAACCATTGATTCTAACAGACTACTTTTACCTGTTTGTCAACGAGTATTTACGTTTTATGGTTTATGAGACCTAGGGGAGGTGGTGGTAATATGAAACAGGGTTGTAATATGAAACACCATTTGCAGACTACTAATGCCATCTGGTAGCAGCTTCAGTTATGGCAATCCTAAAGTTCTGTTTCCATCATTAGAGGCAGCAGAGATCAGTATCACATTGTTTTATGGCCGTGAGTAGACCCACTTCGTTTTACAACCTCCAAAAGTTTTTGTAAGGTTAGATTCAAGTATTTTTTCTGCTACCTTTACTTACAAATTAGCATACAGTTTCTACTTTACGATTTAGTAATAGAATTAAACCTACAAATGATAATATTGGTTCCTTGAAATTGTTTATCAGAAGTCTATTTTCATTGATTAGTTTCGAAAATGGCGTTGGGTGGTAATATGAAACATGCTGTTCCATATTACAAACCCTCTTTTGTTTTGTCATAATTAAAGCAAAAGGTAATAATGACCATCCTCTACCTTCCACCTCATACTACACATATACTACAGCGACTTTTGTTCACGAAGAACTATAAACTGTGAAATGTATTTGTGGTTTATAGCTCATAAAAACAACTTTACTACAAAGCGAAGTTTCGAACCTCTGCATTTTTCAACTTTACTACAAGTTTACACTGTAAATTGTGATTTTCTGCCAGGTAAGGTCAAAATATACTTTAATAATTTCTTTAATAAAAATGTTAACTGACAATGGTTGTTTTACAATTTATTTTAAATCTGTTTCATATTACCACCCCATTTCAAGATTCTCATAATTTATAGCAAGTTAAAAAATCTATTGTAATTATTGAAAACGTTTGTTATTCATCACAATTATTATTTATAACAGATATATAAACTCACAGATGTGACATTTTTTATGGAACAGCCACATTTTAAATTCAGTATATTGCTTTAAACGAAAAAGTGTTCCATAATACCACCACTTCACCTATTATTTTTTTGTTTATTGTGACAGTTTTCACCGATTTTGGCGGCTATCGCGAGCAGAAATTTACAAAGACGTGTCTATTTTTGCGGTATACTCTAAAATTGAATTTGATGCAATATTTTCACTGCAGTTCGTTAATGAAACGAAGACTTATCCTCCCATTAGATAATAGATTGATTTCAGACATATCAGTTTTATGAAGAGATTCAGAAAAACATGTTGTGCTCCTTAGCACCATGGTGTGGAAGTTTATGGGTAGTTCGAAGTGGAACAGAAAGAAGCTCTGGCTGGTAAAGCCTCATCGATTTATTATTTGTAAGGGCTCCCCAGAGCTCAACTACACGTGCAACAACAAATTACAATACGCCATTCACCCTGTGCTTCGTTGTTTTAAACAAATGATTTCCTTTCTTTTCTGTTGTTTTATGACGGACCATGTGCATTTCAAATCACTTTAAGCTAACAACAATGGGTTTATGGAGAAACGTTCAATACAAATATAACAGGTTATATTGTCTCGAGACACAATGAAAATGAAAGCAGCGAGATTCTAGTGCGGTGGGTGAGCGGCGGCGCTCCGACCTCGCATTCTGGAGGACGTGGGTCAAAGTCTCGGTCCGGTCATCCAGATTTCGGTTTTCTATAGTTTTTTCGAAATAATTAGCCGAAAGCCTGGATGGTTGCCTAAAACAAAAAGAGGCCATGGCCGAATTACTTCCAGTTCTTTGTCCCCTATCCTTTCCAGGTTCTAGAACTTAACGTTGACATGGTGTAACGGTTAGCGTTCTCGCCTCGTATTCGGGAGGACGGCGGTTCGAATCCCCGTCCGGGCATCCAGATTTGGGTTTTCCATGGTTTCCCCAAATCACTCCAGGCAAATGCCGGGATGCTTCCTTCAAAAGGCCATGGCCGTATTCCTTCCCATTCCTTGCCACCATCCTTGCCCCCCATCCTTTCCCGTCTCTAAAGATCTCGATGTTAAAAAGAGACGTAAAGCAGTTACAAAAAAAAAAAAAAAAAAAAAAAAAAAAAAAAAAAAAAAAAAAAATTAACGTTGACATGCCATAAAACTATTTTCAGCAAGCATTCCATACAGTAACAAATTAGAATTTTCAACATTTCGGAAGAATTTGTGGATGAATACATGATTTCTTAATGAAATGGTTGTACTGTATGGTATATATTAACTATTTCCATAATGTAATTCCTCTTGGGTACATAATAAGACAATCTATGTTGTTAATTTTTATAAAATATTGTGTATACAGGTGAAACAATAATCTGAAATTATTTGTAGCTGATGATTAACAACTTAAATAGAAGTTCATTATAAAATTGAATATCAACAGCGTTGCGACTTTCGGAAACGATACACATTTATCTGAATGAGTTCTCAAATGCATTACTGGGTAAAATATTTTTAACGTTAGTTGCAGTAAGGTTGCTTGCCTGCACTTGCTGCACTATTAGTTCAGTCATTAAATATAATTTGTGAACTGAAAAGTGCTGATTTACGGTAAACAGAAACTTTTGTCGCTGACACGAATCTTCGTCAGCACAGAATGCGTTGGCAATAATAATAATAATAAAAAGAACCAACGGTAGTATCTGCATGTATTTTGCCACACAAACCTAGTGTTCACTCCCCTATAACGAAAATTGCTTAAACGACATTGATCATTAAAAAAAAGTAGTTAAAAATTAGAAAGAGACAATTTCATATAATAAGCCACCTAAATGGCGTTATCTTTGCTTCCAGCTCGTTTCCGGTGTTAAACGGAGGTAACGGGTTCGAGTCCGGTGTAAATAGCTTAGTCTGCAATTGCATGTGCACATTTTGTCGTGCAGAATGGGATGTATGTGCACAGTGACGAAAGTGGAAAGTTTTTTGATTATTGCTTTACGCCTCGTGGACGTCGAGGTCATTAGAGGCGGGAAAGCATGGGGACAAGGAATGGGAAGGAATTCAACCATGGCTTTTTGTAGGAAGCATCCCAGCACTAGCCTGGAGTGGTTTGGGGAAACCATGGAAAATCAAAATCTGGATGCCCGGACGGGGATTCGAACCCACGTCCTTCCGAGCGTTAACCGCTCATCAACCACGCTCGATGTGGAACGTTTGTAGCTTTATTTGTCTACAACATATTTTTAAGGCAGGAATATAAGAACTTCTGGATCTGAAACGAGTATTAAAATATTAACTCGAAAAGTAAGGGAGTGTCCATAAACTACGTGACTTGGTCTAGGGGGGGGGAGGGAGGAGCGGTTGGCTGGAAAGCTACGCTGCGCTACGTGGGGGGGGGGGGGGGTTCCGAGCCAGGCCACGTAGCTTTCCATTCGTATTATTTTTCACAGTTAAAATAAGGTCCTTCAATTAATTATCTCCATATGTAATTTCCAATAGTCTGACAAGAAAAAACAGTACAAAATGTCTTCTGGAATCAAAAGGAAAAAAGCTACGTGCTACGGGAGAGGGGGGGGGGGGGTTCACAGGAAGCCAAAATGGAGCTACGTGATTTATGGACGCTTCTTAACTAACAATGAATCCTCATATTGTATGTATGTGTATTAACCATGACATCCCAGAGGCCCTTCCTCAACAGGGATCCATGAAACAAGATTGATAAATAAATAAAAGAAGACACCTATATTTTGACAACTCGTTCGGGCGAGCTCTTGTTCACAGAGTTTCCTCAGATTGTAACCCAAAAAAAGAAGAATTTCGTCATAATCTCTGGCTGTCTATTGTGATGGTGGTTGGCGTAGCAACCATTTTCTACCGAAATCCATAACCTTGTTAAATTCTTATGATTAATGTTATGTGATAGTATGCGTTTGGAGACTCTTGAATGTTTTAAAAAGTGGAAAGGTGTACTTGAGTATTCATTCAAAACTGGTTTCTTTTTTAATGCCGAACTGTAAGGAATATTTTACCTTACATTACTCCAGGCGAATTAAGAAATGGTTGCTTGTTAAAAATGGTGTACACATTCCTATTCGTTACTTGTCGTCTAATTTCTAAGCACATACAACACGTAATAAAATCTGAAATGAAAGCAAAGAAAAAGGGATTTGCCTTATTAAATCTAAACAGACAGTTTTAAGTACTCAATCGGTGTGTTAGTGCCTCACAATACGGGCATACAAGAAGAACACAACATTTTATTAAACCCTCTCTCATGTCCGAGGCCCGACACTCTGAGAGCTAGAGCACTGCAGATCACGTGTTCTCAATACATCGTATTTATTGCTTCCATCTATAAACTAAGAAGTTATGGAAACAGTTATACATTATTAATGTTATGTATGAGAATTAGCTAGCAAAATTTCTGTATTTCGATACGGACATGTAGCTTTTGATTTTACAATACACTCTGCAACATGACTAAAAAAAATTTTAATAACTTTATGGAACTTTCTTTAAGGGGCGTCCATTAATTACGTGAGATGAAATAGGGGGGTGTCCAGCGAAATCTCACCAACGAGGAGGGGGGGGGGAGTCGACGTAAATCTCACGTGAGGTTTTGAAATTCTTGAAGGTCCTCAAACGACGTGGATTTGGGGGGGGGGGTGTCCGGAATTCCTGAAAAACACCTCACGCAATTAATGGACGCCCCCATACAAACTAGTGACGATAGAAATCACTGTAATAATTGCAATACAAGTTTGGCTTACAGGAATGATTCCCTAACGCATAATTTGTGATATCCAAGACATCATTCGTAAACGCAACAGTCCAATGCTTAATTATAAATCTTTCACATTCGTCACCTGTAGCTTGGGATGGAATAGCTTCTAGTGACGTTATATCAGTTTCATTTTACATCTCTTACTGAAGCGTCTTCGTCATAACAAAACCTCAGTTTAACTTTGCACATACATCTCATTCAAGATCGCATACTGTTCCCGCTAGTTTATTCTGAACGGTTGACTCAGCTATTGACACCAGAATCGAACCCGTACTTTCGTTAATCACCGAAAACGAACTGGAAGGAAAAGTAACGCGTGCGTTTAAGCACTATTTCAACCTTTTAGGCGGCTGTATTATATAAAATTGTCTGTTTTTGCTTTTTAACTATTTTTTTCTCTGAGGAATGATTGATGTCGTTTAAGCAGCTATCGTTATAGGGGAGTGAACACCAGGTTTGTGGGCCAAAATTCTTACAGATACAACCTTTTTTTTTTTTTTTTTCTCTCTAATCTATTCTGCATTTATGTCATGTCACCGACTATTTTTTTTTTTTTTTTTATCGAATTTCTGCGGTTTTCTGTTCACAAAGTATATTTAGTGGCTGGTCTACGAGTACAGCAAGTATGGGCAAGACCTTAATATAACTAACGTTAAAAATGTTTTATCAACAAAGTATTAGACATCTCGTTCAGATAACTGCGTATCGTTTCTGAAAATTGTAATGCTGCAAATATTTAATTTTATAATGAACTTCAACTTATTTTAAGTTATTAATGATCAGCGTAGCATCTTGAGGCTTTCCCAATCGCGTAGTTTTTAAGAAGAAACATTTTGACCGAAAATGGAAACTTTTATGTTTTGTAATGTCACGTGATGACAGTTAAAAGTTTTATAAAAGTAAAAAAGAAGTGGGCCTGATGTTTGCATAACATTACATTTCCGAAATCCAATCACTAGTTTAAGAGATAAAAATGTTGAAATCTGTTGCGTGTTGTGTAAAATACGAGGGTTGTTTCAAAAATAAGGTTCCCACATTTTTTAGACACAAGGAATTTTATTCGAAAAAAACGATTACACCATTGGAAACGTTGATCTTTAAGCTATTTTTCCACATAGTCCCCATTTTTTTCTATGCATTTTTTCTGTCGAGTAGTCCACTATTGCATTCCCACCTCAAAGAAGTCCGCCGCCAACCCGTTGAGAAACTTGGAAACTTCTTCTTGCAACTCCTCGTCCGTCTGGAATCGTAGACCGCCTAGGTGCTCCTTCAATTTCGGAAACAGATGGAAATCGCTGGGTGCCATATCGGGGCTGTAAGGAGGGTGGTCAATGACATCCCAGCCAAATTTGTCGTTTAACTCCTCCGTTTGTTACGACACATGTGGACGGGCATTGTCGTGGTGCAGCCTTACTCCTTTGTTGAGTTTTCCCCTACGACGATTTTGGATTGCCCGTCTGAGCTTTTTCAAGGTCTCACAATAACCTGTGGAGTTTATGGTGGTCCCTCTAGGCATTAAATCAATGAGCAGTACACCACGCCGGTCCCAAAACACCGATGCCATGATTTTTTCTGCTGACAGCTGCTGCTTAAACTTCTTTGGTGGTGGCGATCCGGTGTGTTTCTATTGGCGTGATTGTTGTTTTGTTTCCGGAGTAACGTAATGGCACCACGATTCATCCCCCGTAACAATGGAATCAAGGAAGTCTTCGTTATTCCCGTCGCATTCACTGCAGAACTTCCGAGCACAGTCGACGCGCTGCTGTTTGTGGACTTCTGAAAGCATCCAGCGCGCGCACACCTTGTGGTAGCCTAGCTTTTCACTCAATATCCTGTCAATTGAAGCCTCAGGAATTTGAGCAGCCAGTTGCCGGATGGTGATTTGCCGATCTTCGAGCAGGATTTGCTCAACTTTCGCCACAACATCGTCGGAGATCGACGGCCTCCCGCTTCGTTGTTCGTCGTTGACGTCCGTTGGCAAACTCCCTACACCATTTGCGGATGTGTTGAATGCTTATACACGTTTCTCCATACACTTCACTCAATTGCCGATGAATTTCTACAGGTGGTAACTTTCTTGCGTGCAAAAATCGGATGATCGCACGAATTTCACACCTGGCGGTGACGGCGATGACGAGCTCCATCGCTTTTGGCTGTCAGGCCGGTACTGACCGTTGTAGAGCCACGCAGGTTGTTGGAATCGGTAGTAGGGGATCCGGTGAATACGGTGGTGTTGCCAGATTTCGCATTGCACCATTCACGGTAATGGTACAGAGTTGGGAACCTTACTTTTGAAACAACCCTCGTAGAATGAGTCTCAGTTTTGGATAGTTGCCTGACTATACCACCTACAACTTATATGACTATCTTCACTGTTGTTTATACTGTGTTGTATATGTTACAGCCGGAAATGTAGCGATGAGCGAGTCAGTCATTTCTGATACATATGAGTATGGTAGTACATTCCACGTGAATGGATACAGGGATGCCCACATCAACAGGTTATATCTAAAAATAAATCCAAATCAATTGGAGAAGTCTCTCAGTTTCGGATACACTTTTTATACACAGCATGGTTGCACAGACGTCGTTATCATTGAATGTTGATGGTGGGGAAAAAAATTAACCTGTAATACGTTCTTGAAGCGTGTTATTATTGTTGTACCTGCAAAAAAAAAAAAAAAAAAAAAAAAAAAAAAAAAAAAACTCTTTTATGCTATACTATTATAACTTGATTTTTGTTACCGCTGCAGAATTTGTTCTCTTTACATATTGAATACATTAGTGGTTAAGTGAATAGAGGCTGTCATATGTGTTTCTTCAGCGAAGTATTGTTGATTCAGTATTATCTTTTGCTCAATTCTTGTCGTTAGACTGTTTTTGTTATTGAAGTACGACTGCTTGTCTTTCATTCGCAAATACGAGGGCTTACATTTTGTTGAAGCTAAATAAAACATTTTAACCTTTTGATCAATCATACCCCTAGTAGTTCACGCCATAATCATTAATGTGTGAATGATCAAAATTCTCCCAAGCCTGGGTTCTGATGCTTCTTTGTTTCGAGGGGTTGGGCATTGATGGTCGCTCAATTTCTACTACATTGATTCAATATAGCAAGAGTTATTCCTGGTCCTAATGGCTCGTTTTTCTGTTGTTTTTTTTTCGTTTTTTCTTCTTCTTCTTAACATAATTTTAACCGAAACCATGAAATTGATTAATGTAGGGACTCAGAGAAGAACCACAATAGGAACAGATCGTTTTTAAAAAAGATCTGAATTGGGTGGTTCAGTAAATGCAGCGAACCTACTCATGAGTGTAACTGAAATCTGTACGGGCACCTGGCCGATCATGCAAGTATCTGAGTAGTTCGGGTGCTCCTCGATCGACAAATTCAAGTTTTCTTTAGTACAGCAACCAACAAATTAATTTTAAGAAACCAATAAAATTCTTCAATAAGCAGAACTTAATTACTCCTGGCTTTCAGAAAACCAATTAACTTTTACAAAGAAATGCTCGTATAACTTTTCTCACTTGCACACTGAATATCCTTGCGAACGCTGTATTTCTGATATCTCAGATCTTTTATGACCATTCGTCGGGCCTCTTGCAGTAACTTACGCTACCGACAGAAACAACATTAACAAACTCATTCGAAACATTTGTCTGCAATTTATTTAAGATCTAAGAATATGAGTAATTTTTTTGTGAAGTGCCTGAAGAAATGCTATTTTCAGAACAGCAGTTTATTTACTCGAATTTGAGGAGTGAAAACTTGCCATTTATTGTTTCCTACGATTGGAAAACTTGCAGCAATATTGGAGCAAGCAGTCAGAAAATACTTAAGAATTGATATCAGACAGCGCAATTGCAAACTTACAGTTTGCTCTAATTTTTTGAGCAAATGATTGGCACTGCTATCGCTAACTTTATGTGACTAGCGAACAGTGCGGAAAACTCCCTCATTCCATGATGGCAGAAATTGCGAGTTATTTTACGTAGACGCTTAATTTGCTAATAACGTGAAGTTTTGTGCGATTGGCAAACCTAGGCCGCTTCTTAAATGCTCAGTCACACGGGGCGATTTTTATCGCTGCGACTTGAATAGCAACGATTAATCGCTTCGTGTGACAATTTAATCGCTGCGATTGACCATTCTAGCAGCAATAAAAAATCGCAGAGATGAGAATTAAACATGTTCAATTCTCATCGCTAGTAGCGCGCGATTGTGGTGGTCACGTGACCCAGTGGGCGCTACACAGCGTTGTTGTCGCCTCGTCTGACAGTTCAATCGCTACTCATTTCATTGTTGTCTGACGTTCACCGTTTTTTTTTTTTTATTTAATTCAATATTTTAATTTGTTTGTCATTATGGAAAACGGGGAAGGAAATGTGACCAAATGGTTGATTTTTATGTTCTTTTATGTTTATCGGAAGGAGTGTTGCACACCAATAACAATAAATAAATTAACAATAATGCGCGAATAAAATCCTTTGACTGTTTTTTAATGAATTGAATGACACTAGACTGATAATTCCATCTGGCGAAAATCTCAGAAAAAATTAAGAACGTTAAGGATGCATACAGAAAATAATTTAGCAATGAATAAATACTCCACAGACTTCAGGATATCACCACTTGCCATCTAACATTAGTTAATTTCTAGTTTGGTCTTACATAGAATCGCACCTCTTGTCAGGGATCTTTTTCATTAGTTGAGGAGCAACTACTTCAAGTATTTTATCAAAATTTCCTTAAGTTAATTGTTGAATATTTCTGTAGGCTTGAGGATCCTAGTTCTATCAGAAGAAACGCAGAAGCCTCAGCCTTTTCTATTCGTCTAATCCAGTAGCGGACCCATTTTCTTTTCTTTTTAAAATTTAATTTAACAAATGTTTACTCAACTCAGCATTAGCCGAAAGAATCAATCGTCTCAGAACTATACGACGCGGTTTGTACGATATCATAACCAACGGATGAGGTTGATACATTACTTCTCTAGCCACAACCTAATCGCTCAAACCAATCGCTCCGTGTGACAAAAATCGCCCCGTGTGACCGAGCCTTAACTCTGAATATAGGATCCAAGTCCTAACTAAACACTCGTAAAGATTTACGCAAAATAATATGTAACGAAAGCTGGTTGACACCAGAGACTGTATCTTCACATTTGAATGTTTTTTTCGCAAAGAAAGAACTATGCGTGGAGGTGTTTTTGTGACCGTTCATAAAACAGTTAATTGATCTGTCGTAACTGAGGTAGGAAATTTACAGGTGAATTTAAAAACTGGAAGAAATTTAAATTTTATAATAAAGATTTTGGGTCCCCTGACATGGAATATTTTAAACATGAATTTAATAATGTTTCTCAGAAATTTTTAAGTTAGTAATCAGAACGTTCCTCGAATCATTCGGGAAAGATTCTCTTCAACAATGGGCAAAGAGTTAATGCGTTTTGACAAAGATAGCTCGTCCATTTTGGATCTTTTTCTTATAAGCAATCTGGATATTTTTGATACAGTTTGCATCATAAGGGAGTTGTGGCAACTTTGACATCTGGGCTGACGGTGAAACACGATAAAGACAAACTCCTTTATTGCTTCGATATGGCAAACGATCAGATATCGTAAACCACTTCGCGAAAAAATTTGAAACCTTCATGCAAGACACAAAAGTTCTGAAACATTGGAATAATTTGAAAGCAAATATGGAGGGGTCTAAATCAGTTTGTTGCGAAGAGGTTTATTAAGGTTAGTAATCAGGAAGTAAAACGTTTGTTTAGGAAGCAAAGACATTTACGTGCCACGGTAAAGAAATCAGATAACTCATCGTGTTAAATTAGTATGGTTAAGGGTGGAAGTGCGTAAGGCAATGCGTGGATCTTTTAAACAATTCCAAGTCAGGACTGTATCTGAAATTCTAATTACTAATTCAAAAAAATTGGTCATATATCAAAGTAATAAGAGGCCCTTGTGGTATCATGAAAAAGGGGAGTCATCGAAAACTAATACAGGAAAAGCAGAAATTCTGAATAATATTTTAACCAGGCTTTCACAGAAGAAAATGTAGAGGAGATCCCGGTATTTCTCACTGGTTCCGACAAAATTTTGAAAGATCTCGTTCTTGACGTCTAAGGAATAACTAAACCGCTTAGAAACGTGAAAAGCGTTTAGGCTTCTGGACCGAACGGTATTTCTATTCGATTACACTCTAGGTATAAAAAGCGTGTTTGATGAAATTGTATATCGCCTCCTAGGATCAAGCAAATATACCGGCTGAATGAAAGACAGCCATTTGCTAGTGTTTAAGACTGGAAATGTTAATGACTCTCAAAATTACAGGTCGATCTCTTTAGCTGCATTTTGCATAATTTTAGAGCACATCTATTCAAATATCATGCATGGATTCAGAAAAGGTCGATGCTGTGAAACGCAGCTTGACTTTTTAATATCACGACTTGTTCCGTATAATAGATGAGCCATCTCAGGTTGACTTAGATTTATTAAACTTTTTTTTTCTTGAAGGCTACAACACAGTTCTCTACCATCACTGAGTCCCGCTGGGAAGTGTGATAGAACTCTTCTTGTTCCTCATATACTACATCAGTGATTTGTGTGATGTAATGAAGGGGAAAGTAAAACTATTTACTGATAATGCGACTGCGCTTTATAACAAGCCGATCTTGTGAAAACAATGACCTGGTGCTAAGACTGGAGCTAAACGCTAAAAAGTACCAAATTCATGCGTGTAATTAAAAATCCTTCACCATTTAGCTCTGAATATGCGATTAATAATAATCATCCTTAATACGGTAGATTCCGCTAAATATCTAGAGACAGGGGCGGATCCAGGATTTTGGTTGGGGGTGGGGGGGGGGGCTTGAGCGGACTTTGGTTTGGGTGGGGGTTGGCTTGAGTGAATTTTGGTTCAGAGTGCTTGCCTTCAGTGGATTTTAGTTTTGGGGGGGGCTTGAGTCAGCCATGGGGTATTCTTTATAGCCTCCTTGGGCCTCGAATCCGTAGAGCTAAAAAAAAAAAAAAGTCTCCAAAATTACAATATCGGGGGTGGACCTAGATACTTTGGGGGGGGGCTTGAGCCCCCTAGCCCCCCCCTCCTGGATCCGCCCCTGCCTAGAGATACAATTCAAAATAATTTGTTGTGCAATGAACATATTGCGAGAGTAATTGAGAAATCAAATCATATGCTTCGTTTCCTAAGGCTGGTTTCATACCAAGGGAGCGTCCATAAACCGCGTAGCTCCATTTTAGCCTTTGTGAACCCCCCGTCCCACCCGCGTAGCCCGACGTGGCTTTTGTCTCTACCCCTCCCCCCTCCCTCCCGCATAGTACGTAGTTTTTTCCCCATTGAAGACATTTTGCACTGTTTTCTCTTGTCAGTCTATCGTAAATTACTGACGGAGATGATTAAATGGCGGAAATAAATATTTACATGCTGTTGTGCGTTATGTATCTCTTTTTAACTGTGACAAATAATATGAACGAAAAAGCTACGTGGCTTGGCTCGGAACCCCTCACCCCCACCCCACCTCACGTAGCCCAGCGTAGCTTTGCAGCCAACCCCCCCCCCCCCTAGACCAAGCCACGTAGTTTATGGACACTACAAGCCCGTGCGGTCCCGTCCAGTCGATAGAAGTCAGTTGTACCAAAATCTTTGTGATGGAGGTTGAGCTGCTTAAATTTGTAGTTTGGCTATGGATATTCCCGCGAAAAAAATAAATAAAGCAAGGTGTTGATTGTGAGTTCATCCAATCAATTTAAGAAGAGATATGTATGGCGCGTTTATTCAATTGTTTCAGGACTTAGTGAACGATCAGTTAAAATTTTACAGCTATTTTCGAATGAAATCTGAAATTTTTGTCAAACTCAACGATTTTGTTCGGGAGAAAATTGTTAAGAAGAACACTAATTACCGCGAAGCTATACAACCAGAGCATCGGATAGCTTTTAAGGCAAGTTAACACAAATAGTATTATTTTTATCGTAAAATTGATTTATTACAACACATATATAATGAGTGAAACAAAAACAAAAATTAAAATCTTGTCGAAACAAAGCCGATGGAGGAGGAGTGATGTGTCGCGAATCTCGGGGATCTTAATACTGATCAGAATTTGAAGACGTAAATTACTCCAAAGAAGGCGAAGGATGTGAGATTGTTTGCAGTTTCCGCAAAAGTAGCCGAGCTACCTCCATTTGAATTTAGTTTCCTATTTTGTGGCAGCCAACTTTTGAAAAATAATAAATCCGGGTCATTATTTCCTCAGCAGTGCACGATAGTTTTTGTAATTGTAGCAAGTATCTCTTGTCAAACCTAATTGCCTTCCTTTTTTTCGCACGTGGAGTTTGAATTCCCTGGAGTGGCTACTTCTTGGGGAGCGTGCATAAACCACGTAGCTCCATTTTGGTCTCCTGTGAACCCCCCTTCCCCCCCACGTAGCCCTACGTGGCTTTTGCCTCTACCCCCTCTCCCCTCACGTAGTACGTAGCTTTTTTCCTTTTTGATTCCAGAAGACATTTTGTACTGTTTTCTCTTGTCAGACTACTGTAAATTACATACGGAGATAATTAATTGAGGGAAATAAATATTCACATGCTGTTGTGAGTTCTGTTCCTCATTTTAACTGTGAAAAATGTTATGAAAGGAAAGCTACGTGGTCTGGCTCGGAACCCCCCCCCCCCCGCTCCCCCCACGTAGCCTTCCACCCCCCCCCCACCCCCCCTGGACCGAGTCACGTAGTTTGTGCATGGTCCCTTGTTGCACTGACTCACCTAGGTCACAACTCGCGTGGTTTTATTGCAGATTGAATTTAGATGTGCAATTTCAGCTGTCGTCAAATCTTCACTTTCTTCTGGAATGTTACCTTTTTTCTTTCTTAAGCTGTCGTGAAAAAACGTAAACACTTCAAAGAATGAGGAATTGCCTTCTGCTTCGTCTGCCTGAGACCCTGAAGATACCGTCTTCAGTTTTCTCGGTTCCCTCATAAAATTACTCCGGAGGTTTAGCCACTTGATTTTTGCCTCCACATCTGAAACAATTATATGAATAAAAATAAGTAATAACGACTAATCTAAAAATAAATATTATTTTACTTTTAGTTACCCTATTATCAGTTCTATTTCCTTTAATTAGTTTATTTCGGATGGCTACTACTAACTACATTATTTTTTCATTACGCTTCTATGTATTGTTTTCAGATATTTGGCAACTAGGGAAAGCTTTTCGTCCCTCAGCAACACATTTTGCGTAGGTGCGAGTACCATTCATAAAGTTGTTGTGGATCTGAATAAAGCAATATGGAAAATTCTACAACCTACGTACATATGAGCATGGTAATACATGGCTGTATTAACGGCTCAGGATTGCTTCTGAGTTCAGCGACATTTGCATTTGCAGTATAGATGGGAAACATTGTTCCATTAAATTTCCCCCATAGGCAGCTTCTCAGTATTCCAATAACAAACATTTTCACTCAATAATTCTAATGGCCATTGCCGATGCGAAATGCAACTTTATGATGATTGATGTTGCAGCTTATGGTCGAAATAACGACAGTAGCATATTTAACATCTATGGGAAATTACACTTCTTTAGTACTCCAGAAATTCCTGGAAAAAATGTAACAACTCCATTTTACTTAGTTCGCGACGTGGCCTTCCCGCTTCGAGACCGTACGCGAGAAGACAACTGGATTTTTTCTAAACGCGTAATTAATTACAAACTTTTTGTTGCACATCGCACGGTTGAATGTGCTTTCCGCATACTGGAAAAACAATTTGGCATTTTACAGAAACCAATTGCAACTGATGTAGAATTGACCGAGGCGTCGATTCGTAGTGCCTATGTTTTGCATAACTATATTCAACGAAAAGAAGAGGATAACGCATTCGAAAAGCGATTTCTTGATATATGAGAGAAGCGAATGAGCTTCATCCTACCCCGCCAACTTCTGAAAACCATCAGAATCAGGGAAACATCAAAAAACATTTTCATCTCGCCAGTAGGATCTGTACCTTGACAAAATGATAAAATTGATGGTTAAAGTACACACATATATCTATTAGTTACATCTACTTTTTATTTGTTACTTAATCAATTTAAAAAATCTGATGTGAATTATGGTAATAATTGTAAACAATAATTTCTTTTAATAAAAATAACTTACCAGATGTTTTCAACTGATCTCCAATTTCCTACCAAATGGCAGCAATTAAATCTTTGTTGCGATGATTCGGATGCATAACATCATAAATCTCCTTTCTTTCTCTAACCAGTTCGATTAATTTCTAAACATCCATTTTAGAGGGTTAGGAAAAAATAAGGGCGAAAAAACACACAAAAACACGTATCACGCACCTTGCACCAAGTCGGTAACAGGGACAGGACTGGACGCATCAGAATCAAGACAGGTTGGGTTCCACTGGGCTGGCTGAAACCAGAACCTGAGTGAATGAACAAAGGGGAGTACTCATGTTGGATTTTCATGTTGACTGAGCTGGACGCTCTTGACGGGACTGGGCGCGTCTGGTGTGAAAGCACCCTTTAACAGAGGCACTGGAGAAGGTCCAAAGAAGAGCAACGCGATTCGTGGCAAGTAAAAAATGTAAACCCGTATGGCCGGGAGATCCCGAAGGATTGTTCGGCCGCCGCGTGTGCCTCTGTGGTGGCGGCCATACCTGGTGAAGGAGACCTATGGCATTACGTGAGCGTTCACTTGAATAAAGCAAAGCTTTTTCAGAGGCTTAGATCACTTTTAAGGTCCGTAAAACTAGGAATCGAACTGGGAACTTTCCTTCCTCCAGTCAGATGCCTTAAAAAAACGCTCCGGCGACACCTGTATAGAGCTGGAGATAACGCATGAGTGTGACGCTGGGAACCTATTAGTTGCTAATTGGAAAGTTCATCACAGATCTATTTCAACATGATAGTAAACACATTTTATTACCAGTAACATTCATATCCAGGAATGACAGAGAACATAAGAGTAATCAGGGCCAGAACCGATTCTTTTCTATACTCGTTTACCCAAAAGTGATTAGAGAATGGAATAAGAGAACTTAGAATACGACAGCAGTGGGTCTCGAGACTCTACTCCGGCCATCCTGATCCGTGTTTTCAATGGTTTTCCTGGATCGCGCCAGGCAAATGCCGAGATAATTTTTTAAAAAAATAGCCCATGGGTGCCTTCTGTCATATTCGTACATTCCTCCCTATGCATAAACGATTACACATTAGGATAGGTGCAAGACACCGTCCGCAACCCACTTTGTTGTGAATCTCGGGGTAATAGTAATGTATAATTATTGTTATTAAACTTTAATGGAAACTTTCTGGACGTATTATTTTATACCATTAACATTTTTATAAGTCTTGTGAGTCATTTGTGTTTTGAAGTTCAAACTAGGATTTCAGCATTTTCGGGAACACATGCTGAGCCTTTGGTAGACTTCGTAATTTTCGGGTCAAGTAGAGACTGAAATGGATTTTAAACACGACTGTAAAGACATGAATTTCGTATCCATATTCGGTACATTAATAATAGAGTAAATGAGTTATTACTATGCTTTCTTTCTTACGGTTTTTTCTCTCTCTGTTTCTACTTATTGGAATGAACAAAATAACATTTCCTAACAAAATAAACATTACTATGCATAACACAACTACCAGAAATGCATGCGAACAAATAGACATTACGGTAGTATTTTCCTGGTTTCAACTGCTTTTTTGCTCGACCTTACTGGGTTAGGTGGTTAATTATACCATGATTTAAATATTTGGAGGCGCTACGGCCTACAAAATGAACCATCCCGGAATATTTTGGGTGATAAAAGTCGAAATCTGGTTGGCCGGACCGGGGATCACCAATGCCGACTCTGTTTTTCCCCCTATTGCTCGTCGACGTCGAGGTCATTAGAGGCGGGAATCGAGTGGTGACAAGGAACGGGAAGGAATTCGGCCATGGCCTTTTGAAGGAAAGATCCCGGCATTCGCCTGGAGTGATTTGGGGAAACCATGAAACACCCGAATCTGGATGCCCGGACGGGGATTCGAACCGACGTCCTCCCGAATGCGAGGCCAGAGCATTAACCACTCACCCACACGCTCGGTTTAACTTTGTCTTAATATTACACTGATAAGAAAGATCGTGTTCCATAAAATGGCTGTTGCCTTAGCTGTAATGCAGAAGATGAGAGATCTCAGCTGAGTGTTATGGCCGCTGTTGATGATAATATTAATCGACTGCCCTGTGCCCAGGCTTGTCGAAGGCAGAGATTGCAGGTCTATGTTGAATGTATTAACAAATCTTTTGTATAATTTTTACTTCACAAAAAAATTCTACCTGGACTGGAATTAAACCCATAAGGAAACTGAACTTTTTTGGATGCAGGTGATAGTAAATCGTCACTGTTTACCTATATTACAACATTGGTGTATACTTCGAACAGCATAGACTAGTAGTTTTTTGTTGTATAAGGGAAATTCGAATCACTAAAAAGTCTATTCTAAACAAATATTTATCACCATAAATTTGGGCAGAAATGTTGTTCAAGCGCAAATCAAAATGAAAATCGTATGATGATATAGGAAGTAGGTAAAGAAGCGCTGGAATGCGCTTGGTCAGTATCGATTTCTGACTTTTGAGTCTCCTGTCTGTCCACCAGAAAGTCAAAGCTAGTGTGCGCGAATGTAATAATAAAAGTAGCCTTTGATCTGAACACTTCGAACAAATATGTAGTCTTTTATTTAACATAAGTATCTGCTGTGAGGATTTTGAAGTGTTGTGTTCAGCGAAAGCATTCTAGAAGTACCAACTGTCATATTAACAAGCTATTTGGACCTTATAGGCTAAAAACACTGGGATGTACCATTTGGGAAACTTTTGTAATTTATTGATCAACAAAATAACTGTGGGCGTGGTTTTTAACTGTAATGATCTTTCACATACAACAATGGATTATGATAAAAGACAAAGGTAATTTGAATGATAAAAGAAACATACAGTGACTTCATTCAATTGAGAAAGGGGAAATATTGTCTACTGACATATTTACTAAACTGAAACCATTATTTTGTTAATCGATAACAACTGAAATGATCTTTGGTCGTTTCATCAGAGACAATAGAAACTTTGCATATTGTCCATTTTTTGGTGGCGAGCTGGTCGTTGCGTGTCGTGTCGAATTCCACTTTTTACATCGTTCTTGCTTTATAACAAACGGAATTCTCGTACTACTTCTATCATAGCTATATTAATCTACAGTTACTATTATCATTTCTGCTACATTTAATTACTTTTGCTTTGTTTTATATTTAATCCTAATTTTTCTCGCAATACTATGTTCATGCTATTCAGTAACTGTTCAATATCTTTTCTGCCAAAAGACAATGTCAACAGCAAATCGCAGCGTACTGATTGCTCCTTCTACATACGACTTTGATTTTTTTGAGGATAGAAAGAACCCTGCCTCACACATTTTTCAACTGATGCTTGCCTCTCGTAACTCTCAATTTTCACATAACATGAACATTACACAAGGGAACCATTAGATTTGCATATTATGCATACAAAAACTAAAAGTATCAAAAAGGAACATTTCACCAAGTTAGGGGAAGGTCGGGTAGTCCTCGTTGGCGAGTAACCCCGGACATTTAAATTTCTAAGAAACCAACCACGCTGCGTGAGTAAACGTTTATTGTAAATGTGCCCCCTGTAGCCTAAAAACAAATGCAGCAAAGCTGTGGCGTCGCCACCGATTGAGTTTCACGCTAGAGTGAGTTTTGTTTCCGCCAGAAATTTTTCTTCGCTCCTGTCAAACCTCGTTGGAAGCTATCAAATATAATAAATAAATTGCGTATTCGTCTATTGTTTAAAGTTGTAGGAAATTTTGATGTTCTTACTAGCATTTGTAACATTTCTTGTACAATTTAAGAGCTGCGTCTAAAAATGTTGCATGATTGAGATCAGATATCCCCGGATACATGAGACCGGGTTGATGAACAGTGAAGTGTTCTTGCAATGGTTGCAGAATTTTAAACAGTAAATTCATCTTCTTAATTTTCGAAGGCCATGGTTGTCATAAAGAGCTGGCAATTAGAGAATATGCACGTAAACATCAGATTCATATGCTGAGTACACCACCGCATAAAACCATAAGATACAGCCTTTGGACAGGACATTTTTAAACCTTGAAGGATGCATTTGCAAGTGCAAGTTCAGGATGGATCAGACCAATCGGCTAGAATCACTATGATATTGTTGTTCTTGTGGACGAAGCTTATAGCAGAGCAGCTAGACTTGCCATAGTACAAAACAGGTTTAAATGCACAGGAACTATCGATTCAACCGTGAAATCTGGACCGACATTGATTTTTTTTTTTTTTTTTACCATCATTAATGACTGGCGTGCAAGTTTCTTCAAAAGAAAATATTGCCGTTTAGCCTTCAGCAGCCTGTGTGTGGCCTCTCCTAGACGTATATTCCTGCAGCTGAACCTGTGCCTTTATTTAACACGACGGATTTATTAAAGCAATAGTCACCACTTCCTCAATTGTGGAAAAACCTTTAGTAACGCGGGCTCGACCAACTCAAAAGAGATTTTAACATCTTCATTATATATATATATATATATATATATAATTGCAGAGGCCGGGCAGAAAAGTGAAGGCAATAAAAAGGGTAAAGCGAAAAAACAGAAGGAAAAGGCGCTAAAAGGATGTTGGAGACAGAGTAAAATATTCAAAACATTTCCGAAGAAAATCGAGGAAAAGTGACCTAATGCGTCATACGAGGAGAAACTTTTGAAGAACACTGGATTCAGTGTTATGAATACTAAGCCTGGGACAGTGAACACTGTCGTTATATAGAATATTACTTTGATCTTTGCAAGGCAAAAAAGCGATTGGACCACCATTGATCAGTATGTCTGTGGCTACCCGCCGAGTTTTGTGTTGCCAAAAAATTAAGCCAAATGTATTTTCAATTAATCTGTTTTTTATGTTATGATTACTAACTTTTGATTGATATGATTGCAGAAGTTCCAGATATCATTTTCAGATAAAAAAAAACGACAGAAAATTTATTAATTGAATTTTTATTTTAAACTACAGTAATTTAAGTGTCCGGGGCTACCCGACCTTTTCCTATTAGGCTTTTCAATAAATTACTCCATAATATAAAAACTGCATCAAAAAGAAATTTTTTTGAGAAATTGTTACCGAGCTTGGTGGGTGAACGATTAACGTTCTGGCCTCGCATTCGGGAGGACGCGAGTCCGAATCCCCGTCCGGGCATCCATATTTGGGATTTCCATGGTTTCCCCAAATCACTCCAGGCGAATGCCGGGATGCTTCCTTTTTTTAAAAAAAAAAAGGCCATAGCCGAATTCCTTCCCGTTCCTTGTCCCCAGTCCCCTCCCGCCTCTAATGACCTTTTTAGCCGTCGACGAGGGAAAAAAAGAGAGAAATCGTTGATCAAAATGAAAGTCGGATTATCGAGTTTTCAACTGAAAGAGCCATGTTATCTTGTTGTCCGGGTTGAACCGCGTCAATTTATCGAAACCTAACGTTTCCGCGGTTCAACCTGGTCAACAAAGATACCGTAACATCGACAACGACCGCAGAAGTCTGCGCACCCATTTGAAAGAGCCATGTTAATGGTAACAGAAAGTTGAACTTCAAGGACATGATTATTACTGACCATTACGTCACTGACACTGTGTTGCCATTTGAACTTGAGTAATACAATGCACACAAGGATCTAAACCTTCCCCCCCCCCCCCCCCCCGTGAGATCTGCTATGGCATTTTCCACAACTGTACACCCCATTCCCATGTATTTAACATAAGATTAAGTGACAAACAATATCACCTAGTTTTATAAAAGAATTTAAAAATGTCTCAGTACACTTCAAATGCTAATGTTTACTGATATTTCCATCACATGGTAAAAATCATACTATTAAGAATAAAATTAATTACATGGCAGGATAGTGTAGATTGTGAAAATTTAAATTACATTAAACTTACAACTAATGAAATGAAACATATCTCCATATTAAAAACATACCATCAAACAAGTGAATTTTAATTTATATATCACATATTGTAGTACAAGTTCTTGTATTTTTGTATCCTGAAATATTTTCTAATAGTAGCTATTTTTTCAAAAAGGCTGCTATACATTTTTGTTTGAAAGGTTTGGTCAGTCAAGCATACATTTACAAGCAGTTTACTGTAGTACAATTTTGTAGAAGCCTACAAACTATTTTAGAATGTTTAACAAAAAGTATGTAGTGATAGTTTGCTCATAGTAATCAGGCTTGACGTGGAGGCTCTAGAGACTCCTAGGCGCGGGCCCCCCAGGAGGCGTGAGGCCCCCCAGAACATCCTAATAACTTTTCTTTGTACATTTATATTTTCATAATCATGAAGCTATTATCCCATCAAGCAATTTGAAACAGTTTTTGATCTGCATTATAAAGAGAAGCCAAGCAGATGTATTGATGAGCAATAACTGAACTTTTTAGATTGACAGATGTTATCTGATAATGTAATCAAGACAAGTGTCATTTTATATATACATTTTGTAAGTGTATGACAGATACTTTTTCTGTCTCTGTGTATTGAAGAAAGCATTAAATCTAATGGTTTTATTCATTTCATGTATTTTTATCTGTCCAGATTAGTATAAAATATTATTTAATAATAATGGCCACAATAATCGAAATGAGGTTTTGAATTACTTTATAAGTGCATAATTACTGATTTGCTATACCAGCTTGCTGATTGACCAATCAAGTTAAAGTTGACTTAAATTATATTTCTTTTTATTTATTTATATCTCCAAATCAAACCATAATAGTTAACATGACAAAATATTGTTGCTTTCTGCTGTAGTCAATTCAGGGCCGGCGTTATGGAGGGGTAAGCGGGGCAAAAGTACCCGGACCTGGGCCCCCAAAGGGGGCCCTCTGGCGAGGGTGCCTAGCAAAATAGAAACCAAACAAAAAAACCTTTTGTTACCTTGATTTTTTGGATTAAATTTTTTTGCCTGTATTCAAATAATCAAAGTTTAAAGTAAAAAAAAAAAAAAATTGGATTTGGGGGGGGGGGGGGGGGGCCGAGAACACTTACCCGGGGCCCAAGAATCCTAGCGCCGGCCCTGAGTCAATTATAGTACTAGTAGTGAATCCATAACAGTATTGCTGTACCGGTACCAATAATCCTAATTACAACACATTACCATGCAACAAATAAAATCAAAATCATTTATTTTCATTGTTTTAGTCAGGTTTATTATGGGTTGATATTATTGCATTAACTTCTGGTATAAGATACATAGATTCCAAGTCAGTACTTATGTATCAGAATCATATATGGAACTTCCTTTTTTTTTTTA
Source organism: Vandiemenella viatica (assembly GCA_031002005.1). NCBI lineage: Eukaryota > Metazoa > Arthropoda > Insecta > Orthoptera > Morabidae > Vandiemenella > Vandiemenella viatica. The sequence goes on from CM061921.1 coordinate 113,846,061, forward strand.
AAAAAAAAGAGCTATTCCAGCATCACTGGTCAATGACATTTTGGCAACTTTCATTTATTTTTCTATCATTAATGATGCAGAAAATTAACTTTATGTTATTTATGTTGAAGTTCTTGCACAGCTGGTAGGAGAAATTTATTACTTAAGTACTTAAAATGTAATTTTAATGATAATGTTACTTGTCTGTTCATTAAACAAAATGTTTTACTTAAGATTCTTTTTAAAGTGTTTATCTCTTTCCTTTTGATAATGCTGTATATAAGAAAGCAGTATATAGACATTAAGTTATCGATCAATAGCTGCAGCAAAAAATTACTGTGTCGAAGTCAAGTAAAATTGAGGCACTTCTGTGAATAAAAGCAGCCTTCAGAGAAGCCATATAATACACAATCCATGCTTGGCTATTCAGGAGGGGTAGGAATTTTGACGGCTGAGGGGGAAGCCTTAGAGTTACTCTGGGGATACAGGCATGCAGCACCAGGTTGATAAAACTTCACTTCATCATAATGTTTGTTCACTGACATTTGTGTATCTCAAAAAATGTTCAATAAAATACAGTGTTTAAATATAATATCCCTACAAAGCTTGTTAGATTATATCATATTTAGTATAGTTTGTCGAATATGATGTGAAACCTGCTATGAATGGCTTACACTTTTATCACAGAAACAAATATGCATTATTAAGTAATTCAGATTGCTGATTTTTACAACAGTATATTGGAAATAGTGCTAAGAAAAATGTTATCTGTGCAAATCAAGCAGCATCAAATGAAAGTCTGAGGGTCCTCTCCAATCTGTTATTACTAGCATTATTTCTAAATTACATATTACCATTCGACAAATAAGGACCATAATTTTTATTCACATTAATTTTAAGGGCATGTGTCCTAATAGAGCTGATAAAATCCTTTATTAACTGATATTTACAGTTTGAAATTAATGAAAATACATCTTTCCCAAAGAATAAAAAGCAAGCAAAAAGGGGAGCTGTGGCTTACAAATGAGAAATGAGGGGAGGCACTGGTAAGGCTTCCCGGCCATTCTGTTTGACAAGCAACACGTCGGCGCAGTGTAGTCAATAACCTTCCCACCTAGCTAACTCTCCCCACTTTTCTCTGCTCCTCTTTCTCTCTCCCTCATGCTTTTTCGTTGTCACACAGGTACATAGCTGAAGCACGAGGAAAAACTCTGACAACAGGCTCAGTTAGCTGTGTGGCAAGAATGACACGGACTTCAGTTCCAGATTTTGCATATTTATACAAGAAAATATCACTTTCAAATAAAATGATTCCTGAATACAGGGCAGATATTTCTTGCTAGCAACTTTTTCTTGGAATTTAAGTTATATTAGTTACTTTTTTATTTATATAGACACTATTAATTTCCTGTTATAATGGTGTAGCAAATACAGGGAGAAAAGTGGGTGATGCTTCAAGAAGAAATGGAACTGAAACCACTGGTTGACATGACCGAACTTCAGACTCTTCGTACTTCGAGTAACAGCTGTGGATATTCCATTAATGGACTCCTCAACTCTTTGTCTGGAATGACAGGGGACCCACTGGTTTCGTCTGCTGTTGGTTTACTGTGTAGTGGCCCTACATCGACGGCATCATCTCTGATGGGTCCCTTCAGCTCCCCTCCAAAACTCAGTAAGTGAATTTTTGTAGAATAAATGATATTTGACAGCTTGTTATTATTTATCTTTCTTCTAACATAATTTTAATTTATATATTATACTTGTATTTATAATTAATTTAGTGATGCTGTTAATTTATGTTGACATTTGTTGTGGTCATATTTTTATACCACTAAAGAGATATTTCAATACAAATTCAAGAAATTAAAAACCTGATTCCAAAATTTGGAACAGTGATTAACGAATGTTGTCTCGCAAAGGAACTGGCTTGCCAGATGCTCTGCTTTACAATTTCTTACATATAAATAAAGGCCACAACATCTGTTAAATGTGATTTTTTAAATTCTTTGTTCACTGTCACTATATTGGCAAGTGGTAATTTATTTTCTCATATCCTAATGTTTGCTCAATTCATTAAATACTCCTTCTCTTACCGCCCATAAATACAGTAAACAGGTAAAAAGATGTTGATGTGTAAGAAGAGAAATAATCAGTAAAAAGATTATTTAGTGAGATTTAGCTGCATATTGGATTATAAATTTTCTAGACTGATTAACTATAGTTAGTCTAATTATCTGAGCGTACTGCACAGACTTTTGAAGCATATAAATAGAAGCTGGAAGTTACTGTGAGTTGATATTATAATACAATGGTACAACTCTGGCACTAATTTTCTCTGAAATTTAGCAGGTTCTGTACTAAAATGTTCGATAACAATATTTTAATGACATTAATATCAAGACTACATACAACATTAGTTTGTAAATCAGTCAATAGATTTAACTTTTCATGTCAGAAATACTTTCTGAAAAAAATTAAAAAGCAAAAATTATACTTACTTAATCAAAGGCGAGTGCTTAAATTTTTCATTAAGTTGTTCAAATTTTACCAAAAAAATCTCTTACACTGAAATGAAATATTCAGATAACACTGATGTACTGAGTAAACTATTGGGTGCAGACACTAAATTCACACATGGGTTTAAAGAAAAAAACACTGTTTCTGTACAAACTGGATATCAAGTTGTTGTCTGTTGGTGTGCTGTTGAAGTACTGAAAGTCTGGCACAGGTAGCCACTATCAAATTACTTCTAAATTAATTAAAGCCTTCTCCTCTCTATTGAACCATTATTTGGTTACTCCCAAATATAATTAGTAAAAGCTAATATTGAGTAACTGAATTAAAGGATGTTTGTGACTTTAGGAGCCAAAACTAGGTAATACTTAACTTAGTTTAAAAACTGGGTAAGAAAAGGAGTTTGATAAAATAATTTTGCTGTTGTGTATTTTCTCACCAGAGAAAATTCAGGATCTGGTGATACTTCCATCTTTTGGTGCAGTTAGCATGCTGCAAGAATATTGAATTTAGTGTACACTGGTTATCTTTAAAAACAAAAGGATTTGAAGATTGCTTCTGAAATGTGTAGACTGTTTGGGTTACATGAGAATGTAGTTTAACATACAGTAAATGAAAAATCTCAGTATTGTGTACATTTATATTTGAGATTTTCCAAGAGCAAAAAGTATTTTCTTTGACTTCATATTGAACTTTACTACAGATACAAATTTTAATGAAGCTGCTGATTCATCAGAAATAGCTTTCACTAAATATTAACTTTCAGTTAATATCTCAACTTATGCCAGATGATTGAGGATAGTAGGAGTAGGTACACAATGATAAATTCTATATACTAAGACATTGTGTACAGGAACCAAGATAGTTCTTGTGTTAGCTTGCTTTGAGAAATAAGTAAAGGGAATAAAATGCTGAACATTTCCATTACACATTAAACCATAAATTCTATATATATCTAAGACACTCATAAGTGCTAAAGGGTGCTACAGATATGCAATGTAAATAGATATTTTGACACATGGTATTAAATACACAGAAATCAAGGAAAATGTCAGTTACACAGAAATGATACATATGTAGTCAACCTCAAGAACACAACTAAAGGTGAGGGAGCATAACTTATGGCTACAGACACTGCAGGGAACTGCATGTGAATCATTTGAGAGGTAATAAGACTTTTATTCAAACTTCCCATTTACTCTCCTACCCTTTATTATTATCAGTATTAACATTTCCATTTTTTTTTATTTTTTTTGGCGCAACCTTTTTTTGAGGCTGTGGTTATTTGGAAACAAGGATCCATCAACTGCTGACTTACTTGACCTGCCGGAGTCCTTCCTTTTATGCTGATTTTAACTCTACACAGACAACTGTGATAAATGACATTTTAATTTCTATTTAAATTTGAAAGCTCAGAATTTCTTACCAGAGTATTATGTAGAGTTTAGGAAATAAATTGGTGATTTGCTGGAAGATAGCCAGTTCAGATTCAGGAGGAGGAGAATGATTTATAAGTCAAACATGAGGATATTTTGAAAAGTGGGAACAAACTGGCTATTTTGAGATGTATTATTTGTATCCGAGCGGTCTGGTGGCTCAGTTGTTAAGGTGCTTGCTTTCAAAATGTTCGCTGCTCCAGTCCCGGGTTCGAATGCTAGCAGGCACAGGAATTTTGAGAGTTTCGTTTGATCGTATGAGCTATGCCAGGACGTTCCGTGGTTTGGATTCCACGTTAAACTGTAGGTCCCAGAGGAAAGGAACTGGCCGCCTACCTCTGACGCAATGGCTTAGTATGCCTCCTTGGAGAGGATCCAACCAACTTTCAGGTTGTGGACTAAGTTAAGTTTATTTGTATCTGTAATTAAATAACAAGTCATTTTTCTACATGATCTTCTTTTCAAGTACACTTTTCACACAATTTCATTGAATTTTTTGTATGTAGTTACCTTCTTCATCCTCTCAAAGCATCCTTAAGGAGCAGATCAAGCTTGATGATGATACCATAAAATCTGAAATTTCACTTCAGCTGCCATATGACAGTTTGCAGGAAAAGGATGCCACTAGGCAGAAAGCACCTGTGAGGTGTCTGTGTTTTTGACTTCTGCTCCTCATCAAACACTGTACTGTACTGAACAATATTCACTGTTTTGATGACAGTGTTTATTTAAACTGGTTTATTAATAACCCAGAAAAGTGTGAACTGGACATATCTTGCCTGTGTTTGAGAGTTAAATTTTCCTTGGCCAGGAAATTTGTCCTCCATCCTAGCATCACAACAGAATGGCTTTGGAATCCTGCATGTAATTCTCATTACTCAGCACACAGCCTGCAATATTTGTGAACCTCTGTGTGTTCTGATATGATAGTAACATCCAGCCTTGAATTTCTAAAGAAATGCATTCAGCTTGATGAGTGATGCTGATAGGATAACCAGTTCTTTAAACAGTGGCAACTCTTATCTGGTAACTGGGGTATCAATAATAGCAAATTGATGTTCATCTACTTTTAAATGACTCTAGTCAATCATGCACTTTTCTCTCAATGATGCAGGCATCCCCACATGGTTGCAATTTTCTCTTATGACTTTCTGGAAGTTTTCATTCTCTGACCATGAAAAACAAAAGGTCGCTTTCGTTATCTGTACAGTGTAAAAATTTTAAGGTAACATCGAAATGGATATGTCAAAATTTCATATAATATGTTACGTTATTTATTAGGCAGTGTCTGTGGAATTCTCTTTCCTGTGTGCTAGTATGACATGTCTGGTATGTCAGTTTGCTGTTATGTTTTGAAACAACGTCGTATATGTGCCACAGCAAGTAATTAAGGGTATAAAGTAGTAAGATGTATAAACATAAATTCCTTATGTTAGCATAGAAATGATGTTCTTTAATGCTGATGGCACAGATTTCTTTGAAGTTTTCAGATCTTATGATATTAATTTCAGATGAAAGAAGAAGGCTATCAATTCTACATACATCAAACATAAGTAATGAACATAAGTTATATATTGCAGTAGTTTTGGTCAGTATATTCATTGCATAACTCCTTGAAGATGTAAATACTTAAGGGAGAAAAAGTATAGGAATAATGATTCAACTTAAAGGAGATTCAAATCCTCAAAGTAGATCAAAACATAATTTTGTTTTCAAAAAATAAATAACATATGTTTGAGTCTTAAGGAAATATAAAAGTTTTGTATAAATTTAAAAACAAAAATCACAAAATTTTCGTGTAGTGTACATTTATTTTGTAAGAATGTATACTTTCCTGGTATATACGAGGCGCATCCAGAAAGTAAGTTCCGTTTGGTAATAAAATGAAATTGTACACAGATACAGAAGAAATTTTATTGCACAAAATTCTACAACTCTTAAACTACTTTTCCACATAACTGCCGAAATTTTGCAGGCATTTGTCATAGCGTGGCACCAGGTTTTGTATACCTTCTTCATAGAAATCTGCCACCTGTGTCTTCAACCAGTTGGAAAGAGTTTCTTTCAGCTCGTCGTCATTGGTGAAGTGATGACCGCCAAGGAAAGACTTGAGATGTAAGAACAGATGAAAGTCGCTAGGAGCGAGGTCAGGGCTGTACGGAGGATGGTGAAACACGTCCCAGCCAAATCCCTGTACGAGGTTTTTCGTCACATTTGCAGTGTGTGGTCGTGCGTTGTCGCGAAGCAAAACAACACCTTTTGACAGCAGTCCCCGGCGCTTATTCTGAATTGCACGGCGCAATTTCCGAAGTGTCTCACAATAAGCATCTGGTTTGATTGTTTGACTACATGGTAAGAAGTCAATGAGTAGGATGCCTTTCCAGTCCCAGAACACTGTGCACATCATTTTCCTAGGTGTCATGATTTGCTTCATCAATCGCGTGAACCAGTTCTTCTGTAACCAAAGGTGGACGCCCACTTCGTTCTTCATCGTGCACATCACTATGCCCGCCATTGAACTGTCGGACCCATCTTCTCACCATCGAATCACTCATCGCATTTGGTTCATAAACATCGCAAATTTGCCGATAAATTTCACTTGGTTTCACTTTCCTCGCATTCAGAAACCGAATCACAGACCTGATTTCACTGGCGGCGGGATTTTCAATCAACGCCGACATTTCAAACAAGCACAACAAAGCGTACGTAACTGACAGCGATCCCCAAAAGGCGCACGTTCTTCCCCTTGATACACAGCCTCTACAGCGCATGTGCGGAACTGCAATCGCAGTGCTGCAGCGGAGATAAATTGAAACAGAACTTACTTTCTGGACGTACCTTGTAGTTCATTATGTTCATTTTCTTCTCTATTTCTAAATAGATTTGAGCCTTACTATATTGTTGTTTTGAAACGTCTTTTGCATTATTACATGAAATGCTGAGGAGTAATTCTATTGTGTTTCAAAGACATTTGACACTGTCCTGATGCTAACTGGAAGTTTCTGTGCTTATATATTTGGTAGTGCAGCTTTCAACCTGATAAATGCCAGTTGTAAATTGTGTGAAGCAAAAAACAAAATTGCTGAGTGTGGTAATGACACATGAGGACAATTATGAGAAAGTGAAGAAGTAACTTAAGTGTGAATAAAGCAACAAGGAATAGAAAAACAAGCTGCCAATATAAAAAATATAGTTTGGAAACATGTTGCTGATCATAAGTTGGTCATTGCCTTCAACATTAGTTAGTGATCTAAATGTGGATTATCCAAGAAATGATTTTACAAATATACTGAGTATTCATATAAATAATTGTCCAAGTGATTCAGTTCTTCCTAACAAAAAGGCAGTCAGGGGTGTAACAAAATTAGCATATCAAATTAGCATATTAGTTTTCTGTTTACAATCAGATCAAAAAACTTCAACCTACAAAATTCACTTTATACATGCCCTTCTTAGACAGAAAAAAAAAATTATTCTCAGTAGCACTCAAGCAAAATAAATTTAATTTCAACTCTAGGAGTACCATGTAATATTTTTCATTTTTAGCTTTGTCAGTAGTCTGTTTAATTTTACATACTGGATGATAGGTTCTGTTATGTCTAGCAAATTTTATTTATTTATTATTATCACTATTATCCTAATTATTATTTGTGATATTAAGGAAAAGGAAACAGCTTTTAGGCAAAGTAAATCACAAAGGATGGGGAAAATAAACCCACATTTCACCATAGGTGAAGGCAGGATGGCTGTGACAAACACAATTGTACATATTTTAGTTCAACACCTTATTAATTTAGAGAGGTATGAGCCATTTGAGAAAGGAGGTGTGTACACAATGTGGTCTGCTGTAAGACAGCTGTGCAGAACAGGATGAGAGAAGTGCGGGTGAAAGGGTCAAATAAAAAAAAGTCAGTTATCAAATACTATCCCAATACTATAGAAAAACAATAAAATATGCAAACATATAAAAATGATAAATAAATACATAACTAAGAGAACAATAATTTATAAAACAAATAAAGAATAAAAAACTATAAGTGATGGGTTTATTCAGTGGCAGATCCAGGATTTTGGTTTGGGTGGGTCTAAGATTTTATTTCAGATTGCCGCCCTTGTAAGAACAGTAGACCTAAAAAACAAGTCCCAAATATTACGATGTCGTCGGGGATGACCTAGACGCTTTTGGGGTGGGCTTGAGCCCCTTACCCCCCCCCCCCTTTGGATCTGCCACTGGGTTTATTGGTAATATCTTTTAAGCGTTTGAGGTCATGAGGATGCCTTGTGTCTAGTCCTCCTGGGCTAACCTCCAACAAGATCCTATCAATTAACCCATCACTTGTTGTTTATTTATTTATTCTTTATATGTTTTGTCCATTATTGTTAATTTATCTATGCATTTATTTATCATTATTATTTAACATTTTATACTTGCATCTATTGGCATCTTCCGCTTCCACCAGCAATATTGTTTTTCCATGGATAACAATAATTGAATTTGTTTCATTCAACCTCCTCCACCCCCACTTCCTCCATCCTTTTCTCTATGGGATACCCAGTAATGCAGTTGTGCACACATCTTATAAGATTTTTTATATACTTGTACTGATTGTATTCACTAATCAGATACAGGAACAATTGGGCTTTTGTAAAGGTTTAGTAACAAGTCTCAGTTCAGTACTCCATTAAAATAAACAAGTAAAATAAATATTGTCAGAACCTCCTCTGGTGAATGGAAAGTGGAGTAATGTGAAGGTTTCTTACACTACAAAAAATGTGATGTGTCCAATCAGTTCAATTATAGGTTATTCAGTCTCCTGGGCTATACATGTCACCAAGATAGCAACCAGTTAACAGTGGCTTAGTCACCTCAGGTTGTAGTTTCTGTGGAAAAAAAATAAAACTAATGCTGGTAGTAACACACAACCAGCTTCATAATACTCACACCTATAAACCACTCAAGATATGCAGTTTTGCTCTGTGTCATACACAACTCTTCAAAGAATTCACCAGAGATTAACCCATTCAAACTCTCCAAAGTGTGAGGTCATCACAATTTGAAATACTTCTGATCTTTTGAGATACATGGACTGGCACATTCATGGACACCCTGTGTAACACAACTGCTCACCTCTCCATCCACTTAACTATTCTCTGTTTTCTGCCATTTGGCCTCTACTTCCAGTCTCCCTTACTGGAAGTTTTTTTTTTGTCAGAGGTTACTACATAAATAACACCCAAACCCCTTTGGAGTCTTAAAACATCCCTTCCCAAACAACTTGTATGTCTCTACAGGAATAAGGCATTGAACAAAAATGTTGTACAATTGTGTTTGATTCATGTTTTGTGTGTTTGTCACAGTCCTCTTGCCTTCAACTACAATTAGTGGTGGGTTTATTTTTCCAATATTTATGTATCTATTGTTTATACAAGGGTGGTCTGAGATGTTCTTGACCTCATCCATAGATGGTGATGCTATTAGTGATGTACAAAACATCTTGTGATTCTCAATCTCTAGAAACACATATAAGCATTTTCACGTAGAATAATTGTAATTGTTATTGGATCCAAATACAGGTAGGTAAGTACTCCAAATTGAATCCAGTGATAAGAAACAAATGTGAAATATGTAACTCAAAATCACATATTCAACATTCCCAGGTCATTTCTTTATTAATTATTTATTCCCAATTTTCTTTTCTTACTCCTTCTTTCCCTCTAGGATAATTAATTAAAATTCCCTCCCAATGCTATCCAGCAACATAACAATACTATTTGTTTCCCTCCAGTCTGCTTGTGCATACAGTAGTACTTCCGCAGTCCATACTGGTATGGGAAATTGCTATGGTCCCTGTTTCACACCATGCCAGCCAGCTAAGGTGATTAAGATTTTTAGGCAGTTTTCTGTAATTGTATAGGTGAGTTCCTAATTTCTGCCTCAACAATTACACAATTTACAAACTGAGTAACATTAAGGTAATGCCATTTACAGACATATGACAATTCTTATTCTATCACTGACAGGCTCTTGTAGCAAGGTGTCATGTGAAAAAAGGAGTTGTTGCAGCTATAGAGTTCAAATTGAACTTTACAGAAGAGTGAGTAAATGCTGGGAAGAAGAACAATAAATGTTGTTCTTATTGAAAACAAAAAATAGTAACGAAATATGAAGGTAGGAGGACAGCAATCAAACAAAAAAGACAAGGAAAACACAATTCAAGATCAAGTAGAAGAGGAATGAGATATGTGGCAATGGGTATGGTTGTGCACATCCTGTTTCACTACCTGACTCATCTGTCCCCTTTCTTCTTCTACATGATTAGAATTGTGTTTGTCTTCTTATTGCCCTCCTGCTTCATTGTATATATGCCACCAAGTTGCCACTGGCCTGATAGGTAACATTTGTTCCAGTTTGCTCATTTTCTGTTGCTCCCTATGACAGTCTTCATCTCTAGATATATTGACATCTTTCAATAATGAATGTGTTAATCTTAGTTCAAAAATTATCCCAGATGTCTGAGGTTTCTTTTACCTCACTAGGAAATAGAACAATAAAGCATCACGTCTTAGAGAAGGGAATGCTTACCTTTAACTCCATTAGCTCTTATTTTGTGGTGTAATTTAGACAGGAGTCAAGCCAGATAGACAGTATCAAAGATTACACTGACTCATACTTTTTGGACATAAACACTAGTATATCTGTTATACTGTCTACTGTGCTCTTTTGATCATAAAAAAAAACCCTCATGAAATTTACAGCAAATTTCAAACCTGTATTATCACATCGGATTAATCTATATGGTTCTTAAACAATGACTTGGCTATAAATTCACTTATTAATATATGAAAGCATAATTAACCTTTCAGTTCAAGTTAAAATTCTAATTGGTGTCTCAGATATAGTTATAAATGGGATGCAAACACTTATGCAAATGATAATTGTTTTATTTAGCTAAAAACAAAAATGTTTTGTCAACTGGCTCATGACATTGTACTTTTCCTCTTTTAGCATACACTGATGCTTTATTGGGATCATCGTCTGCATCTCTCGGATCAACCGGTACTAGCAGTCCATCCATAGGGCTTCCGTCACTTTCTTCAGAAGGATCTGGACCTATCAGACCAGTCAAAAGAAAACAGCGTCGTTACAGGTGAGGGTTTAATTGATACAGACGTGATGCAAGCTGGCAGTAAATGCCATTTTCTGAGCATAAGCATTTGCAGTCATTCCACAAGGAAAAATCTGGACCATGATCATTACAAATACCATTATTGTCAATTGGTCAGTCTACAGGTATGAGAAGCAAAATGTATCAAGAAACATTAATTGCAATATTGATTTATATATACAGGCCATAATAAAATAAGAAAAAACTATCACTTGAAGCTAATTTTGTGTTTAAGTTTTCAGTACCACTAAAAGTATAATATATTAATATTTTGTGCACTTTTGTTTGAATTAATAGAAATATTTAAACTCAGCAGTGTGGGTGAGCGCATTAGGGTGCCACCACACTGCATTGGTGAGGTATGACAGAATCAGCTTTAAATTCTGGTCACTGCATACTGGCCGTCCTGATTAAGGTTTTTATGCAGTTCCCAACAATGGTCTAGGTGAATGATGGACAGTTCAATTTCTGCCTCATAAACTACACATTTCTGAAACAAAAATACACTGAAGATTGAAGTTTCTCTTGGCGTTGATTAATAATAAAGTCCTAGCATGTGACTAACTAAGTGAGCAGTGTGTTTTCACACACTATATCAGCAATCGGAGTCTCTGTTGCCATCTTCTGGTGAAGTACCAGATGCAGCAGAAGGCTGGGATCTTTATAGCACGAGGTAGATATGTGCATAGCTGATTTGTTGACTGTAGTTCTTAATTTTTTCTGATCGTATATCATTGAGACCTGCCAACTTCCCTGTTTTGCACTTGCGAATAACCTTTTCCAGCTCTGACATACTGAAGGGCTTATTGAGGTTGTTCATCTCTTCCTGACTGTTTCTGTGTGTTTTTCTTTGTTTCTTAGATGATTTAATTTTATGAATTTCCTTCCCATTCATAAGTAGCTGATGTGCAATTTGGTTTGCATTGATGTTGGAATGTCCAGTGTTCTTCGATGGATCATTGTTGAGGCATTTTAGAAGTATCCATGCCTTGTGACTATCTCTTGACAGGTCCATCTCTTCTAATGTCTTGATCCAGTGGTCTCTTTTTGGTGCACTTAGAGATGAGATAAGTTGATTGCCAGCATCCACTATCTTTTCACCAAAGGGATCATCTTGGAACAGTGATTTATAATCCATGAACCGGGCAGCTAGATCTGAGGTGAGATCCGGAATATATGATAATCGGTAGACACAGGGGATGGATCTTCTGGAACAATTTTTCACAGTTGCAGTGAATGTGTCATATGATTCTGGTGTTGATTCAATAGTAGACACATCAGCATCAAACATTTCTGTGAACACGGACCAGTCAGCTCTCTTCAATTTATACCTCCTGCAGAAAGCAACTCTCTGGGGTCTCACTGCCGCAAACACATTGCACATTATTGGTCTGTGCTGTGTGTTTGGTATTGGGCTACAGACGACTTCACACATTGCTGTCTGATGTGATTACTGCTAAGGGTTGATCAGGGTTATAGCCCCATCTTTGTTTCTCACTGTTGAAAGATGCTGGTAGTTTGGGATCATGTATGATAGTAAGTTGATTTACAGCTGCCCAATCTTCTACCGCAATGCCATCTCATCATCAAAGTCATAATCCTAAGCAGTACAGTGAGAGTTGAAATCTCCGATAACATTTTTTAGGTGTTGATTTTGGAAATTGAAAGGTGATTTGACAACGAATTTATTACATAATTACGTAATCTTTCTCGGTGTTGAGAATATAAATAATGTTCTTGGGTGACTAGCCGAGTTATAGGAGTGTTATAATTACACAATACTTCGGCGCTCTCAATCGCCGGCTCCATCTTCCGGTGAAGTGAGGTCAGGAATGTGCGATGTTGCTGAGCTAGACCAGACTCCCACTGCTACCTCTGATTGGTCGGCTGTGAAACCAGTCGTAGCAGGGTTCAAATCTCGTTGCGGCTTGAATCGATGCCAAGGTGGATTATGGCTAGATTTGATGTCCTTTTTCACATGGCATGTAGCGGACGGGCTTAAAGTCATCACTCCTTTGAAGATGATATCCGAAAACAAAGCCTTCGCCATAAATTGTTTGTCCAACTGATGGGTCAACACGGATCCGTTGCGGGCCTCATATTGAGCCATGCTGCCACGTGATTGGTCAGATTTGTAACCAATCGTAGCCGGGGTCCTGCCTCGTAACAACTCATCATTCGACAGAAGGAAAAATCAGAAGGCAAAACCTTCCCCATAAGCTGATAATTAATGCCTGAGCAACAAATTGCTCGCTTATGTTACTACCGAACTTCCCATTGATCTGGACGCATTACATGGCGCGCATTGCTTTGATATTGTACGGGCAACTAATGGTACACACATTGAAGTGTTCTAGAGACAGAAACAAAACTTTGAGAGATACTCTTCAAAATGAAAAAAACTGCATTGTGACATCTCATTCCAAACATAATTTATTCAATGTCAAAATTGTAAAGATAATTCTGGGACACCCTGTATAATAGTTTAATGATGTGAAAAGACAGAAAATAAAGTGTTTGAATATGTAAATATTGTAATATAATGGACTAATTTTGAAAACATTTGACATTTCTTTAGTAAGGCTGTTAAAAAGAAAAGGAGATGTATATAAGGAAAGTAGAGGTCATAAGGATGATTAATATATAATTGATTTATTGGAAACATGTGGATTTAAATTGTTAGTTTTAAGTTTTAAAGATTTCCATTACAAAAAAAAAAAATAGGATGAAATTTCAAAGGCTTGTGTATGGAAAAAAGATTATTTCTGAAATTTTAGATGATAAAAGCAACGAGAAAAATTATGGTAATATTTTGTATTGATTTGGAAAAGTTAGGGGCAAGGGTAAAGTATTGATAACTTCAAGAAATAGAAAAATCCAAAGGTTAAAATGGCTACTAGGAAATTTAGTTTTGATAAAAGTGCTATCATTGGCTAATTTAAGTCACATGGGTTGATGTTATAAATTAAGCCACGGGGTTGAACATACCTGCTTAAGGAATTTAGAATTAAAATTTCCAAATCATAATAGAAAATGAGAGAAGAATTTAACATTCCAATTATAAAAGAAATTTTTAAAAAAATGTATTAAAAAAGGGGTAAATGGATGACTGGGGAAATTTCCATCAGAGTGTTAGCTCCATCACAGTTATAAACTAATAAATAATATCCAAAACAAGCGGGAAGTGACAAGTGGTTGAATTCAAGTCAAGTTGATGCAGCAATCTATTTATATTTGCAGCAAGACGTGTAGCCTTCACAGCCATGTTGAGTGTTGGGAGACATGCTTCTGGGAAGTGATCAGTCATTGAAATGAAAACTTTAGTTTAAATTTTATTGGTCAGTTTCTGCAAAGCAACAGGTTGTTTGTGATGTAGGAAGTGAAAGAGAAATTCATGTGTTTATGGTCATTTGAAACTTATTTGCAGTCATATTTTTGAAAAGAATACTGATTCAGTCATGAACAAATTTATATTGATGTTTTAGTATGCTGCTAAGTGTGTCAAATAAAAGATTAAATTGTTTCAATCAAACTTTGTGAACTTATTCAAAAAGAACCTTTATTTAATATTGATTTAATAAGCATTTCCTCCATATTTCTGGAGGTGGCCAATGACAGCTAGGCCGAGTGGCAGCCAACAGCAAGCAGTAGAACCAACTACTTAAAAGTGCTTCATTTATATTAAAACTTATGTGTTCTTGTTCTCTTTGAATTTATGGAGGCGCATCTACATATTACAGCCTGAGGAACATAGCTAACCTCAATGGGCAGTAGGAAAAAGAATACTCACCATCCCCCGGAGCAATTGTAATGTGACTGTGGATGTTGTTGGGTTCAATATCAGAGCTTTTTGCTTTCTTAGAAGGAGCAAATACCTGCAGTTGTTTATAGCACATTAGCAGAGCATTCTATTACATCTATGAAAGAAACAGGAACTTGGTCCTCTGAAGTATGTTTACACAACTTTTATAGAAAGGATAATATGGAAGATGAACATGTTGTTTGATATTTAGAATACAACAGACTATGGTCCATTTGCTGCAGATGGTAATGTTTACTGGTTTGGCAGAGTGGGTTATAATGATGAGACTTGGAGTCCTTGTATGCAGAGTCCTTGCAGGACACCCAGCCATGATGGTCCTATGCAATGCTTGTCCAAATATATGGCACAACTGGTCCCCCACTGGGTCCTTCAATAACACAACACTACCGACTACCTAGCAGCCGCAGATACACAATTTACACTGACTGACCCAGTAAACATACTGTTGTTTCAGTATTGCTTAAGCCACTGCCAGACACTTCCATTCATTTACTTATGGCTTTGTGCCTCACTCAGATCCAACACTTCTAGAATTGGGGCTTAGCACATGACAAAATAACTAAAATTCATATATCAAAACATTAAAAGGGTTTCACACAAACTTATAAGCTAGTAAACTCCAATCGTAATGTGGAAGTATTCCATTTTTGTTATCAGAAGAAAAGAATGGTGATATATCAATAATGATGCGAGAAAGTACTAAGACAAAATCTTTAGACTTCTTTGTATAAAGAAGGTTTTTTAATTTTGTACTGAGCAAGTAAATTAAGCTGACAACTATTAGGATTAATGATTTGTAGTGACCGTTTTTTAGTAAATCAACAGAAAACTTTTTTTAGAAAGTTTATCACAAAATAAGGTGTTAGTTTGCAAATGAAAATAAGTAAACAAGAAAGAACTCTTGTATGACATCAGGAATGATTTCTTTTATGCCCCCAGGACAAGAATGACTAGTTCATTACACATTATGTGTAAAAAATAATAAGGCCTATAAAGAGTATTTTATTGAAAAACTTGGAAAGTGTTCTAAATTCTTCAAAATGCAGGCAATTGCTTGGTTATTAACAGTAAATTAATAGATCACATAACAAAATAAAAAAATGATATGATATGAAAAAGGATTAAGGTAAACCATTAGCTTGAATTATTTAACACATCTAATAATGCTCTGGCCTTGCATTTGGGAGGATTCCAGTTCGAATCCCCATCCGAGCATCCAGATTTGGATTTTCCATGGCTTCCCCAAATCACTCCAGGTGAATGCTGGGATGCTTCAATCAAAAGGCCATGACCAAATTCCTTCCTGTTCTTTGTCCCTAGTCCTTTCCCACCTCTAATGAACTCGACGTCGACGAGGCATAAAGCCATAAGTAAAAAAAAGGTAAGTAATGCTTCCTTCAAAAGGCCATGGCTGAATTCATTCCCGTTCCTTGCCCCTGGTCCTTTCCCACCTCTAATGACTTTGACTAGGCATAAAGCCAAAAGAGAAAAAACCTCTAAATGGTACATACAACAATCATATTCTGACATTCACTCATATATTAAAAAAAGACTGATTCTAAAACCTTAACATTCCTTAATGTCAAGTTTATGACTGTGTTGATCACAAAATTCTTGATACTTTAGAAAGTGTCGAATTAATGGCAAGTCAGGACTTTTGTTTGAATTGTATCTAGAATATAGGGAGTGAAGTGAATCACTGGTAAGCATAGCATTCTTGGCTGTCTCCTGTTCTTGATAAACAATATTCTAATCATTTTGATATTAGTGGGCATATACATTTTTCTGTTAACACTACTACATTGTTAAAATATAAATTGACAAAACAAAATCCATGAAGCCATAGCAAATGATATCTTCCAGAAAACAGATTGTTCAAATGATTCTTAAGATAAAAAAAATTAGTTTAATACAAAAAATAAAACAAAGATAACTTAAATTTGTTGAAAAAGGGAGAAAATTAATGGAAGTATTGCAATAAATCTTCCAAATTATTTTAAAGTCGTACTGAATGGCAGTAGAGCACTTAAAACAAATATGTTTAAACAAAGAATGCAAGTCAACAATTATAGTGCTAACATATTAGATAACATAATGTGGGGTGGAAAAAACTAGTTCATTTGTTAAAAGCAAAGCATTATTAGAACATTGTGAAACAAATTTAGCTGGCAACTAAATGGAAATGAGTGTTTGTTTGATCGACAAGCAAAATTTGATACATGCAAAAAGTTTTTTTCAGCAATACAATTTTTCTCCTCTGCTTCGTCTATTGTGTGTTTCATTCCTTCTTCAACTGTAATAGATTCTTTATGTTTTGATAAGTCCATAATTGTTCTAGTCTTGAATTCTGGTGACTTTTCCTTAATCTTAAATAACTTTTATGTTCTTTCTTTCATTGCGAAGTTGAGAATTAAATTAACTTTGTCTGTTTTCCACAGGACAACATTTAGCAACTTTCAACTTGAAGAACTAGAAAGGGCATTCCATAAAACTCACTACCCTGATGTTTTCTTTCGTGAAGAATTGGCCATGAGAATAGATTTGACTGAAGCAAGAGTTCAGGTATTTGTGCATATATATAAACATTTTAAATTTAGTGAGCTATCAAATTCAGCAAGTGATATAAAGTTATATCAGATACATTACTATTTCTATTAGCCTGCAAGTTATTTTGTTAAAATTAGAAAAAAATTGATTGTGCTAAGCCAACTAACAAATTTTGTATTAAAGTGATGAATGAAATTCTAATTGGTTATATATCCAGAATATATATATATTTACAATCATGTTCAATTATAGTGAGACTGAAGAACATACAAATCACATTGAAATTTTATTTTTTTAAACCAATTATTCACATGACCTCCTATTTAAGTTGTAATAATAATTTAATTTCTTCTTCCATTTCTTACTCTTTTATAGGTGTGGTTTCAGAATCGTCGAGCTAAGTGGAGGAAACAAGAAAAACTTGCTGCAAAACAGCACCAGCAAGTAAATCAGTCACAGATGATTCATGGATCACCACTTGTACAAGGCATAATTTCCATACCAGGTTATGATGGTATATTGAAAGTAAAGAGTTGGTCAGAATAAAAAAAAAATGTTTATAATTTGCATTAAAACTATTTTAGATACAAAAATGTTTTTAGCACTTTTTAGAAGCCTTACACAGGTGTTAATGGTTATTAGGTATATGATTTTTTTCTTTTGTTTTGTTTCAGTTACATCAAGCCCAAGTCTTAGCATTGACTCTCCCTTACTTTCTCCATCACAATCACTATCAGGAATGTCAAGTAACAATGTTCCTATAACAATTGGTAAGTGTTATCAAAATGTAGGTTTTAAAAAAATCCACGAATACTTAGCCCTTCACTGATTACTGGTCAGGTGGTGACAGGCAAAATATTTTCTGTGTTATGACTGATTTATATGGAAAGGAAAGGTAAAATACCTTCACCATTCATCTTTGGTGTGCAATGGTTGTATTTTACCTTTACTTTCCATACATATGTCACCTCACAACATTGCTCAGCCATATTAACAGATATAACTGAAGTTCTCTGATATGTTATTACAATGTACACAGGGCACCACTGTTATGTTTATAATAATTCTATATATTCAAACAAGGTTACAGAAAATAAACCCATCAGTTAGAAATGTCGGTGGCAGGAGGAATGTGACAACACAAAAAAACAATACAAACACAATTACACACCCCTTAATCATGTTAGAAAATGATTAAGCGTAAAGCTGGTGTAGCCGTATGTGACAGGTGCGTGGGTGAGCTACGAGTAGTTAATTGTGGGTGGAGAGAGGTGCTGTGGTCGGGTAACTATGCATTTTGAAAACAGTAACTGCAGGTCGCAGTAAGCTTGCACCCTCAAGAAAGTGTGAAATAGACAATGAAAGAGGACTGAATGAAAAGTACATATGAAATGAGTAGTATGTATAATGAATAGAAAGTACTTAATGCTACGTGCGGGACTGGGGACAAGGAATGGGAAGGAATTTGGCCATGGTCTTTTTGAAGAAAGCATCATGGCATTTGCCTGAAGTGATTTGAGGAAGCCATGGAAAACCCAAATCTGGATTCCCGGGCGGGGATTCGAACTGGTGTCCTCCCAAATGCGAGACCAGAGCATTAACCACTCGCCCACCATGCTCAGTATAGAGATAGGGAACAATAGGAACATGATTACACAATAGTTATGCAGGAGAGAAATTAAGCAATGGCAAGGTCACCAGATGCACCCATGCACCATATGACGATGTGTGCACCCAGCTACACAAAAAAAAGTTGTAGTGAGAGTATTTTTGCAGATCTTTAGGTTTGATCTGAACAAAAGCCTTTCTTTATGGAAAGTGATATGTCTGTGGCAGTAAGAGTAAAAAAAAAAATGTGGGATTGGATGTCATTCAGGAAATTGAGGGAACTAAAAAGATAATTTCTCTTTGGGTCCAGATCATAAATATATGATCAATGAATCTGTATTCTTCCAGATGGTCCAAGAAAAGGATGGATTTGAAAGGTACCTTGTGGGCTCCCATGACAGTTTCAGGGTTATTTGGCAGCATAGTCAGGAGTTCAAATTTGAGTTGTGGGTCATACAGCTAAGGAAGGTTGCATGTGTAGGAAGAAGAGTGTGTGTCTCAAAGAAATGTTCCAGTGTGCTAAACCCCTGACATTGGGGGATGTTGGTATTAAGGGAGGTGACTTCACTTGTGACCAGGAAGAGGGTACAAGTGGTCTGGGAAACATGGAATGTCTTTCACACAGAAAGGAAAGTTTTATACAGATTTTTTGAAATGATACATTGAAGCCAAACTTTGCTCTGTATGTGACCCATAGACCACAACTACAGACTTTAAAGGAATGACAATCATGATTCTTGCTTATACTACCACATCCAGGTGTTCTCACCGTGGGACCAGATATTTTGTATCTTTGTTTTTTCCTTGTTTTATGCTAAAATTCTCTATACATTGCCTTCTATAACCATTTCCATTTTGCATGTGACCTTCAAATTTTTAGTAACATTTTTACTACAGGATTAATTTATTTAACATTTTACTACAAAATTCCATTTCAGTTTCTTATTTTTTCCCACAAATGTAAATTTTGGGTGATATTTCTGCTCTTCGTCTATACAGTGAGTATTATTTATTCTTTCTATCACTTGTTATTGTAATATACACTGAAGTGCCAAAAGTAATGGGATACCTCCTAACATCATGTCAGACCCACAGTGCAGCAACCCAACATAGCACTGACTCAACAAGCCGAAGTCCTGCACGATTTAATCTGCAGCCGTCCTCTCTGGAAAATGCTCACATTTTCATTACTGCCCTTCTCACCCAGGGGCATTAAATATTTCACTTATTTTACAATCTACACCTTCCCATGGTTTGTCCCACTGGTTTTTCATCCCCCCCCCCCCCCCCTCAGGTTCTGTCCTGTATCACTTATTATTTGTGAATTACTTTTTTCGTTTTTTGTTTATAGCTTTATGTCTTGTCAACTTTGAGTTAATTATAGGTGGCAAGGAAAGGCATGATATTTAGCCATGGCCTTTTGAAGGAACCTTCCTGGCATTCACCAGAAGTGATTTTTGTCAACCATGGAAAACTGAAATCTGGTTGGTCAGACAGGGATTCATACCTACATCCTCCTGAATGTAAGGCAAGAAGAGTGCTGCTCATCCACCCTGCTGAGTCCTTTTTTTGTTTTTGCTAATTTCCTAACATTCCACCATTAGATTCCTCCTGTCCTTTTACCATTTCCATGACTTCTACTTCACCAAATTGCATATCCTCTTACTTTAATGCTGCGTTTCCCCCAGTGTACCTCCAAAAGAATTAATCATTTAACTTTCTGTCTCAAATCCTCAGATTCACCCAGCTTATCTCTCTACATAGAATATTATGATTGTCCACCACTAATGTAATCAATCAAAAATGTGCTAAAATGTCTGTGGAAGGTTATATGCTGGCAGAAATTTATCTGGATATAAGTCAGCCAAAACCCTCCTAACACTCCATCCCTAAACAGCACACACATTTTCAACCTCACCCCCCACAACCCCCCTACCACCCAATACAAAAGCACCCACCCTACCTCTATAAAAACCACAGCAGTATATATCCTCTTTCAGAACATTAATTCAGTCACTGTTCTTTCTAAGTCATTTCCACCAACCCCAATGCTCGACCATGCTGCTTTGGTGTGGGATTCATTAGCATTCTGCTGCTGATGGAAGTATAATTTTGTCATTACAAAGGAGAGTGACAGTTATTGTCATGATTAAACTATAACAGTAGAAACCTATATCCCAACTGGCCCCACCTCTTTTTCCCAAAAACCATCCACTCCTGTTCCAGGATTTCATCTAGCCTGTCCTAAACTTCTTTCCTGAATTCCATTCTCCACTCCAATAATCTCCGTTTAATTGATAACCGCGCTATGAGAGAACTATTTGAGAATAAGAATATCACCATCCTCCCAGCTGACAAGGTATGTACCACCATAGTTGTAGACATAGGTGGGCACTGTTAATCGAAAATTCAACTTCGTTAATCGTTAATCCACTACTTAAAAAGTTAACTTCAATAATCGTTAAAGTGTTACATTTTTGCAAATTTAACGCAAGTTAACCATCAAAAGTTAACCATCCAAATGTGGAACTGATGTTTATGTATTGCAATAGGTATTACTGCAAGCAGTACCAAGGTGCTATGTACCGTGATGTGAATCAATGATACATCTGCCAAATGTCCTTCTAGGAATTGAGTTTTTACTGGAGTTCAACATTTTAACCAGCTTCTCAAACTTATCGGATTCTTCAACATGTAGTGAAATCATTTAGGCAACTAAAAGGTTTACAATACATCGGTCCATACCAGCTTGGAATACAACAGTGCCAGTAGCTAAGATGCCAAATGTTTTATTGACGTAAACTTTTATTAGCAGATGAAGGTGAAATCAAATAAATTCTGTTGCTATCTTCATCAGAAGAAGCCACAGCATTTGAAGAAGACTTTAACTTATTTTTCGTTTTTCCCACGAGTTGGCTCTTCTTTTACTTTTTCTTCAAACTGTTCATATTTGGATATATGCATCCTCTCCGTATGTAGACACCTGAGCCTTGATTGTAGAGAAAGTTTAGGCAAAAACAGTTTGCATTCATAAATCAGTTGTTCTCCCAGTCTTGAATCAAATGCAACATAATCGCATAAATGTGGCCAAGGATTTTTAATATTCTCGTTGCTATTGTTAGCATTTCTGCTTTCACTAATGGACTCAAGAGTACAGTTTCCATGATGTAATCATGTAACGAATG
This sequence comes from Vandiemenella viatica, assembly GCA_031002005.1. Lineage (NCBI taxonomy): Eukaryota > Metazoa > Arthropoda > Insecta > Orthoptera > Morabidae > Vandiemenella > Vandiemenella viatica. The sequence continues at coordinate 113,868,322 of CM061921.1, forward strand.
TCAGTTTAATTTATTTCACTAATTAACACCAAACCAATACCAACAAAAAAGTGATATTTTCCTGGCAGTAAAAAAAGTTAGATTATAAAAATACCAATCGAATTAGAAACAAGTAGTGAGCACCGGTTTGCAGATGTAAAATAGAAACACTCCAAAACTCTAACTTTCCTGCTCACACCCATGCCATGCCGAGCATAACAGTTGTATATGCATCACACTCACACATCGTATTACCTAATTCATCCGCCATCTGACTCACCAAACGGACGAGCATGGCATGGCATGCAATTAAAACAAACCAAATGTGTCATCTACCAATGTAAGAGACTAAAGTTAACGGTAGTTCAATTTAATGGCAGTTAAGATGATCGTTGACGATTTTTAGGTTAACTTAAAAGTTCAATTTTTGCAATTTTGCTAATTAATGGATTAATGGTTTTCTGCCCAGCTGTGGTCACAGACCACAGTGACAATGAGGCTGATGCTTTGAGACAAATCTCTGACACCTGTATGTACCCTTCACATCCTACAGATCCTACCACTTCAATTTGCCAGGAAGTACACACTTTCCTTGCTCAACCTCCAGATCCCCTTACAAGACCTCCTACCCAAATCCTTATCACTCCTTACTCCACAAACTACCCATACCCCCAACTTGTACCTTCTTACAAAAATACAATAGGCTGGCAACCCTAGGTGACCTATAGTTGTGACATATGGATTGCCTGCTGAAGGATTTAAGCTCTTGTGTATCAGTACATCTAACCCTCTGTGCAGAATCTCCCTCCATTAAAAAAAAAAACAAAAAAAAAACAGCCAACACTATCTTGAATGTCTGTCCAGATTTGCCACTCCTCTACTGCTTTCTCTATATATGTCACTTCCCCCTACAGTAACGTCCCCCACTGTCAGAGCCTCAGTGTCAAGGAACACTTCCTGGAAATGCAATCCCCCTGCAGCCACCCCAGCACATTTTTCCTCATTTCCTTGGCTCTCCTCATTCTCTTTAGAAATAACTTCACAACATATATACAGCATTTCCATGGGCATCCACATGGCCCTTTCCTTTGAAAACCTATTCATAGGTCATCTGGAACAACAATTCCTGAATAATTTCTCACTCAAACCTCATGTGTTGTGCAGGTATATAGATGATATGGCTCACAGTAAAAACCACCTACTACTTTAACTCCCTAAAGAACAGCCACTCCATCACCTTTACCTAGACTTATTCTACATCACCTTTCTTAATGTTAACTTTTGCTAAAGGAAAAGTGGCCCACTGTCCCTCTCATATACTTCCATTAAATCAGTTCATATATACATTTCACCACTAACACACTTCCCATAGGAATGGTTGGGCATAGAAAAACAGTGTGTACTAGCACCATCACCTATCTAGTGGCTTCCTACGCTGTTCTCACAATTTGAACAACTTAAGCAACTGCTTTACAATTAAGGCTGTCAGCATCTTCTCTGGACTCCGTAAATGAAAACTAGCTTACTAGCTTGATGCAAGACATTTCCCTGGTCTCAATTTCCAGTAAGACCTTTCCAGTTGACCCAGAACTCATTATTATTTATTCACATTTATATAATCTATAAATCTTAAATTTAATATTTTCTATTATTATTTTTTTATCCTTTTAGGTTCATTACTTTGGTGATTTTCTCCCTCTTCAATGATAATATTTCTCCAAAATTATTGATTATCAATTCAGTATTTTTTTGCCTCTGCTCTACCACCGCAGGCACACTTGCCTTGCTCTTCAGTTTTCCCATTCATCGAACATGCATTGGTGTTATGGCACACACTAAGTGCCTCATCTACTTGCAAGAATAAGGTTCAATAACCAAATGTTAACTATGGAAAAACAATACCCTTGGCAGAGGCAGAACACATGATGCTAATATGTAAGGTTAAATAATAATAATAAATACATGCATAAAAAGGAGCAATAATTGGATGCACGAGGGATAAATAAATAAATAAACAAACAATAAACAATGGGTTTATTGGTGGGGTATTATTGGAGGTTACAACAGTTTAGGTTTTGAGAGTAATGGGAACTGCCATGGGCTACTACTGGATGGTCTACATTGGAAATTTAACTGTTTGCCCAAGGCCATTCATTCTGACAGAAAGCTAGTTGGTGGTAAGACCTGTGTAAGAACTAGTGCAGAGAAGGCAGGTAAGTTTGTATATGAGATGTGTACTGGTGTTTGTAACATGTCCAATAGTGGGATTTTACCTGTGGCTGGATTGGAATAGGTGGTACTGTAAGATTTTCAGCAAGGTCTGCTGCATGGCAATGATACATGTGGTGAATTGGGAGAATTCAAAGTGGAGTATTTGTGAACCAAGATGTTCTTCAGATTGGGTGTTCCACTGAAGAATGTGTAGTGGGCAGTTGTTAAGATTTTTGGGAGAAAGTGGGCATTTCAGGGAAGGAATATAGGAAGTCATGTTCACGTTCCCTTCCATACAGACTTGCCATCCATGGCACACACCTCTGTTCTGATGAACACTCCCTCACCAGGTACTCCAAAAACCTATCTTGATTCCAAAAATTGAGGCTTATGCTTCATTCTTCATGCTATCAGAGTCCACCTCAACAGCAGTAAACCCTCTGATTGTGAGCTCAGAAGGTGTGAACTGTCCTACCAATATAAAATTGTCAACAGTCAACTGCCAGGTCTCAGGATAATACCTAGTGATCCCCTTAAAATTTCTTCATTTCCCATTCAGTTTTCATCCACTCCGTCATTTATTATTTCACCATGTCTACCAAACATGTACCACTGCTTAGCAGAGGTGATGTTTTATTTACATATTTTTCTAAATTACTGTTCATATTTTTAATATTTATTTACATAATGTTGTTTAAATATTTGATTATCAGTCTCTTTTTTTCCCCACAATTATTTATTTGTTCTGCAACATTTGGGTATATACTCTTTGATTTTGCTATCCCCACTCTATCTTTTTTCTCCTTTTGAACATGTCCCCACACCTGCTATCTGCCCAAACATTATCATTCCAACAAGAAGCAATGAACAAATCGTCCTATGGCATTGTTGGCTTGGAGGTACTAAAGGACTGTTCAGCTGCCAAGTGGCAGAGTTTTCAATTCTCTGTGCATTCTGCCTCTTTGTCATGGTAAACTAACCTGGTAATCCTAACTGGTATAGTGGACCTACAGCTTGATGTGAAATCTGAACCACAGAAGCATTCTGTCATACTTCACATTAAATTGCAAGTTGTGCCAGAGATGAAGGTCAGGTTAAGGGTCTTTGCAAATCCTAGCCAAGACCGGGATTCAAACTGAGGACCTTTCATTCTCCAGTCAGATGCCACAGCCACTGAGCCACCAGCCCTTGATATCTGGATTGTGTATGCCACATTCTTTTGCTGAGGAACGGTATTTCCATGTTTTATGAGGATTCAAATCTTTCATGTGTGTCAGTGCCTTCCTGCCATCGTCTACGGTAAATTATGATTTATTTCCCAATAATGATTTTTATATTTATTTATATTTGCTAATAAGCTACTTTTTCTGTGAAATCCTGTACGTATATCGAATGTAAATAAGGAGAGAGGAACCATTACTTACCTTTTTTTTACTTAAGGCTTTATGCCTTGTCGACTTCATTAGAGGTCGGAAAGGACTGGGGAAAAAGAACGGGAAGTAATTTGGCCATGGCCTTTTGACGGAAGCATTCCGGCATTTGCCTGGAGTGATTTGGGGAAACCATGGAAAACCCAAATCTGTATGCCCGGATGGGGATTCAAACCTGCGTCCTCCCAAATATAATACTGCCGTCACAATTAATTTTGAAGACAGGGAAGGTTAACAGGGGGAATTTCAAAATAGGAACAGTGAGGTCAAACGTAAATCTACAGATTAATATCTGTGTGTTTCAAATTAAAAAAAAAAAAAAAAAAAAATGTTTGAAATATAAATTTTTAAGAGAGCATTCAAATATTTATATAAAGATATTAAAGGGGATAAAAAATTAAACAAAACACTGACAATAGTTAGCAGTGGTTCCTGAAGGTGAGGGAACAAAATGGTGTGAAAGTAAGAGTGACAGGAGATGAAGACAAGAAAGAAAGAGTGGAGCACTATCTCAGATGTATACCTGGTGGATACCTAGTACCCAGCATATAGTGGTAGGCCAGCTCAGAGGAACTGCTTTTTGAAGGGAGGGTTTTGATTGCATGTATTGTAAAATGAGATTATGTTGTTATTAAGGTTTTAGGATGTGTTGACATTGAGATCATTAGTGCCTTAGAGAAACAAGAACAAAAGTTCAATGTTGTCACATGTGCCACCACAGGATATTCAGTATTTTGATGGAGTACCATTTGCCTGTTTCATAAATAATGGTACACCCTATATTAGCAAAAGTCTCTCCAGTGGTTGGATTGGTAAAGGTATTAATCTTGTGAGGTATCAAATGATCGAAGTAAGATATATTCCAGAGAAAGTTTCAGCAAATGGAAGGATGGCACAAGCACAGTGGAGTCGAAGTAGGATGAGTTCAAGGAGATAATAAAAACGCGTGAAGAAATATTTATTCCAAAAGAGAAGTACAGAACCTATATACTATAATTGGTAGATGAGAAGGTTAAATAGGGTGGTGGGAAGAGAATATAACATAGTTAAAAGACAGCAAGGCAGTAGGGAATACTTGAAACTACTAATCAAGTAATTAATAATGGCAAAGAAGGTGACTAAAGACGGGTTTATAAACGATATTACTGCTGCAGGGAGACCACTGACAGATGCATCTAGAAATTTCTATGGCTATGTTAGAAAACTGAGTGAAAGGAAGGATGTTGAGACAATTATAAATAGGGATGGAGAAGAAGTTGCCAAGGATTTGAAAAAGACAGAGCTACTAAGTAACTAGTTTAATGAGACCAGGAGGGGCTATGACGCAGGAATGAGAGGGTTTAAATCGAGAATGAGCTTATCTGCATAATTAGATATGAGTAGACTAAAAAATTTGAAATTCAATCTGAGGATATCATGCAGGAACAAAGAAAGTTAAAAAAGCACAAAGGGGCTGATGTAGATAATATTAATACAGATGCCATAAAGATAGCAGGATATGACATTGAACCTTATCTTGAAACATTATTTAAATTGAGTCTGAAAACTTGCTGCTTACCCGATGACTGGAAAAGTGAGATAGTAGTACTGGTTCATTAAGTAGGGGTGACAAATAGGGTTGAAAATAAAAGGCAAATCAGTTTTACATCAGTGGTAGATAAAATAATGGAGAGATTGATATGCAACCACATCAGAGGTGTCTATGAGGAATGTAAGTGGTTTTTAAGTTGGCAACATGGCTTTAGGCATGAGCAGGGCCGGCGTTAGGGGGGGTTAAGCGGGGCAAAAGTATCCGGGGCCCGGGCTGCCAAAGGGGGGCCCGCCGGCCTGGATGCCTAAATAAATAGAAATCAAATACAAATTTTAAAATCTGTACCAATAATTTTGAACATTTTTGTATTAAAATGTTCTGAATTTATCAAAAAAAAAAAAAAACAAAGTGTAAAGTAAAAATATCTACGGGAGAGGGGAGGGGGGTCTAAGATCGCTTACCCGGGGCCCGAGAATCCTAACGCCGGCCCTGGGCATGAGTATCATATAAATCTCAGTTGGTAGGCTATATGCAAGATATGTTGGATGAAATTGACAAGGGAGGCAAAACACAGTGTAGCTCGTCATCTTTCAAAGGCTTTTAACAAATTGAGCTATAAAATGGTGCTAAATGAAGTGGATGAAAAGGTGATTTGTGGGATAGAATAATTCTTTAAAGGTAGAAAACAAAATGTTAAGAGAATCAAAAGAAGTGGAAGTGAACATGAGAGTGGCTCAGGGTAGCTTATTGGGAACATTACTGTTCATTGTACTAATGAATGATTGTATTGATGGTTTACTATCAGAAGTTAGGTTATTTGCAAATGACATAATGTTATGTAATATGATCAATATGGTAGAAGCTTGTAAACAGCTGCAGTGTGATCTGAAAAAGATACATAGATGGGTGGGTCAACATGGGATGAAGAAGAGTCAGCTTATTAGGTACACAGATAAAAAATTAAACTGATTATGATTATAAAGTGGGGAAGAAATTGCTATCTTAAGACTTGAAATGTAAATACCTTGACATAAGATTTGATAACAAGCTTAACTGGGCAGGATACATTGGACAGGTGGTAGGAAAAGGTTTCAAAATTCTGCACTTGTTGGAGAGACTGATGAGAAGATGTACCAGAGAAGTAATGGAATTGGGTTACAAAGATTGATCAGACTATTGCTTAAATATAGTGGTATAGTAAGGGACCCACATTTTGGATATCAAATGCAGGAGTTTGGGGCGTGGGGGGTGCAAAGAAGGGCTGCTAGATTTGTCTCTGGAAATTGCTGCAGAACACAATCAGTAACTGAAATGATTAACATGTTCACTGCTCGTCACTCGAGGTGGTGTTGATAGTTAATGCTCCACCATAGAAATGGATATTTCCCAAAAGCTGACTTATTTTATAACAAATATGATTGAAAAGTAATAATAAAACATGATTGTGTCTATTATATTAATTACTAAACAATATTTAGCCATTTACTGATGGAATAATTTACCCATGCACCACTGCATGATAGGCACTAGACGTCAAGTTATTTCCTAAATGCTACATTACGCACTTTCACGAGCGCATGACTGGCTACTGAAATATCACTCCATACCATGCACTAGCGTGTGATTGGCACTTTAACATTGAATCTTCTCCATGCACTGACGAATGTGTTAAGGAGTTCAAATGGGATTCATTGGAAGAAAGGAGGAGAGTAAAGAGAGTTATGGGAGTGTACAAGGTGTATATTGCTGATGAGGTGTGGAAAGATATTGGTGGAAGTATTAAGAGAGGTGTATGGAAGGGAAAAGATGACCATGACTACAAGGTGGCACTCAATTTCAGGCATAAGAGTGTGGGAAGATTTTCTTTCATATGTAAGGGGATCATGGATTGGAATAAGTTACTAAGAAAAAGGAATAATTTACCAAAATTGCTGAAAGAATTTAAAGTTAAAATTAATAGAGAGCAAAAGTAGGTGGGAAAGGGCAAAATGGGTGTGCAGGGAAATTGCCACCAGAGCATGTGCTTCATTGTAATTTCATTAAATTAAATTGGATATGCACACGTCAACTCCACCATATGAATAACAGACAATGATTGTTCGGACACAGTAAGAAAGGAGAGGTGAAAATGTGATAACATTTTTTAAAAAAAATTGTGATTATAAAAGAAAAAGGGTGTAATAATATGAAAATTCAAAAAGGAGAATAAATAAGCTTTAACCTCCTCCATTTCTTCCCTAAAATGCATATCCTTCACTGTAAAATTATTCCTGCTGCCCCCCACAAGTTTCAACAGACCACTCAACCTCAAACACGTCTTGGTCCACAAATAGTTATAGCTCCATTTTGGCCTCCTGTGAATCCCTACCTCCTTCCCCCCACATAGCCTAACGTGGCTTTTGCCTCTGTACCCCCCTTTCGCCCCACCTTTTTTCGATATTAATTCCAGAAGACATTTTGTACTTTTTTCTCTTCTCAGACAATTTTAAATTACATATGGAGATAATTAAATGACAGAAATAAATATTCACATTTTGTTGTGTGTTCTGTACCTTATTTTAACTGTGACAAATAATACGAATGAAAAAACTACGTTCCTTGATGCAAGCCCCTCCCCCTAGACTGTGCCATGTGGTTTACAGATGCTACCTAACCCTGCAGTTTGTTCACAGCCTGTACAACCAAATCCCCTCCTTCATCAGGGACAACTTTTTCATTTATTGACCATGCCATCTCCATCATAATACATCTTTGTATATCAACTCAGCAGCTTCCTCAGCCATATGAATAGATCATATACGGGCCTCAACACCAGCAAACTGTCAGTCAGCATGAATGACCACAGGCAAACTGTTTACACCATGCAGTGGCTGCTTACCCCAGTTTCCTCAACTCTAAAAACCTAAATAACTGCTTCACAGACGGAGAAATGGAGTCCTTCCAAACACCACCATCCTTTCTGTATTCCAAAGATGTGAACTACCTTAACTACATATTCTGCATATCCTCAGTCTCTGTTAATGTCCTACCACTGGTAAACCTATTTTATTATTTTGCAAATACTATTATTTTTATTACATCCCTGTTCTGTTCCAAGTTTCCATTTCCAGGGATATTATATGTGCATAAACATTTTTATTTTTAGTCTCTCCCTCCCTCACTATATCCTCGTATGCCATTCATATGGTGGAAGTTTGTATGTATGCACCCAATGACTTGCAGCACGTTTCATCACACTTCTACATTATTAACGGTTATTCTAAAATATTGTATTTGGTGTTTGTATTGTTTTTGTATCTTCTAATATTCCAATAAGTAACTCTTGATGACTGTTATACCATTCATGCTGTGTGTGAAGACACAGTGGATGCAACCATGAAGGAAGTATCAATGGACTATAGTATGGGAATAGTAAAACAGGTTTCATAAATTAAATGCATGCTAGTTTACTATGAATGGTCACAAAAGCCTCTTGATACATTGCTTCCCTTGCTACATCATGGGACTTTTCTTTCTACCTCTATTTTATATATGTAAAAAGAAAGAAAAGGCTGGGTTTAGTAAACAATCACCAACCCTGTAATCCTCACAATAATTTCATTTATAGCATTTATTTTATACAACACAATGCTATAACTTTCTAGTTGATATACTGCCACTATTTCATATCTTTTTTTTTTTCTTTATCTCACAGGTGGCAGCCCACTGGGACCATTTAGTCCTGGAGTTGGACCCAGTCTTCCCACATCTTCTCCTGGGACTAGTGGAATTTTCTTAGGGGTTGAGTGGGGAGGCTTTTCTCCATACCACCTCCCCCCACACAAACCCCTGGACTGTGCAGAGCCTGACACTGACTTGCTACGACTTAAGCCATCAAATAAAGAGCAGTCTTCTCCAACATTACTAACACCTGAGTAACAGCATTGCTAATTGTTCTTCCTAATTAACTCTCATATGATAAACAGAAGTGCTGGTGAATAATAATTGTTTAACTTGCATATTAATAATAAAAAAAAAAACATAATGTCCTGTAACGTGTTAAAATTTGAGCCATTGCATTTCAACTGTGCCAAGTAAATAAAACCAGGTAACCAATAATAATTTACAAAAATATACATCAACATTATAAAATGGAAGGGGTGGGCCAGGATAATGTTATTGTAAAGAATCAAACCACAATGAACTGTAAAGCAAAAGTATCTCACAATTTATTTTAAAATATTCCAAAAAAATGCAAATTAATATTTATTTATTTAATGAAAATCATAAAAATTGTGATACAATTTAACATTCCCTTAGCAGTAATAAATGTTTGCAAAGTTAGAGCAATGGGACTATCAGAGGGCATTAGCCATTCAGGAAGCTCTGGTCAGATTACCATATTGTGGAAGGTCAGTGACTGATGAGTCGATTCAATGGAACCACTCATTACGTCTCATTGTTGACCTTGCAGCGTAAAATGGAGACGTGATACACATGTGCCAGTGTACAGTGGCAGTAGTATCTGAGAAATAGTTATCTGTGCTGTTTACATCAGAACTACTAGAATATAAGGAAGTTCTCTTGCACTAGAAGTACTAGCTGCCAGACCACAATGCACAACAGCAAGTTCCTTTGGTTCCAAGCCATGGAAAAGTGTAAAATTATGCAATATTAGTGCATTAATTACAAACCATTTTTTATACTGGCTACATAGTCCTTTCACAGCACACTCCTCATTCATTATTGAAAACCCCACCAACTTACGCTTCTGAAAAGCAAGTGACACTTGTCAGAATCACAGAGCTGCCTTCCTATGCCAATATGTGGAGTTTTCAACTGAATTTTTAACCAGGTTTTACGTAAATGTCACTGCCTTTTTTTTTTTTTTTTTAAACTGCTTAACGTCTCTTAACAGTGAGGTCTTTAGAGACAGGAAAGGATGGGGGGGGGGGGGCAAGGTATGGGAAGGAATTTGGCCATGGCCTTTTGAAAGTAGCATCCCGGCATTTGCCTGGAGTGATTTGGGAAACCATGGAAAACCCAAATCTGGATGCCCAAATGGGGATTCGAACCGCCGTCCTCCCGAATGCGAGACCAGAACCCTAACCGTTACACCACCACGCCCGGTATGTCACTGTCAACACAAAATTCATTGGCTCATTGCACGGGACAAGTACTTCCACTGCAACTCAACTCCTCGATCAGATAATGCTTGACTTTTGTAATGCTGTGCGAGGCTTGTTGCCTTTTCGAAGGAACCCTAACTTCCACTGCAAATTATGGCGTGGCCAGCAGAGGTGAAGGTCACCTACTGTGAGATATTCTAAGGGCTATTGCTGGAAAGGAATCGGTATCATGTGGCCCGGCACAGTCTGCTCTTGCAAAATACCCAAAATAATACTTTTAACTTAATATGGTTTATATTAAATTTTGTAAAATAGTCAACATTGACATCATTCATAACTGACTTAATGCACAAATATTAAACATTAAAGGTAGAATACTAGTAATAATTTTGTAAAATGGAGAAATCGCTACATCCATATACAGAAAGGTATATTACAACACAATATGCAAGCTACGAGCACCTAAAGTTGTGTAACAGGTGTTGCATACCAATTTGATACACACTGCAAGCTGAGCATGTTTTAGTGATGACTGCTAAAATTGGAACACATAGGAGGAACGTAAATAGGCAAATATATAAGATAAAATAGAAATATAAAAGAAGAAATCACACAGGAAAAATTTCTTATAGATACTTTTTAAATCTATGCTTTAATGCTTTTTGACAACAAGGTCAATAGAGCCAAGAGGGGATTTTGAAAAAGGAATAGGAATTAAATTGGACAATATCTTTATAAAGGAGTCATCTTTGCATTTACCTTTAGTGCTTTAGGAAACTATGAAAACTAAAATCTGGATCGCCAGACTGATGTAGTTACCCTGGCAGGCTGAGTGGTGAAAGACTGACAAACATCAAGTGGGTAAGGATAAAGCTCTAGTGTTGATCATGAATCAGTTTTTAAGATATTTGTGGGAGAATGATCAAGGAGAAATGACTCCAAAATTATGCATCATATTTACACCATTTAATGTCACAGCACTGCATGAATATGGTGTACAAATTTACAAAGCTCTATCCAATGGATTCAAAGTTAAGACTGAGATGCAATATAAGGTGCCCTGGCACTACTCTTGGAAGATGCAGTAGACTTCAGCAGTGGAGCAAATACCAAACCATGTTCTCCAGTATAGTTATCAACATTGATGTGGCACAACCAAGGGCAGCTTGGTGGCCAGGACAAGGAAGGCATGTCTGCTAGGTAGTTATAGTTATCCTGAGGAATAGTCTGGTCAATATCCCTTAGTGGCACAGCTACAATGCTTATAAAGTCTATGCTGGCAATTTGTTCAGCAAGATCCACCCTGGAACAATCAATCTCGATCGTCAGATTTTGTGTTTCCTTAAATCACTCGAAGCGACTTTAGTATGGTTCCTCACCTTTCATGTAATTCCAATTAATATGTGGTCACTAGTGGTATCTGTATGCCAAACTCATGAAACAAGGGATTTTCAGAATGACTTAGTGGCCGACTTCAATTATCTTTAGAGACAAAATAAATCGGGTGCTAAGTATACATCCTCCATGGAACGGAGTGATACTGCATTAAAAATTACAAAGGCATTTGGAGAAAGAAGTTTGTGAAAAAGGATAGTAAAACCATAAGGTTACGCCACAGTAGGGTGGAGTTCAGGTCCCGCCATTTTACGTATAATGAAAGATCTGTTGATCTGGTTAATTCTAGTATTTGCGACAAAACACACATTGAACATTCTAAACTGAATTACTTTTAGAAAATTCAATAACAGACAGGGTTATGTTATGTGCTAGGAACTGGACGGACTACGTTCGTCCTCACGTCCGGGCTATATAGATCAGAAGACCTCCCTTAGTTTAGGCCAAGGGGGTGGAGCACAAAAGGCAGCTGCCGCTAGAATATACGTAAAGATACTCGTAGGCCAGAGTTCTTATTAACTGATACGGGTGGGCAGAAAAGCAGAGGAGTCACTCCTCACAGTCGAGGCGGCGAACAGAAACCTCCGCCTCCTGAGAGGGTTAATGTTCATGCGATTTTACTTCAAATCAAAGTGTTTATGAGTGAAGCATAGTAATTATATAAATGAAAACATGGGGTCACCTACCTGCTCACTTTAGGTTGTTGTGTTTTTGATATGATCTGCATCTTCACTTACAATACAAGTTTTAGGCGATTTTACTTGAAATCAAATTGAGTTTCCTTAGGTAAATGAAAACTACTTGGTCACGCTAACATGCAGGCCCATACTCTACATAAATGTAATAGGTATAAATACTCATTGCCCTACCCTGTACTGAGCTCATAGTTACATAAATGAAAACTTTACATGTGACCTTCTCTTCATAAATGTAATAAGTATAAATACTTATTGTTGTACCACATTCTGAGCTCAGTTTAATATTAGTATGACGTTTAGGTGCAGGTGCACTCTTAAATATTGGGCTTATGAAGGAGCGTTCTGTTCCTGGGCAGTGGGTGGGGGAGGGCTAATTAAGTGTTTAATAAAATCCTTTGTGGAAGAGTAAACCCGATGACTAGGTGTAGTTGTTATTGTCTGTTAATGCTGGTTTGGTGTCTGTGTTGATGAGGGCATGTGGTAGAGTTTTGTGTTTGGTAGTAAGATGGGTGTGTTGTGGTGATCATTGTATGTGTTTGTGAAATTCTGGGTGAGTCGGTGGTTATTTTTAAATTTTTTCTATTTTTAAATTTTTTCTATTTTTTATTTAATTTTTAATTTTTAATAGTTTTCTTCTCATCTACGTCACCTCTTTGGTTGTAGTTGTAGTGGCCTCATGCGGATCTCTTCTTCCTCACTAGAATTTAATTCAGTGTCCCAAATCATCCATGAACAATAGTCATTGTGGTTTGATTGTAGCAGTTCATCATCAGGCTCGATCATTTCATTTTCTGTATTTTGTTCATTCCTGGCTTTGTAGCTTGAAAACCAGGTGCTGTCTGAATCATTTTCTGACTCCACAGTAGTTGTTTGCTGCACATGTTCTTCCTGTTGCGGGGAATTCAGTAGCTAGCTTGCCATTGAATCTAGTTGCTGCCTCTTGCCACTTTTGCGTGACACAACCAGTGCAACCAAAGCACACTTTTTTGGAGTCCATCTACTCAGTGTGTATGACTAAAATGCTAATGGTGTGCTATAGAGCTGAATGACAGCAGGGTCTATATAGCCAGCTGCCATGCAATTTTATCCATCATCTAGCCACTACACAATCCAATGTCCAGAACGTCAATGGAAATTTCTACTGCTCTGGTCATGTACGGTCAAGTCCACGAACTCTGGGTTGTGTATCATCACAGCGTGTGTTTAAACATGGATTATCTACTATCTATATCAATAGCGTGAGCAACAGCTAGTAGTTACGTGACGCACTGAGGAACCGTCGGTTCATTGTTTCAATATAGATTATCAGCTATCTATACCAGTAATCTGGATCGCAACTGAATAGGAACAAATATAACTTATCGCCGGTAAAGTTTTTTTCCCGCACGCGCCGCTGCCCGCCGCAATATTGTCTCTGCCGCCGCCGGTGTCTCATAGATGTTTTGCATGGTAGACCGGCATCACAAAATACGCGCAGTGTTCTCGGAATGCGGCTGTGACGTCATTTCACGTGAAAGACCATGCAAATCGCTTTTTCATCCGATTGTGGCCGGTAGACCGGCATCATATACCTGTGACGTCACAGACAGATGCGCTGAGATGTCAGCAAGAACATGCGACGTCATTCCGCGCGAAAAAAGCTTTGAAACGGCCAGAATTCCACTAAGTAAATGAAGTGAGGGAGAATGAATGTTATACATCTACTTCCAGGCCATGTAAAGTCAGCCCATACCAGATAGAGCTACCACCAGCTTGCAAAATGTTTTCCTGACAAGCTGGATTCATGGCCACATGGAGGCGGCTAAGAAGAATCTCATCACCCCGCTGGAAGGAGCTGCTATATGGCTAAAAGACCAATTTAAGGAACTGGAACATAATATGCTCGACTTCAGCCACAGGAGATATTTCCTGTCGATGCCGAGGCAAGGCAAGGTCAAATATTCGGACAAAAACAATTTCAATCCTGACCTTGTTACAGGCTAACTTGGCAACTTAATCCATTGCCACGTTCCCCCCCCCCCCCCCTCCTCACCCCGATACCAACATTGCCAGGAACCCAGCAGAATAAAACCTTCTTTTCACAAGACTGGAGGGTGTTCCGTATTTCCTGGACTAATCTATCGGCTGAGTACGTGTTTCCTTGTGTTGGAGGTGAAGAAATCACAGCATATGACGTACTTCATGTCACAACTTAATTTCATATACAGGAGCAGCTTTAGTAAAGCGTAACACTCTGCGGTACACACCGATTATCCAGCTTATGTCACTCAAGGGAACACTGCAAATCATCCTACTACGTTAGGCTGCTTAGATCCATCGGTAAATAACGGTCTAAAAGTGTGATCTTAATTTCAAATATAATTTAAAATGCTAATAAAAAATAGTCAACTTTTTGCATAACGACAGGTCTAAAATAATTCATTGCATCTTTTAAAAGTCAGGGAGGAGATTTACTCCAACCCTAGTAATGAGTAGTGGCAACACGTTTCCACAATCTTCTAAAATGACCTTAGTGCGGTATCTGAATAGTTTGGTAGCTCTAAGACGGTTAGTGTAGAGACAAAAGATAGATCCATCACTGCGTCGCAAACAAGACTGTCAAATGTTCAGACTGTATCACACAATGAGATGCCGCAGGATGACAAGCGGCGGCTCACCAGCTTCAGCACTAATGCTCGTGCGGCAAGTACCGTGGGAAGCTGAATTCCTGTATGGTGGATACTGTCCAACATCTGGAAGCAGTTTTCACGCGCCGAATAATATACAACGGAAAGGAACTCCAACCACAGCACTATATAATAGTAGAAGGCAGGAGCTGTCTGAACCCCATAACCTTCCACACAGGCATTTTAATATACTAACAGACTTTAATAGGGCCCTGGCTTTAAAATCACTCAGGTGTGACAGCCAGCTCAACATGTTAGTCATAAATGAGGCTCAGAAAATTAAGTTTCATTAAAACCTAAAACAGTGTTTCTCCAGGTAAGACGAGGTTCAGCTAAAAAAAAAAAAAAAAAAATTGATGAATTGAAAGTACCATAGGGGTTTCTTATCACAAAATCTAAAACCAATGCATACTGATCATTTATCTAACCTGTTTAGTATGAGCTACAAGCAGCAGCTCGTAGGGTAGATGAAAACTGCAAAATCATCTACAAATAAAGAGAATTGAATAGGAATACCTATTGCTGATGAAATGCTCACACTTGAAAATGATCCTTGAGGAACACTGTTTTCCTGTATAAAAAGATCTGATACATCACAACCAATTCGGTACCGAAAGCATGGCCAGGATTAAAACGGGATAGTTTTCCCCTAAAACCCCATTCATTTAGCTACTTTAAATTCATGTCACCTGCTAGTATCGCAGACCTCATCTATATCAAAAAAATACACCCACAAATTGTTGAGTGCGCATAAACACATCTATTGGCGCTTCGAGCATGATCAGGTAATCCAAAGTGGAAGATAATTTCCTGAATCTACATTTTGGGATTCAATACACCAGACCAGATGGTGACGTACCATCCACTCTAGTGTCTTCCCTACGTAGGTCATTAAGTCAACGCCAAGATAGCTACCTGCTAATATTTTGTTCCTCCCTGATTTAAAAAGGAGGTACGATTAGTTATAGGTCTTTACAAGTCAGAAAAGTACATTTCATTCCAAATAATGTTAAAAATATCTAAAGGCACTCTTTAGCAAATTTGCTAAGATGTCTAAGCATCTGATACTGGATAGGGTCTGGCCCTGGCGCGATGTCCTTGGCACAGTCCAGGGCAGACTGGAACTGCCAGATAGTAAACTGGCTATTGTGTAAGTCCACATGCATAAAAATATAGCATAAACCTCCCCTCTTCACAACAATTGTTCATTACTGGAACCTTGGATCCACATTGGCGGTCGAAATGATGGTAGCGAAGTAATCTGACATCAGCTTCGCGATGCTTCGTTTGTCGGTAACCATGCGTCCATGGTAATCGAGGGTACGTTCCAGCTATAGGGCGGATAGAATACCATACTTTCGGTGATATTGTAGAACAGTTAATAGTGCTCACAAAGTTCCACCATGATGTTTCAATGCTCTCCTTAATAATACGATGTGCCTTAGTTCTCGCAATTCGGAACTGTGCTAGTTTGTCAGGAATTGGATGCAGCATAAAATGACGCAACGCCCGTCTGCGTCCCTAATTAGCGGAACGACAGTAGTCATTCCACAAAGGGACAGGCGCTCTGTACGGTGTTCCTGAGCCGTCTTGTGAATTTCTTCTATGAAGTGATTCACCTTCTTTTCTGTGCTGTCACACTGCTGGAGATCAACATAACGGCGGAGGAGTTGCCAATCAGTTTTATTGATGTTCTGGTTCCATGTTGTATTTTTCATACTCTAACCGAGCTCTAAATAGATTCATATGGTAAAGTGAACGCTCCAATAAAGATTACAATCTCCTTTCCATTGTACAGAGCCCGTCATGGAAGAACACAACGAAAGCACGACGAAAGTACAGTGGTGGAAGCAGTAGTGAAATGCGTTGTTTGTCCAATGTTAAAGACGCATATCTCTTCTCGCTCTATTAGCATACAAACTACACTGCCTCGGGGGTCAAACTGTTCACGAACCCCAAAATGCACCGTGGACATTGAAATCTTCCAACAGTAGAAATAACTGAGGGAGTTCCCGCAAGATGTTAACCAGTTTTTCGTCAAAAGGGGCATTTGGGGGCTGGTATATAGAGCGGACAGTCAGCTGTATGGGCTATATACCTATTTTCACTGGTACTACTTGTAAGATAGAAGTGAGGAGCAATAGGTTGCTTGAAAATAGACGATTTAACTACCTGGCTAATGTTTTTCCTATATTAATGGGAGGATAAACTGAAATATATAGTTATCTTCAGAAACAGCGCTACCAATAAGGTAAAAAAGACTTTCTTTCGTTAAGAAAGCAAACAAAAAAAAAAAAAAAGTCCTTAGAAGCCAAATTCTAAACAGAAAGTGATAATATTTAAAATAATTTTCTAGTATTCGTTGATAATGTCTGGAGTAGCCAAATAAATGGTTATATTTTAATGAAAGCAATTGGCTATGCAAAATCCAAAAATTAAATTTAAAATGCAAGTTTTCATTTGATGACTGTGAGAGAATATTAGAAGTTTTAAATTTACGAGAAAAAAATGAGTATCCAAGTAAACGTAGTTTACTCTGAAATAACAATATTACACGAAATCTAGGCGAAAGTAAGAGGTGTATCTCACCAATAAAAATGAAGTTTTGATCTACATTAATTTAATAAGTGAATGCGATAGAGCATATGAAAATTTTACTGTAACAAAAAATTGTAAAAAGATGCAAGAAGTGCAAAAAAGTAGTTAATATTTTTGAAGTATACTACATTTTTATAGCTTATTCTAAAAACAATACTATAATCAACCGAAAAAAAGTTGATAACCCTAGCGGCGAATGGTGATAGTTCGCAACTGGAAGCGTTGAGTTTAGTTCGCAGCTTCTTTGAGAACTAAGTCGCTCCCATCTCGAATTCCAGAAAGACAGACCGTTCGCTCACTTTGCTACCTCTACTGCACGCGCTCTTATGTTTGTTATGGTTGTTGTAGTTATCAGTGTTTGTCTTTTAATTGTTAATGGGATCAAAGCGTGTTTTGGTTTCACATTCCTCGTTACATTTCCGTTTGAGTCTTCTGCAATAATTATTAATGTTGAACAGTATTTTTTCTTTTTTTATATCGCTGTGCCTTCAGTAAAATGTGTGCACGGGGAACTTTGTTTCCTTTTAGATGACACAGTAATAAATAACCTGAAACAAAAGTCGGTCTTCGGAAAAGGATCGAACGAACTAACAAGCAAGAGATCAGGGAAATAGTTCGCGTAGTTCGTCTGTGGGAGCGCTCTTCTGAACTAGTTCATTCGCGAATTACACAAGACTACTACAAAGGGTATATAGGCAGTAGAGTACAGAAATGATGTAGCCAAATACACAACGTATATTACACTTTTAGAATTTACATGCTTACCTCACTGCTAGTGGGGTCACTCTCTATTTGTAGCAGATCCATTTATATTAAAAACTTGCTCCGATTACTTGGAGGTGATGGGTATAGTGGTAGGTTGGGTAGTGGTATAGTTGTAGTTGTAGTTTCTGTAACCACAACTTGTCACACACATCACACATTGGTTGTGGATAAAAATTGATTAATTCGCCCTAAAGCCAACTCCCAGCGATTGTGATACTACAGTTCATGTGTATTCTACTATGACTGTAGTCACGTACTCATGCGATTTGGTGTACACTGGATGCTCAAGGTAATGAACAGGTACCGTTATCTACCTCTACTGCAGTCACAGACATCACAACTGTTGCGTCACTAGACAGACCTGCGCCGCACTTGTAGATAGATAGGTCTCTTGAACGTGCCACAATCTAGGACGTTCCATATACTGTTTTTATTAGCGCTTTAAACAGAGGTCAATAATAAAAACTCAACAGCATGGGGATGCAGAAGGCAACGGGAAACCACTGCATTAAAGACCCAAAGGGTATGCCGAGGACATGTAATCCTCTCATATTACATTTTTCATGATGGCTTCTTGCTGGGTAAAATATTCCAGAGGTAAAATAGTCCCCAAATCGGATCTCCGGATAGGGACAACTCGGGGAGGAGTCATCAGAATGGATAGAAACATTCTACGAGTCGGAGCGTGGAATGTTGGAAGTCTGAATAGGGCAGGTAGGTTAGAAAACTTAAAAAGGCAGATGGAACAACTTAAGTTAGATGTTGTTGGGATTAGTGAGATTAAATGGAAGGACGCACAGGAATTCTGGTTTGGGGAACACAGGATAGTTTGTACACAAGCTGTCAATGGAGTCACTGGTGTAGGATTTGTAATGAATAAGAAAGTAGGCTAATGGGTGAGTTATCATGAACAGTTTATTGACAGGATTATTTTGATGAGGTTAGAAACTAAGCCCACTCCAACCAAATTAGTACAAGTGTATATGCCCACGTCACAGGAAGATGACGAAGAAATGAGAAAATATATGCCAAAATTGACGAACTAATCCAATATGTGAAGGGGGAGGAAAATCTAAAAATCATGGGTGATTGGAATACAATTGTAGGAGAAGGAAAATAGGGGAATACTATATGATCTTTTGGTCTAGGAGAAAGAAATGAGCGTAGAAGCAGGTTGTTAGAATTCGTGAAAGATATAAGCTAATTGTGACAAACACACTGTTTAAGAACCAAGCAAGAAGGATATATACCTGGAAACGTCCAGGAGATACAGGCAGATATCAGCTAGATTATATCATGGTCAAACAGAGATTCAGGAATCAAGTTCTAGACTGTAAAGCGTACCCAGGAGCAGACATAGACTCTGACCATAGTGATAATAATGGAATGCAGGCTGAAATTAAAGCAAATAAGAAGCTGCATAAGCAGAACAGACTGGAAGTGAATAAACTGAAACAATTTAGAACAAGAGAAAAATTTGCAGAAATGGTAGACTTAGGTCTAAGAAGTAATTCGGAAAGTAGATCTACTGAGGACGAATGGACAGCATTAAAGACCGAAATAATGAAAGCTGGTAAAGAAACATTAGGTTTCAGGGAACAAGCCGCCCGAAAACCTTGGATCACAGAGGAAATTTTGAAACTGATGGATCAGACGAGAAGGCACAGAAATGCTCAGGATGAAGCAGGAAGAGAGTAATGCAGGCAATTTATAAATCAAATAAATAGGAAATGCAAAAAATATAAAGAAAAATGGCTACATGAAAAGTGTGAAGAAGTAGAAAAGGAAATGGTTAAAGGTAAAGTAGATGTTGCATACAGGAAGATTAAACAGAATTTTGGAGAAATGAAGAAAAGAGGTGTAAACATTAAAGCTGCCGATGGGAAACCTCTTTTAAGCTCAGATGATAGAGCTAACCGATGGAAGGAATACATTGAGAAACCTTATGATGGGGACGACTTGAACAATAGCATAATGGAAAAGGAAAGTGATGTCGACGTTAATGATTTAGGAGATCCTGTTTTGAGACAGAATTTAATAGAGCTTTGAATGACTTGAAAGCAAATAAGCCAGTTGGAATTGATGAGATCCCTGCAGAACTTCTTAAATCCCTAAGGGAAGAAGGAATCGAAAGATTATTCAAGCTGATGTCAATAAGTTATGAAACCGGAGAAATTCCAACTGATTTTAATAAAAATATCATCTTCACACTTCCGAAGAAAGCACAAGCCAACAAATGTGAAAATTATCGCACCATAAGTCTAACATCTCATGCTTCAAAATTACTGACCAGAATAATATACAGAAGAATGGAAAGGGTAGTAGAAGAGATAGTAGGTTAAGAACAGTTTGGGTTTAGGAAAAATCGTAGTACGAGGGAAGCAATTCTGGCTCTAAGATTAATACTTGAAGGACAGATCAAGAAAAACAAAGATGCTTTTTTGGCGTTTGTTGATTTAGAAAACGCTTTTGATAATGTTAGGTGGGACAAGATGTTCAAAATTTTAAAGAAGTCGGATCTTAACTATCGAGATATAAGAATACTTTATAAATTACATAAGCATCAAGTAGCTATAATAAAAGTTGAGAACCATGAGAGACATGCATCAGTTAGAAAGGGTGTGAGACAAGGTTGTAGTCTATCCCCGTTAATATTCAACTTGTATGTAGAAAAAGCAATAAAGGAAAAAAAAGAAAAATTTTCATGTCGCATAAGTTTTCAGGGAGAAAAAACCAGTATGCTACGATTTGCTGATGACATAGTCTTGTTAACAGAACGGGCTGAGCATATTGAGAAATTATTTATTTTATTTTGCGTATGATGCTACATCACACAATTCAATTACAATTATACTGTAATAAACAATCTAAACACACATGTATACACATAGTTAGCATACAATGCCCGCAGCTGGCCACTGAGATAGGATCTCCAGTCGCAACTATTAAAGTGTGACGTCGAGGCGCTCCAACAAGGCCACCACCTCCGGCGTAGCCAAATTTAGGTCTTCCAGACTACCAGGAAAGGAACGCAGTGGACAGTCCTGCACAATGTGCGACACAGTTTGTGAAACCTCACCGCAGTCACGGTACGAAGAATCTGTCCATCTCCAGGTGTGGAGAGTTGAAGCAGTTCTTCCCGTACCACATCTAATCCGATTTAATTTACACCAAATTGACCGCGGTAAGTCAAATCCTGGTAGTTTTGAGCAGGGATTGGTAATTTGCACTATGCCCTGTGGTGTTGGCATTGTCCATTCCGCTGTCCAGCTATCTGTAGGGCTGAAGGAGTTAGATGCTAGACTGACAGCAGTCTTCCAGGCAGGGCGACGTGACTTCAGCCGTGTTTTGTAATCCTTAACATCTCCATGGATGGGAAGGGCCTCATTGTTCAAAATTCTCGGCCATAATTTTATTACAACTTTTTGCCTTCTGATATGAGGTGGTGGGATGTTGCTCAGCACCGGCAGCTACTGAATAGGTTTTAATAGAAGCGAGCAAGTTATAATGCGCATTGTATGGCGAAGCTGAACGTCCACCAAGTTGGTGTGAGAGCTATTAAGCCATATTCTGGAGCAGTATTCAGCTGTGGAGTAAACCAAGGCTAGGGCTGTTGTTCTTAATGTATTTGCATCAGCTCCCCATGAAGTTACTGCCAGTCGTTAAAGTCATTGGTTCCGACTTTTAAGCTTGGCAGCTTTATTCTGAAGGTGCGTGAAGGGACCCGTCTAATGTCACACCCAGGAATTTCGGGGTACTGTTATACTTTAGCATCTGGTCTCTAAACAATATATTTGGATGGTAGTTAATTTGTTTGTTGCTAAGATGGAATGTAGATATTTCTGATTTACTGAATGGCATGGGCATGGGCTGAGGATATTGAGAAGTTACTGAAAGGCATGAACTAAATACTGAATGAAGATTTTGGACTGAATATAAATCAAAACAAGACAAAAGTGATGAAATGTAGCAGAAATGATACCAATACTAGTTCATCAATTATAAAAATAGGATCGGATGCAATAGGAGAAGTAAGTGAATTATGCTACTTGGGAAGCAAAATTACAGCCGATTGTCGAAGCAAGAATAATGTCAAAAGCAGAATAGCACTGGCAAAAAAAGCCTTCTTGAAAAAGAGAAATCTTATAGTTTCAAACATTGATCTGGGAATTAGAAAGAACTTTTTAAAACTCAATGTGTGGAGCACAGCACTTTATGGTAGTGAAACATGGACTTCAGGCATACCAGAAAGAAAGAGAAGCATTTGAAATGTGGTGCTGCAGAAGAATGCTGAAAATTAAGTGGACAGACAGGTTACAAAATGAACGAGTTTTGGAAATGATGGGTGAGGAAACAAGTTTGTGGAAGAAACTTACAGAAAGAAGAGACAGACTGGTAGGTCACATTTTGAGACATGCAGGATTGGTTAATTTGTTAGTGGAGGGAACAGTCGAAGGTAAGAACTGTAGAGGAAGACAGAGATTAGAATATATGAAGCAGATAATTGAGGACGAGGGTTGTAAGAGAGATGTAGAGATGAAGAGATCAGTACAAGATAGGAAGGGATGGAGGATTGCATCAAACCAGTCGAAAGACTGATGACAAAAAAAAAAAAAAACAGAGGTCATTAAAAGCTATAGAGGATTGGGAGACAAAGAACGTTCAGGAAATAGGACATAGCTTTTTGAACGGACCATTCTGCCATTCGCCTGAAGCAATTTCGAGAAACTACAGAAAACTGAAATCAGGATGAACCCGCGTCCTCCCCTCCGAGATTACAGGCCACCTACAGGACTCGGTCACTCATTGTTGAGACAGATAATATTTCATGGTGGTCAAAGATGGTTGGACGAAAATTAGCATATCTCTGTCGTGTTGCCCTATTCTCTTCACATCATTTCTGAATACTAAGTGCCGAACGTAGTGTCACCACAGCCGAGCAACAGTCAAATTTCTAGAACAAATTACACACTTGTAAGACCACCGGATTGAATTATATGGATTGCACTAACTAAAGCAGAGTGAGCTCTCTGAAACACGATTAGTCCAGCTAGAATCGACAAAAGTACTGCAAAGCTACTTCAATTTTAACGCATGCCCCATTGCGCAATAAATGGTGCGACAACGGCGCCATCAGCTCATTCTACAAATGCGCGATCGAATAACGGCTTTTAAACACTGCACATCGATATAAAAGTAAGGTGTGCGGGTAGTGCAATTGCAAGATGTAAGGGATATTAGTGTTGCATGTTTTGGTTATACACTGAAGAGCCAAAGAAACTGGTACACCTGCCTAATATCGTGTAGCGTCCCCGCGAGCACGCAGAAGTGCCGCAACACGACGTATCATGGACTCGAGTAATGTCTGAAATAGTGATCCATCCGCTCGATACAATTGGAAACGAGACTCGTCAGACCAGCCAACATGTTTTCAATCATTAACAGTCCAATGTCGGTGTTGACGAGCCCAGGCGAGGCGTGAAGCTTTGTGTCGTGCATTCAGCAAGGGCACACGAATGGGCCTTCGGCTCCGAAAGCCCATATTGATGATGTTCCGACGAATGGTTCGCACGCTGACACTTGTTAATGGCCCAGCATTGAAATCCACAACAATTTGGGGAAGGGTGCACTTCTGTCACGTTCTACATCTCCATCTATACTCTGCAAAATTGTGGGTGGGAGAGGGTGCTCAGCACCAAACTAATCTCTTTGCTGTGCATTCTAATTCCGAATGGTATGAGGGAAAAAAGAATTCATATAAGAATCAGTGCGCCACCTAATGCCTCTAATCTTATCTTTCGTGCCATTCCGACTCAAATAGGTTGGTGGACGAAGTATTTCACCACACTTGTAAGTGAAAATGGGAGTACACGTGTTTACCAATAAGTTTAAATGACGACGTGCGTCGTCTATCTACCAGAGACTCCCAGCCCAGTCTACTAATCAGTTCTGTAACGATTTCATGATGACTGTAGCAAGCGGTCATGAATCGAGCGGCTCTTCTCTGTACTTTCTCTATACTGTCAATCAACCCTTTAAAAAACGGTTCCCAAATGGCACAACAGTAGTCCAAATGTGGACGCACAAGATATATGTACGCTATGTCCTATATTTGTTAATTACAATTTTTCAAGGTTCGACCTAGGAATCGCAACCTAGAATTAGCTCTACCTTCTAAAGAATTAATGTGTAATTTCCATGGCAATGGCTGAAATCTAGGGAGAGCGTAGGAAAATTTTCATAACAACGTAGTTGACTGCTGGCAATGGCATAGTTGCTTTGTTGTATCCATTTACGCTCGAATGTTTCAAAAATAGGTTTTGTGAAAGCTTGCTACAGTGTGTAATCAACTTTGAATAGCTATACTTACGTCTGTATAACTGTAGTCGTTTACTTAAAAGCAGTCACCATTTTTGTTATATCCGGAATCCTAAATCCATCCATCCCTTCCAAAATTCTCAAATCCGTCCTGGGAACGGATTTAGGACTACTGTAATTAATTGAACATATGTATTAAACTCATAGTTATATTGAGAATATAACAGTTTTGAAAATCACATAAGGTTACCTAAAAGCTAACAGGGAAAAAAAGCATGTTCACAAAGTTTCATCTTACACAGCCGGGATCCTATTCCTGGCAACAGAAAGTTCACATAAGGCGATTCCGAAAACCTGTCTACAGCAAGGCTGCTCAACCTTTTTTAACAGTCAGGCCAAATGGACGATCCAAAAATCTCTGGCGGGCTACAGTTCCCATTTTTGTTTCTTTTTTAAAAGATGAATGAGTTTAAAAGTCTTGTGCAACAAAAAATCTAATATTCTGAAATTTATTTGTCGTTTATTTAAATAATACAATAAAAAGCATCTTCTGCCAAATAAATAAACAAAATTCTATGTAACAAATATCAAAACCTAAAAAAAAAACTTAATGTAATTGGTACAATCAATGTGATTTCTGACATTGTTTCTGTTTTAATAATTTTCCTAAATTAGGTGTCAGATCAGAAGTTGACAGTAACAAGAAGTCAGAAATATTTTTGTCAGTTAGAGGTGTGCGGTATTTATTTTTTAAATAGTTAAGATCTGAAAAACCTTTTCACAAACATATGTTGATCCGAAACCACTTAAGAACTGAAAGGCCGGGTCAGTTATTGCAGGAAAATCTTTTGGTACCAGTTTCCAGAAAGCTGCAAAATCTTCTAAAGAATTTTGAAACTTTGAAGATACTCTTTCTGCAAAAATGCTTTTTAGTGCAGAGTGATGTTGCAATTCAGTGAGTTACAACTGAATATTGGCAGGATAACTGATAATTTCAGTTAAACTGATTATGAAAATATTCACCAAAATTTTATATTTTGTTTTTCACTTTCAAAATCCTGTAATATGCTCTGAAATGACTGTAATTAAGTACCTAATTTTAAATTCTTACCTAGAACAATTGATAGTGACGATATTGAGCTTCTCTTTCAAATCTTTTAGTATGGGGAAAACGTCAATATTTTGTTTGGTTATATTAATTAAAAACAGAATTAATTTAGCTTTGAATCCATTAATAAAAGTTAACATTGTTGGAAGTGCACAATCTTTGGCTTGTAATTTGAGATTTAAAATATTCAGGTCATTTGTAACGTCAACCAGAAATGCAAGATCACTCAACAAGGATTTATTCTTCATTAAATCAGTTTCCAAAGGTAACGCCCCTTTCTCCTCTAAAAATTCCAACACTTGTTCTCTCAAGCTGAAGAAATGTTTCAACATGTTGTCAGGCGGAAAGCCGTTGCCAGGGGCTAACAACACTTTGCCTAAACTGTGAACAATCAAGTTCATGACATGTATAACCTTCTGGTACCTCAATATTTAATAAAGCGGTCGCCACTTGTCCGTATTATAAACCCCAAACGCAAAGGGTACAATAAATAAGTTCACCTGAAACAGTTTAGGATCACAAAATAATTATATTCCTGAAAAGTCTATCTTACATTATCGGTACCAAAATTGAGAATAAAGCATTGGACGACAATTCCATTTAAGATTGTTGGATTAAGCACATTCACTCGAGAAGACAAATACTCACTAAGTCCCTCTAACTATAGCGAGAAAAGATTACGGTAAGTCATGAAGTGCCGCAACCACGACCCACGTGGAGCAGTTCGCTCTGTGAACTGACGCCAAGTTAACGGTTTAAAATCTAGTGGAAGACTGGTAATTTTCAAGATGGCTGCAGGTTCTTTCATCAACTTTCTATGAAATCAGCAAAATCTTTGG
Source organism: Vandiemenella viatica (assembly GCA_031002005.1). Taxonomy (NCBI): domain Eukaryota; kingdom Metazoa; phylum Arthropoda; class Insecta; order Orthoptera; family Morabidae; genus Vandiemenella; species Vandiemenella viatica. The sequence goes on from CM061921.1 coordinate 113,894,968, forward strand.
AAAATTAATTTTCCCAAATATACTTGATGCTTTAACTTGCAATTAATACATGGACTTCCTTCGTATTCTATCTATTCCAGTTTAATTCGACCTTCAAAGGGGTTTCTATAAGATTAACCTTGAAGTCTCTTACGTCATCGGCTTGCCGCACTTCAACAATCTATCTTCAAAATCTTAATTATCTTACCAATGCTTAAGCTTTTTCCAGAAACCAAGGTATATTTTTAATCCTCTAAATTTAAGCTATCTTCTGATATAAATTTATCAATTTTCTCTCTCTAAGTTAAAATCATTATTTTTTCTCTTAATTAAAAATGGTAATTAAATTTGGCCTAATTTGTTAATTTTACTTTCAAAATATGCTAGACAGTGCTGACCATATCTGGTGATAAAAGATCAGTTGTGGCTTTATTTCAAATCTTAAATTTTAGCTTTCCTAACCGCGTCGGTTAATACATAAACAAACCATATTATCTCTTAAACTTAAAAATTATTCTTATGGTAAGCTTTAGTCATGTAAATGAATGCAAGAAAATCCATTCAAGTTGAAAACTACCTTACGTGATATTTCTATCTCCTACATTAGCAACTTCAACTACAGAGTATGTTACTACTGGGGATGGTTAGTAGAAATGCTTTTGGCTAGCTAATAGGTACCTTACAATTTTCTTCTCGAAAACCATCGCACAGCGCTGTGCATCTGTAACTCCAGATTCACTGATTTCTTCTTCAAATAAAACTCTGAATTACGTATGTGAAGAACATTTGCACATATATATTTATGCAACATACTACCAGGTCAATATCATCTAACCTCATGTCTTTTGCACACAAAGCTTTCTGTAGAATGATGCAATGATATGAAAATAATCTTCGACCCAAGTAATTTTGTAACAAAGCTAGGCAGCCTTTGATTTTCTTCTCTTTTAAAAAAATCTTCTCCGATGGCACTATCAACAGAATACTCTTTTTCAAAATTAATATGATTTTGCTAGTATTATTAGATTCAAGCCCACTATGGAGCGCTTATAACTATTTCTTTCCTGATGCTCGTCTTTATTCCCAATACCTTTAAAGGCCAGCTAATAATTTTTCCTTTCTCTCCTGTGAGATGGGTTTTCGAGATTTAGTAATTTTTGGTGGAGGGGACCAGCAGTTAACCATATCACAAAGTCTGGAGCGATATGCAACATCAGTGTCGGAAATTCCTGTGGAATCCAAATCTTTTTTGTACCTCATTGAGCCACATGCTTCCTGTCTTATAGCTTTCAATAAGTGAGAAGACCTTCTTGGTGAGCCTGTTGTTGTCCATTCTCAGAAGGTGACCATAAAACTTCAGCTACCAACGTCGCACGCTCGTGTTAGTCGTCTCCAACTGTTGGTACAATTCGCATTTCGCTTTCAGTCGATAGGTTCCATCCAGGATCACTCTTCGCCCATGAATTTTCCTCAGGATACGTCTTTCAGTTTTTTCCAGATCATCCATGGTGTCTTCTCTGTTCATCAGCAAGGTTCCCGCAGCATTTAACAACTGAGGTCTGGCAACAGTTTTGTAATCACAAATTTTAGCATTTTTCGAAACACACTTCTTGTAATGATTCCGCGACAGCTGATATCCTGCGTTGAGTTTAGCACATATAAGATGGAGATTCCATCTCTACCATTGGGGTGGACCCATTCAGCAAGGTACCGGAATTGATTGACTCTTCCAATCTTGCCTTGGATGATCATCAACGGGGCTTTCCCGGGATGCCAACTCTCGAAGTATTTAGTCTTTTCGTATGATATCTGTAGTCCTGTGTTCTCCGCTATCTCGTGTAGGGTTTGACCAGCAGTGGCAGCATCCCTAGAGTTATTGGTATGTTATCTGCGAAAGCCAGGCTCCTGATTTTGATCTTACATGTTCCGGCTCAAATTGTGACTGGTTTGATTCAAATTTTGAACAGTGCAAGTTCCCAGGTCCGATGACTTTGTTGAGCACCGGACTGAACAGAAAAGGTGAGAGGTGATCTCTTTGTCTTGCTCCAGTTGTGACCTTGAAACTCTGGGACAGTTCTCCTCTGAATTTTACTTTGGAAGAGGTGTCTGAGAGTTTCTTCGATGAGGGTGTGTGTTTTAAATCTACACCACGCTCTCACAGCACTGTGAAGTGTTTGGCGGTCGATCGAATCGTAAGCCTTCTTGAAGACCACGAATATTGCAGTGACGTTCACACTTCTCATATGTTTTAATTGTTTTTAGAGCGTCTTCACCGATATTCACGAATTGTGTGGCCACACTGAATCTCCACATTATTCTGTAGAATCCTAGACAGTACTTTGTAAGCTACTGGTAACAGTGATATTCCCCGACAGTTGTTGACATCACCTCTGTCTCCTTTTTTGTGCTGTGGGTGTATTAGTGCTGCCCTTCAGCAGTCAGGTATCCCTCCGATGTCCCATCAGTCAGGATACAGTGTATGTCCTCTGCGATAGTACTTCCGCTTACTTTAAGAGTTTCCGCATCGATGCCATCTTCTCCAGGTGCCTTATTATTCTTGAGGCGTTTGATGGCGACAGTGCCTTGCTGCAAATTAGGTGGTTCAGATGGGGGATTGACATGAATTGTATCTTCCAGAGGTAATCTTTCATTGGGCTCTTGGCAACTGAGTACTTGTAGTTTGCCATAAGTTCCACGTTCCCATGGTTGCAGGTGACTAAATTTCCCTTCTGGATTCTTGAAGTGAAGGCTTATAATGCCTTCCCAAATTATATATTTTTTACAGGAAAGTAGTGAAGGAAAGTAAACATGTGGGTTTCTGCGCCTTGCTTTCAATGAAACAATAGTCTACTTCTTTTCCCATTCATCATGAAAAACACGGCAGGACTGTCGATTTCAAAGTACTTGTTCGCTGTGAGCCATTCTGTAATAAACAGCATTGTTTTTACTTTATTTCCTGAATAACTAATGTGAAAACTTATAATCAAGGAAAACTTAAATTAGCTAATAATGAATAACATACCTGTGAGCGCCCAAGTAAACCCTTTTTGTTGTTTCAACAAGAACTGACTAGGTATGTCCAATGTTTTGGTGCAGCACAGTCTTTAAAATCACACAAAACACTTTTAAGTAATTTTCAAGGAGGGTGATTAAAAAATACTGTAAATACACCCGCACTCTTGCGTTTGAGAACGACTGGTTCTCGAAGCACAAAGGGACGTGACGCTGCGGTGTTTGACCTTGCAAGCAGGAGAACCAATCGTGTGACTGCACATATCACTTGGCCTTCCGAACAGTTTTTCAACCAGGCGGGAATTTTCAAACTTGCTCACGCGGGACTTTTAAAACTCATCCGTGGGCCAAGGGTTGAGCAGCCTTGGTCTAAAGGAAACAAATTGTGACTGAGCGTCAGAAGAAAAAATCACAATCAAATGCCAAGAAAGGTGTCGTAGTTGAACATAAAGACCATGCTGGAACATCATCGAAAAAACATCCTCCCCCCCAAAAAAGGAAGTATGGCTCAAGTTCAAGTGACTCTGAGGATAAAACACAAGTTCCACTGGTATCTACCGATGACGAGGAAAGCTCAAGCAATGAGGATATATCATGTCCAATTTGTGGGAAGCATTTTTCTCAAGACAAGTGAGGAGAGAATAGGATCATGTGTTCGAAATGCTCCCAGTGGTGCCACAAGATGCACTTATCTTCAAAGAAAGTAAAAAAAAATCTCGATAAACATGTCATATTATTAAACATATTACAAAAGATCTTAACACTGCATTAATCAAATTCTCCACAAAAACAAATGAGTACATAATAAGACGGGATACCCAAAAATAACCGGAATAGCATTGCTGTGGGCAGAGATTGTGTAGTACTCATTTCTGCCACTAGGCATTTATAGCACAACTCATTGCTATACAGCAGGGCCGGCGCTAGGATTTTGGGGCCCGGGGTAAGCATTCTTAGCAGTCACGTAACCAGTTAGGGGGTCCTTGGCCAATTCATCGGTTAGGGCCCTCCCTCAGACCAAATGGGCGACCTTTTTTATTTAGTTCTACAACTTATCGAGCGGGGGGCCCCTTGCAGCCGGTGATCGCCCCCCCCCCGGTACATTTGACCCGCTTACCACCCCCCCCCCTCTCCCTAACGCCGACCCTGGTTTTATGCAGTACATCGTCTCTTCCCAACTTGAGCTAACCTGTTCATCTCAACACACCCCTTACAACCTATGTCCTAATAATTATCTGCATCGCATATTCTAATATTTGAGCTCCTCTAGGGTTATTCCTTCAAACTTTCCCTCCACTAACAAATTAATCAATCCGATTTGTCATAAAATGTGACTTACCATGCTGTATCTCCTTTCTAAGAATCTTCTACAAATTTCTTTTCTCGCCCGTTATTTCCAAAACAAGTTATTTTCATGCTTTATCTGTCTGCCTAATTTTCAACATCCTTCTACAGCAGAAAATTTCAAATGCTTCCATTTTGTTCCTTCCGATATTCCTAAAGTTTGTGCTTCACAAATTGAATCAGTCCGTATTATGTTCATTTACGTTTTTATTGTGAACAGGAATTCATATCAGAATAACTGCTTGAAGTTAATAGACTTAATGGCATTTACCATTCGCAAAAATCAGTGTTTTTTTTTTTAATGGGATATTTACGATTCGTTGATGACGAGTTCATTGGAACTAGGAAAGGATGGCAGGAAAGAAACGGGAAGGAAATTGATCAAAGGCTTTTTTATGCAGGAACCATTGAGGCATTCGCCTGGAGTGATATGGCGAAATGGTGGAAAATTGGAGTCTGAATGAACGGACTGGTGATCGAACCCAGGGCCGGCGCTAGGATTTTGGGGCCTGGGATACGCAGTTGGGGGCCCTTGGCCAACTAATCGGTTAGAGCCCTCCCTCACACCAAATGGGCGACCTTTTGTTTAGCCCTACAACTTTTCGGGCGGGTGCCCCTTCAGCCGGTGATCGGGGCCCCCAATCAGCCGGGGGCCCGGGTACATTTGACCCGCTTACCCCTCCCTAACGCCGCCCTGCTATACAGTGCCGCCTGTGTTGCCGACCTGGCTTGTTCTGTTAATCTGCAGTGAGTGTTTTTGCTAGCGCCGTTTTGTTATTGTTTCGTTTTTGATGATTGCAAGTTTAAGTGAACAACGTGCAGCTGTGAATTTTTGTTTTCTACTCATTAAAAATGCTGCTGAAACTGTTTTAATGTTGAAAACAGCTTACAAAGATGACGCTATGGAAAAAACTCAAGTGTACGAGTGGTTCACTCGGTTTAAAAATGGAGACATGTAGATTGATGACAAACCTCGTTCTGGACGTCCATCAACTGCCCCAAATCGACGAAAATGTTCAAAAATTCGAGAGCTCGTGCTCTCTGAGCGTTGACAGACAACTGATCAGCTGTCAGAAATTAGTGGGTTATCTTGGAGCTCGATTCACTGAATTTTAACCGAAGATTTAGGAATGAGATGGGTTGCTGCCAAGTTTGTTCCTTGAGCTCAGATACACAATCAAAAATTATGTCGAATTGGAACATATCGTGCTATGAAACAACAGCTTCAAATTGATCCAGATTTTCTGTCACAGGTCATTACAGGTAATGAGTCATGGTGCTATTGTTACAACCCAGAAACAAAGCAACAGTCAAGCCAATGGAAAACGTCATTGTTACCCTATCCAAAAAAATGTCGTCAAGTCAAATCAAATAATGCTCATTTGCTTCCTTGATGCCCAGGGCGTAGTTCATTCAGAGTTTGTGCCCCCACATCAGATCGTCAATAAAAACTTTTATTTGGAGGTTTTAAGAAGATTACACAACAGTATTTGTCAAAAAAAGCCCCCATTTGTGGCAGACAGGAGACTGCTTCTTCTACCACGACAATGCACCTGCACACAGAGCTGTCTGTTAGGCAGTTTTTGGCTAAAAGTGGCATGGTTCTGCTGCACCACACACCTTACTTGCCTGACCTGGCTCCATGAGACTTTTTCTTATTTCCACGCATGGAAAGGTGCATGAAAGGAAACCGATTTGACAACATTGAAGTGGTCAAGAAAAAAGCGAGGGAGGAGCTGTCAGCCATTTCGAAAGATGACTGCAGAAAATGTTTCGAACAGTGGAAGCACTGGTGGGACAAATGTATTAGTTGTAATGGAGAGTATTTTCAAGGGGATAAGGTTGTTCTGAAAAAAAAAAAAAAAATTAATAACCTTTTTTTTGGGCACCCCCTCATAACTGAAATAAGGGACATATTTAAGAAACCCTTTCTGAAAAATTAAAATTTGCATGCTTTTCATTATTTGCTGTTTTCTCTTAAGAAAGATTTATTTAGTATTAACACACTAACAGGTATTGAGTTCGTTAAATCAATTTTTTAATTACTGGTATTTATAACTCTAAACAATTTTTAATAATTGAAGATTTTCCTTAGAGGGACAGTATATGGGTACTTTCCCTTAGCTTACAAACAGATGTCTGTAAAGAGGTGAACCTAACTCTAGGCGTATACAATATATTTTGTCACTGTGGCACTTTTAAAGAGAAGAATACAGAATAGAAGACATGCCACATTTAGAGAAATCAGATGTTACTGAACAGTGAACACTGCCAAGTACTGGGCCAAAAGATTATGTTTCAAGATACCAAGGTCTTATCCCACTCATAGTTAAGCTTCTGATCTAACCTCATGGGTGAGTGGTACGGCTCAAAACTGGCATTTCGGATGACAGAGTTTCTAATCCCTGTCCAACCAACTAGATTTCAATTTTTAATGGTTTCCCAAAATCACTGTTGGTGAATGCCAGGATGGAATCATCAAAAGGCCATCACTGAATTAATTTCAGTTCAATTGTCCCCAATTCTCTTCAACCAAAAGAGGGGAAAAGATTGAGACAGTGCTATGAAAGAAGCGACATATAATTGAACAATTTTAATAAGAATAACAGTTTTAAGACAACCATTATGATTGTGTGATCACTTGGCGATGCATGCTAAAGTGCAATCACACTGTATTGGGCCCAGGCACAGCGTAGTGGTTATCCCTGCTGTGGGTTTTAGGTGATTCACTGTAATCGCTCAGGTAAATGCTGGGACAGTCCCCAATGTCCGCTTAATATATTACACATTTCACAAAAACAAACATGTGCACACTCATCATACAGAATACAGTTTACACGTGTAACAAATAAAGGCTACACTTTGATTTCCTCTAGTAGAGTAGTAGTCCCAGCAGATGCAGAAGACACGGGGCAAATGGAACTCTGGCACCAGATTAAGGAATAACCCTGAGTGGATCTCAAAGATTTATTCTTAAATAATAATAAAAAAACTGTATTGCACCATCGTCAAAAGATGTACGGCATCCTACTGCACCCACCACTCGCATGACGTCGCACGGGTTTCTTTGCAGATTCCACTAACAATACATAAATAGAGTAGGAAATGCTCTAGTATACAGTACCTCCATATCTGAGCATGTCCACCGTGAGGTAACAATTGAAACATTGTGCATTACAATTATTGGCACTGTTATTTGCCCAAGACAATCTTATCAACTGTCACCATGAAAAAAAGGTTTCTAGGAAAGTATTGCGTATAAAGATGTTTGGTTTCTCAATTAACATAATTCAAGGATCCCTGATTAGTAAGGATAGGGAAGAGGATAATAATGCATAGCTACCATTTTCTTCCACAATATATATATTTTTTCTATTTTAACCCTTTTATATGGATAGGTGTTTACAAACTGTAACAGAAACTGACACATTAATATTATGTACCAAACTAATGAGAAGATAAATTAGGGTACTCATAATTCCTATCTATCTAGTACAGTGAGATTCTGTAATTTTAAAAGGATTATTATATCACACTATATAAAGTCATAGTGATAGTTATCAGTATGCAGTTTTAATAATATAACACATTTATGCAAATATGTTCTAAACAGATCTCAGCATACAAAGACACAAATTTAAATACTCCTTTGCCATTTATCCACATTAATCTCACAAAGAATCCCTAGTCTAACTTCAATAATGTGTATTTGCACCAAGTTGATGGAGATGATTACTGTTTCTCATGGAGCACTAGATACTGTGGTAGACATCCTTACTACCATTCCTCTCATTTTGTGTGCAATGTTTTCTGGAAAATTCTGACAAATCAAACTTCACCTCTACTGGGCATCTGTTTCAGTATGCGAGGAGCCATCCTTAAAAAATCGTTTCAACTAGAGCTACACTGAATACAGTGCCTTTTTTTTGAACAGCTAAGAATATACCACCAAAAGATTTCTCCCCCCCCCCCCCCATACATAAAAACATAAGTTTCTCCGAGTTGTTCTTAATTTTCTCCTTGCCGTTTTGAATTTGGCGTTTGCTTGCTTAATATGCAATATTTGTACACTAAAATGTTATGAAGTAATACATAGATAGCAAGTTTATGCTGATAATGTTTTCAACAGGGGCGGATTCAGGATTTTGGTTTGGGGGGGGGGGGCTTAGCTTGAGTGAACTTTGGTTCAGAGGGCTTTCCTTCAGTGGATTTTGGTTTTGGGGGGGCTTGAGTCGGTCACGCGGTAGTCTTTATAGCCTCCTCGGGACTCGAATCCGTGGAGCTAAAAAAAAAAAAAAATTGGAGCATGTGACTACAACATCCATAATTTTGTTATTAAACAATTTAAAAACATACAACCAGTTTCTTCTGTGTGCCAAAGGGATCTTATATCATACACTACTATGCAAAAAAAAAACTTTATAAGAAACATGAAACAGCTTTTTTCCAAATTGAATAGAGCCATTACAGACTAGGTGACAAGATTCTCATATTCTCATTTCTAGTGTATAAATCTTATCTGGCTTCTGGCCTTGGCATCCTTCCAGTATTTAAGGAGCGCACCAATGAGAGCCCTAGTTCATTCTTCGGACAAGGTGCCTCTGTTTTATAGGTCCTGGATCAATCACAAAATCCTGATAGCTGGTGATCACCTATTTAAATTCATCCCTTTAATTGATTTTAATCTCTACAGTAACAATTTGTCTCAGATCATTCCCACATTCTTAAAACCATATCCACATTGTTATCATTTGTTTAGTGAAATTCCAATTCTAGATCTTTTACTTCCTTAAAGATCCTCAAATTCACATCATTGACACATGAAAACAGTAGTAAATTATAAGCAAACAAACTTAAATTGGTCTAGTATTTTGAACTTCTTTTATTATTAACATTTTAAATATTGTCTGGCTTGAACTGCTGTACATTAAGCAACACGCAAGATTTTTTTTTCTGATGAATACGGTCATCTACTGCACACAGTGTGCGCATTATTTTCAACTGCTCTAATCTGTTTTTTATATCTTCCAACCTTTTTTAGTAATGGAAAAACATTGTTCAGGCTCCAAAAATTATAGCAAGTGAGTGAAATTTTGCTAAGGCTGAAGGAAGAACAACTGAAAGCTCTTATACCTACAGTATGATTCTTACGTGGGTATAGGAATTGAGAGGAATGGTTCTAGGACTCATTTTTGAAAATCCTAGTCGTATTAATTTATTTATTTTGGCCCAAATAATTTTCTTGCAAACTGTGTATTACCAATGATAGCACAAATCTAAGAGTGTTATTTAATAATTTTGGTACTACCCAGAGCCCTGGGTGAAACAATCAAAAATTTTCCAAAATAGTAAATCATTTTGTATGTGCTGTAGCTAGTAATGATCTATTAAGTACTAAGTGCCACTCGAAAAAAAAAAAACTGCACAACTTGGGCAGTGATTTCACAAACAGTATGCCATTCATCAACTATTTGTTTGACATTATCTGGGAAGTGACTAGCTAATATGAATATTTGTAGACAATGCTACTGAAAAATATATTGATATTATAAAGCTGTGAACACACAGTTGTAGGTCCTTTCAGATAAATAATGTCTCATAGAATACATCGCTGATTGAAAAAAAATCGTTATTAAATAAAGTTTATATGACAATGAACAGGGATTATGAGTAATATGTCTCATTCACATTGCGTGATAAAAATACGACAGCATCAATGTCATCCAACAATCTGTAGCAGCCTACAGGTATTCTCACTAATCTCCCAAACATGCCAGTGACATTCAGAATGCAGTGATCATAAGCCTCTGATTGACGAACTCTTTGCAGAATACAGTTACATTGATTTCCTGTTACTATGGATTGTTGAAGTTTCTCGTTAAACAGGTTTAACAAATTTGTTGGGGAATCCTGAAACAGATAAAATAATACTAGAAACAAAGTTCACAAAAATTGGATAGTAATGGAATGATTTACAAGAGCATCATGCTATTTGAAATTTATTATTTGATCCTTCTACCAGCAGAAAATTTCTGAGTAGCTCTCAACAGAAATTGATTGTAATTTTAAAGAACACACAACAGTCATTGACGACACTTTTCAACCAAACACTGAACTGAAACACCTTATTGTTCTCAATGCGGGAAAAGAAAAAAGTTGGAAACGGAACTTTCCTAAATGTATTAAGTAACAAGTAGAGCTGTTCATCAATCAGATACTGTGATCTAACAAAGATTCTATACATATTCTCAGAATTCTTCATTACTATGATCATCATCATCTTGGTATCTTTCCAGCAAATAAGGTTGGATTATATTTTAATAAGGCACCTCCATTTATTTCTCTTGTCCTTAATCTGTCGCAATCATCTCCTTCTAGGATGCCTAATTGGTCTTTTTCCCTGTAGGTTCCTACCTGGATACTGCCTTGGTATTCCAAACTCTTGCTACTGTTTCACATAGCCAAAATTCTTCAACATGGCTTTAGTCACTCTTTCTCTCATTTTCAGGTCTATCTTGATGTCTCTTCATCTAGATTCATTTCTGACTATATACCTCAGAAACTGAATTTTGTAGGATTTTAATTTATTACTTTCTATGTTTTTACCATATAGCTCTCTTAACTATATGCCATATGATGTGTCTGCTTAGCTCTTTCAGGAACTCTTTTGTCACAAATTAGACAGAAGAAACTAGATCCTTTCATAACTCTACTTGACACACAGCACTTCTGAAGTAATCTTTCCGAATAAGGTTACATTGTGCAAGTGTTCTACTAATTTTTATTGTTACTGGCTTATTCATATCATTCTATATTTCTTAAATTTGTTGTACCAGCAAGTCTCTTCTGCCTATCTTGCTCTCACTCTCCCCAAACTGATACATCTACAAAAATAAAAGTATTGAAATTTTCCAATGATTTAATTGCTTTTGAAACATCTCTGAGAGTAATGCAGAGTAATAGGAAAATAGAGCTGTCTTGTTCAACGCCATTCTGATCTACTATCTTTCACTAGTACACTATTCGCACATCATTCAAACACCACTTGACCCTTCATAATTAGCTATTCTATACATCTTAGCTTTTCTTGGGACACTGTTGTAATTCTTTTACCAACTTTGTAAACATTATTTTCATGTCCTTCCCTTCTCTTCAGATACTAATCTGTCTAATAGCAAAACTCAGATCCAAAGTTCTTATATTGTTTTGGAATCCATATTGCTCCTCTTCAAACTGATGTTCCACTACTGTCCTCAGTCTTTTTAACGATCTTAAAACAGTTGGGCAGCAAGATGATACACCTGTAAGTAGTTCAGCAGTATTATCATTACATTTTTCCAGACATATGTTACCTTATTTCCTTTTAAAATACTCCCAATTTTTGGTGTAGGCACTATATTCCTTGTATTACCACAGCCCTCATCATATCTATTGTTAATTACTCTCCTTCAGTACAGTAATTTTCCTACTTTCACCTTTCTCGAGGCATCTTACATTTTTTTTCTTATGGCTTTATGCCTCATCGACTGAGGTCATTAGAGGTGGCAAAGGACTGGGGGGCAAGGAACAGTTAGTAATTTGGCCATGGCCTAATGAATGAACCATCCCAGCATTCACCTGGAGTGATTTCTGGAAACCATGGAAACTGAAATCCAGATGGCTGGACGGGAACTAGCATCTTCCCGAATGTGAGGCTAGGGTGTCTAATTCTTCTCATACTACAGGTTGTTTTGTATCAGAACCATTAGCTTGTATGATTCACTGTTTCTGCTCATGATCCCAATTCAGTAAGTTGTCAAATTATTTCATCAGCTCATTTCCGATCCTTTCCTTATTTCTAACTATACTTTCCTTCACTACCACTTGTGTATTTTCTTATTTTTGCTCATATTCTATTTGTTGTTAATTCTTTCAGAGATTTCATTTTTTTTACAACCATTTGTTTTTCTTTGCTATTTTTTCATGTTTAATAGTCTCTCTTCCTCCACCATTCCATCAACCGGTTTCTTATTCCTTTACTTCAACTTCTGTTTTACAAAAAACTTCAACAGTAAAACTGACTAGTGTTGTTTTGAATACAGTCCATTCATCATGGGCACTCTGTTTCATCCCTTGGCACTTTTTGTGTGATCAGGTTTTGGAAAGCTTTGTTTTCTTCATCCATTAAGTAAAAACTTAGCTTAGTCCACAACCCGAAGGTTGGTTGGATCCTCCCGAAGGAGGCATACTAAGCCATTGTGTCAGAGGTAGGACGGCCAGTTACTTTCCTCTGGGACCTACAGTTTAACGTGGAATCCGAACCATGGAGCGTCCTGGCATAGCTCATATGATTAAACACAACTCTCAAAATTCCTGCGCCTGCCGGGATTCGTGCCCGGGGCAGGAGCAGCGAACATTTTGAAAGCAAGCGCTTAGGCACTGAGCTACCAGAACGCTCATCCATTAAGTATACCCACAAATATTTGGTATTCTTTTTAAATGGTTGTAAAAAAACACATTTTTCTTTCACTTCTGCTTCTAGCAGTCTAGTTGCTGTACAACATTTTCCTAGGATAGTTTTTGTTCTTCATACTATATATATATTATCACTATCCAAAGATCTTGCACAAACAACCAGTGTATTGTTAGGGTCTAAATGACACGATTCTTTTGAAGTATTTCAAATGTAATAAATACTAGGAGCAATATAATCACAGTATTAGATGTCAAACAATTAAGCTACAAGATGTTTGAACATGAGTATTTTAGATCTTACTGATCAGAAGTTTTTAATTTTTAATAAATAATCCTTTTTTTTACAAGTGATCGATTTAAATCAACTCCTACTGTTTGTACATTTCTCAGCACATTTTATTAAAAAAAAATCAACATACAATACAATCTCCTTGTAGTGATATGACAAAAAGTAGTGCTATACGAGATGTCCAAAAAGCTTATGGGTTCAGTGGTCTTCAATAACTTTACACTTTTACATGACTCAACACTACTTGGCCTATAAAAATGCTGGCAGAAAATTCTATCACCAAAAATCACTGTTCAGATTTGGATTCAAATTAGTGAGATCGGTGGAATTTTTTCTCAAAATGGTGACACAAAGCAAAGTCTGTAAAATGTGTATTTCATCCATATTCCAACTGCCAATTCTAAACTAAGATGACAACTTCACTGAATAGTCCCACTCTGTGATACTTTGTACACCATAAAGTAATTTGCCATGCATATTTCAATTACACATACTGGGAGCATGGTCATATGGCATAGGTCATTGTATTCAGAAGAAAATGAAATCGTACTGAATCTAGCAATATCTTTATACAGCATTCGTTTAAGTGATTACCATAAGCTACATCCTCAATGTGAAATAATGTATCTTTACTTTGTATATTTTCTGTACAATTCCAGTAATTATGATGATTTTTGTGGCCTTACTTGAATGGGACTGAGTACTGATGTGCTTCCATAATCCAAAATGGAGCATTCTAGAATATGTCATTGGATCAAGGAAATTTCTTAAAACTCCTGACGATACAAGGATTAGAAAATGGAAGCATGAAGTTTGAAGACAATACAAGACATTTTTGATTCACGCCTTCTAAATTTACTAGTTTAATCTAAATAAATTACATTTTAGTCAGTTTGAGACCCATAACGGTCAATACAGATTTTGTGCAAGTATGAAAAATGGACCCCATTTTCTTTAAAAAAATCTCCCCGAGGAAATAGAATAATAGAAAGGGTTCAGAAGAGCAAAAAATTTGGCAAAACTTTAAAAACTAGGTTACAAATTTTAAAGATTGCTTTTGTACATTACAAAAAGTGCTATGTTTCAGGGGAACTGAAGAATGTACGGATAATTTTCTATACACTTTTCAATAACTAAAGAAGCAAACGTAATGCTTGATTAATAAGCTAGATCAAAACAATCACCTTATAGGATGTTAAATAAATGTGTGTAGGTCTTGCAAACTGATGACAGAGTTTTGATTTGGTGGACACTTCACCCCTTTCATAGTTGGACCTATAGTTTAATGTGGAATCCTAACCATAGAGCATTCTAGAATATCTCATTATATCAAGGAAATTTCTTAAAAATCCTGGCGATATAAGGATTAGAATATGGAAGCATGAAGTTTGAAAGCAATTGCGTTAACCACTGAGCTACCGGAACACTCATACAATATGTTAATATCAGAACAGGAAAAATACTAAAGGCCAATATGAATTTAAACAACATTAGAGACAGTAAACCAAATGGCTACACATACATATGTGGGAGGGAACTTACGAAAACAATAAATACATGTAAGAAAAGGGTAGCACAATAGAAAAAAGGGAGAGGGGGAAATCACTGCAACAAAGTGTACAGTAACAAAACATGTAAATAACCTATAAAAAAAGGAGAGAAGCAATAATATTAAAACTATATAGAAGTTTTAAAACCTAATTATAAAACTGATCAGTATAACAAAGATGGAGAGATGGGTTTGGAAGAGAGTATATTAAGCTCAGTATATATTTAGATCCTGGGTATAATGGTAAGCCAATTCTTAACTTCAAAGTTTATTCTAATAAACAGCTTATTTACACCTGAGATATATATCTGTTTAATTCTTGGATTTTGTAATCACAGCCCTCCTGCCTTCAACTTTGGTAAGTAAACGGTTTACTTTTTCTAATCTTGTTTGAATTCAACACACAATGCAAACTAATTGCGACAATTTACTTACAAGAAATCCATCTTCTCCTCCAACATCACTAGATATGCCACTACTAACAGGTGTATCAGTGAATCTGACAGACTCATCATCATTATCCATTGTTGTATCATCTTCTGTAAGCTCATCATCATCATCCATAGAGATGTCATCTTCTACAAGTTTACCATCATCAGTAGATGTGTCTTCTTCTGCATGTTTATCATCACCCATTGGAATGTCGTCATCTGCAAATTTACTACCATCAGTAGATGTTTCATCTTCTGCAAGTTTACCATCATCCATTGGAATGTCAACGTCTGCAAGTTTACTACCATCAGTAGATGTGTCATCTTCTGCAAGTTTACCATCATCCATTGGAATGTCATCGTCTGCAAGTTTACTACCATCAGTAGATGTGTCATCTTCTACAAGTTTACCATCATCCATTGGAATTTCACCGTCTGCAAGTTTACTACCATCAGTAGATGTGTCATCTTCTGCAAGTTTACCATCAACAGTAGATGTGCCATCATCTGCAAGTTTACTACCATCAGTAGATGTGTCATCTTCTGCAAGTTTACCATCATCAGTAGATGTGTGATCTTCTGCAAGTTTACCATCAGTAGATGTGTCATCTTCTCCAAGTTTACTACCATCAGTAGATGTGTCATCTTCTGCAAGTTTACCATCATCATTAGACGTGTCATCTCCTGCAAGTTTATCATCATCAGTAGACGTGTCATCTCCTGTGTATGTGTCATCATCCATAGACATGTCATCTTTATCATCATCCACTAGTACATTAGCTTCCACAAGATTAGTATCATTCACTGGCATCTGAAGATCACTCTGAAAATAATTAATTATAGAAGTATCACTCTCTGCAGGCATATTTTCATTCAATGGCACATCAGATTTATCGTCGTATTCTGGTAAATTAGCCTCTACAATGCTACTATCACTGACTCGTGCTCCAACCTCCGTGGATATACCATCAATAACTGGCATACTAGCCTTGACATATATGCCATCATTAATGGGCAAGGTAGCCTCAACAGGTTCACCACTCTGAGTCGGCACATTAGCTACCACAGGCATATTGTATTTCACAGGTATCTGCACCTCTTCAGACATATTTTCATCAACATCTTCTGTTTGTAGACCATTATTTGCAGGTAACTCAGCTTTTGTGACTGAACAGCCATTTGCAGGTATATCATCATCTACTGCTATACTGTCATTTACGTATACAGCAGCTTCTGGTGGTATACGACAAGTCACGGATACATTAGCTTCTGGGGGTACACCATCACTCAAGGGAACATTTGCATCTGTTATATCATTCACAGGTGCACCGGCTTCTGGGCTTATACTATCAGTCACATGTTCACCTACTACATGGGTTATAAAATCAGATACATGTACACTTGCCTGAGGGGTTATACCATCAGCTACATATACACCTGATTCTGAGGTTATACCATCATTCACACATACGTCTTCTTCCTGATGTACACCATCATTGATGAGTTTATCAGATTCTGTCGGAGAGCCATCATTCATTAGTATATCAGCTTCTGAAGGTAAGGCATCATTCACAGGTATAAAAATTTCTGCAGGTTTACCACAATTCATAGTTATGTCATCTTCACTAGGTTTATTACCATTCATTGCTATATCCAAAGTCTTTGGAGATGAATAACTGTTAGATATCTCAGCTTTCTTGTCAACTGGCTTCCTGAAACATAATCTTACCTTTAAAGTAAGCATTAATGCAACGATAATAAACAAAGCAATTATGGTAAATAAACTTATGAATACGAGAATGAGAGGTATTTGGAAAAATTTTATAAAAAGATTACCTTAGTCAGAATTAGTGCTCAACGGGATATTTTTAAAAAAAAATTCATATAGAAGGGGAAACCACAATTTCCTGAACTAAAAGGAAGGATACCTGTGCAGAAAATGAAAACCCAAAAAGTTACTTAGGTTTTGGTTAGCACTAATGTCAGAATAGCTTCCCTTCAAAGTTTTTTGTGTGTGTTTGACTAATGTTTGAATCTGCTGTCTCCTATTTTCAACTAAAGCAATGGTTCCTTATCTCATTTATAATGGCAACTTATACACCTATTGCTCTAATCTATATATATAATAAAAAAAAAAACATGCACATCCTAATGTACATACAAAGCTGACTAGACCAGTGGTTCACAATCAATGTTATGCGTACCTAGAGGGGTACGTAATGTTGCTTCAAGGAGTACACACGGTGATCTCTTGGCAAAGGTAATTAATACAATAAATTTAAAAAAAATAATTACACAGATATTAATATCGCTAAAATATATTTTAAGACAAACTGCATGTATGTGAATTATATTACTGTAATGCTGTGGTCACCCATTGTTTGCCAATGGCCTCTGAGCGAAAGAGTGAATAGAGGTCCAGGGTACCCTCTTGTCCTTGGGGTTGGAAACGGCCCCAAACAGCGGATGAATCAGAAATGATCTACGGCATGGGGATGCAGAAGGCAATGGGAAACCACTGCATTAAAGATCCTAATGGCATACTAAGGCCTTGTAATCATCTGAAATTACATATAATAGACGGATAAAATATGAAATGATGGGTGAGGAAAGAACTTTGAGGAAGAGTCTTACAGAAAGAAGAGACAGGATGGTTGGTCATATTTTGAGACATGCAGGATTAGTTAACTTCTTAGTGGAGGGAACAGTTGAAAGTAAGAACTGTAGAGGAAGACAGAGATTAGAATATATGGAGCAGATAATTGAGGACATGGGTTGTAAGGGGTATGTCGAGATGAAAAGGTTAGCGCATGATAGGACGGGACTGAGGATTGCATCAAACCAGTCGAGAGACTGATGACAGCAAAAAAAATAATGCTGTGGTTGTGAGAGTTATTTGACTGGGATGAACACATTTATTTATCATTTCAGCTATTAGAGGTACACAAGGTTGAGATGTTTCTTGAAGTGGTACTCGGGAAAAACTAATTGGGAACCACTGGACTAGACAAAATACAATCCCATGGTATGTTCTTTAAATCCATTGCATTTAAAACTTAACTGATAACATTCCTACGACAGAAAGGAACAGATTTGAAAACTAATTGATTTCAAGATTCATTCCAATATGAAATAACGTTCATTTTTTTTTTTTTTACTTATGGCTTTATGCCTCGTCGAGGTCATTCTAGGCGAGAAGGATTGGGGGCAAGGAATGGGAAGGAATTCAGCCATGGCCTTTTTAAAGGAAGCATCTCAGCATTTGCCTGAAGTGATTTGGGGAAACCATGGAAAACAAAAATCTGGACGTCCGGACAGGGATTCGAACTGGCGTCCTCCTGAATGCGAGGCCAGAATGCTAACCATTCACCCACCATGCTCGGTGTGAAATAATGAAACTGATTAAGGCCAGCGTTGCATTACAACATACAATGTTACAGCTTGCTTTGTAGTAAGGAAAGGGTCCTTTGTAGAAGAAGGCCAACATTTACCATAAGCACTCCTAACTACCAGGCCCTCACATCCCACTTCTGTCTCTCCTGCTAAAAAAAAAAAAAAAAAAAAAAAAAAAAAAAAAAAAAAAAGACTGTTTGGAATATTTTATATATCTGTGTGTGTATATATTGTTGCTGTCTTGCCATGTCATGTGCTATGGTAAGTGTTGGCCTTCCTCTCTATCTTCAACCTCACAAAAGCCAAAACACTTAAAAACTGAGTTATAAATAGCAACTTCCTTCAGTCCCAGATGTTTTGGCATAAAGTGCCAAAATGTCTTAGTACTAACAGTTTATATTCAGTAAGTTCAAAATTTATCTGTATTTGAACATCAAGTGGCCATCTCTAGAACAGTAGTTCCCAAACTTATTACGTCCATTGATCCCTTCTTATATCCAGAACCTGACCATGAACCCCCAAGTGAAATAAATACATATCTGCACAATAGAAAAATTAAAATTGCAAATTTAACTTTGATGTCTTGAACAGAAAATTTTGATGTAAAAGTATGTCAGGTATCTGTTAAATTTTGAAACTGCGTAACAAAATTTTATCCTCAGAACCGTGAGTTAGATTACATAATATTGTATTTTATTTGTAAAGTCAGTTTCTATGTTGAATCAAGCTAGAAAGCAGATTTTTACAGTTGTTGAGATAGTATTTTGTATTGCATCAGCGTTCAGCCAAACAGAAATATTTTGAAAATTGTCAAATATGTGAAACAATTTAAAAGTGTTGATTTGATATTATTGATGATATAATATTTTGCAAATTGTTGTCGTATAAGTGAGAGAGAGAGTGAAAGAAGTATGAATGGCAAACCAACCCCAACCATAGGTAAATAAGAGGGAGATTTTTAGATTTTACAGTTTTTTAGTCCGTTTTGGGAAAATTTCAGTTAGTTTTCTTGGGAAAATAACTTCAATTTTTGAGGGGGATGTCAGGTATCTGTTAAATTTTGTAACTGCGTGACAAAATTTTATCCTCAGAACTGTGAGTTAGATTGGATAATATTGTATTTTATTTCTAAAGTCAGTTTCTATGTTTATTCAAGCTAGAAAGTTGTTGAGATAGTATTTTGCATTCCATCAGCCTTCAGCATTCACCTGGAGTGGTATTGCGAAAGTTCGTATTTAAATTATTTTCGGCTAAACTATTGAAGTTATGAAATTTTTCATAGTAACTAAAGTTGATGTTTGCTATAAGATCTAGCGATTTGTAATATTTCAGAGAGATAGGATTATTTTTACTGTCAAGGTCAAAATTTTATGACAAAACCTTTCTGACATACGATTTGATATAGGATCAGCCTTCCAGAAACTACCCATGTGAAGCGATAGCTTTGCCGTTTACCTCAGTTTGTGAGATAGCAGGCAGACGCCTAGAAATTTCCTTGTTCGCAGAGAGCGCAGTCAGTCACCCCGGGTCTTCGAGAAGCAGCGCACGTGACAAGATGTAGGCTCAAGCAGTAGCAGTCAGTTAGTCTTTGAGAGACAGTAGGCTCGTCAACATGCAGCTTAGTTCATTCAATTTTATCATAATGTTGCAGTAAAATAGTATTTCGCCAAGTGGGGCCTCAGGATTGTTTAAATTTACTAAACTGTTGAACAATGGAAGCGTGTGTCTCACTTTTGTCCGGTTTCTCCAACTAAACAGTGGCACTGTAAACTATGGGGTGTGGTTTGGCTTCAACTGTTAATCGAACTTGTAAATTTTCCTTCTGTGACTGTCTGATTGCCTATTTATTGACTGTGCAAGATTTATTCAGAATATAGGGAGTTTTAACAACAATCGACTCTTAAACATTATGGACCTATACCTTTTCCTTAGCTTGAGGTACACAGAAAGCTAAGTGGCGACCTGTATATTGTAGCGTAGTCATAACTGGACTATCCAAGGCTTACACACAGTCAGAGTTAAGACAAAGCCCTTTTGCCTCCACCCCAAGGCAAAGCTATTCGTCTTACAAGTAATATATAAATAAAACATTTTCATGTTTTAAAGTAGAATTTATTGAAATTATAAATTTTGTTTTAAAATGAAAAAACACTTCTTTTCAATGAGATGGTTGAACATGATCTGATGATAAGATTAAAAAAGATTTATGTAAGATCGAAGGTTTTCACGGTGTTGTATATAAATAAAATCTTCTCGGGCTTCCAGCCGCGTTAAGATGTCACACTTGTGGGACGTTTAGAAGGCGCCTATCTCAGCCCTCATTGTCAACCAAATGTCAATGATAGACGCCTTCGAAACGTCCCACAAGTATGACATCTTAACACTGCTGGAAGCCCGAGAAGAGTTTATTTAGCTTGTTTGTGAGTATCATTCACAAGTCTCCACGACCACTAAATATTATTATTACTATTTTTAAATGTTGAGGCAAATCCATGCATTACAAATAAGAAGCCAGGAAAGCAATCAACAGTGACACATAATGCAGGATATAAAATTATCTGTTTTTGTAACCAAAATTTGTGGTATCCCAGTTCAAACATTTGTTTCAGCTCCTCATTTGTGAATAAATCAATTAGTTTCTACTGTATTAGTAACGATTCATTTGTGTATGTGGGTCTACATGCAAATGGTCCAACATCCAGTCGGGAATAACCGAGTGAAGAAGGTTTTCAAATCTTTGTCTGAGGCCAGAATGAAGAGCCATTAAGTGTTGACAATAAGCAAGCAACTCTTCATCCCATTTTTGCAATTTGGAAGATTTGTAAACACATCATTCTCTTTTCCCCAAGTTTTGTTTGTGTAGAGAAAGTTTTGGAACAAATGCAGACATTGTACTTTCAGATTTGTTTTAATTTAATTGGTCACCTTATTGCTTCAAAATGGTTTTGTTAAGATTGATAGATAAGGCAACATGTATGCATTTTTTTAAATAATTAAATGACATGCCTGACACTATCGGCAACAAATTCTGTTATGCTGACGATTTAGCTGTCTCTGTTCAAAATGCCACATTGAAGGAAGAGGAAAGCATTCTCTCTAATGATTTACAAAACTTGAAGTAGAGACTCTGTCCAAAGCTGACAAAGACAGACGTATATGCATTCCATTTCAGTAATCAAATAGCAGCTCAAAGTGAACTTCTGCCGACAAAGAGTTAACACAATTTCTACCCTAAGTACCTTCGCATGAGGCAGAAAGTTACATCATCCTGACCATGCACAGGATCTCAAAATCCACAAGGTCATCTAGAAATCCATTATGGCATGATGTGTCTGTCTAGGAAAAATGGCAACAAAGTTACAACTCTGCACCTGTGTGACATCAAGTACGATGGAGCATCTTGGATGATATCAGTGCTACACCTTCCTTCTTAGTTTGGTTGCAACATCTGGACATCAATTTGTGAATGCTACCATGGTTCTTGTCATTGTATATGTTTATTAGTATCATATTAGTTGCTTTAGGCATACAAGAAATAAATAATTAAATTGCACTTCAAATTACTGTCTTTACTTTCCACGAATTCCACTGAATCAAAGAGTGCAAAACTATCAATACAAATGCACACATGTTGATAACCAAGGATATTTCATGGAAGTTGTAAATGATTATAAACTTAAACATTTCCCTGAAAAAAGTTTAGCAAATAATCTGTTACTTATGGCATTAATTGTGATTTTATTAACTTCCTTAATGTCATAAAAATAATTCATTTGGTATTGTTTTTTTGTTCTTATGGCTTTACGCATCGTTGACGTCGAGATCATTAGAGGCGGGATGGGACTGAGGGACAAAGAACAGGAAGGAATTCAGCCATGACCTTTTGAAGGAAACATCCAGGCATTCGCCTGCAGTGATTTGGGGAAACCACAGAAAACCCAAATCTGGATGCCTGGACGGGGAATCGAACTGGCGTCCTCCCGAATGCGAGGCCTGAGCGTTTATTGCTCACCTACCACACTTAGTCATTTGGTATTGCTTGTTTTAAGTATACCAGGAAGTCTCGGTGTCACCCTACCATTGCTGGAGCACTGTCAGTAGCAATGGAGAGGATTTTACTCGGGGTATAGATAATATATTTTTTTTTTAATTTAATACATTAAATTTGTATCAGTTTCAAGAACTTTGGCATAATACAATTCTTGGGAATTTTTTTTTCTTTTACAAATCTCACATAAGCTAAAAGTAAAGCTTTGTTTTCTAACAAAGCTGATTCATGAATCTGCATTAAGAGTTCAGATGTTTTTAATTATTCACATAAGAAATTTCTACACACTGAGCAATTTCATCAATCCTTCGTTGTGCTATATTATTACTCAATGGAATTCGAGAAATAAGATGCCATACTGATGCTTTTATGTATTCCTTCTTTCCTCATGTTATTCGGGATTGGAATGTGCAGAATTAGGATTGGTGCTTAGCACCCTCTACCACCCACAATGTTTGCGATTTGCATAGTATGGATGCAGATGTAGAATTCTTCTAATAATATTGAATGCTGGCTTATGCAGAACTGTACTTATCACCTCACTTCCAGCTGGTAAAATAAATTCTTCACCAATGGTGTGTGGATTTCTGGACTTTGCAATCAGTAAGGAAATACTTTGAGAAGCATGCAGTACATCACTCTCTTGCTCATCGCTAATATTTGTCATGATGATTGTATTTACAAATATTTTTCTTTTAGTGTTTTAAAAAGTTAGATGTTTATCTTTCATGTTGCTATGTGCCTTTGCCAAATGTTCCTTAAGCTTAGAAGGTTTCACTGTCAAAAATGTTTTTGCATTGAAGAAAGCTTTTGCATACTTATCTGCCACCTCCATCAGATTTAGTAACAAGCGACCGACATTTAAGTGGAGCTGATTTAATTTATAATCAATTAGGAGATAAAGCAGACTGAGCTTTTTTTTTCTTTTTTTACAAGAGCATATTTCGGTTTACCTAGTTTACTAATTGATTTTATGAAAAAAGTTTGCAGTTCCTTCCTAACTTGTTTTGTTCCTAACCTATAGCCTGATTTATAATTTCTTAGTAAGAGAAGATTTTTATGTTGATTTTAAGTTTATCTTCTGATAAAAGTTTACATTCTAAATAGATATAAATTTGTTTTTCCACCTCTTCTTCAATTAAACCTCCACATCTGCAAAGACAAACTCCATTACAACCCCAGTGAGTAACAATAATATTCCATTCCTGCTTAAACCTGTATGGATATATGGATAGACTGCCATCGTCAGTCCAACTTGCACCGTGTGATGCTTGTTATTCTATGTTTCTATCTAAACTCATATTTACTCGAGATGTAAAAATCACAACCAGTTTATTTATTGCTATTTATTTTAACTTTTATAACAATAAAATGGGTCACAATTATTCTACATTATATTAAACCATTCATGGACTACCAGAGCCCAATAAAACTGTCACAAAAAATAACATGTTATAAACTGACTTATGAGAAAAAATTCACATCAACAAACCTCACTGACACCACTGCAGAAAAGCTTCTGAATCGTTTTTGTTATTAGCTTTAGCTACCACATATTCATCAAGACTCTAAAATATTACACTACACTGGTGGTTCCCAAAGTGGACAATATAGACCCCCATGGATGCGTGTGACTGCTGAGGGAGTCTGTAGCAAATTAATATTGTTTTGGGAATGTGTGGACAACATTGGGGAGTCCACAAAAAGTTTAATACAGAAAAATAATAGTGACCCATTTCCATGAATATGAAACTTAAAATAGGTAGCAATAAATAAATTGGTAGTGATATTTATGTGGCGAATAAGATATAAGTATAGATAGGTAGATAAAATATAAGTAATGACTAGCATTGTACGGTGGGAATCGGGCCGACCATGGTAGTCTATGAAGATTTAAACAAAATCGGAATTTTATCACTATGTGCTAGGATTGTAACAAAGGTCATCTTTGCGGATGTGAATGCAGATAGAGAGATTCAGTGATTTAACTCCGTGGAAACGTAAGTTTAATGGAAACAAAGGCTGAGGTGGGAAAACAAATTATAATTATTTTTTTAATTACAATTATTTATATTTAAAAAAACTTAAAATCAACATAAAAGCCTGCTGCTAATAACTAGTCTTTAGGTGGAACAAAACAAGTTGTAAGTAACTTAAAACTTCTTTGATAAAATCAAATTTAATTGATTAGAAAACTAGGTAAACTGAACTAGGCTCTCATAAAAACCAACACTAGGTAATTAACACAACAGAAAACAAATTAGATACTTCTAACTAACAAAACAAAATTATGGCCAAATTTACTCAGTTAATAACATTTATTTAGTAGTGGAGCAACAGTCACCTACAGTCTGTAAGTGGCTAATTATATTTAATAAATAATAGCTTAGCTGCTTTATCACCTACTAATATTCTTAAGTGGATCATAAAATATTAAGCCAACTCAACCAAAAAGCTGTTCGCTTGGTACCAGACCTGGTGGAGACGACAGATACGCAAAAGCTTGAAATTTGACATTCATTTTCCTCGTCAATAGAAGGTCCTCAATTAATTGGAGCTGGTTTTGTTTATTACTTGTTCATTAATAATTACCAAGTCATGATGTTGTTAACATAGGTGCCATTGTCTATGACTATATCATCCTCATCACTGCTGTTTATAAGTATGTTGTCCAAATATGAATAAATACTGTGATGGTGCAATCTAAGAGTTAGCACTTGGTTCACTGTCAACTGAATTAGGTTCTGTCCTTGATATATTAAAGGATGGAGCTTCGCTAACGTCACTTGTTTTTACATTTTCACTATATAAACCCAAATCATTAATCATTGTTAGCAAAGTGGAATAAGTCATTATGAAACTTGTACCTCAGGTCCAAATACACAGACGGAAAAAAAAATCCCAACACCAAGAAAGACTTGTGTTAGATAAACGAAATTTGGTAGGCGTGTTTATACATCTGAAAGATGACATCGATTCAAATTTCGCGCTTCGCGCATAAGTGTGGCGCTAGTAGCGCTACTCAGAGCTTGCAAATCAGGTTTGCTTTAAATACGCGCTGTAAAGTTTGTGAACGTTATTTACCGCTGAGATTTGACATAGTGAGTTGATGTTAGCCAAGAATGCCTTTAAGAAGACGAAGAAGCCATTATCAACAGCTCACCGAGTTTGAACGAGGTCGTGTAATAGGGCTACGAGAAGGTGGATTTTCTTTTCGCGATATTGCAGAAAGACTTGGCCGCAATGTATCCACTGTGCATGATTGTTGGGTGCAGTGGTCAAGGGATGGTACTGCCTCAAGAAGACCGGGTTCCGGGAGGCCACGTGGCACTACTGAGAGGGAAGACCGCCGTATTCGGCGTACAGCTGTAACGCATCGTACTGCGTCTGCGGCAGAAATTCGAGCTGCAGTTGGTACCACAGTGACACAACGAACTGTTAGAAATCGGTTACTTCAAGGACAGCTCCGAGCCAGGCGCCCTGTAGCGTGCATTCCACTGACTACAAGCCATCGCCGTTTGCGACTCCAGTGGTGTCAAGCCAGAGCTCATTGGAGGACGGAGTGGAGATCTGTTGTGTTTTCTGATGAAAGCAGGTTCTGCCTTGGTGCCAGTGATGGCCGAGTGTTGGTCAGAAGGAGGCCAGGGGAACGCCTGCAACCAAACTGTCTGCGGCCTAGACACACTGGACCTACACCTGGAGTCATGGTCTGGGGAGCAATTTCCTATGACAGCAGGAGCACTCTTGTGGTTATACCAAACACACTGACTGCAAATTTGTACGTCAGTCTGGTAATTCAACCTGTAGTGCTGCCATTCATGAACAGCATTCAAGGGGGAGTTTTTCAACAGGATAACGCTCGCCCTCATACCGCTGTTGTCTCGCAACGTGCTCTACAGAGTGTCGACATGTTACCTTGGCCTGCGAGATCACCAGATCTGTCTCCAATTGAACACGTATGGGATATCATTGGACGACAACTCCAGCATCATCCACAGCCAGCACTGACCGTCCCAGTATTGACAGCACAAGTACAACAAGCATGGAACTCCATACCACAAAGTGACATTCGAAACCTGTATGACACAATGCATTCACGTTTGCAGGCTTGCATTCAAAATTCTGGAGGTTACACCGGCTATTAATTTAACAGTATTTCACATTTGAAATGCATTTTCTTGAGCTTAAATTAACCTGTGATCTTGAAAATTTAATCAATTAAACATGTTAACTTGACAAATGCATTGTCCAAATTTCATTACTCTACAATAATTTTTTCTTGGTGTTGGGATTTTTTTTTCCGTCTGTGTATGTTGGGAACACAGACATATTTTGTCTCTGGAAATTAACGCAAAACACAATCAGTAACTGATATGACAAAGGAGCTGGAATGGAAATCATAGGAAGAAAGGAGGAAGGTGAAGAGAGTGGTAGGGGCGTACAAAGCATATATTGATGATGAGGTGTGAAAAGATATTGGTTGAAGAATTGGGAGAGGTGCTTGAAAGGGAAAATATGATTGCAATAAAAAGTTGGACCTCAATTTCAGGTATACATCTGTGGGGAAATTCTCTTTTGTAGGTCAAGGGGTCAGAGATTGAAATAAATTACCAAGAGAAATGACGACTAATTTACCAAAAATGCTGAAAGAATTTAAAGTTGAAATTTGTAGAGGGCAAAGTAGGTGGTTACAAGAAAGGGGAAAATGGGTGTGGAGGGAAATTGTCACCAGTGTATGTGCTACATTGCAATTAAATTAAATGAAAAAAAGGATTGAAATGCACAAGCCATTGACAAGGACTAGAAGAATACTAATAACCCAGCCCCTTTGCAGCAGTCCCCTGTTCATCCAGGCCACTGTTTCCTCAGCTATGTCAAGCCCTCTTAGCATAAAGTGCCAGCTTAGCTGTAAGCCACTATGACATATCCATATATGCCTGAATGAGGCAGTGAGGGCTACTTTTGCATTCATTTTTTTACAAGTATGGTTTCATCTGTGCTGATGGCAAAATCAGAATAATTTTATACTTGCCGATTAGTTTTAAAGTGTGCTAAACAAAATACTGTATAGCTCCAATAACTGATATCATTACAGCTTCCATAAATGTTCATTAAAATCTCTCACAGCCTACAGCTTCCCGATTCTCTCACTAACATTTCTCCTTTTACTACTCATGACACACCATGAATTATCCGTGACCCAAAACAGCACACCAGTGTAAAATTAACTGAAATTAACATTTAATTTCTAGGAATACGACAATATGTAACAATTCGCAGCACATACAATACAGTAACTGGAACAAAATAACTAATAAAAAACTCCACAGTCGATTCCTTACAACAGGCAAAATTTCATGGCACACCTTCTATATCGTGGTGTCACACCAGTTGCGGACAAGTGTCTTAGACCACAGCTTTGTTACATCTGTACAGTACCATCTTGTAACGAGAGTACACTGAATAAGCAAGGAATGATATACCGTTTTGCTCCGGGTAGTGACTGGGTGTAGAGGTTGTCGATCTAGAAGACAGACAATACAAATCGGTATAGTATAAAAAATAGGACAGGGAACGGAAAGACTGATGTAAGAAGGAATCTTTGCCATATGAATTTAAGTGGAAATTCATGATAGGCCATAAAAAGTCACATGAGGCCAAAGGAGGTTTATGATTGGCTCAAGTGGGTGAGAAGCAGAAGTGGCCACGTTTGACATAGTTTTTTATCAGGAGCTGCGTGGGTCGGTAGTGGGTAGAAAATAGGAGAGCAGTAGCCGCCATGTGGCCACCGAACAGTATTTGTATCCGCGGATAACTTACGCGGGAGTGTTGAATCGAGATTGGGAGTCCTCACGAATGATTAATTTGGTCAGGAGTGTTTGTTGTGGTAAACATGAGCAAGTGAGATACTGTTCCCGATTTCCTACCTGCAATCTAATTCAGATCAGAGTTCATTGTTAGTTAAGAAAGTGTAATACATGGAGGGTACTGGCTTGAAAACTTTGAATTTTGAATAAACCCTTAAAGACAAATTACTTGAGTGAATGTATTGTAAACTTTCCCAGAATGGGTTGGCGGTCATGTAAAGTATTTTCAGAACCTGCGTTTGGTGGCTAGGTACCAAATGAACTAAAATCAACCACGATTAAAAGTTTGTGTTTGCACGCTGAGTTTAGAACAATAGTTGTTTTAATAATCTACTACTTAGACAACATGGCTGAAAGACTATGAGACAGTAACAACATGTTGCCGTTATCATGATCGATGGTGGCCTACTTCAATTTGATTGTTACTATCTTGCCCACTAGTTCCTATCTCCTTTCATCCGCCCAGTAACTTATTATTCCTATTAGTTAACATCATGATGCCAGAGTTGACTTTCTAACCATTGGCCCAGGAGTCCTGCCAGACGAGATAGACATCTGACTGAGCACTCCAACTAAGCACAGATGGCCAACCTGAATCATTAGTCAGGCAATGCCGCACTAATTTACTGATCCCCTCCCACTGTAAACAAACACAAATTTTTACATGAAAAATCACTGCCAATTCAAAGAATTGTCCATTTCTTCACTCCAGTTTTGTGAATTAAATAAAACTGTGCTTGTTGTAATTTATACATTATTACGTAATTCATTTTTTTTTATACATTATAAATAAAAAACTGCTTGTAATAATTATTCTGTAATGGCAATAAAGAAATTAAATTTTCTCCACAGTGTAGGTTGTATTCCAAATGAACTATAGCTGTTTCTAGGTCCAACGAAAACCACACAACTTGCTAATACAGGATGTTTTCCCACTAAATAGTTAGTCTACAGAAAGACAAATAATACATTCTCCTAGTGTAGTAAAATTCATTTGAAAAACTGTTTACTGTGGAATTAGTTTAGGACATGCTAGGCTGATATTGTGCCACAGGATCTCTCCAAGGTATTTGAAAAGTGAGTTGAAGGATGAATATTGGGGAGAATCAGGACACAATTCGTTTGATGGATGAAATATTAAGAATAGTGAATGTAGTATTTGCAGAGGTAGAAATGTGAACAGAGTGCAACATAGTGATATATTGGTACCATTTATGCTCACTATTAAGTGAATGATTTTGTTGTTGTGCCATATTAAAAATTTTATTGTTAGCAGATGACATAATGCTGTATAATATTATTACATTGAGGAGGTTTGTGAACAGCTATAGAGGGGTTTTGACAAGATATCTAGTAAAGCAGTTTAGCATGGAACACACAAAAATGAAAATAATAATAAAAATAAAATGTGACTATATTGTTTACCCACATAGATGGGAAAATAATGTGTTTTTATAATTGAAATGTAGAGAAAGAATTGTTAGCAGAAGGTTTAAAATGTAAATACCTGGGCTTTTTTTATTTTATTTGATAATAAGCTCAGATGAAGTGGGAATATTGGGTAGGGGTTAGGGACAGTACTGAATAAATTCCAAAAAGTTGATGTGGTGCCTAAGGCAGGCACATTAGCAATGAGCGGCTTCTGTGCAACACATGATCAGTAAAGAAAACTATTCTTTCAGGATGAACATATGGCCCACACATTCCTTAGGCATTTCTATTCAAGAAAAATATACACGAAACAGATAAACCAGGTAAGAGGAAAGTAATACAATGCAAATTGTCCCGTTACGTGTGAAGGAATTTGCCCATGGGCTTTTGAAGGAAGTATCACAGCATTCCCCTGGAGTGATTTGGGGAAATCATGAGAAACCCAAATCTGGATGCCTAGACGGAGATTGAAACCGGCATCCTCCCGAATGCGAGGCCAGAATGTTAACCGCTCACCCACCACGCTTGGTGGTGTGTGTGGTACTAGCCAATTTGTAGCAGCCATCATTGCAATGAATATGCTCTTCTGCATGCGGTGCAAGTGCTGGTTTCAGGGCCGGCTTAAGGAATTTCGGGCCCCCTGCAAAGTTTGATTTTGGGGCCCCCTACTTCTTTTCTAGATGTACTTTTGCCTACACTTTAGATAATTTTCGTGATTTTCATACACACACACATATATATAACCTGTGTCTAGAGCTCAAACAACGATTAAAGAGACGGACTGAGGTTTCTCTAAATCTGTGTACAAACGGGTCAGCAGATTATTGAGTATTAGCTGAACGGGACCAACTTTGCCGAGTCTTTGTTGTTTTATCAATGCATCTCATTTGGATTTCCCAACTACTGTCACTTTCATTTTTGGCTAAGCCCTGCTGCCCATAGTGTCAAATGAAATTGTTTTTGTATTCAATTTTATAGCTATTATATTTATAATACACTTTTTGTATACCACATTTCTTTTCTAGTACATATAGGTTTTTGGGGCTGGAGACACGTGAGCAGGCATACATGTTTTAGTTCAATAACTTTTTATATGAAACGTCAAAAGATGAATAAGTTTATTCGAACGAAATTACATAAATTGCTGAAACAGGTTGAGAGCAATACACACCTTTAAATATATAGGCCTATTGTAAATACATCAGATACGCTTTTCTCAAAACTGATTCTGATGAAGGACTTCTCGCGGAAAGTCTATTGTGAACGCAGCTTGTTAACATTCTAAATTTGTAGATTATTTATTTTAGCAGGAAAATTGTTCGTTAAGTAAGAACAAATTTTGAAGGGGATCGTGGTGGTGCCCCCTCATGCTTGGGGCCCCCCGCCACTGCAGTTCTTGCGGTAGCCTTAAACCGGCCCTGGCTGGTTTGCAATGAGCTGCTTCAGCGAAGATTGGGATCAGGTTGAAATGCAATCTGGAACAGGATGATTACTAATATTCCATGGTGCATAGGGTATTTTGAGGGAAGGAGGTGGCTTGAGATTTTTATTGACCTTAAGTCAGTAAAATATGTAACTATATAAATGGAAGTATGCGCATTCTATTTGAGCAATGGAATAGCACATGAGCAGCTAACTTCTCCCACCAAAGAGTGAAACATAACTTCTACCCTAAATATCTTGGTATCAAGACCATTCCTTTAAATTCAAAAAATATCTGGAAAACACAAGCTGGAAACTTAATATACGGAACATCATGAAGAAGCTAGCTGGTACTTCGTGGGGAGCTGATGTGGACTCAGTACGAATAAATGCCCTCACCATGGTTTACCCTGTTGCCGAGTACTATGCTCCAGTGTGGCAATGTAGTGCTCACACTAGAAAAATCGACGTTCACTTGAATGAGTGTATGAGAGTAATAAATGGCACACTGAAATCCACCCCAGTCCCTTGGTTACATATCATCAGCAATATACCACCTCCAGAGATGCCAAGAAGCAACAGCATGTGAGTGGATAAAATTACATCATCTTGACCATCCACAGGATCTCCAAAACCAGGAGGTTCTAAATGACCTGCACCCCCCCCCCCAACACTCATCTTAAATCTAGTATGGTATAATATATTTGACTTCAATGTCAAGGAAAAATGGCGATAAAGGACTCTGCATCTGTGAAACATCAAGATATCGAAGATCCTACAACTGGACTTCCTGGATTCCATCTGAAGAGAGACCAGTTGGTTAAACTAAACTGCCTAAGAACAGGCTACACCAAATGCAATGCCATGCTCTGTAAGTAGGGATTTTGGGCTTCTCAGTGCAGACTTTACAGTGCTACAACTTCCTTCATAGCATGGCTGCAACAACTGGACATCAATTTGCGAACACTACCAATGTTCTTGTCTTTGTATATATTTATATGAATTATGTGAGTTGTTTAGCCATATGGAAAACAAAAAAAATAAATGTAACTATATTTTTCAGTGCACATTGCACCTTTGCTACATATTTTTCAGATTTTCAGTACACTTTTTATTGAAGAGTAAATGCCAACGAAGCAGTTTTTTTCTGATCATGAATTTAACAGAAGTCCTTTGAGCTACCGGACCCACATTACGAATATTAAATACGAGAGCTGGACTGATGGAAAGAGGAGCAGTAGGATTTCTCTGGGCAAATTATTACAGAATACACTTGGTAAATGACATGATAAAGAATAGGGACTGTGGGCCATCAGAAGTTTGAAAGATGGTGAAGGGAGTGGACAGTATATACTAAAAAAAATTATATATATGATATGGGTTTGTATTGGGGAAAAATCACAAGTTACATATGATAGGAATGTTTGGAGCAGAGCTATAAGCTAGCACTCGATTACAGGTTTAAGGAAGTGAGCACATTTTCCTTCGTATGTAGCGAAGTTGAGTTTTATGATACCAACAGAACATGCATACATGCCAAGGTAATATGAAAGGTATGCTCCTTGTCAAAGATTTGAGATTCAAATTAATTAAAAACAAGTAGCATCACAAAAAAGCAATGTATTTCTGGCAGAAAAGGTGATGTGATCCTTGGGTCAATAAGATTCGTACTATAACAGTTTGAACGCAAATAATTCCACGTTTGTAGGGTCTTTTTGTAAACCAAATTTCTTGTGTAGTTACATTATCTTCATCAGAAACTGCTGGCAAGAAACAAAGTAGTTCTAACAGTTTCATACAGTTCAGCAATGGTCCAAAATGGTCGTACAGGGAAGGAATGTGCCTTTGTTTTGAAATTTGTCACACACGTTCCTGAGGACATACCTTTGAAGAAAAAGTGAACATGAAAGCAAAAAGAAATGTGCCTTACACGTGATGCTACATGAAATTTACTGTACACGACAGCGTTAGCAGTACAATTCAGCTGCAATTTCCAAACACATGTTTGATGACAATGATAGTATCTGCACTCTGCAATGAATGTAAAATCACTGGCAAGTTTTCATCATAATATATGAATATATTACTGTGTCATATGTAATAAAGCTTATTTTACATCTTTAGCATATATTTTGTGGTTTAATTATGCATTTAAAAAAAAAAAAAAAAAAAAAAATACAGCTCTGTGGTCTGAAATCTGGTACACAATGTTCTTTAGAGAAGCATTATTTAACAAAATGTGCTTACCAAAACCATGAAATGTGCACTAATGAAGTAAAATAGCCCAACCTTCTACGATAAATGGTAGTTGATAGAGGGTGTTCAGGGTCTATTGGAGATCGCGATTCCGTAACAACAACATTAAATAATATCGTTGTAATATTGCTGCAGTCAGTAGCAAAACGTATGATTTGCAAGCAATAATTCCGTTGTAATACAGTCAGGACAATTATTTTCAACCAGAAATTAGGTTGTAATGCAGCCTGGACCAGCATGAAACAGTTAAATGTACGTCGGAAAGAATTTCTTGCGGAGTCTTGCGTTTGACCACTGCAGTATTATGATGCCAACAGCAGGTGGAATCGCGATCTCCACTAATCCCGGTGTGCATGTAGTATTTCAAAATACCCACAGTTGTTGCTACTTAAGGTGCAAGGAATTTTGCGGCAATATCCTGGCATCCTTATTAGATTGTAATGCAGCCCGGACCAGAATGAAAAAGTACCTATAGAATAAGTACATGGGACAAGTAGTACACTCAGTTTCATTGAGTGCTATTAGCTATCGTGGTTTGGAATTACAAATATTACTATCGAATTCAAGAAAGCATGGTCGCTGCAAAGCATACCAAAAACCTGCCAGTTACCATACATTCATTGGGACAGAGGCAGATATCGTTACCATCATACATGTGTTTAGAAATTGCGGCTGAACTGTAATACTAACGCTATCGCATACAGTAATTTTCCTGTGGCATGTCTATGGTACATTTTCTTTCATGTTTATTTTTTCTGAAAAGGTATATCCACAGCAATGTGAGTGTCAAATTTCAAACCAAAGGCACAGTACCTTCTCGGTAGGCCTGTATAGCCACCTATTACTAAGGAGACAGAGGCTGTAGTTATAAGGGGAGGTTGAATCTGTATGATATTCAATGAGCCTGAAGGTAGTAACATTAAAAAGATTTTTTTTTAAAGAAACGGGAGTAGTTTACACTGCGATACATGTTTTCATTGGTTCTACCAGAGAACGCGATTCCGCTACAACAACTTATAGTAATATCGTTGGAATACTGATGTAGTCAGTCGCAAGACGTATTATTATCAAGCAGTAATTCTGTTGAAATACAGCCTGGACCATTATTTTCAAGCACAAATTAGGTTGTAATACAGCCTGGACCAGTATGAAACCGTTAAATGTACTTAGGGAAGAATTTATAGTGGAGTCTTGCGTTTGACCACTGCAGTATTATGATGACAACTCCTGGCGGAATCGCGATCTCCAGTAATCCCTATTCATTAACACGGCGCTTTATTACTAACAATAAATAAATACCTCCTGCCTTATGCTGCAACAAGAACATTCAGCTCCAGGCAGCATTTCAACCTAATCACTATCTCCACTAATACAAACAATACGGACATACCTTAACCCATTAAATGCACCGGAACTACATTTTGAGTAGCAATATTTTCCATATTCCTAATTAGCGAAGCATAAACTATCACAATTAATTTCATTATCTTAAACTGGACTAAATCACGCGCAATAACAGTCACTGTATCACGATGTAAACTTGACCTAAAAAACCTTTTGTCTTCTAGCTACAAGAGCAGTTTCACTTTATAACGATTAATAACAGCACACGAATGTCTAAATAAACCATTGTCGAATGGAGGCATCATTACAATGGTATAATAAATCGGTAGGCGACTCCCGCCCCTCCTTACTTGGACTCTAGCAGAAACAAACTAACCCAAGAAAGAGTTATTCTTACCTACTCAAATTCGAAGTACAATTTTCTTCAAGAGTATTCTGTAAAGTCCAGACAGATGTCGATGCTTTCAAACTAAAGACGTATCAACACCGAAAAGACGAACTTATAATGTCACTAACTAGGCATCCTGATTACGAATTTGCGGCAATAATTCTTATTTAAATAATAAGACACAAGACATATACTGTATCTACCATTCTAGTGATTTTGTATATTTAACGTGAAACAGTGACTACACCTACCAATAAATGGCTACAGAAAACACTAAACAGTTACACCCACTGGTTATGCCCTCTGATATGAAGGTGACAATATAATTTCTATAAGCAGCCAACCGGCTTCTGACAAATAGTTTTTGTCGTCTGCAGAGACAATACTACGAGACTGCGCACAGCTGGCTTAAAATTTGGCGAAGTAAGCGCCGCACTCCAGATATAATATAGCTGTAGACAGACGTTAGCGCCTCTACAATCAGTTCCCGCAAGTACACTAGCGGGGGATTTGAATTTGCTGTGACGTTCCTTACAGCCCGGGAATTTTGAATTGTTTATATTTATACCCCTTCCTTTCTAGCTTTCTAAAATTTCTTTTCTTACATTTTTTTTTAATTCAACATAATTTAAGCTTGTAGTTGCTACCATTTTTTGTTTTCAGATTAATTGCAGGTGATAATATTTAAAAACTGTTATTTTAGATTTCATTAAAACTGAAAGCTACTAAAGGAAAGTTCTATTTTTTAGACAGCCATCCATTATATTTTTCCTTAATCTTTTATAATGAAGCCACAATGCAAAAATAGGAAAAGGAAAATGAAATGACAAAAGTACTCAATACTAAATTTTATTATTTATTAAGTTGAAAAATACAAACATTACAAATAATTACAAAATTATATAGGTTATTTTACACACACTAAATTTTAGATTTGGCTCATAACAGTCAAGAAAAGTACAAAATGTAAATAAAGAATTCCTTATGTTATCCCTGATATTCCATAAGAATACAATAAAATTTAGTCATAAGATGCTGTAAGGTAAAATATATTTATACTAATGAGGAGACCCCCAAACATGTCTCCTCAAGCATGGTGGCCATCCTTTTACTACTGCTCACTTCTGCACATGCATTAAAGTTAGTCTAAGGGTTAGTAAATTAGGGGGTCAGGTATTATATGTGTCCTGGCATAAGCCTGATAACATGGGCTCATTGGAAATAGATACATGAAACATTTCGAAAGGAGATTGAAGGGCATCAGCAAAAAAAGTGCAAAGGTGCTAACCTTGAAAGAAAAAGAAAAATCTCTGCAATAGATAGAAGTGGAAATGAGGGCAGCTGGCTTAGATACTACCATGACTGCTACAGATATAACACTGCAGGTTTGGAGTGAAGGATTTGTTAGTTTGTAAATACGTGGATTCAACAATCAACTTTTTCAGCAACTGATGTTTGGCTGCATCTTACACTTGCAATCGCAAATCCTGTAAATTCACAAACAATTCAATTTAAAAAAAAAAATGATTTAAGTTTTTTAATAGGCTACCATCTACTGCAGTATATGATAATGAAAACCATCCCCACTATTTTACCAATAACATAATTACAAAGTATTAACGGCAATCTTGTATATAATTAAGTTCACAATATGAGACTTTTTACTTCAAATTCTGTAAACGTATCAGGTAATACACTCAAAATTTTGCTCCATAATTCTGACTCCCTTAAATCAATTGCTTGATTAGTCATGATCATCTCTTCCCTTCGACATACTATTATCAATTATTCCAACACTATTCATCCACCCACAATGAGCATTATATGTTTTAAATGCAGCAATCTCCCTCTCAGCCTGTCTTCCAACCCAACTGTATACACCTACCGCGAATCGGGCGGCTCTTATTTAGACCCCCTCTAATGCCTCCATTAACACCTTTAGATGGGGACCCCATACATAACAACAATATTCTATGTGAGGACGCCCTAGTGACTTGTATGCAATCGATTTAACTTCCGGGGTGCATTGTTTTAAATTACGACCTAGAAATCGGAGCATACGATTTGCTTTCCCAATCACATTCTCGATATGCTAATTCCACGACAAATTATTACGAATTGTTACCCCTAGGTATTTAGCGGAATCTACCGTTCTAAGGGAAGTGCCATTAATTGTGTATTCCGAGCTAAATGGTGCCACCTTTTTACTTGCACGCATTACTTGGCACTTTTTAGCGTTTAACTCCAATTGCCAATCTTTACACCACGCAATTATTTTCATAATATCGTCTTGTAACAAAGGGCAGTCGTCCTGGGTTGTGATTTCACGATAAATAATAGCATCATCGGCAAATAATCTTTTCAACTCCATTATTATGTCGCACAAATCATTAATGTATATGAGAAACAACAGAGGCCCTATCACGCTTCCCTTTGGATACCTGGACCTCACTTCAGTAAGTGATGAACGCTCACATTCGAGAACTACACACTGTGTTCTGCCCTTCAGAAAGTCTGAAACCTAGCCGCATATTTGTCTAGATATGCTGTAATCACGAACTTCCTAAGTAACCTAGTGTGACGTGTGAGGCACAGAGTCGAAAGCTTTTTGGAATTCTAATAGAACTAAATGAACCTGGGATTGCTCATCTATAATACGGCTCAAGTCGTGAATTAAAACGGCAAGTTGTGTTTCGCAGCATCGGCCTTTTCTGAATCCATGTTGATTGGGGTTTAAAAGCTCACCTTCATCCAAAAACCGCATGACATTGGAATAGATGCTGTGTTCTAAAATCCTGCAAAATATTGAGGTTAACGAGATCGGCCTATAATTTTGAGGATCATTAACATTCCTATTTTTGAACGCTGGTCTCATGATGGCGGTCTTCCATTAGATTGGTATTTTTCCTTGATCCAAAGAGGCGGTATATATTTTCATCAAATACGGCGCAATTTCCTTTGCATACCTAGAGTAGAATCTTGTAGGAATACCGTCAGGTCCGGGAGCCTTATTGGTTTTCACATCCATAAGCAGTTTAGTTATTTCCACGACATCAAGAACGAGATAATTCCAAAGTTTGTTGATACGATTGTTAAATATCGGAATCTCCTCCGAGTTTTCCGCCGAGTAAGGTTTTTTAAATACTTTATTCAACATTTCTGCTTTCTCGACGCTAGTTTCTGATAATTCGCCGTTTTCCTTAATCAGTGAAGGCATAACCTTACGAGAGCCTCTTATTACTTTGACATGCGACCAGAACTTTTTTGGATTAGTAATCAGATCTTCGGGTAAATTCCTGGCTTGGAATTCTTTAAACGCATCACCTTACGCAGTTCCACTCGCAACTGGACTAATTTAGCACGATTAGATTTCTTCACCATGGCACATAAACACCTTTGCCTCCTGAGCAAACGTTTCACTTCCCTGTTGAATCACGGGAAGTTCTTACTAACCTTTATAAACTTCTCAGGAACAAATTGATTTAAACTGGTCCATATTATTTCTTTTAAATTAAACCAAAGTTCCTCAACATCTGTATTTAGCGTGTACGTTTCAAAATTTTTAGCCAAGTAATCGTCATACACGCATCGTTTGCTTCATGGAAGCCATATTCGAGTTTGTCTTCGTCATGCTTCAAATTCAGATTAGATTTTAAAGTTACCACAACCGCCCTGCGATCACTTAAACCGTCTTCTATAAAAACTTTATCAACAATATCCGGATTGTTTGTAAGAAAAAGATCCAAAATGGACGAGGAATCTTTGTCGCTCCGTGTTGGCTCTTCGACAATCTGTTCAAGAGAATTTTCCGCGAATGATTCTAGGAACGTTTTGGTTATTAACCTCTCTCTTCCACCTGACTTGAACGTACATGTGTCCCAGCTAACCGAGGGTATATTAAAATCGTCTCCCATGATCAATGTATGTCTCTGAAATTTTTGAGAAATACTATTAAGTGACTGTCTGAAATACTCCTCGTTATCTAATCCAGAATCATTCGTAAAGTAGTAAAACATGCTACAAACGGGCAAGTGGAATCATACGTCCAACAAATCGTTACATCAAAATGTTCATAAATTACTTTGTTTATCTCATATTAACGATTTGGGTAAATAAGGTTTAAGTCAGAATTTGCCAGTAGGGAATAAATTTCTTTTCGACATACTCTACTATACTACCGCCCGTCAGCACAGGACCATAATATAATGAAAAGATTTAAATCTGGTTTCTTTTTCACGTGGGTTACGAGTAATACAATTACATAACAAGCCAGAGACTTAACAACTTTCATTCGGAAGCGGAATCCCGTGTGTTGGAGTATTTAGTTTGTTTTCTGCATTCGTGTATACGGCAAGTTGCATCATAGGTCCAACAAATCGTTAGTGCGATATTTTCATAAATTAATTTGTTTATCTGTCCCATACGAGTCTCGTATAAACCTTAGTCGTAAATAAGGCTCATGTGAAGTAAGAAATTGCAAGAATATATTTATTAATGATGTACTTCCACCTGATAGCACAGGTCTATAAAATTATGAAACTCTTTAGATCTCTGGAGGTTGCTGATCATTTTCCTCAATTGCTGATAATATTAATAAAGAAATTACGCCAAAGCAATTGACTTTTTTGTATTTATTGGTCTCCCGTACGCGTTTCACTTCTTTTGCAGAAACATCTTCAGCGTTTTTATTTTATTTTGTGGTCTATTGCATTTCTTTTAGCTCCATTCTCAGCATCAGTGCTTTTGCATTTTTGGTGAGAAGTGTTTTCATTATTTCGGATTCATAACACTACACTTTATTGCACTGCACTATGTGTTTTTACTTGCGAATGGTCGTTCTGTTTTGTTTAGTAAACTACGTGAAGGCACTATACGCCGCTCTCACAGACCATACGCCTCACCGCTTCATATGGTACGGAAAAAAAATAGCTCGTGGATACCCTGCGGCGATTACAGAGCCCTCAATGCCCGTACAATCCCTGACCGTTACCCCGTCCGTCACCTCCACTATTTCTCTCAGGCTTTACAAGGGTGCACCAACGTTAGCGTCGTTGACTGCTCCAAAGCCTTCACCCAGATTCCTATGCCGCCAGAATACATTGAAAACACGGCCATCATCACACCCTTTGGCTTGTATGAATTCTTATTCATGCCGTTTGGATTACGCAACGCTGCTCAGACCTGGCAACGCTGCATCGACGAAGCTCTAGAAGGCCTCCTCTTCTATTTTCCATACCTGGACGACGTCCTGGTTTTCTCCCATTCGGAAGAGAAACATTTCCTGCATCTCTGACTTCTATTCCAGCGCTTCTCCGACTACAGTGTCGTGACAAACCCAGCGAAGTGCATCTTCGGGTCTTCGTCAGTCACATTTCTGGGTTACACTGTCAGCGCCAACGGCTACTCCCTTTTGCCAGATAAAGTGACAGCCATCTGCAACTTCTCACCTCCAAAGACTGTCCGCGACCTGCGACGATTTCTGGAAATGCTCAACTTTTACCGATAGCACATTCCGCACGCAGCTAACGCACAGGCTCCACTAAATGCTCTCCTGCAAGGTCCCACAGTAAAGAGCTCGACTTCAATTTCAGAGCCTTCAACAACTGCAAAAATGTACTCGTCCAGGTCGCCACTCTATGGCACCCTATCAGCTCAGCGCCCCTGGCTCTCGTCGTAGATGCCAGCCAAACAGCGATCGGTGCTGCCCTCCAGCCCTCCTGGTGACCACTTGTTTTGTTTCATGCAATATAACCGCTTCCCAGCAGAAGTGGAGTGCCTGGACAACGTCGTCGCCGACTGCCTCTCGTGGATCAGTGCCATCACAACCACTTCTCCACCTGACTTCACCGCTTTGTCTGAGGCCCAGGACACCGACGAGGACCTCCAAAAACTCCTTCATGGTGAAACAGCTCTCAAGATCTCCAGATTACCCATTCCTGGCACGGACGTCTCGCTTTGTTGGAACACCTCGATGCCAAAGGCACAGCCTTACGTCCCTGCATCGTTCTGACGGCGCATCTTCGACGCGATCCACTCAATACTGGCACTAACTCCACGATACAACTCGTCTCTAAGCCTTACGTCCGGCCATCCATGGGTAAGGACTGTCGCGCATAGGCCCGTTCCTGCCTCGCCTGCCAGCATGCAAAGGTGTCTCGTCACATCGTCTCGCCTCTTGGAGATTTTGTTCTGCCTACAATCCGTTTCAACCTCATACACATCAACATCGTTGAACCTCTTCCGCCTGTCGCTGACTACCGCTACCTCCTAATCATGATCGACCACTTCTCTCATTGGCCTGTGGGTGAACCCCTCGCAAACATTACTGTGGAAACCGTTTGCCACGCTTTTCTTCTTGGATGGGTTGTTAACTACGGCTGCCCCAACATATCACCTGCTACCGCAGCCGTCAGTTCGTATCTTCTCTCTTCCAGCGTCTTTGCACGACACTGGGTACGACCATTCACTATACCACGAGCTACCATCCACAATCCAACGGTCTGGTTGAACGCCTGCATCGCACTCTTAAAACAGCTCTCATGTGCCATCCGACCGAATCTTGGCTAGATGCCTTGTCAACGGTCCTACTCGGCCTCCGCACAACCTGGCGTGCCGACTTGCAGACAACGCCAGGGGAACTGCTTTTTGGAGAAACTCTCTGCCTTCTGGGAGACTTCTTCGTTGAGACTTCCGAGCCCGACACCGCACCGGACCTCGTCTCGGAGCTGCGTGCCAACATGGCTCAACTACACCCTACTCCTGTAGCTCGGCAATCCAGTCGTCGGCAGGTCTTCACCCACGAGGATCTGGCTGCTTCCTCCCACGTCTTTGTTTGTCAAGACGCAGTACGGCCAGCCCAACACCCCCATTATACAGGCCCTTATGCCGTACTCAAACTCGATCAGAAGACCTACACTATCAACATCAACGGCAAGCCTTCGATCGTGTCTATCTACCGCCTAAAACCTGCTCATCTTCTGCTGGACGACTCACCATTGCGCCGCATCCGTCGGCGCCACCACCTTCTCCACCACCGCCCCCACTAGTTTCTCCGATGCCGCAGATTCCAGTTTCCACATGTTCCGGCCGAACCAGCCGTCCCCCGCATCGTTTTGAAGCCGGTCCTCACTTCCCACCGGGGGGAGTAGTGTGGCGATATGTCGCATACACTTGCAGCGGCCGCCAGAGGGCAGCGCGAGTGTTTATCCACCAGCGCACGCTGTCCAGCAGGAAGAGAGCAGTTGCTCGACAGCCACCGCCCGACTTGCTCGCCAGTCATCAGTCAGTCGTCGCGCTCGCAGTTGTCTTGGTCGTGTAGCGGAAGTGCTCTCCCGAAACACCACGCGGACCGGCCGTGTACCAAACTGACTACACTAGTGGACATTTAGCTTTCCAGTATTCAATGTAACGTGCATGTATTGTATTACTTGTGCCTTACAATATATCTTCAGAACACATTGAGTTGTCGTGTTTGATTGTAATCAGTTTCCTGCGTCAGTAACATTTTTATGTGGGGCAACCCTGCTCACATAATTGGTGACCCCGATTCGAGCAGAAGCAGCCACAGTATGTTATGCACACAGGATAGCAATGAAAGACACCTGCTATCAACACGTCATTTCAGCTCATGCCTTTCACCTTCAACAGCAGCAACAAATTTTTAAGCTCTTCATTTCGAATTGTCGATACAGAGAAATGGCAGAAAATTTTTAAACATATATTTTCAACATCAATTCTAGAAATATTTATTATATGCTTGACTGTGACTCAGACCAGCCACTTTATCAAAGGAAAGATTGTGCTGTGATAGTGATTTGCTTATAACGTCAAACATAATAATTGCTGACTGCTCACAATTTTCATAAAACTCTAATAATTTTTTTGTATCCTATTCTCAATAGCAGAATATTGAACAACTAGAGGAAATAGTGTTATTTCTTTTCTATTATTTGCATCAGTTTCGAAACAAAAATATAAATCAGGGGCACATAAGTTATTCTGTAAAGTTTGTAAGGCATAAGGTGCTAAACATCATTAACCATCGCTTCCATATTAGTGCGGTCTAATTGCAAGTACCGGATTAATCACGTAGCAGGAGGTAGCAAATGTTATGGGCCTTGCGCCTACTGGGGGGCCTCGCGTCTCCTAGGGGCCCCGCACTTAGGCCAGATGGGCGACTTTTTTTTGGCTCTACAATTTTACCCCGGACGGCAAAAAACAAGGGCCTCTTCTTCATATTTCCTACGGGCCTCGCGCTGTCTTAATCCGGCCCTGCTAATTGCACGTGCAAAGCGGTTTAAAGAATCGACATATACGATTTTGAGATGTTTCACAGTGCAGTCTATGCTGTTATTGGAAAGACTGTGCCTTACATTTTGGAATGTTATAGCAAGTTCATTGGCTGTTATCTTGTCATTACAAGTATTTTCATCGAGAGCAGGAGCAGACAAAGACTAAAAAATAGATCTAATGTAGATTTTTTTTTTTTTGATCTTTGATTCCCTTGGCTGAGGGCCAGGGGTGGGCTGTTGGAGAGCTGATTGCTCTTTCCAGCCATCGGGATCATATTTTTTTAATAGCTTTATTGTATTCCAATTCATAAATAATTTTTTTGTGTATGGGGTTTTATATTAGTTGGGTACTGTGGACCTTTGGTCCTGGAATTCTGTTTAATCCTTTTATGCGATTAATATCTGCAGTCCCTCACTCCATTTCCTACGAAAGAAAATTTTCCCACACCCTTATGCCTGAAATCAAGTGCTAGCTTGTGGTCATGGTCAACCTTACCCTTCCAAGCACCTCTCTTAATTTTCCTACCAATATCTTTCCTTGCTTCATCACCAGTATAAGCTTTGTACACTCCCATGTCTTTCACCCTCCTTCTATCCTCCAATGAATCCCACTCCAGCTCCTTTATCGTATTAGTTACCGATTGTGGCCTGCGGTAATTTTCAGAGACATACCTGGCAGCCCTCCTCTGCACCCCCCCCCCAACTCCTGTATTTGATACCCAAAATGTGGATCCTAAACTACACCACCATATTCCAGCAGTGGTCTGACCAAAGTTTTGTACCCCAATTCCCTTACTTTTCTAGTTCATCCCCTCATTACTCTTTCCAACAGATGAAGGATTTTGGGATTTTGAACCCTTTCCCTACCACCTGTCCAATGTATACTGCCCAGTTAAGCTTGCTATCAAATGAAATACCAAGGTATTTACATTTCGAGTCTTCAATAAGTAGCTCCTTCCCCACTTTAAAATCATAATCAACCTTTAGCTT
This sequence comes from Vandiemenella viatica, assembly GCA_031002005.1. Taxonomy (NCBI): domain Eukaryota; kingdom Metazoa; phylum Arthropoda; class Insecta; order Orthoptera; family Morabidae; genus Vandiemenella; species Vandiemenella viatica. Next base: position 113,939,456 of record CM061921.1, read on the forward strand.
TTTATCTGTGTACCTAATAAGCTTTCTTTGCATTTATCTTCATCCCATGTTGACTCTCCCAGCTAGTTATTCTATCTAGATCACCCTGCAGCTTTTTACAGTCTTCTATTGTTTTATCCTTTTATACAACATTGTCATCCGCAAACAATCTAACTTCTGACAGTAAACCATTAACGCAATCATTCATTAGAATAACGAATAACAATGGTCCCAATACACTACCCTGTGGGACTCCCATGTTCAATTCTACTACTTTTGATATTCCATTTCCTATCCTAACTTTTTGCTTTCTGCCTTTTAGGAATTCTTCCACCAAAAAATCACCTTTTTATCAGCTCCAATAGTTTTTACCTTGTTTAGCACCATGTTATGGCTCATTCTGTCAAAGGCCTTTGATAGATCTAGTGCCACACTATCAACTTGACCTCCCCTGTCAATTTCATCAGAAATATCTTGCATATATCCTACTGAGATTCACATGAATATCCTTGTCTAAAGCCATGTTGCCCACTTGAAAACCATTTAATTTCCTCACAGACACTTCTAATATGGTTGCATATTAATCACACCATTAATTTACCTACCACTTATGTCAAGACAGTTGAACGAGCGAACATTCGTTCTACGTTATCTCTTTCAACATTAACAGTTCGAAACTCAGCAAGATGGAGGTGTGTTTTGATACACGCACTTCGCATCACTCAAACCTGGGGACTGCCACCCCTTCATACATTATTTTACCCCTCCACCCCGGCAGTAATAGGTTATATGCATATATTATTTTTATATTTTAAATCAATTATTTAGACTGTTATATAACAGCAAAAAAACATACTATTGATGAGAATATTAAAATTTAACATTTTTTCAACTGTAATCCAGTTCCGACGATATAAACGCCGCCAGTTTGTTGCACTGCACTGTGACATCATTGCACACTGACGTATTGTATATTGTGGAGTGTTATATCCCAAAAGTTTTGTGTTTTATAACTAATTTCGATACGAAAGGAGGTAAAAAACCAATTTTATAACTGGTGTATTGTACGTATGTACAAAAATACGAATAGAAACGTGATCAAGTGTATTTTGATGTCCCGCGAGATGTGAATCAGGGCCGCATTTAAGCATAGGCTACCTACACTGTAGCCTAGGGGCCCGCACTACAAAGGGGGGCTCGCACCACAAAGAGGGGCCCGCACCACAACCCCGGGCCCGGGGCAGCCCCCGGTTGGAGGGGCCCCCGCTTAGGCCACTGCCGACAGGGGGCCCCGCACCACATGTATAGCCTAGGGGCCCACAAAGCCTAAATACGGCCCTCATGCGAATATAAGAAAAAAGAGGTGTGTAGCTACACGAAGTCGTAAAGAATGTTCAACTGGTTGTTTGTATTGTCGTGAAGAATGTTAAATTTGCTATAACACATAACAATTCGTTTTCTATTCAAACTCTAATCACAACTTAGTTTACAAACGTTTAGTAGGCATATTTCTCAAATAATTTCTTATTCAAGCTTAATCCAAAGCAACTACGAACCTTTCAAAGTCCACAAAGGAGACCATCAGATATTTTAAAACGGATATCAATCTCGTGGATATATATTAAGTGGTACAGGTCTACTTGATCTCATGGCTCTGAGGCATCATTTAATAATTGAACTGGCTGATAATGATATGTCTGTGGTAACGTTGTTTCTTAAAATGCGCCTATAAAAAGAAATTTAAAAAAATCCAAATGTCTTTTAATTACAAAATTTGGCATATATTACCTAGAGACAGCGTGCTGTAGGCAGCAAGGTGTCCACTCCCTTATTTTCCGATCAGGGTTTAAATCCCCGTAGTATCAGATATTTTTGTGTATTTTTATCTGCCGAAATTATTGAGCATAGATTTTTTAATTTTATTTCAACTTTAAAACAAACTACATTATTTCTAACAGATACAACAAATGCCATTTCGACTAATATATCAACAATGACTTCCTAATATGCCTAGCCATTAGGCACTGAAATTTGGTTAGGAGGCGAATCTGATTTCGCCACGTACATTATTTTATTATCAGCCATTTATATTCCACCACTTCACGGAATTGAACATATAGATTGCAGAAAAAAGATAAAGACGTTATGTTTTTCGTTTATAATAGTTCTTGGGGACATACAGGTTTAGTAACGACGAAAATGAAATAAAGTATAAAATGTCTATTTCAATTGAAAACGAACCAAAAATGAAAGTGAACAAATAATATAAGAATGGAGACTTTCCTGGTGTATGGATGCAATGAAGTCTATAGGGGTGTACGACCGGATTGTGTTGTGAAGTCTTCATTTCTATAAAACGATATTTTGAAAGAAAAAAAATACGCTGTATTGTAGGTAACGTGATTTGTTTTAAATATGCTAGATCTATATTTGAATTATATGCATATCTCCCATGTCAGCAATTTCATTGTCAATTAGTCCGGCATGTCCCTTGATTCACATTAGGTGAATCTACTCCGTAACTATGAGGGTTGTCCGTAAAATAAGTTTCCCAAGACGCTATAGTCGCGATCCGGCAATACTGGTGTGTAGCTTGGTTTCCCCTCTCAAAATCCCCACCCCGGCGAACTGAGCATACAACAAGTGCGCAAATGGTGCAGAGAATTTAAAGACGGACGTAGTGATGTCCATGAGGAACAGCGTTCTGGATGGCCATCGGTTTCGGACGAAATGATTGCGAAAGTGGAAGAAGAAATGCTGAAAGATCGAAGGGTGGCGGTTCGGGAGCTCTGCGAGATAATCCCTGATGTCAGCAAGACTACCATTGACAAAATTTTGACAGACTATGTAGGGTATACCAAGGTGTGTGTAAGATGGGTCCCGAGAATGTTAATGGAAGACCATAAATGGCAACGTATTAAAGCGGCCCTCGAATTTCTTCAAGCCTATGAAACCGATGGGGAAGAATTCTTGGATTCAGTTATGACGAGACTTTGGTTCACTACACGACGCCGGAAACGATGGAACAATCTCGTCCGTGGAAACATCCAGAGTCGCCGAAGCCGTGAAATTTCAAGCAAACACTGTCTGCCGGCAAAGTGATGCCGATCGTATTTTCTGATAGGAAGGGGTTATTGTTGTGCGAATTCATGCCTGCTGGTACCACAATCAATGCTGACCGCTGCTGTGTGACATTGAAGAACCTGCGCCGCGCAACTCAAAACAAGAGGAGAGGCATGCACACGAGGGGATTGCGTTTCCGTCCCGACAACGCTTGTCCGCACACAGCCCGTGTAACAACCGATCTTCTCAACCAATTTGGATGGGATATTGTCACACACCCACCCTACAGCCCGGGAACAGCCCCAAGTGATTACCATCTCTTCCCTTAATTGAAGAAACACCTGGGTGGGACTCAATTCAGAACCCGAGAGGAGTTGAAAGAAGAGATGTTAAGCTACCTTCGTGGCTCGGCGGGAGAATTCTACGAATTGGCCATAAAGAAGATGGTACACCGCATGCAAAACTTCATCGACCTGAGCGGTGATTATGTGGGAAAATAGGAAGAGTCTAAACTTTACAAAAATGTGTAATTAAAAGCAAATAAACATGTTTTTCATTGTGAAAAATTATTGGGAACCTTATTTTACGGACAACCCTCGTAATGCACTAAAAGCGTTAAAAAAATTAATAATTCAAATATCTAACACATACTTACCTTGCAGCTTTCACTCCTCCGACGTCAGCGACTGTAAAATCTGGATTTGATGTAAAATACATTCTCATCATGGAAACATCTTTTTTGGGGAGATTATATCACAAAATTTCTTCCATTCGTTTTTTTCGAGTGTATCACTGTTCTCGCAAGAATGCAATATTTCACCAATTATGCTGATAAATTACAATAAAACTTAAACACAACCAAAAAATTATTAAAAAAAACACCCATTAACTACGACTTTGTTTACAATATGAGCGTTTACTTTGACGTCACGATTCGATTCGACCAATAGCGTTGCGTTTTGACAAGTTATATTTCCCTTGTATATTTAACACTTTTGATTAATTAAAATCGATAAATAAACGCGAATAAATAGAAAAAAAACGTCGTAGCTATAATTCTACAGTAACAAAGCTTTCGAATAAAAATACTAGACGTATATCTGATTTTCTTGCATATTCCCTATTGAGCTATAAAAAATAGTCACCGCCACAATTGTTATATCCCCCCCCCTTTCCCCCAATTATCGCCCCAGTAGTGGAGAGAAAAATGAACGTTCAATTTTCCAAAATGAGGGATTTGTTTGTTACTAGTTTAAGTGTAGCAAAAAATAATAATGATAAGATTGATCCACCCATTTGAAATATAGTATTTTTGCGTAGTATGTATTTTTTCAACAGTATATAGTACACATACCCGAAATATAGTACAATACAATATATTATTGTACGGTTGACAACCCTAGTTACGAGCGATACAATTACATAACAAGCTTTAGGCCTAACAACTTTCATCATGAAGGAGAATTCCGGAATGGTGTACTGGGTTCCTGTAGGGAATGTACCTGAGTTCTGGTGGTGGTGCCTAGTGGTATAGTATCTTTAAATTTACAAATAGAACTATACAATGATAGTTATGTGTTGTATCCCCTAATGGAACAATTCCGAAATTTGAGAAATCTCACTAATTTATACTATTATGCCATGCATTGACTCCGAATGTAGGTAAAAATTACGTTGTATATGTTACGTAATAAATTTGTTAGATATTTAATTAAGTAAAAAAACTTGGTTAATTTGATGCTAAAGTGATCACTAAGTATATTTAACCTCAAACTACAGTCAATTGACTTCTAACACTTTGGCAACATTATTTTCTTCTAACAAATAATTTCTGTTCAGGGTAGGAACAACTTTTTTTTCGTCATTTGTAAGCAGTCCATTCGAATTGTTCGAATGTATTCTCAAACAGATCATTAAGGCTGGTTAAATACTGCTTATTTAACAAGCTGGTATCATCAGCTTGTATCAATGAATCGCTGTTAGTTTAGTGAAAGTTACTGAGAAAAATTAGGAATAAAATTAGAATATTCAATACTAATTACAACAATCGATATTGTCAAAATTGAGCCCATAAAAAATAATAAAATCGGTAATGACGTATTTTTAAAGTCAATTTCAGAGGATTCCAGTCTTTCAAAGGCTGAAATATTTAATGGATGTTTTTATCTCTTACCCATAATATAGATACAATTAGTTGAGTGATTTCATTGATACAGGTTTCCCAGAAAACTTTGACATTATATCTATAAACAAAGCTACTCCAGAAGATATAAAAGGTTACTACATCTGTTAAAAAAGTTTTGTTTTTTGCCTATGGCTTCTCGTTTCGTCGACGTCGCGGTAATTAATTGCGGGAAAGGACTGGAGGCAAGGAACGGAAGGAATTATCCCGTGAAGCACACATAATTCTTATTAGTCGCTTCTGGGATCTGAATACTTGAATTTATGAATTCCCAAGAATATTATTGAGTATGACATTAACTAGTGAAAAAAAAACCTACTTTTTTCGTTCTGAGATCACCTATAGTTGAAATTGTGTGAGCTAAAAATATATCAGCACCAAGTCACTTTAGTAAGTCAGAGACATGCACTCACCAATATAATTTATGATCAATATACACACCTAAAAATTTCACTTTTTATAAGTCTTGAATTGGCTGTCATGTGTATTTCTGGTGTTCATCTGTGCAATGTACTGAGCTGCATATACTGGTTTTATCAAGTTTAAAAACATTCTATTAGATGTAAACTAATTATTAAAATACTGGTAGTCAAAGATATAATTTGAAATATATTTAATAGAGATATCTGGAGTATTTTTAATTCTTACGCTAGTGTTATCTGCAAAACGGACAAATCTTGATTTTCAGCTATTGCTCAGGGTAGATCATAGTGCACTCAATACAGACCCTGAGCCCGACATGAAGCAGCATTAAAATGTTCCAATGACAATTTCTGTTTTCTGTTCAAAATGTAAGAAGTAAGCCATTTATTAACGATGTCCTATATACCACAATAATTTAATTTTTCTATCAGAATTTAATGACTATCAGACTCAAATCCTTAGAAAAGTCACAAAAATTCATGCAGTGAGACTGGCCATTTTGAAAACTAAATTGTGTTTTAATTACAATATTTTTTTCTAAGGGGCTAATAAACTCTGTTATACATTGCTTTTTTTCAAATTTTTTGAGACTTAGTAATGAAGTAGGATGGTAATTTGAGGGAACTGAATATTGTCAGTACCACTTTGTCTCAGCTGAGTTGGGTGTCACTAATTTGTCAGGTTCGTGAGTTACTGTTGGCGTTGAGGGGGTTTGACTTGTAAATAACCTTGCAGTTATTTTAGCCACGTCTTCATTATCTTCATGCCTCCTCCTCTCCTATCGCAATTTAAACTATCGTCACTAACCTTGAAGGATTGGAAATCTTCTATATTCTCTCTTGAAGCTCTAGCTAATATCTACTGAAAGGCAATCTGAGGTCACCTATTTACTTTATGGCAATGTTGATTGTAATAAACTTTATATTAGTTACAAGATAATAAGTTGCCATTTGATCATAGGTGGTGGATAGGATGGAATGCCAAATTACTGAATTAGAAGATAATTCGGGGGAAACCTTTTTTACTGGCTCACTTGGAAGATGCACATTTACAAATAAAACCATGTTAAGCAGAGAATGAGTCCCGAGGTAGCGCCGATACTGTCTTAGCCCCTGTAATAATTAGACGAACGGAACCAATCAATAATAGATATTGGTGTGCACAGATATGGCAGCCTAGCTACTAAGTCCTGTTAGTAAGACGAACGAGAGTGGCTACGATGCTAACTATTTCATAGCTAACGATATGCAGACTCGGAATATTCGTAGCGGCGGTCTCAGATCGCCTTCCATTGACGTAATCGTTTTAGATGTGACTTCTAAGTTAGTTTGGAACAAATATACACTTTCACTCACTGACACGAGCCAGCTTATCGTCTCGCTGTATAACTCAATGTATCATGACCTGAATAAACTTGTATTATATTATTTTAAATAAAAATGGTATATCCTGTTGTGACTTTTTTATAGAGTGGCTCTGTGGATCACAGTTTAATTAGTCTGCAGGAAATGTCATCATGTTGAGACGAGAATTTGCTCCTAAGAGACATAATAATTTTTTCTCTGGAATAGCTAAATTTACAGATATAATGTCAATTTTTTTTTTGAAAAATCTGATCCATTGGTAGTCAACTTATCAGCAACAGATACAAAAATTTTGTCAAATATATCAGCAATGAGATTTAATATTAGAACAGTGACTATTCTTGGAGGCAATATATAACTTTGTTCTAGGAATGCAAGATGTTTTAATCCCCACAGTTATTAGAGCTGTAGCAAACCATATGTATTCGTTACTTAGTAACGAGTGCATCGCCTGACTCGAAGTACCGAAATGATAATCACAAATTAATTTCGTTACTTACATTTGGCACTTGCATTTGGCGTATGGATGTCAATTTGAGTTGAAAGAAGAACGAATACTACGTATCATGCGGGAACTGGAACAGCTCCCCCACTGACTAAATGAATCTGAACGACAGAATGAATATTTGAACATCGTGAGTCGCGTATTTCTGGGAATTTTGATTTGAATTATTTTCGTTACAAAGGAAAACGTATGAGTACAAACATGTTGCGTGTATATTATTTTAATATTATTTACTGTTGAGTGTTAATATTTTTAACGAGATAAGTAATTTTGACAACATTAAGATTTATTTTGTAGTTTTCATTTTGTTTAACATTAAAATTTATGGAGCATAATTTGAAAATAGAAAATTTGGGTAGATAATTTGAGATTGTTATTGTTTTTTATTGATCATACCTTATTGAGATTTTATTGATTCCAAACAATCATAAAATAAGTTTATTTAAAATGTGAGATTCTAACTTTTATTTTATTTTACAGTGCAATTTTACCTAAACGTACTTTACTTAATGAACAATTTGCTTAAACTTTTACAAAATACGAACGAAGTCATCCCGTAACCCGTACATGACGCGACTGAACGCGATCCTTCATATTAGTGCTCGATTGTATCAAAAGCAATGAGTAACGAAACGATACGATGGTAACGAAATCATTCCGTACGCGAAGCGCCTCGATACAATGCTTCATGCTAGTGCTCGATTGTATTAAAAGTAACGTAACCATACGATAGTAACGAGTGCTGATTGGTTTAGTAACGAATACATATGGGTACACAATTTCTCGTTACTTTTACACCTCAAACAGTTATCCATTATTTTTGTTTTTCTTGAGAAACACGACACCTATTCATGAAGAAGAATCTTTTAAAGTAATTTGAGACAATATTACTAAAAATGTTGTATTTTTCATTCTTACCATGTAATTCGAGTTTGATTTTACAGAGTAAGTTATTTGCGAAAATCTACATTAAAACCACAAGACTATGAGAGCTACATTTCTGCTTAAAATTATTAATAAGAGTTCAAATTGCTTCAAAAAGCAAAATGTATTGAAGGTGTTCTGAAATTTTCACTATCAATATTTTGCTACGAACCACACGATTGAAAATGTTGATCAAAACAATATTTGCTAATATGTATCATACATATTGTATATCATCAATCTATAACCATTTCTAATGTAAGTAATATCTCCACTTTTCCCCAAGTTAATCCTGCCTAACTTATAGTCAGTTGTATTTAACATACCTATTATATGGAACGTGGTCTGGTATAAATTATTAATTCTATTGGGCGCATTCAGTTCATTCATGTGACTAAGTAATTCAACACGTTGTTCCTTAACCTTCGGTTATTTTGATGTTATTCATTAATCCTTACACAATTCTTAATTTTGGTGTCTGATTACTGATTGCTTCTTAAACTAACTTCTGTTATGACTTTCTGCCTACCAATTGACCATAATTAAAAAAAGGGGTTGCCCTAACACAGTTAAGTACACGAATCCTTTCACTACCAATTGATCATAATTAAAAAAAGGGGTTGCCCTAACACAGTTAAGTACATGAATCCTTTCATGAGAGACAGGTGCCCCAATTATAGATTTAGCTATCAACTCTGAAAAACCCCATTTCCCTCTATAACTGAGGTTTAGGCCATGTTTAATACAACCCCACCTATCAAATTTAGCGAAATTTCCGCAGGAGCAAAAGCTGAATTGGAATTAGTTAACAGTAATAATAACAATCAGTTTAGATTTTCAATATAATTGTAAAAGATAGAATATTAACTGCTTACTGTTGAAGAGTTTTGAAAACTAATGTGCTTCTTGTTGACATGCTTATTTTTATTTTTTATTTCTATGGAAAAATCTGATAGTTAAAGATTATTATAAATTACAACCACACAAATTTAAACATAAAATTTACAACAACATTTGTAAAGATCAGATCAGATAAATTAAATGTTACATATAAATTTTTGGATGAAGTTGGAGGAGGTGATTAGGAGATAATATTTCAGTTTTTTAACATGTTTAATAACTCTGCTCTAATGAAGCTTACTGAATAAAATTGTCCCAGAAGAATTAATTACTTGTTTTAATGTTAATGATCTTTCGGTTTTGCGCATGTCATTGTTGTTTTCTTGTAATGAAATTTAGTACCTGGAAACTTAATAAACAAGTGATGTACGAATTGTAACAAAAGCACAATTAAGAATATATATCCGATGAAGTCATTGTACCAATATTGAACTTTCTAAATAGTTTCTGTTTACTTTGCATAGCATGACGATAGCGCTTTTATATGATATAAAGATTTATTTACTTCGTAAAGAGTTTAAAATTCTTTGAAAATGTGAAGTTTAATAATGTTCTAGTAGATAGTATCACTTTTTGAAATGTTAAATTAAAGTATATCGTGACATCACAATGAAAAACACAAAACTGTAGGTGTGCAGCTTCATAATTAAGTAAGCCTTTTCGCCCTGCATACAAACTACAATTATAATTAGTCTAAAGTATTGAGTGAGTGGTTTCATGACAGTACAAATTATATTGGAATAATTGACACTGTACTTTTGAGTACCCATATTTGAAGACATTACATATTATGATGAGTTTTGTCTTCTTTTTCAGAAGTCTGCGAGTTGACTTGACGGAGCAAAGTGAATAAAGCGTAGGATGTGTGCATGATCTGTAACAAAAACTATGTATCGGTAAACCATATACATGCAAAATAAAATCTGATTACTCTCATGTATGGAATCATTTTCATCTGCTATTAGATATGACAAATTGTACTAATGGATGAAATAAAGAATTGAGCAGAAAAGTCTTTGGATTTTTTGTTATAGTGGTACATTATTCCACGTTGCAATTACAAAATCACAGACTGTCGTGAGAAATATTTATGTTTTCTTTTAGACAAAGATGAGGAGCAAAATTTCTTTAAATTTCGTTCGATTTATACATAGGGATTTGAACTGCGGACTCTAGAGTACAAAGCTTATTCGATAAAAACCATGAAAATCGTTAAATGTCGAAAAACTAACGCGCTAATCCCAATGCAAACAAGTCACACAAAAAATCAAGAAAAACGAACTCGCAGAACACAGTTTATGCTCGGCAGTTGTCAGATATGATTCCAAAACACGATTACGATTTGAGATTGATTTAATTAATTTAATTAATAACCTTTTCGATTAAATGCGCGCAGTAACTGAATAACAAATTCAGACGCCCGTTTGATTCATAAGTATTATTTAATTTTTTTATTTATATATTTATTTATTTTCAAATAGCCTATGGCTAATATATATATATTATTACAATTCATACATCATATTAAACATAAAACATAAGAAACAAATATGAAAAAAGTGTTAATTTCAATGAACTCCTTCACGAGAAAATATTACAATCTCTTTCCTCTAACCATTTACCCCGCTTTTCTCTAAAACTTGCAACAGTTTTGGTCCTTTTTATTTCATCAGGTAATTTGTTAAATATTTTTAAACCTTTGTGCAACACTGTTTTCTGTGCTTTACTACATTTATTATAAGTCGAATGGAAACGATTTGCCTGCCTTGTCTTATAATTATGAGCATCATTATTCTTTTGTACTAATCTAGTCACATATATTGGAAATAATCTACTTTCCAACCTATATACAAAAGTCAGTACATCTCTAATTATTTACTTTTCAATATGTAAATATCCTAAGTCCTTAAGCATATTACTGACATTTTCAGTTCATCTTTTATTTAGAACAGCCCTCATTCCCTTATTAAAATTATTTTGCAATCTCATAATTTCTCTTTTGCTTGCCATGATTAATACTGTGGAGCAGTATCTTATGTGAGGCAGCACAATTGGTTTAAACAATAGCTGTTTACCTGGTTTAATAACACATTTCTTAATTTGTATATTAAATTTACCTTTTTTGCTACTTTTTTATTTATATAATCTACATGATCTATAAACTTAAGATTATTATCAATGACTACACCAAGATATTTATAATTTTGAACCCACTTAATTTTAGTTCCATTAATCACAAACAATTTTTTCCCCATCACCATACATGTTGTTTTTGCCATATTCAGACTTAACAAATTTTTATTTAGCCATTCATTAACAAATTTTAACTCTTTATTAATTATCTGTATCATTTTTTCTAGATTATTCCCATAATAACAAATTAGTGTGTCATCTGCAAACATGTGAATTTTACAATTCTTTAGTATTTCTGCCAGATCATTTATATACAATATAAATAATAAGGGATTACGTTTACTACCTTGGGGAACTCCATGTTTCACTTCTCTTTCTTCTGATAGAACCTTATTGAATCTAACCCTCTGATACCTCTTTGTTAAATAATTTTCTAACCAAGCATAATCCTCCCCAGTGATGTTATACATATTTTTTAATTTTTTTAACAGCAGTTCCCAGTTTCAAATGCTCACCTAAAGTCTAAAAATACAGCTATTACTCCCTCTCCCTTATCAATTGCCTCTAACCAATTCGATTTTTAATATCGTACTATATTAAAACTAGTTACTAACAATCACATAAGATAGCGCCAAGAACATTACAGTTCAGATTTACTTCTGTATACTGCGCGACCCACCATCATAGGGAGGTAGGACGTGTTAGGGGCGTGACCGACCGAATCTATCAAACTGTCACTCACTTACTCTCTGGCTGTGGTGAGCTGCAGGTTACCTTGAGTGGTCTGGATGGAGGAATTACAGGAAGCAGGTGCAGATAAGTAATTAATCTAGCTTACCAACAATAGAAGCTGACTGCTTTGTATTTGGTCACCAAACACCATCCAAACTGGGGTTCAGAGGCACGTGTCAATTTTCACCGTAGCAATTAATAAACCATAGTACCAACCAGGAGCAAGGCCTGTCAGCAATCCCATCAATGTAGATTTCCAACCATGGACGGCGGTCTCCTTTGAATTTGGCCCACAAAAGGCCAGACAAGGTTAGGTTAGCGAAGATACATCCATAAATTTGTCAAGCGTGCCACACGAGGTCCAACTGGTACGCCGAATAGGGCTTGCCTCATTTGCATAAAATCAGAGAGAGCGTGGCTGGATGATTGACAGCTCTTAATGCGTCTACAAGTCGCTTTTTTTTTTTTTAACTGCTTAACGTCTCCTATAACAACTAGGTCTTTAGAGACGGGAAAGGATGGGGGGCAAGGAATGGGAAGGAATTCGGTCATGGCCTTTTGAAGGAAGCATCCCGGCATTCACTTGGAGTGATTTGGGGAAACCATGGAAAACCCAAATCTGGATGCCCGGACGGGGATTCGAACCGCCGTCCTCCCGAATTCGAGGCCAGAATGCTAGCTGTTACACCACCACGCTCGGTACACAAGTCACTGTTTTCTCACTGCTTGTATATTTCACTTGTTCCTAAAAGATGTGGAATTGGAATAATCTATACATTTTACATTTTTTTTTATATGATAATCTTTCTTTCAGGTGAATCTTCATGATATCTGAGCAGTGAGAAAGGTGTCACATTTTTTGAAATAACAACAAGAAGTGATAAAAATCCGGGATCTGAGTCAGGTTTCCAGATGGGAATAGTTGATTGTAGGGTTCGAGTTTGACGCAGACTCCACGAGGTCAGGAAGGCTCCATCTTGATATGGACTGGGACCTTTGGTCGACTACACTTTCGCAGTTATGGTTGGCTGTACAGGAAACAGGGCAGGATATTTCTTAATAAGACTTCCGATGACTTTTTTGAGTCGATGACACGTTGGGTTGCTATACTTCGAGGGACAAAAGGGGGTCCCACATGATATTTGACTTTTGCCACTTCAGTTTATTACATTCGTGGAAACCTCCCTGAACGTTATACTCTGTGCTGTATGAAATTCGTCAATTGTAAATACAGAAATTTGGAACACAGTTCTTCTTGCGAATAAACATCAAGGCCCAATCATGCACCAAACTGGCTTCAATGTAAGATGCCAGATGTAGGTGCTGCTTTCGTATCATCCATAGAAGATGCGAGTACCTTATGCAATAATGGGTAATCGACTACTCATCCGCTTGTTAGTTGGAGAGCCTACTAGACCACTTAGCACATTCTCGGATGCGCTTTTATGTGTTTGATGTATCGCACTAAGGTTCATTTAGATTTATAGCCTGGCTATTGATACTATATTTTCTATTCTTTTGTGTCATACAAAATGATGAAAACTTTCACACCGTTTTTCATATGCTATCATTAAAATGTTTCTTATCTGGGGTCACAACTAAACGTTATTTCCTTCTGGCTCACGGAGTTTCATGGTTTCCTAGATCTTCTGTGGTTGACGGAAAAATTCGTATTTATTTTTAAACACATTCCTGCATCAGTACGAACTTCGTTGTTTGAGCTGTGAAGTACTTTATTCGTGGATTTCAGCATTGCTGCATATTCTGCGAACTCTGCTAATAATTTTCCTGAGGTGCCCCATTCTTGGAAAGTTAATGCAAGTACGTTATATGTACGGTCTATGTTTCGTAGTTTCTAAATCAGTTGATTCTATTGCTAAAGTTTTTATTTGTTTACTCAGTTCGTGTGAACTGCATCCCACTTGTGTGAAGCGTCTGTGGGTACACCCATGCCGTGCGAGAATCCTCCCACTCCCTCGCCACGTGGAAGTGACGTAGCAATGACGATACGTGTAACTCCTTTGGTATTGTTTCTGGTATTGAGTTGCAGCGCCATTACATTATGTGTTTGTTTTCATTGTCTCTGTTTGTTTTTGTCATGGAGGAACCTCCATGGTTTTTGTGTGTGATGGAGTGTGTTTATAAGAATTTAACGCTGAAAGAGTTACTCCTTCAAGACGGAGCACGTAATCTGTCGAAGTGCACGAAACAAGAACTAATGAGCAGGTGAGAATTCACAAGATCAAAGCGAATAATTTACTACACACGTTCCAAAATGCATATTATTTCATAAAATCTATATGTGAAGCCGTTAAACGTATGTAAAATGTAGAAATTTGTTTGAAATATGGCTTAGCCCTCTTGTCGGTTTTTCTCTACTCGCTTCTTGAACCGCTTGAAATCATTTCTAAAAATCTATAAATGTCTGATTTTAGGCCAAAGTCTTTTATTCCTGTTTTTTTTTATGTTTTGCGTTGCATTTACAGGTTACAGAGGATAGAACAACTCCCAAACCTCAATAAAACATTATTTCAATTTGAGGTAGTGCTTCCGGAGGCAGTGTACTAATTTCCCGAAGATGGGTTTAATGAGATGTGTGCCGAATGAGATTATATTCATTGAAGCTTTGTGTGCGGCTGCAACTACAAAGAATATGGATTATAGGGTGAAAATGGTGCTCAGTAGAGAATCCAGAGAAATTTATCAGGCTATGTGCCATCCATGTCCAGCTGGATCTGGGTGGTCTGTAACATCTAAACATGTTACTGCAGTAAGCTACAGCTTAGAACATTATCACTTGTGTGGCGAATCCAGGGAGCTTGTTTCCAAGATTAACCAGCCACAGGTAAGAGCTTGTTAAATTGAGCTTGTAGTATTAATTACTGTAATTTGCCTAAATGTGCATTATGTAAGTTTGAGAGTGTGAAATTTCTAGGTTTGTATATTGATCATAATTTAATTTGGAAAGTACATGTTTCTGACTTACTAAAGCGATTGGGAGCAGCCACATTTGCAATTCGTACAATTTCAGCTTTAGGTAATCTCCGTATGAGGCAGCTAGTTTATTTTGCTTATTTTCATTCCCTATTGTCATATGCAATAATATTCTGGAGCAATTCTACCCATAGAGACAAAGTGTTCAGAGCCCAAAAGCGTGTAATAAGAATTATGTGTGGGGTTAGCAATAGAACTTGATGTAGAGAGCTGTTCAAGAAGTTAGGGATTTTAACATTAGCATCTGAGTATATATTCACATTAATGTCCTTTGTAGTCACAAATTATACTTTGTTTGAAACAAATAGTAAAATACACAATTATGGCACGAGAAGTAAAAATGATCTTCACAAGACTTAAAAGTCATTGTCATTTGTTCAAAAAGGGGTCCGATATTCAGGGATACATATCTTCAATATGCTCCCAACACATATTAAATGTCTAGTAGATGATAAGAATAAATTCAGGAAAAAATTGAAAGAATTTTTAATTGACAACTCCTTCTACTCTGACGAAGAATTTATTTCTATGGTATCTAAAAAATAACTGCCAGTATCTTGTGTAAATATAGTTCACATAATTAATTTACGGGTCTACTGGAGATCGCGATTCCGCTACAACAACATATAGTAATATCGTTGGAATACTGATGTAGTCAGTCGCAAGACGTATTATTATCAAGCAGTAATTCCGTTGTAATAAAGCCTGGACCATTATTTTCAAGCACAAATTATGTTGTAATACAGCCTGGACCAGTATGAAACCGTTAAATGTACTAGGGAATAATTTATAGTGGAGACTTGCGTTTGACCACTGCAGTATTATGATGACAACTCCTGGCGGAATCGCGATCTCCAGTAGTCCCTAATTTACCATGTATGCTATGACTGTACATATCGTGGTGTATGTATTTTGTTTGTTATGGAATTTTTTTTTTAATGTACCATATATGCTATGACTGTTCATCTTCTGGTATATGTATTATTTTGTAATGGAAGTGTTTAATGTACCATGTATACTATGACTGTACATCTAGTGGTGTACTTATTATTTTGTTATGCAACTGTTAATCTGTAAATTGACAACTTTCCACATCCCCCAGAGCCAGTCTCTTATATTGGGATCAATGGAAAATGAATGTATTGTATTGTATTTACTTTAATTTGCAGCAGTGGCCAATCAAAGTAGTTTGAGAAGAAATTTTCAAAGGTATGCTGCTTGCCATGGAGCCACAAAGCCCATTTACTTCTCTTTCATGGCACAACTCCTCCTGCAGTGATTCTGGACCATCAAACTGTACACTGGAAAGGGACCAAGCCAACAGTGTTGAATGGAATTCAGCCCAGACAAAAATGATAACAGGATCAATGGTCTATTAAATATTGGGAACTGTGGAAGCAGGTAGTGTACTAAGTATGAACTGACATAATAATAAATATTTTAGCAGATTTCTTACTTACATAATTGTTGATCTAACTTTTATGTACTCATTTTAGAAACATTGTAAACTTGTTGCAACAAGTAATTTCTGTGAAGGTCCAGCCAGGAGACAACTAAACCAAAAAGAGCCTAAAAATGATCCATCTCTAAAACGTGGATTTAAGAAAAAAAAGTTTCCAGATCTTATGAGAACTCATGGGGTTGAAGGTTATGGTGTGATTTTTTTGCCTTTATTTTGATTTTGTTATTACAGTCTCAGCCACTGAGCCAAACTGTTATTTTGTGCTATATTTTTGTGGTGTGAATAGATATAGTCATCTTCTGAATTTTTTTTTTAATGCTATTTACTTTTCCAACAGGTGTAATCATGTGGACTCTTCCAAAAGTAAGGAGTGGGATTACTTTGGTGCTACTTCAGATAGCATTACTGAGGATGGAAAGACCATAGTTGAGCTTAAATGTCCATACAGTGTGTGATTTGACAAACCATCACTATGCCTTTCTGTGCCCCCAAATGGAATAGTGATGTACAAAAGATATTATGCGCAAATGCAGGCACAGCTGGTAGTGACTGGAATTGAAGATATGATTTTGTTATATGGACAACAAAGGGAATTGTTGAGCAGTGTGTTCTTTTAAATAGATCCTATAAGAATCATTTGATGAATGCTGTTACCCTCTACTATCATGGGTTATTTTTGCCTCTTCTACAAGCCCAAGGTTCAAATTCTTGAAGATTGTCATAATTGTCTTTCTCACAACATATTTGTGAAAACATTATCATCATCATTAATAATTATTAATTCATAAATTGCGATGGAACGAATGCTCTGGTGGTAATCTCCCTACACGCCCATCCTTCTCCCTTCCTCCTCCAACACCCTTTTGCCCTCAACCAATTTTTACTATGATGCAATAACAAGTTTATTTTTGAAATGGTTGATTTTTATGAAAGAGCTATATTTTATTTATTTATTTTTTTAAATATGTTTACCCTAATTTATATAATCACTATATCAAAATTATTAATTTTGTTATGTTAAGCTATTGAGAAGACTGCCATTTTAGTATAATATTTATAGTAATATTCATTTAAATTGCAATGGAGTGCATGTTCTGGTGTCAATTTCCCTACCACCCATCGTCCCCCTTCCCTGCCCACACCTACATCTGCCCTCGCCAAATTTTAACTTTAAATTCTTTAAAGCTTTTGGTAAATTATTCATCATTTCTCTTGGTAACTTATTCCAATCCCTGACACCCTTACCCCAAAAAAGAGAATCTTTCTACACCCTTGCGCGTGAAATCGAGTGCCAGCTTGTTGTCATGGTCATCTTCTCTCTTCCATGCATTACGTTTAGTTCTTACACCATTATCTTTCCATGATTCATCACCAATATAGGACTTGCACACTCCCATGACCCTCTTCACCCTCCTCCTGTCTTGCAATGAATCCCATTCCAGCTCTTTTATCATATCTGTAACTAATTGCATTCTGTGGTAATTTCCAGAAACAAATCTATCAGCCCTTTTTAGTACCCTCTCTAATTCCTGTATTTGATACTCAAATGTGGGTCCCATACTACAATACCATATTCGAGCAATGGTCTGACCAAAGTTTTGTAAACCAATTCCTTTACATCTCTTGTAGAGCCCCTCATCATTCTCCAACAAGTGCAGAATTTTGAAATCTTTTCCTACTACCTGACCAATGTGTGCTGCCCAGTTAAGCTTGTTATCAAATTTAATGCCAAGATATTTACATTTCATGTCTTCAACAAGCAATTCTTTCACCACCGTATAATCATAATCAACCTTTAGTTTTTTATTTGTGTAGGTATCTAATAACCTGGCTCTTAATCAACACAATTATCCATTAGAATAATGAATAGCAATGAATCCAATACACTATTGTGGGACTCCCATTTAAACTTCCACTTTTTTTGATACTGCATTTTCTACCCTAACTTTGTTTTCTACTTTTTTTAAATTCTTCTACCCAGCAAATCACTTTCTCATCCACTTCAATAGTTCTATTGTCTATTTATGGCACACTCTGTCAAACGTCTTTGACAGATCTAGTGCTACACTATCAATTTGATCTCCCTTGTCCATTTCATCTAAAATATCTTGCATATATCCCACCAACTAAGATTCGCATGAATATCCTTCCCTGTACCCATGTTGCCTACTTGAAAACCACTTACGTTCCTCACATATATTTCTGATGTGGTTGCATATCAATCTTTACATTTATTTACCTACCACTGATGTCAAACTGATTGGCCCCTAATTTTTGACTCTATTTCTCACCCCTCATTTATGTACCAGCACTACTATCATACTTTTCCAGTCCTATGGTAAGCAGCAAGTATCCAGACTCAGTTTAAATAATATTTCAAGATAAGGTACAATGTCACTCCAGCTATCTTTAAGATATCTGTAGTAATATTATCTACACCAGCCCCTTTATTTTTTTTCAGCTTTCTTATTTCCTTCGTAATGTACTCTAAATGAATGTTATGGAATTGTTTAATGTACCATGTATGCTATGACTGTACATCTACTGGTGTACTTATTATTTTGTTATGCAACTGTTTAGCTGTAAATTGACTACTTTCCACATCCCACAGAGCCAGTCTCTTATATTGGGATCAATGGAAAATGAATGTATTGTATTATATTCAATTTTTTTGATCTGTTAATTTTAATTGTGTTGTTAAGCTTGTTCTCCGAGTTAGATCATGCCATTTCTGATTCATTCTCGTTAATGCTCTCTCTACACCAAACCCTCATTATGGCACAAATCTTGTTTGTCTTTATGGAAGGAACATTTTGTACATGTTCTTTGTGATAATATTGTGTCCTATTCATGTGATCTCAATTTTAAAATTTTATTATTGTTTATAAAAATAGATGATTTGTTTCTCTATTAAGTAGTAATTTTAAAAGTTGACAACTCCCTCAGAACTTGAATCTTTTTGCATAGTCACTAACTTGAGTGGATGGATTTGATATTTATTTTAAATATTGGTTAATCATTTTGTATTGCTTAATTATATAGCCTAAATGGTTGTGTTTATTATTTTGTGTGAACATTGCTGCAGAGCGCAATTAGTAACTGATATCATAATAGAGCTAGATTTTTTTAAACATTGGAAGACAGCAGAGGTTTCAAGAGAGTACTGGGAGTGTACAAGGTATGAGGTGTTGAAAGATATTGGTGAAAGAATTTAGAGTAAAGCATGGAAGGGAAAATATGATCATGACCACAAGCTGGCACTTAATTTCTGTAAAATTTTCTTTCGCACATAAGGGATCAGAGATTGGAATAAATTACCAAGGTAAATGATGATTAACTTACCAAAAATGCTCACAGAATTTAAAATTAAATCTGTAAATAGCTTCTTATCAAAATATGCTTGTCCTAGGGTACTTGTTATACTTTATTATACAATAATTTCTGTAACAACTTATTTCTGAGATTTTATAATTTTTGTACAACAGAAAAAAGAGGTAACTGTAAATACAATAAATACTCCATATTGTAAACCACAATTGTTTTAATTGGTAATTGAAGTTGTGAAAAAACCTGTAAATAATAGTTGATGTAGTTTTTAATACATAACTGTGTTTCAAGCATTCATAAAAGAAATTGGAACTGAGGAAACTTGAATTTTTCTTTTTATAAAGGCTCATACACAATTAAAAACCTAAAGTTTAAAATGTTAGAAACAGTGGTGGAAATCAAACTGCTATTTGTTTGACGTTACAAATGTTGAAAATAATGTAAAATATCTTATTTGTAAGAGGACATGTCTATGTTGGCATTGCTTGAGGTAAAATAGCGTATATCACTTTTTTCACCACAGTATGCAGATTTGCGATAACCCTGCTAGTCATTTGGACCTTATGACACTCTGAAAGGTGTAATTTTAAGAGTGGCTCCTTTTGCTTCCAAAAAATCAAACATTAAAAACCCTTGTCAATAACAATAAAATGTCCTCCTTTTAAAAGCTCAAGGAAGCCTGATAACTCTACCATTTGAGGATCAGTTGTTGCTCCACCATATAAATGGGAACAATATAAAGCTACTCCAAACTCACTAATACCTACTAGTGCTTTGAGAGTATGAATACCTTTGTAATGTGAGTATGTTCCTTGACCATGGTCAGGGTAACCACTACTTTGTATTGGAATCTCAGTACAATCAATAACAATTTTTTATTCTCCATCCACCTTTTTGTACATTGCCTAAAAATTTAATTCTTTGAAAGCATTATACACACAGGTGGGAACAGTTAACCGAAAAGTTAACTTCGTTAATGGTTAATCCACTACTTAAAAAGTTAACTTCAATAATTGTTAAAGCGTTACATTTTTGCAAAATTAGCGCAAATTTAAGTTAACCATTAAAAGTCAACCATCCAAGAGTGGAACAGATGCTTATGTGTTGTAATAGGTATTACTGCAAGCAATACCAAGGTGCTATGTACCATGAAGTGAATCAATAATATATCTACCAAATGTCATTCTGGAAATGGAGTTTTTACTGGGGTTCAGCGTTTTCACCAGATTCTCAAATGTATCGGATTCTTCAGCATGTAGTGGAATCTTGTTGTCAACAAAAAGGATTGCAGTACATCGCCCCACATCAGCTTGTAATATGATGGTCCCGGTAGGCTATGATACCAAATTTTTTTTGTTGACGTAAACTTTTATTAGCAGATTGCGATGAAAACCAATCAATCCTGCTGCTATGTATATCAGATGAAGCCACAGCACTTGAAGGCTTTGAATTATTTTTCTTTTTTTCCCAATTAGTTGGCTCTGTTTTTACTTTTTCTTCAAACAATTCATACCTATTTGGATATATGCAAAGGCTAGATATGTGTGCCTTGATTGTAGAAAGTTTAGGAAAACGCAGTTTGAATGAATAAATCAAATGTTTCAGTCTAGATTTAAGTGCAACATAAACGCATAAATGTGGCCTAGGATTTTTAATATTCTAGTTGCTGTTGTTAGCATTGCTGCTTTCACTAACTGATTGAAGAGCTAAAGTTTCAATTACGTAATCATGTAACGAATGTCAAGATTAACTTATTTCACTAACAAATACCAAACCAGTTACAACTAAAAAAAGATAGATTTTCAAAACCTTCTTTCCTAGTATAAAATAGCATGGTAGCAGTAATGGCAAAAAGAACTAGGAAATAAAATTCAAATACCCGTCTGGCATTGAGATCTCGATTTAAAATGTTTCCAGGCAAACTCAAGGATGACTGCTGCAAGAAGCAATGGCTGCATTTGTTGCTGTTCTTGTCCCGAAATCTCCTCCGTCATTAATAAGGTCGACGGCAATGAAGCGTAAAGCCATAATAATTAAGAATAGTTAAAGTATAAAACAGAAGAGTGTATGTGCGTTTTAAAGAGGAGAAATTATATTTTTAACATACTATCAATCCATATCACCATAACTGAAATTCTTAAATGTGGAGAAAGTTCTTTCTTTGTAGTAAAAATAATGTACTTCATAGAAGGTAGATCCTTCATTCGTCCTTCACGAAACCACATTACAGCCTAATATACTTTTTATTGACATCTCAATAATATAATTTGGTTATTTTTAAAACATTATTCGTTATTGGGTCGGTTCAGCAGTCATAGAAAATTCTCATTCCCTTTATTTGTAGCACTCATTGTATGTAGCATTTAACATTAATTTACAGACCGAAACGGTAGTTATAACATACTGTTATCATTTTGTAAGCGATTCCAACCTAGTAGTCAGGGGGGGGGTCTAGGGGGCTCAAGCCCCCCCCCCCAAAAGCATCTAAGTCCACCCCCGACATTGTATTTTTGGAGACTTTTTTTTTGTTTTGTTTAGCTTTACGGATTCGATGTCCGAGGAGGCTATAAAGACTACCCCATGGCCGACTCAAGCGCCCCCCCCCCCAAAAAAAAACCAAGATCAACTGAAGGCAAGCCCTCTGAAACAAAATTCTCTCAAGTCAAGCCCCCTCCCCCAAAGCAAAGTCAGCTTAAGGCCCCCTCCCGCACAAAAAAAAAAAAAAATCCTGGATCCGCCCCTGCTAGTAGTATTCCTGTCAAAACATTTAACAGTTACCAAATTTCTATTTTACATTATGTAGTCAAGATTCCAATGAAGGAAGATGTAAATCCATCTTGGGTATGACGAGAGAGATGTCCGAAGTCAAAATGAAACGAAATATACAGGCGAGTTGCGCTATAGGTCTATTTCATTGTTACGCTAAAATAGATTGAAATTACTTGCTTTACGTGTCCCATATATGTATCATAGAAACCGCTGGAGTAGATAACGTATATTGGATGTCAACACGGCAGTATGGAAAATATTTATCGACAAGACAGGTTCATAAAATAGAAACATGCTCAAAAAGTAATTTTTTTTCACTTTTGCTCCAAGTAGTACAATTACTTGACAGTAATTACATAAAAGCTTTCATTGGGAAGCAAACCTGACCGGTAGCGTGGTTTGTTTGGTTTGCGTCCTCGCGAATACGGGCGAGTTGCTGTATAGATCCATTTAATCGTTACGCTAAAATAGGTTGAAATTACTTGCTTTTCGTGTCCCATATGAGTGTCATAGAAACCTCTGGGGTAAATAACGTTTATTCTAAGTCAACACATGGCAGTACAGAAAAAGAAAAATTAACGGCTAGTGTACTTATTTCGTTTTTCCTTAACTGCGAGTTCCATTTTTTTCTTCGTGTTTTGAATTGATTGTACCTATTTGCTGGTGGTGGTATCTAGTGATGGAATTATGAAGTACTGAAGAAGAGTTATTCACTTGTCTAATTTGCAACCAAAGATGTTACACGTATCGTCAATGTGACGTCACTTCCTCATGCCGTGGAGTGGGAGGATTTTCGGCTCGGCATCGGGTGTACCCACAGACGCACGTCACTTGTGAGGAAGGAATAATTTTTTTTCTTTTTCTAATAAGATTTATAGTACAATTGCGCTACTTAGCGAATAAATAACAAATTATAATTTTCACTGTTTTAATAAAATGAATTGATCTTCTGACCTATTTTCACCCCTTGTATGATGAAAAACAACACGTTACCCCGTCGCTAACCTAACCTAACCTGGTGAGTGTTGTAATCTACCGTTGAATCGAGTAAGCTGTGTTTCGTGTGGGGCAAGAAGATTTCTTTGTGTGGCATGTGTGGTTTTTGAGACGGTAAAGTGGGATTATTCCCGAATTCAATGGTTACTGTAATCAGTGCAGGTGGAATATGAGCAAGTTGCTCCTATCCGAGTACAGCATGCGCACAATCAAACTGGCTGGTCATTTCAGCCTAAACTCAGACTTACGAGCATTTATACTGTCTTGTTAATAATAATCAAAAAGTAGAAAATTCAAAATTTTCAAAA
Source organism: Vandiemenella viatica (assembly GCA_031002005.1). Taxonomy (NCBI): domain Eukaryota; kingdom Metazoa; phylum Arthropoda; class Insecta; order Orthoptera; family Morabidae; genus Vandiemenella; species Vandiemenella viatica. Next base: position 113,963,517 of record CM061921.1, read on the forward strand.
ATTAAGTTCTGATACACAATTTTTATTTTTATTTTTAAGACCGACCCCTCTCCCTTCTAATTAAATGTAACATATGTTCTTCTCGGTTACTTGTTTGACAACACTCGAGCCTATAATAACATGCATACCAATTTCTTAGGCAGAAGAAGTCGCGAGAACTGCGTTTTACAAACCTCAATAAAAGTGTGCAGTGATACTTTGTAAACACCGCCAATGGAAAGGTGAAACGGTCTCTGGATCCTCTTCAAAACGAACAGCAGAGACCTCTGGAAGGCGGTGTCCCAGTGCGTCCAGTCGCAGTTGCACGCAGCCAAGAACAACTCTTCGTTCTGAAACAAATACGACTTCGATGCAAGTATTTTCATATGCTGACAACACCGTAGTTGGGGGTTTTCATATATTTGCGGTCCTGTAATAATAGTAACCACTTATATTGCATTGTTAGCTATGCGGAGTGTATGTAAAGAAAGAGCAGCGGCAAGACGGTGATGTGCTCTGGCGTCATACTGTGCTTGTTGCTCGCATTAGTTGAGTCGCAAAGGTCATCTGTCAAAGATTGTTTTGTTGGCGTATGCGTGGTTGGATCCTCCATGGGTAGAATATCTAATTTTATTCACTTGCGAAATCACCACGCGTTTCTTTTTTGTTTAAAGTTAAGGCAAAAAATATGCAGTCCGGCAGTATTACCTGGTATTAGACGGCATTAGGCATTAAGCAAAATGTAGAAATTGCGATAAAAAATATTTTAGAAAGGGGAGAACTATCACATCCTCGAGAGGACATCTCAAATCTACGCATAAAGAACAATATGACGAGTTCTGCAAACTAGAGGAAAGGCAACGATACGCAGAAAAATTGAATGACACGTCGTTGACAACAACACCGTTACAGCAAGCCAAAAAGCAGTCAAGAATCAAATGTGGGATACATTACACGCAGATGCCAAATAACTGGATAATATAATTGGAGAAATGATTGTTTTACAGAATATTCCACTGAAACTGGTTGACGGAGTAGCTTCTCGTCGCACCATGCATGTTTCTCTACTATATCATCTATTAATGGAGCGTCCATAAACTATGTTGCTTTATTTTGGCCTTCTGTGAACCTCCCCTCTCACCTTCCCACGTAACCCGACGTGGCTTTTCCCTCTACCCGCCACCCTCCCCCCTTCCAACGTTGCACGAAGCTTCTTTCCCTATTGATTCCAGAAGACATTTTTTATTGTTTTCTGTTATCAGCCTATCGTAAATTGCATACGGAGCTAATTAAATGACGGAAATAAATATTCACATGCTGTTGTGTGTTCTGTATCTTATTTTAATTCGGGGGATTAAGAAAAAATTAAGATGGTCATACATTTAGCCACAAGTTCGGTGGGGCACTGGTTACGACCTAATGAATTTGTCTGATGCTGACTTCATCCAGCGAAATTACATAAAAATGATGTAGTAGGGGATGAAGGGTTGTCCCTTGTGAGGCAATCTGATGAGTGCTTTTCCTGGAAATTTGATAAACTTAAATCAAGACAAAAAAATTTAATTGAAGGTTTAGTAGAATGAGTATGAATCTAAGAAAGGAGAATGTCCATGTTAACCAATAAGATAAATAAAGTAATATCCCTACCAGCCACCCGGTGCCATCATAACCTTTTGACTAACTATATCTGCACTGGTGTATAGAAAATATGGACGATACTGACTATTCAAGATTTGCCTTACACAGGCTGTAATGCTACACAAGAAGCTATTAAGATTTGAAATAATTACACAATTTTTTTTGGGTCAAAACCTGTATCGTTTAACTAGCAACATGCAAGCATTACAAGTGGGTTGCAAAGAAATTGATGGAAAATTATATTAAACTAGTAAAATAAAAAAAAAATAGGTGTGTTGTCTTAACAGGTTTCCTATTCCCTCTTATAAATTTTTTCCTTCCTTTTGTTATTATTATGTTTTGCGTGTTGTAAATCATACAACTCCTTGAAACTGTGCCTCATTGATAATGTTTTTATGAAATTAAAAATTGAGGGAAGCGAGAAATTTTATAATTTTTTCATGTTTTCCAATTCATAAAATTATTAACTTTCCAGCATGTAACTAGAAAATAACTTCTATTATCTTGCGTTGCAAATTTTATTGAAGTAGTACAACTAAGTCATAAAAATTTAAAAAAGTTACAAAAACGATTCGGTGCTGCTAGAATTCCTACTACATCGCTAAGCGCATTGGAGATCACAGGCGGAAAAATATGTCTGGCGAAGCGATCCGACCATGGAGAAAAGAAAAGAGCTACCTCCATGGCCCCGACCCGACTCAACCCGTCCATAGTGTGCGTTAGGCCGCGTCCTAGGTACGCTACAAAAGCGCGACAGCTTCAGGCGAAAAAACACAAACGCAGGTATAGTTACCGTTCCGTCCTTCATGAGATGCATTTGTAGCGTTGCCTGCCAGACGCTACAACGGGTCACGTTTGAATTTCAAACCTGTTTGTATCTTGTCACTGTAGCACGCGCGACAGGCATTGGCTAGAAGCGTCTGCTACTAAGAGGTTAGATTAGGTTAGGTTGCAAGAAATATTCCTTCGTTGGTTGTGGCATATTTAATGGCCGAAAACGTGTCCACACGCCCTTGAAATTTCACTCACTATATTTTCAAATGTTGTTTTTCAAACTCTAAATGAAAATGAGAGCTGGCGGAACGATGCTCCTGCAGCAAAATACATTAAAAAGAGAGAAAAAAAAAATACGTTGTATGAGAAAATTTTTGGATTTGCAAGAACGACATGTTTTAAATTATAAAACGTTATCTATATTAACCACCTTTAGTTCTATGGCAACCAATTCTGCTATTTATGGAAGTCAAAAATTGAAGTTTTCGACTGTAAGTACATCAGCTATTAGCTTTATGAATTTATTTTTGGCATAACCTATATTTACAACCAAATACGGGTGAAAAATTGTTCATTTATACTGACGCAACTGCATAATACTCTATCACCGATATGAAACAGCAAATTATAAAGGGGGCATGGAAAATAATTATAATGTTGGTCAGGTTGCAAATTTAAAAATTGAAATGCGTACACACGGTATAAAAGATGTAGCTTATCCTAATGCAATAATCTGCCTATAACATATCTGTTATACACGGTGCAGATACCGTAGTTAATTATAATTCCCAATTGATTTCCTTTTTTTTGTGTTAATTTCATAATAATAAATAATTTGTAAAAAAGATGTAAATATTTAATTGTAACTGGCTTACACAGACAGTAGTATGTATAATACTTTGGTAAATATAGAATAATATCGTTGCATTCAACAAGATATAGACTACAATTTCTGGGGATAGTTAAGAAGTTAGCTGTGAATTTGGTTGTGTAGTTTAATTTGATGGAATTAAATCAAGGAATTAAGAATAGTAAAGTGTTATTATTTGATTTTAAAGTAATTTTGAAGAGAAGGGTCTAATTGTTTCATAAATGGGGCTGACCTCCCATAAAGCAAATTAAGGATTCAAAAAAATATCGGTCGGCACACCAAAAGGTTTATGTATACAGTTTGAGAAGTGTTGCATTTAGCTCAAACTGCCAGAAGTAAGTACTAATACTTTAAACAGGGGTGTTGCATTTGGTGACCATGCCAGGATCGGTTCATCAAGGAATTTTCCTAGGAACCAGTAATGATATCATCGGAGCAGCGTTGATGGTACGTAGAGAGACGACGTGGAGCAGATCGGCGCAGATTGGCAAGTACAGATTCCAGTTTCTCTTTGGACTTGCAGTCTCATATAAACAAAAAAAAGAGAAGAAGTATCGTTTAATATGAACGTTTCAGTTAAAGCAATTTGCAATTAAGGCAAGAACTGAGTCAGGAAGAAAATAAAGTTCAATTGTTAGAAACTAACTTGCGAAAAGTAAAGACTTTATAGTCAGAATTTATAATTAAATTGTAATGGTGATGAAAGAACTATTGTTTGCAAAAAATTAATTAAAGACATATTGTCAGAAAGTAATTAAATTAACAAATGTCAAAAAAAAAAAAAATTTGTAAAATTGCAGTAGCATGTTTAAAATAGATTATAGGCGTCTGTGGAAGACTATAGCTAAGACAAAAGAATAATACAAGTTTTTAAAACAAAATAATAAGGGGGAAATTTATTTTTCGAGGAATATCGTAACTGTAAAGAACTGATTTGTTTTTTGTTTGTTTTGTTTTTCATGTACATGGTTGCTTATTTGCAGTGCTACACCAAGTCGACTTTTGGTATTTCTGTCGTGCATTTCTGTATGCATTATAGATACTACGAAATTTTGTAAGTGATTTTGTGTTCTAGTATTCAAGTCTGTGCAGAGTATTATCGGCGTTGCAATACAGCGTTGTACTATTGTTGTTGTGCTGTATAAATTGGAGAGCAGTCATTGTTGAATACTAGCGGTTTTTTTCTTTCTTTTTTTTTTTTATTCTGCGTAGTAAAATTTATTATTGTTTCTGAATTATTTTAATTTGCTACAAAGATGGAAAACGGTTGCTTTAAATTGGTTAGAGCGGATGCGCAAATTGATTTGGGTGACGACCAAAATACGTCAGAATGGCAGACGGGTAGTTCGGGAATTGTTAGTTTTGATAATAAAGATGCATTTAGAGTCCGAAGTGGTAATAGTAATTCTGTTCAAGCGGAATTGGTTAGTAGTCCTAATATTAATGCTGAGGTAAAAGGGGTTGCAGAGTTTTTTGAAAATAATAACATTAATAGTAATGATGGTTGTAATGGGTTAAATGATAGGGACAGCGAGGATGGGCGGAATAATTATGTAAATGACGCAGTCTCACCAGAATTAAGTCGAACATCTGATGCTCGAGAAAGGAGTGTAGATCCCCAACAGTTCATGTCATGTTTCAAGCAACTCCAAGAGATGATATTAAATCAAGCCATAGAAAGAAAAATCAAAATGCAAGAAATATAAACAGAACTTGTGTCAAATCAAGAAAAAATTATATTAAATTTAAAAAAAGCAAACCAAGAACTGAAAGAAGAAATTATGTTAAATCAGGAAAGAGCAATTCAGGAACTGAAAATAGAAACTGTGTCAAATCAAAAGAAGAATGGAGAATGTTTCCAGGTTATGAGGGATGAGATGAAGAGAATTCAAGAAATTTGGAAGCAAGAGGTGCGGACTGAATAAGAACATTTCCAAGAAGAGGTTAGACAAGATGTAGCCTGTATAATGAATCAACGTCTAGCAGATAATAATGAAAGACAAAACGCCATTATCGGAAACTTCAGAGAAGTCGTGCTTCAAAATCAAAAAAGATTGTAGGGAAGAAATAATTTTGGTGAAGCAACAAATTGAAAACACAGATTGATAAAGGAGCAGGACAAAAGATAGGTGAAGTTGAAATTGAAATTGAACACATTGGTTCTAGATTCAATCAGGTAGAAGAAAGATTGGAAAACGTAGAACGCTGACCAAGCGCGGTTGTTACCGGAACGGTGAATACGTATAATCCGCCGATGTTACCTGATGCAGTTTTTAAACCGAACGGAAATATTCACCCTGCAGATTTTGTAAAGATCTATGATAAAGACTTACCATTAGAATGGTCGGATATAGATAAGATTCACTATGTCAGAGGTAAAATGAAGGAAGAAGCTTTTTCCTGGAGCTGTGAAGCAGCTGAAGAGTGCATTGATTACAATGAATTCTTGAGAAGATTTTGCGAAAAGTTTTGGTCTGCACAAATGCTGAGGAAAGTGAAAAATGATTTTTCAAACTGTCGTCGTTTTGGAAGACGCGACAGGAAGTTGCGAGATTTTTGCGACGCAATGCGAAAGGAATTGAGTTATTTGGATCAACCAGTAGGAGAGGTTGAGCAGATCGAAATATTACTGCAGAAACTCCCGAGACAAGTGCAAGATAAACTAGTTGTTAACCAGTGGGATACGATTCATGATTTCTTAGACGCACTTGAGCGGGTAGATCGGTTTAACGAAAATGTACGAATACAATGTGGAAGGTCACCGAGAAAACGGCTACGAGAATAAAAAGTACGGGGACAGACATCTTGATGGTAAATCAAATAATTGGCCATACAGAGGAGATAATGTGTATGGAAGAGGAGAAGGACAGGTGAATCGGCAAGACAGAAGCGATACGTGACAATTTGAAGGCAACGCTAACAATGGCAATGGGCGTGGTTATGTATCGAACGGACGGGGAAAACAGCGACCGCAATACAAACAAACTATGTACATGAAAATGAAAGGTAACAGACAACCTAACGAGGAAAAAGGAGCGGAAAACTTAAGTCCGCAACTGTAAAGGTCTTATCTGTGGCGAATACATTGGTTGCAGGACCATCCAATATGTGTGATAAAAAAACAGTAAACGATTACAATGATTACTGGAGCAAGCAATCAAGCAAAGAATAATATCTAAAGTGGTGGGAATGTTTGCATAGGATGAATAGCAACAACTTTAGGACCATGTCAGTGGACAACGAAAGCAAGTGGGAAAACGAGTATATATCGGAGTTGGCCAGAATCAGTATATATGATGATAATAGCAAAGATGGAGGTGCAGAACATGGAGTAAGGAGAGCGACGGAGTTAGATAAGTTGGAAGAAGATGTGTTCGTAGAAGGAAATTTGTGCAGCGCAAGAAATGAATTACATCTAAGCATTGATAGTGATGGTACGTCGAGTAGCGACGATGAAGAGGGCGAAGATATAATTGAAGAAAATAGGTTCAATAGTGAATCCAATGAAAATGAAGGAAATAAAGTGAGAATATTTTTTGTAAAGAGTGCCGACGAAGAAGTAAATCCAGGTGTGTCTAAGAGAAGAGCGCCTGAGAATGCAACAAATGGTAGTCCAGACAGTACGAACGCGTCAGCACAGCAAAATAACGAAGTCGCAACTTGTTCTGATTTCAGCCATAGGGAAAGATGCAAGAAATTGTTGCTACAGGGTACAACAGAAGACGGCCGGCGGTATAATGTAAACAATTTAAAGAGGGAATTTTTGCCAGAGTTTCAAAGAGATAAATGGTCGCATGAAGAAATTGCGAAAGATTTGTTAAGTGAACTAATACATGAAGTTTTAGAGAGTAAAATAAGACAGCCATTAGTTGATGGGTGAAGATATTTGGAATAGAATGCCAAGCGCTAGTAGACTCCGGAAGCGACCTGACGGCGATATCACACACGTTTTATGAAAACATTATAGCAATATATAAGGTGACGGAAATGCCGGTAAACCAGAGTATAGAATGGGGATTTCAAAAGTTCAAGTATTACCTGTGGGGACACAAGACTATTATTTACATAGACGATAAGTCATTGACCTTTCTGCAAGAGTGCAAGCTATTGCACCGGCGGCTGACCAGATGGGCGTTGTTCTTGCAACAATTCGATTACGAAATACATTACATTAAAGGCGCCGACAACTATGTAGCGGATGCTTTGTCGCGTTTGCCCGTCGGACAGGATAAAATCGTAGGAATGGAAAGTTCGGAGAGAATATGGAAAATATATTATATGAAAGGAGTTCCATTAGAAAAGGATGTTAAAGAAATCTGCAAAAATATGCGTAGGAAACAAAACGAAGATGAATGTTTGAGGCTAGTAAACCAAAATTGGAAACAAAAAGTAACTATAAATTAGGAAAGTATTATCGGATATATGAAGGTGTACTATTTCGCCGGAGGGAGGAGACCTCCGATGACTGGAAGGTGTGTTGGCCGAGCCAGTATATAAATGAGATAATCGACTATACACATTTCAGCCTGGGGCATTACAGACCCGAGAAGTGTTATCGTAAGCTGGCTGAAGTAATAGTTTTCGATAATATGCGCAAACGAGTAGCTAAAATATTAGTTAGCTGTGATGTGTGTCAACGCACCAAAGTGTCGATAGTAGCATCAAAGAACTTGATACAAAATATATTACCTAATGGAGTATTAGATTTAGTAGCGGCGATTTGTACGGACCATTGCCGAAATCAAGAGGCGGTTATATGTACATTTTTGTGCTGTTAGATGTATTTTCAAAATTCATACAATTGTATGCCATCAGAAAAGCCACAGGAAGGGCATTAGTGAATAAGTTAGAAAAGAACTATTTAGAGCAAGTGGGCCGACCTAGGGCATCGTTGTCCGATGATGGAAGTCAATTTACGTCGAAAAGATGGGCCACATGCATGAACAATAATAACATTCGACACATCGAAATTTCTGCTTACCATCCGGCATCAAATCCAACAGAACGAGTAATGAGGGAGTTGGGCCGATTTTTCAGGACGTATTGCAGTAAAAAACATTCTAGATTGATTGAATATAAAAATGATTGTAAAAACGAAATTAACAGTATTCCTCATGAAAGTACGGGATACGCAGCGCATCGCATAATGTTCAACGAAGATCCTCCTAACTTCATAAATGAACCTATGAAATTTCCCCCGAAGAAGGACGTCGATAGGGAAGAATTTATGAGTAACGTTAAAAGTATAATGAAGAAGAAAGCTGAAGATAGGAAAAGGCGGTATGACAAATTGGTAAAACCGACCGAGTTTGAGATAGGAGGTTAAGTTCTGGTGAGAATGAAAAAAAAATCCAGAAAAATAAATTCCGAAATAAATAAAAATTTTAAAATATATCACTGACCTTTTAGGGTCATTTCTAAACCAAATATTAACGCATATGAACTAGCATATCCTAGGTCAGATAAAAGATTAGGATTGAGAAATGTTGTAGACTTGAAATTTTATAGGAAGATCAAAAGATTGTGACAGGTAGTAATTGCTAATAGTTGATTGTCACTTGAGTTGTGTGAGAAATAATTGTCATTATAAACAAGGAAGGGCTGATAAAGACAGTTTGCTGGATTGGTATATTTGTTTGTAAATATATTAATTTCACTATGTAAATATGAGACACTGATTCAATTACACCGAGATGTAAGTTGTGAGTGGAAGAAGTAAGTGGACTGATTTGAAAACTAAAGAACATCTCGGCAAATAAATGTGTGCCATCATTTAGTTGTGTCTCGATGTGGGGGCAGTTATAACAAATCTGTTATACACGGTGCAGATACCGTAGTTAATTATAATTCCCAATTGATTTCCTTTTTTGTGTGTTTGTTAATTTCGTAATGACAAATAATTTGTAAAAAAGATGTAAATATTTAATTGTAACTGGCTTCCACAGACAGTAGTTTGTATAATACTTTGGTAAATATAGAATAATATCGCTGTATTCAACAAGATATAGACTAGAATCTCTGGGGATAGTTAAGAAGTTAGCTGTGAATTTTGTTGTGTAGTTTAATTTGATGAAATTAAATCAAGGCATTAAGAATAGTAAAGTGTTATTATTTGATTTTAAAGTAATTTTGAAGAGAAGGGCCTAATTATTTCATAAATGGGGCTGACCTCCCAAAATGCAACTTAAGCATTCAAAAAAATATCGGTCGGTACACCAAAAGGTTTATGTATACAGTTTGAGAAGTGTTGCATATGGGTCAAACTGCCAGAAGTACTAATACTTTAAACAGGGGTGTTGCAAGCCTTTCTTCAAGGCTTATTCGCTGTTGAAAGTTTGTGGCTGTAAACGAAAAATGTCTCTGGAATCCATTTTTCAGATAGTCGAATGTAAGTATTCTCGATTATTCGAAAAATTTTGGTGGTGATCTTCTTAGCTGTAAATATAAGTGGTGGAATTCTCCATGTATGTGCCACTCTCAATATATTTGATTTACAGCACTCCTCTTTTGCATAATTTTCCTAATTAAGGCTAGTTTAGTTAAAGCACTGTCTACCAACAACAGTTTACGGCTTCTCCGCGACATTTTTATTCAACTGGCCGGCTCAATTTGTAGCGCGAATCTGTCACTTGCACGCAGGACACCCAAACGTTCCAACTGCTGTCGCTGCTTGTAGCTGAAAGTAGCATAGCCAGAGATCGCCCACTGTCGCTCGCTTTTGTAGCGTACGTAGGACGCGGCCTTACCCCATTAGAATCTGTGTAAACGATTGCTGACGCTTTTCTGCGAAGCGTTGCGGCCCGCCCTTGTATGCGCTTACCTTAACACCCTTTGCTGAAATTACTGTTCACTGTGTAGATATAAACAATGACCAAAGAGAATGCCACCTTCTCAAACCTACCGATAAAGCTAATAAATACGGTCATTCGTAAGGGTGCAGAAGGCAGCAACAAACATGTTCCCTAATTCATAACCTATTAGTTAAACGCAAGCAACATATTCTAAGTTGCACTCAAAACTTAATTGACATGTTTCATAATGTACTTAATGGTGTTGGAGGTGTGTGGAGACAATTATAAGAAGTTTGTACAATTCCATTTTCACAATTAATTAACAAATACAGGGCGTTCGCCGGAAAACGCTACCCTCCCAGTCTGTTGCCGTCGGCAACTTGCTCGGTCAGTCGTGCCAGCAGCTCCCGCCACACGGCACCGTGAATCACCGCACTGTTTAACACCTCCGCTGCCCCAACAGTGCAGTGACACAGTATATTGGGACCCTTACATTGTTAAGAACGGTTTCTTTGCATTGTAGCTAGTTTGTGACTTCAGTCTCTTATTAATCAGTGTTGTGAATAAACGTTTCTTCGCGGTTTGGCTGGTTTGGGGCTTCATACTCTTACTAATCTGTACCGTGTTTGAGTGTGAGTAAAATTATGGTACGTTACAGTTTGCAACAAAGAATATTTCTCTACGATACATATGTGAAGAAGAAGTCGTTTAAAAAGTGTCGCAGTAAATTTCGTCGCGAATTTCCTGGCGCTTTACTGCCAGCTAAATCAACAATTCTGCGTCTGGTTAAAAAAGTAAGAGAAACGGGTTCATTTTTTAACAAAAAGAGACTGTCGGTCAACCGTATTCTCACAGAGGAGAAAATTGACGATATCGCTTTTCGACTAGAACAGTCACCCAAAAAATCATTAAGTCAGTTAGGGCAGCGTGTGTCTCGAAAAATGTTCAGAAGATGTGAATTGTGCATTACACAAGAGGGTCAACACTTCCAGCATCTTTTATAAGGTAAGCTAATGAATTACGTCACATTTAAATGCTTAGCACATACAAGTTTATGAAGTTTTGAAGTTTATGAAGCGTAATTATTATGAAATAGTCCGCGGCCGACGGTCGAACAATGCCGGAAGATGAGCGCTCGCTCGCCGGGAGCAGTTTCTTCCTTGTAGCGCTAACAGTGGGTTGCGTTTCCCGGCGAACGCCCTGTATTTTCAACATCCCAGTCAAAGCATCAAATGTGTTCGGCACTAGAATTATCTTAGAGGTTCACTTAACTGTCACAGATATTTGATTCATAGAGTAATGACTGGTCATATTGCCTCCCCTAGCTTTTGTCCCTTTTCATACTTTTTTTTAGGTGTTTCAAATGGACTCTTGACTGCTTCGGGCTTCAAGGCTCGTCGACTTAGGGGTCATTAGAGGGTAGGATGGGGGTGGCAAGGAATTGGAAGGAACCATCCCTGTATTCCCCCCAAGCGATTTCGATAAATTATTGAAAACCGAAATTTGGTTGGCCGGACGGTGATCTGAATGGAACGTCCCCTGGACGTAAGCCATGACCGCTCACTAGCACCAACCAAAACTTCACTATCAGCATCAGTTCAATGACGGATTCCACCAGCCAGGCACGAGAACTTACTGTAATTCTGAAAATAATAGGCAAAAAAATATAAAACGAGAGATTGTGTTTAAAAATGTGAAACCGATTTCACTGTCTTAAACATCAGAGGAAATAGGCAGTGTACCAATACATTTTAACATCTTTGTCAAAAAACAAATTTCATAATAAACGTTTTAGAGTATGCAATTTTTTAAAAAATTACGTATAAACATCTAAGTGGAACAAACATACATTTTGCCTATAAACTGTTTCACATTAAGCCTTATTAATATGACCAACTTCAGGATTAAACTGGTGGCATCACCTGTGTGAGGAGCTGTTGTCCAGCGAAGCAGTAGAGGAACAGCTCCAGTGTGGCTATGAACAACAGACCCATGAAGCGGACCGTCCTCATACTCACGCCAGGGTCCTGAGAACACACAAGTAAGCTCCAGCTGAAGAAAATTCTAACGCTAATAATGCCAAGTCAAACCAAATTTAAATGAACCTAAATTTTTGTTTCAAATTTAATATCAGTTCATGTAATTTTCTTATAAATTATTTCTCAAAGGAAAATCCTCTTTTCTCCGTCAGTAGTGAATTCTTATCAACGACCAGTTGTAGGAGCGGTAGGGTTACGTTTTGTGGCAAATGGTGTTTTTGTTCAAGAAAAATCCATTTTTTTTCGTCAGTGCTAAATATTACCAATTAAATTACCATCCGTTAGCAAAAAATAAAAAAAAATTAAAAGCATCGATCGAGACCGTCGATTCCATGTTTAGTACAAATATTGATAGAAAACATAACACTTAAAAGCCTGTGAATTGTATCTGTATTGTATCTGTAGTAGCCTGTAAATAATATATATCAAATGGAAAATATTGTGTATCTTTTTACAAAATTAAGAATGATTATTTATTGCTCATTATTATTTAGATTTGGGTTTTTCATGGTTTCCCCAAATAACTCCAGGCGAATGCCGGGATGCTTCCTTCAAAGGGGCATGGCGAATTCCTTAGCGTTCCTAGTCCCCAGTCCCATCCCGCCTCTAATGACCTCGACGTCGACGTCGACGAGGCGTGAAGCCATAAGGGGAAAAAATTATTTATTATTATTAACGAGCCCCGCTTGACTGAACTAAACGACGGTTAGCCAATCGTTATACTAATCAGAAACCCTAATCCCAAACAAGGTTTAGTCAATAGTACTAGATTTATCGTCGTAAATTTATAGGAATATACGGCAAAAACTATACACGCGGGTACAATTGTCTTAATCCAAGAATAATACTGACACCATCTGCCCCCACTACCTTTTTTCGTGTTACGTTGGAGGTAATCCCCTATAGAACTAGCCTTTACCATGATTATCGCAGGTACAGGTATCGAAGAAAGACGGTATACAAGGAAATCCCAAAAATCATGGGATACTGGGATACCTCCTTATACCATCTGGGTCCACCTTTTGCCCGTTGAAGTGCAGCATGCTGAAGTGGAATTAACTCAACAATTTATCAGAAGTCCCATCACGAAATATTAGGCTTTGCTTCCTCCACAGTCGTCTATAATTGCGAAAGTGTTGCCGCCGCAGACTTGTGCACGATCTGACCATTTGATGATGCCCCACATATGATTGATTGAATTCGTGTCTAGCAATCTAGGTGGCCAAATCATTCGCTGGAATTGTCCAGTTCCTCAAACCAATCGATTTTTGCCTGGTGTGTTAGCGCATTGTCATCTTGGAAAAGTCCATCGTTGTTTGCGAACGCTCTGGCCTCGCATTTGGGAGGACATGCTGCACGTGAATTTCGGGGATAAAATATAGCGAACATTCGAACTAAAGTCATAATATCGATCCGAAAAATTGTTTTAGGTAGCATTTGCTGTGCTGATCAAAAATTACTATGTTCAATTTTTTTGATCCATATTATGACTTTTGTTCGAATGTCCACTATTTTTTAACCATGAAATTCACTTACGCTCTGTAGTCAAAGCGGCAAGGATACGCAAGAAATTTTTATGTTGTAATATTAAGTAGGATAGGTACTTATGATTGCATGAAGGTTTAACTTTGACACTTTGATATAGGGCCGTGAAAAAAATGAAATAGATTTCCACCCATACATTTTTTAATTTTAGTGTAAAGGACTCATTTTTATCAAAAATTGAACATAACAATTTTTGATCAGCACAGCAAATGCTATCTAAAGCAATTTTTTGGTATCGATATGATGACGTTACGTTCGAATGTCCACTATATTCCAATTCTGAACCACTGTGCGGCGGTTGGAATCCCTCCGGGCATCCAGATTTGGGTTTTCCATGGTTTCCCCAAATCACTCCAGGTGAATGCCGTGATGCTTCCTTTAAAAGGCCATGGCCGACTTCCTTCGCGTTCCTTGTCCCCGGTCCCATCCCGCCTCTAATGACCTAGACGTCGACGAGGCGTAAAGCCAAAAAAAGAAAGTAAGCAAGTGTTTGCGAACATGAAGACTATGAATGACTTCAAATGGTCTCGAGTAGGTGAACATACTGTAACGGGCCAAGATTGGCTCTTACGAGGCTAAGGAGGATTGAAAGGAGGGCATATTGTGGTCTAGCTCCAGTAGGGGAGAGAAAGCCAGTGATTGGCGGAGACAAGTCACGTGACCCCGAGGAGAGAGCCGATAGGCCGACTCAGGAGGTCGGGCAGTCTGGCGCGAGTTATTGTAGTAGCCGGTCGTGTGATGAGTTTGCCCGCGATATGTACATTAAAAAGAGAATATTGAAGTGCATCGTGAAGAGCCCTTGCCTGGACGAACATAAAAGAAAAGTGTGAACATCAGTAGTTCAAAAGGTGTGACCATTTTGGTAATAGCGGCGAGAAGTGCATCCAAGTCATGTGGGTAAGTTGTTAGTGTGTGTGACCAACCCACGTGTGCCCCAAATTAGAACCTGCAATCGGAAGATAAAACGAAGTTCGAATTGAATCTGAAAAGACTGTGTTGGCGAGGATTTTCGATGTCATTAAAGTTGGAAGTATATTTAAAACCTGGTGTTCGATCAATCATCCAAACATTTATAATTTTTTTTTAGTGCTTAGAGGCAGAGGATTCTCAGGGTGGAACTCCCTGGGTGGCGACCAAGAGGAGAATGCTGCAAACACCAGGAATACGTCAACAGGTAAGCGCCACACAGTCGTGGATGGCGGGACGGTTGAAGTGAAGGGCAAAGAACTTTAGTAAACCAAGGACACCCCCTTGACGTTACCGCCACAATACCACTTCAAGTTGATGGTCGGTCCAGTTTGACCAGAGATCCGAGTCCACGCAATGTACGGTAAACAGAGCCCACACCAAGAATGGAGCCACCACCAATTTGCACAGAACCTTCCTAGCAACCGGGTTCCATCGCTTCGTGCAGTCTATCATCAGCTCTTATCGACTGGATTCGTGACTCACATGCCCACGCAATCCTTTTCCAGTCAACCTGTATATTCAGGAGCCCAGAAGGGCGCTGCAGCCGATGTGTTTTGTTAGCAAAGGCACTCTGCTGTCATATCCCATCAATACCAAATTTAGCTGCACAGAAACATCTGTCATAGGGTGCTGCTGTTCTTTAACGCAGTTTTGCTTGTCTGGAAAGACTTATTTCTCGACGCAGACGCTGCCGGTCTCGGTCATTACTTAGACGTGGTTGGCCGTTGCGTTGTCCACGGTGCGAGGTAATGCGAAAAATTAAATATTCACAGCCTCTTTTGACACTGTGGCTCAAGGAATGTTGAAGTCACGAACAATTTATGTAATCGGATGCCCCATACGTCTAGCGCCAGCCACCACTTCGCGTTCATAATTCAAGACCTTTCATACGACTCACCGACACCGCACTGCTCAGTTATACGTTTCTTTAATATGGATATTTGTACCTTCCTATCCCATGACATTTGGCACTACAGTGTGTTTTTACCCAAATTACAGGGACAGATGAGTGACGTGTTTGTGCATATTACAAAAATCATGTGCAAAACATTACTAAGGATTCCATTTCGACTTTAAACGTTGTTTATAAAGAGCTTCTGTGATTTGCCGATTGTTGGTTGCATCCATTTTTCATTGAAATTCATTTCCTGATGATTGTGTATTACATTTCTGCAGACAGTTTTTTTGTATTGTAACATAGCATTCTCATCATTCGATTAATATTAAACACTGCAGATTTGTTACCTCAGGATTCAAACAATAAATTTATTGAGTCGAATTGTCGTCAACTCATGAGCAACATTTTTTATGGCCTTCGTTTGTTGTATCTCCTCGCTTTTTAAGAAGGTGGAATAGTAGTATTGTCGCCAACTCATGAGCCACATTTTTTATGGCCTGCGTTTGTTGTATCTCCTCGCTTTTTAAGAAAGTGGAATAGTAGTATCAACAACAGGAGGGTATGTCCTCGACTAAATGAAATTTTAAGGTTGTGTTATGGTTGAAGTGAAATAATGACTAATCGGTCAGAAAAGCTGCAATAGTAACACAATTCACTCTAAATGCGTTGCAGGAAGGAACAGTTTGGGAGCATTCCTATTTGAGGTAACGATTAGGGGAGTCGTGTATTTATAAACTACTTGAATTTATTCCTCGTCCAGCGGTGCAGGTAGGTAGGCTTCCTTCCCACAAACACAGGAGACGCAGCAGTAATATCAGCCAATGAGTCAAGGTTGGAAACTCACCGTCTCTTGAGCTATGAGAAATGGTGCCTAGTGAATTCACATTGCTGTACCTGAAAGCAAATTCTAGGCTATTAACACGTAGTAAGTGTTGTTCATGGGTAATGAGTGCTCTCTCTCCCAATACCCAAGTCAGGCAGAGCGAAAAGTTACCAAATTCATTACCATAGAAATATCATCTAACATTTGAGTGGAAACATATCTACTCTTCTTACTGTCTTTTAGGGTGAGGAAGAATACAAAGTACTCGGTACAAATTGCTTGGTATTTGAAGTTTTGGGCAGTAATGATAGGAGTTTGATACGTTTTTCTTGTATTTTTCTGTATAACAGTTTTACGAATTACTTCAGACGAACCTACAGGGTGTCCAGAAAAGGACTCCCTGATTTCAAAATTAAATATCTCGAAAACAAAGATCGATAGAGGAATGCAGTAAACGGTACGTTTATCGTGACAGCTGTAAGAAGTGCATACAGCAGTTTGAAATAATAGTTACAAAAGCTGCTAACAGATGGCGCTGTAATCACCATACGTAATGCCTAAATAGTGATCCGAAGCTCAGGGCGATCAGTTCCACCATTGAAACGTGCCAATGGTGAACATTTTGAAAACATTGTGATGTGATTGTTTGCAAAGATTGTTTTCATACGATTATTTCACTTATGTATGCTGATAGGAGCGTACAGCGCCATCTGTTAGCAGCTTTTGTAACTATTATTTCACACTGCTGTATACACTTTCTTACAGCTGTCACAATAAACATACCGTTTACTGCATTCCTCTATTGATCTTTGTTTTCGAGATATTTAATTTTGAAATCAAGGAGTCCTTTTCTGGACACCCTGTACTAATCCTTCCTCCAAGAATTTACTGTTACACTATTTCTCCCACTTTTCCAGTAACAAATGATTCAGATTTATCTTTCTCGACACAGTCTCACATACTCGAACCAAACGTCGTCAATGCCTGAAACGCTCCAGACGCGGCAGATTCGCCAGTAAACCTCACAAAGCGTGATCGATCTGAAGTCTGAATCGGGGCTCCACCAACGTAATCTCCAGACTAGGTTTAATTGTGTCGATAGTAACAAGAGCTCTTTGAAAGAGGAGAAATAACTCCAAGGAATACACCTACAACTCAGTTAAGTGCTAGTTGAATAGAAAAATGTAAAAATAGATACCAGGCATCACAGTGTAGGAAACGTACTATCAGAGAAGTTGCATGTGAGAAATCCCACAGGATAGTGTGCTGAGACCATTGCCGTTCTGTATTCTAATGAATCATTTTGCTGTGAGTTTGGATTTAGAGTTAAGCGGTTTGCAGATAACAATGCTGCATAATAGTATCAAATAGAAAGAGAGTTGTGAACAACTACATAGATATCTGACAGATTATCTAGAAGCATAAATATTCATGGACTTAAGGTAAATTCTAGAAATAATAACCTTATCAAAAAATTGCAGAGTTTATGTGATTAGAGGAGAAGGTCCAAAGACGGGCTAGGGTCTAAATACGGGCTACTTGCTGAAAGTGGGGGAAGGGTGTTGTGCTCAGGCACAGTGGCGGCCGAAGTAATTTGATCAGATAGTGAACTTTTTGATAGTTTACTGATTTTCATTGTTGAAGTGAAAGGTGCCTGGAAGAGGAGCTCAGAGCTGGCTAAGAATCAACTTAAAATTCTGCAACGTGTGAAAGTGTCATTACCTGCGTGTCCTGCCGGATTAAATAAATGATTTTGAAATTAATCTATGATAAATGCTTTAAGATTGACCAGAAATTAAACAAACAATGATTGATTAGTGAAAAACCGACGAGTTGACCTACAGGCAATACTTAATTACCCAATAGACAAGACTAAGCATCGATTTTTAAAGGCCCCTTGTGAGTAAACTTTTTTCATTAAACAAAAGTATTAAAAAATAGATATAAACATCCAAAATAAACAAAGTAATATGAGAAGCATAAAAATTAAATTTTCAGGTTTGATTTTAGTATATGATATTAATAAAAATAATTTTCAAAATATCATAAATTGTAAAATTCGTTTGTTAAGTTGGATGAAAAATATGATCATTTCAGTTAGTCATCTACGAAACCTTTTCTTTGTACTTGTAAAATTCAGGTAACGTTTTCAAAAACAGTGTGACGCAAAATAATTTGAGTGCCTATGACCCCATAGTCCATACTTTCTTAATTCGGCACGGCCTTCGATGACCACGACGACAGTGGCACACCATTTCCGACAGTGGAACACATTTCGCTTGAGAGTCAATTTATGTTACGTGCATTAATAAACTTGAGTATTTCTCCTTCAAAGGAACTAAGAAAAAATATTGCCTCCTCGCATTAATAAAGGTTCTAGGCTAGCGTTTCTCAATCTTTTTCAATCAGAGTATAAATTGTAAAAAATAATGCAACGGGTCACTAAATTATATCGTCATAATTTTTTATCTGTGTGTATATTATGTATGTAGACATTTTTTATAGTACCAATAAAACTTAATAAATCTAAAACCATGTTTTGAATTCCTGCAAAATCACAGTTATGGAACTGGAAGTGAACTATTAAAAGTTTATTATTTGTTGACCAGATTTCTAATACTTAGCAAACCATATAAATAATAATGTTACTACAGACTGGACGCTACATTATACCACCCGTCTGCATGAACAAAAATAAATAAATAAAGTAAAAGACGCTAGTCCATACACCTTTTTCTTTTATTTCATCACTCCGCTGTTGCGAACTCTACAACGTACCGCAGTCCCTCACACCTATCACAAGACACTCAGAAAACGGTCATTTACTTAATCCCTTGACGAACAGCACTCTCTTCGATGTCATCTGGAAATGAATAAATTATTGTAGAAACAACGCTGTTCTATCCTCATCCTGGACATGCAAGATTTTTGCCTGCCCATTAAAATATTCAATGCTTTTTTTTTATTAAAAAAGGGGGGGCTTTACCTTATAAAGTAGGAATACGGTATTAAAATTTATATTGTTCTGCCTGCGGACCACCTGAATCATCTTCGAGGACCACAGGTTGAGAAACACCGTCTTAGGGGATGTAGCGTCTGCTGCGCTCTACCGACAGTGTTAAGCTGTGTATCCACTACGCGCGGCAAACCCTCGAACACTGGGTCGCGCGGCTATACCTGGCTTTTTCCAGGAATCGCCGCGCGAGCCAATGTTCTTGTGTTTCTGTTGACAAGCGCGGCTGCCGCGCGCGGCAGCGCAATCCAGCCAGAGTTGCGCGGCAAGCAATGCAGGCACAGTCAGTTTTCGCGACCATGGACGAGTGTGAATAAAGTGAACACTAAGTTTCGACACGCGATTTCAGTTACCGAGAGACTAGTAATAACTTTAAGATTTCTAGCAACTGGAGACTCATATACTACTTACTACTACTTATAACGTTAATTATTAAGCGGAACCGAAGGTGGTAAAATAAAAATAATCGAAATTTGGTTTTTTGTTCCAAAAATTATTTTAAACTTTCCTCTACAAGAGAAACCTTCATTTTGCGTTATAAAAGTCCTAGAAGTAGAATTATTGCTTTTTTTTTTATACCCGACATCCTATAGTGTGTGTATGTAGTTGTCATACGTTGAAAGCCCTTTGCTATAAATTAGATTTTTGAAATTTAAGGAACATTTTCTCGAAAATTACTCAAGATAGGAACATAAAAATTTTATATGTTTCTCTTTACTGTCCAAATTACATCTCCACACTATTGTAATAAGTCTAGTAGTTAAAATGAAATTTAAGAAAATGTTGTTGGCAGTGGTAATGGAACTCCTCATTTACATAAACTAAATGAACAAGGAGTGTCTGCTATTTGTTGTGGTAATCTGCACATTTACTATTCCACAAAAATTCTTTCGCACCATACAGCTGTATTAGATACCGACACTTTTCGTTGTTCATGGCAGTAAACTGTCGCTGTGCCGCGCGAGCCAACTCAAAGAAAGACACTGCCGTCCCAACTGCTCGCGAGCTAATCAGTGGGGGGCCTTTGCCGCGCGCCAAAAGACCGACAGAGAATGGCTCGCAGCGCGGCATGTTCGACCGCGCCAATGTTCCTGGAAAAAGCCAGGTATCGCCGCGCGACCCAGTGTTCGAGGGTTTGCCGCGCGTAGTGGATACACAGCTTTACTAACTTTTTTGAGCTCTATAATGTTGCAGCAACCGCGTGTCTGCCCACAGCGCGGGGCAGCTTGAGACAGAACAAACTTGTCACCAATGGCCACTAGCAAAGCGCCCTCCCCCCCACCCTTGAATATTACAGCGAAAACGCCAGAGCGCATGCGCGTTTTGTGACAAATCAAAGCTGTCTCCACGAAAGCGAAATAGTTCACTGGTCTGGCCAACAAATGGTGTTCAATAGTTTCCCTAGCTTTCATAAATAATAGTATATTAGAGAATATATCGCTATTATAAATATTTATTTTACTTTCACTATATTTATTTTTTAATTTATTTATTCTTGACTCGTAGGTGGTGACACGTCTTATTGTCACTACGTCTAGAGCCGCCACTGCTCAGGCACGAGAATGGCACCAAAAGGAACATCAAGTGGTGGGGGGAGCGTTGCGAGCAAATAAACTTGGTCCGTGACACACGTGCGTTGACGCAAATTGTTTTATCGGAAAACCTATTTTTGAAAAACTCAAAACTTTTCAAGATAGGTCAATATTAATTTATCTATTTCTTACTTACTCAGTATATTAAATGGCTTCCACCTTATCTCAAAGTACATTACCTGAGCTTCATGCAGGACACCTATCCTGTTCGATTTGTATGTTTTGTACCGGTAATGGCTGCCGAGACCATCAACTTGAAGTACCGCATGGTCATAAAACGGGCTAGCTCTTGACTTGAAAACGCGAAGTTATCAGCACCCCGGATCAACGACCAACTCCTCAAACTTCAACGTCCAAAAGGGTTAACCCATTTGATGTACCTTCGATCCCTATCATTGCAAAGAAAAAGCATTTGTGGACGCAAGTGTGCCAAGACTTGCATCATAACTGATCTCCTTACAGCGAATGATTGAAGAAAAGTGTGAAGCGTACAGCCTTGAACAATTGTCAGACGATTGTGAAAGTGTAATCAGTTGCCTCAGCAAAGAAAAATAATTAAAAATTGCTAAGCCAAACCAAAAAGCCCATTAGGTAAGCTCAACGAAGAGTTTAACTTGGAAGAAGACCATAGAGTCCATCCTACTTATGACGACATTGTCGATGACGACAATGACGATTTCTCTGTGGGATAAACGTGGTGACGACAATACAGCATGCAATTTCAGTGATGGACTCTTTTCAGATGATATCAGCTTCGAAGTGTGGATTCAGTTCCACAAGTGTGTAGGTTAGGCACAGACTAAAAGTGCTGGAATGGAAAATGAAATACATCTGTAACTTCTGCACAAAAAAGCCCGTATTTGGACCAACTTTTAAAAATAAGGTATTTTACATTTTTTTAATCCTTTGATTTTGGAAAATTAAAATTGGTTATTGACATTTTAAACCCGTATATCACCTTCATGAATGTTTATGGAAGCAAGTGACATCAAAATTATCCATATTGAGTGACCAGGAAAATCACAAGGACCAAAATAAAAGAGGTAGCCCATATCTGGACCTTCTCCTCTACACTGCGTACAGAGCTTGTCTAAAATATCAGGTGTAAATATCTGCGTATATGAAGTTAAGCTGCACCGGCCAGAATATGGAGGCTGCAGGGAAAGGGATAAAAGTACTGCATCTTTCGGAGAGCATAATTAGGGGATGTACGGGGACTAGGTGAAAGGCAGAATAGGTGAAACGGACATGCCGACATGTAAGAGGATCCTGCGAATATAATGGACGAAAAAAGAGCTAGCACCCTCATTCTAGAGGAACTGAAAGTTAAAAAGAGACTGTCGGCCACTGTCATCAGTCCTTCGACTGGTTTGATGCAATCTTCCGTCCCTTCCTATCTTGTTTGTGCTAACATCTTCATCTCTACATACCCCTTACAACCCACATCGTCAATTATCTGCTTCATATATTCTAATCTCTGTCTTCCTCTACAGTTCTTACCTTCGACTGTTCTCTTCAATTACAAATTAACCAAACCAGCATGTCTCAAAATATGACCTACCATCCTGTCTGTTCTTTCTGTAAGCTTTTTCTACAAACTTCTTTCCTCACCCATCATTTCCAAAACTCGTTCATTTCGTACTTTATCTGTCTATTTAATTTTCAGCATACTCCTGTAGAACCTCATTTTAAATGCTTCAATTTTCTTTCTTTCTGGTATTCCCAAAGTCCATGCTTCGCTACCATAAACTGCTGTGATCCACACATAGAGTTTTAAAAAGTTCTTTCTAATTCCTAGATCAGTATTTGAAACTAAAAGATTTCTCTTTTTTATGAATGCTCTTTTTACTACTGTTATTCTGCTTTAACATCATTCTTGCTTCGGCCATCGGTTGTAATTTCTGAAGTAGCAGAATTCACTTTCTTCTTCTATTGCATCCGATCCTATTTTTATATTTAATCTAATTTGATTGGTATCAATTATGCTGCATTTCATCACTTTTGTCTTGCTTTGATTTATATTCAGTCCAAAATATTCCTTCAATATTTTGTTCATGCCATTCAGTAACTTCACAATATCCTGAGCCTGTTCTGCTAACAAGACAATGTCGTCAACAAATCGTAGCATACTGATTTTTTATTTTATTTCCTTTATTGCTTGTTCTACATACAAGTTAAATATTAACGGGGATAGACTACAACCTTGTCTCACACCATTTCTAACTGATGCATCTCTCTCATGTTTTCCTACTTTTATTATAGCTACTTGATTTTTGTATAATTTATAAAGTAGTTTCTATTTCGATATTTTAGACCTGACTTCTTTAAAATTTTGAACATCTTGTCCCACCTAACATTATCAAAATCTTTTTTCTAATTCAACAAACGCCATAAAAGTATCTTTGTTTCTTTTGATCCGTCCTTCAAGCATTAATCTTAAAGCCAGAATTGATTCCCTTGTACCGCGGTTTTTCCTAAACCCAAACTAATCTTCACCTACTCTCTCTTCTACTACCCTTTCCATTCTTCTGTATATTATTCTGGTCAGTAATTTTGAAGCATGTAATGGTGCGATAATTCTCACATTCGTCGGCTTGTACTTTCTTCGGAAGTGAGAAGATGATATTTTAATTAAAATCAGTTGATCAATAACAGAGAGTTAATCTGAAAAAAAAAGTGGCAGGTCAACAATGATTTGAAAGATATCTCAGCTGGTGGCTAGAACAAATTGGGATGAAATTAAATCGGATAGCAACTCAAATATCCTGGAAAACGGAACATGAGAATCAGTAGAAACAAACTGTGCAACGTTTCACTAACTTTCAACTCCAGAAGACTGATTACAAATGATGTATTTGGAATTGTTGGGAGGTTAGTTGCAAACCTTTGGACCGACCCTCGCTTCAGTGCTGGGGATTGGTATGCTACCCACATTACTGATATTAATTATACAATTCTGATGGGATGCAGAGGAGGACTGATAGACTTGTCTGCGGAAGTTGCCGTAAGATGAACTCAGTAACTGGGTTGCGAGTCACTGGAGGATAGGAGGTGGATATATAAAGCAAATGCTGGCGATGTGTAATATTCGGAGAGAATTTAGGTGCAGCATGTTGAAGGGGAAAAAAGAATGAGGCTGCGTTGAGTTCTTCGTGGCCTGTGTGTTGTTGGTCTGATACGGATTTTAGAAGGTTTTGCGTAATGAAACAGAAGCTACAAACAAAGTTCCGGTTTATTGCAGTTTATTTTACACTGACGTACACACAATACAGTAGCTATGCTTCCAAGCAACACTTTTAGCTGTACCCACGCTATCTTGAATTTAAACTATTGTTGCCGAAATGGGGTACAAAGTGATACCGTTAGTAGTAAATCACGGATTACGTCAAAATAATCTATGCAGTTGTGAACTATATACCTCAGAAGATTTTAAAGTAAAAATCATAAAATGTATGCAGATGTGTAGGACAAGAGCTATAGGAATATTAGCTCCATCATGATTACTTAGTAATAATAAAACATTATAGGGTTAAGTATTGAACTGGACTGGAGATATGACTGACCAGCGTCATCTGAAGTGCTGCTTGGCAGATGGCTGTGATGCTGAAGGCGAACTGAGCCATCAGCACTGGGTTCAGCGCCGCCGACAGCTCGTCGAAAAACCTGGCAACAATCACAAAATAATAATGTTGGTTTTCTGATATTTAGCAAGTAATTCCAATCGTTTATTACCAGACAATTAATAAACTAGAGAACAAAAAAGAAATTGAAACACAAAATGTGGTGCACCTTGTAATGTAAGAGTACCCTTTCACCTTCTCTGATGAACCTTTGGATAATTATTTTCGATATAAGGAATGGATTAAATTTTGAATACATTACAGTCATACTTGTACCGGTAGTAGCAATAATATAATGTCCTTTTAGACATTTTTTAATTGCTATAAATGAATTATGGAGTAATGTTGGTTCGTCAGTGCTCATGATGATATTAAAATATTTACTATTATAATAGATAGTTTATGTCATCAAATTTCTGCTACCGACTTTAAATTATTTCGTTAAATGATGTAATTGACTTTTGTATATTTTAAATTCGTATTTTAAACTTTTCTGTTGCTGTAAATCTATTTATAACGTGGATTTGTTTATTATTATTTTCAGTGATTGTTAAAATGTTCTATGGTTCGTTAAAATATTACGTTCTGATTTGATAACATACCGGCTGTGTTTTCCGAACATTCTATCGTAAATGAATTCGTGTAGCTTAGAACGCGAGCTTATTCTGTCTGTCTCTTGAGTGTTAAATATTCCTATATCAGTTTCACATTCTGGTTGGTTCATTTTTATAATGTAACAGACAGGCTCTCATTTAGTACCTTGTAAATGAAACTAATTTATCTTCAAGAATCATGCGCATTGTTTTTGGAAAATCTTTGAAGATGGTATCTACATAAATAATCGTGTGTTTAATAAAATAATAAATTAAATATATGCACTTTTTCACCGCACAATATCAGTTAATAAACTCATATCCATAAATTAATAGATTTTCGAGATCCATGGAAAAACATAGGGCATGGTGATAATGTGTGCACTAAAGGGGCCCTGGCAACAATTTGACTCGTGCCACAGTGCTACTGATACAAGCTATAGACTTGGACAGTGGGTGGCACTGATCGTGTGTGGCAGGCAGGACGTCAGTACGGGGTGTAATGGGCTCACGTGCTAATACAGGATGCACAACAGTCCCCATACTATGGATCAGGCCTCCGGCAAGTCTTGCGGTAACGCTGGACAGGCGACCGTTAGAGGTCATAACTGGTCCGTGGTTTACTTCTGTATTTATGTAATTCACCAAGCACACGGAGCTAAGTTGTGCGGTGACTATAGGATGATAAACCTTATGAGCCACACACTGAATCTCATTCTGAACGTTATTCATCGAATGGCGTATAAGCTCTGTGCAGAATACATAACAACTACACAGTTCAGATTCAGAAATGTATTAGGAACACGTGAAGCTCAGCTCAGCGTCCAAGCACTATTTCAACGCTGCAGAGATATAAATCGTGATGTTTTATAGACTAGCAGAAGGCCTTTGACAGAAAATGATAAATTTTTTAGAAAGGAATGGATTGGATGACAAAGACTTGGGAATTAACATTAATCTGTATTGGAACCAATCTGCTAATGTGAGACTGAAAGGAGAAAATACAGCAGAATTAAAAATTCTTTGTGGTGTAAGACAAGGTTGTATACTGTCCCCTTTATTATTTAACATCTATTTAGAGTATATATTTAGGGAGGCATTGGGTGATGTTGAGACGGCAGTGCTGTTGACTGGAAACAATGGGGACGACACAGTAATTGCTGAAGACAGTTAGAAAAGTTTTCATTATTTTATTGATAGGGTGTCACAAAGCAACCATTAATATGGACTTGATATTAACATAAATAAAACAAAAGTAATCATGACTGGCAAAAAATAACAACCCCCCAATGTCACATTACGATCAATCAGAAGACCACTGAATGTTGAAGCGGTCCGCTCGCGGAAGCTTCAAATTTTATAAGCAAGCGTTTGTCGGTGTGAGAGGAGAGAGTATTTCGCAGTGCAACCATAGCGGCACCTTTTGAGTGCAGGTGTTTGGAGATGGGAGAGGAGATAAGCGGACCACATTCCTTCAGTGGGGACAGTCCGCCCCGTGTGAGCGGTGCGTGAAGTGCAGAGGATTGTGGGTGTGTGCATGCATGGAGGGATAACTCCATTAATTGATAATAAGTTCAGACTAGTTTTTTTTTTTTTTTTTTTTGTTTCATGGTAAAACCCTCGTTTTGAGGAGGAGACTGCAGCTGGCCAGTGAGACGCCGTTCGAAAGAATAATAATCGAATGTGCTCCTAAGCAAGTGCTCGTCCAGTGTTAAACAAGTGCGACGATAAAATTTTGTTCTGTGTGTGTTGCGCGCAGAAATTCGAGAAGATCCGGACAGCTCCAACTTTAACATAAACGTCAGCTGGATGGTAAATACACAATTTTTATTCTGCCAGAACAAACCGAGGCAAAGTGTGGCGCATGTACCCGAAAACTTGTAGAAACTTGTGCTCTCTGATTTTGAGTTAGTCGGACTTTGTTCATGTTCTATCATTTAGTTGTTTATTTAATCAAAAATTATCATACAGATTTAATTCGTGTTAGTCAATGCAATCATCTTTTCTTATAGTGATCACAATAAATGTAAGTGTCAGTAGTTAAATTAAAATAATTTTCCTTATAATAAAACAAATAATTGCATTTCTAAATGTTCATTGAAAATTCTGGAAGGACTCCTTCCATGGCGCCTAGGCAAAACTGAACAAGATATTTTATATATAAAATAAAACTTAATGATAGAGAGTAATAGCATCTGGTGGCAATCCTTACTCCGGGTACACTACAATGTGTATCATGATATAAATCTTGGCACAGCAGTAAAGAGTCGGTGAGATCCACTTGATGAAGTAAAGTCATGTATTGGTAAAGCTAGGACTACTTTCAATAAAATGAAAAATCTTTTCAAAAGTCGTAATTTACTGAAGTGTACCACTTCATGTCAAATAAAACTTTATACCTTACAGTATTGCTTTTATAACCAAACAGGGATTTTATTTGGGCGCCAATGAAATATTTCACATAATTAAATTTGAATATAATTTTAGAAATGTCAATATAAATGATCACTTCTAAATAGCAAATGGGGGGAGCGATTATTGTCATATAAGGTATTTATTTTTACTGCAAATTACAACTGAAACAGAATCATAATTCATTTAATATATTGACTGATTGTCAATTTTTATCCTGATGAGACAAATGATTGAAAACGAGTACATTTACATTAAATGAATATAGACAAGTCCTACATAATTGACATAAAAAAACGTTCAAAAAATGTTTCCAAGTGATTGTGGCTTTTATAATTGTGTCTGAGACCTCTTATCTCAAGGGCCATTACTAGGTGACAGATTGGAACTGTGGTACGGTCGATGCAATTAACTAAGGTTTATTCTATTACCGTGGCGAGGAATGGTGGTGTCTTAGTTGCATCGGGCAGCAGTCCGTCACTCAGTCCTAGCGGCAGCGTCCCGTTACGTCACTTGCAATACATCCTTTGATAAACACCTTAGTGCGTAGGATATAATGTCTGCACGCCGCACCTGGTGCTTGCAACACTTTCCACTTGCGGTAGCGTCCGCTGCTCCCACTCGAGTCTCCGGCCACACTCTCCTTCCTATTGTCCTACCGTTCCGTTATTTCTGTGGACTGCAGGAGGGTGGCTCCCTGCCGGCCGTTCAAACTGCCGTCCCCCACAACAACTAAGTTCTGCCCACTCATTATCTCGTTCATCCGCACATATATTAGTCTTTAAATTACCAGATGCACTGGCCCTATCACTGCTGTTACATTACATTACCAATGACCACAAAGGTAAGACTTCTGCGCTACTAAGTGTCCTCCTGTATGGCGTTGAAACGTGGACATTAACAGAAACAATCAGTAAAGAGTTAGAGGGTTTTGAAATGTGGCTCTATCGAAGAATATCGAGTATACTATGGACAGACCACACCTCAAATGTTGAAGTGCTTCAGAAAATGAAAAAGGAAACGGGAATATTGATCACTGTAAAAATGAGGAAAGTACAGTACCCTGGCCACATTATGAGGACCAGTAGTTACCAATTCCCAAAGTCTGCTCTACAGGGTAAAATACCAGGAAAGAGAAGTGCTGGTAGGAGAAGAACTTCCTGGCTAGATAAATCTGAGACATGGACCTTCAAGACAGGTTGCCAAATGAAACAGTCCTTTTTAATGAGATGACTTGTGCTAGTATTAATTAAATAAACTAAATTTCAATATCTTTTCAAAATTAATCTGTAAGTGAAATGGATTTCGAAATGAAATTTTTAGACATACAAAACATTGCACTTACTTTTGATAATTAACTACGCGACAAACAAAATATGAATCATTACATTTATCGTAGTCTTATTAACATTGTGAAAAGTAATTGTTTAACTGAATTTTTGGGCTGATCCGGTTTCAGTCACGGTTTTGATTGTTCCGCCCATACACTTTTATTCAAACAAATAAGAAAATGCTACCCTAGGTTACAATTCAAAGACGAACAAGATTACATTCCGCATTCATGCAGATTACAAGATCATTTGTACAATGAAATATATGAAGCATGTAAACCATTCCGGCTTGCTACTTAAAAATATTTTGCACGCTTTGCCTTTGAAGAGATAAAACCAATGAGATTATTCCAAAAGAATATCTTTGGCGTGTTATGATTCCGCGTTACTTTGAGAAAGTTCTTTAAAGACTGATAGCTCGATTACAACGGTGATTGGGCACCTTCCTACCGTTCACTCGTCCAGGACCGTGCGGCAGCCGCATTTCAAGGAATAGATAAAATCCACGTTTATATGCTAAGTGAGAGCTGCTATCCTGTGTTTCGTACTTGCGTCCGCTGGTACTAATGCGAAGATCGCATAAAGCTTACACAAACTGCACGTTATACATCTGTTCCATCTGATAGAACGCTTCACGCTATGGAATGCGCTCGGGATCAGACCATACAGCAGCCTTAAGCAAGCATCTGTAGCGTCAGAAATATCTCTGAATGCCTGCAGGGGGAAATGTTCGCTTTTCTGTTTAATGTACTACATCGGCTTTGGATAACCGTCCAAAACATTGATCCATGTGTTTGTGTGAACCTTCGCATGAATATGCAGGAATCACTTTAAATAGATTAACGTTATAATAATAATAATTGATAAAATTGCGATGGAGCCCCCACTCAGGTGGCAGTCTCCCAACACACACCCCTTTCTCCTTTCCTCTTCCAACCTACCCTTGCCCTCCACTAATTTTCACTTTAAATTCCTTCTATGTTTCCGGTAAATCATTCATTACTTCTCTTGGCTATTTATTCCAGTCCCTCACTACCTTTCCGACCAAAGAAAATTTTCCCACACCTTTATGCCTGAAATCAAATGCCAGCTTGTGGTCATGGTCAACCTTACCCTTCCAGGCATCTCTCTTAATTTTCCCACCAATATCTTTCCATGCTTCATCGCCAGTATAGGCTTTGTACACTCCCATGATTCTCTTCACCCTCCTTCCATTCTCCAATGAATCCCACTCCAGCTCCTTTATCATATTGGTTACCGATTGTGTTCAGCGGTAATTTCCAATTACAAATCTGGCAGCCCTCCTCTGCACCCCCTCCAACTCCTGTATTTGATACCCAAAATGTGTATCCCAAACTATACCACCATATTCCAGCAGTGGTCTGACCAAAGTTTTGTACCCTAATTCCCTTACCTCTCTAGTGCATCCCCACATCACTATTTCCAACAGGTGAAGGATTTTTAACCCTTTCCCTACCACCCGTCCAATGTATACTGCCCAGTTAAGTTTGCTATCAAATGAAATGCCAAGGTATTTACATTTCGAGTCTTCAATAAGTAGCTCCTTCACCATTTTAAAATCATAATCAACCTTTAGCTTTTTATCTGTGTACCTAATAAGCTGGCTCTTCTTTGCATTTATCTTCATCCCATGTTGACTCACCCAGGTAGTTATTCTATCTAGATCATCCTGCAGCTGTTTACAGTCTTCTATTGTTTTGATCCTTTTATATAACATTATGTCATCTGCAAACAATCGAACTTCTGACAGTTAACCATTAACACAATCATTCATTATAAAAACGAATAACAGTGGTCCCAATAAACTACCCAGTGGGAGTGGGACTCCCACGTTAAATTCTACTTTTGATATTCCATTTCCTATTTGCTTTCTATCTTTTAGGAATTTTTCCAGCAGCTAATCACCTTTTTATCAACTCCAATAGTTTTTATCTTATTTAGCACCATTTTATGGCTCACTCTGTTAAAGGCCTTTGAAAGATCTAGTGCCACACTATCAACTTGACCTCCCCTGTCCATTTCATCAGAAATATCTTGCATATATCCTACTAACTGAGATTCACATGAATACGCTTGTCTAAAGCCATGTTGCAGACTTGAAAACCACTTACTCTCCTCACAGAAACTTTTAATACGGTTGCATATTAATTTACCTACAACTGATGTCGAGCTGATTGGCCTATAGTTTTCAACCCTGTTTCTCACCCCTCCTTTATGGAGCGGTACTACTATCGCAATTTTCCAGTCCTCTGTTAAACAACAAGTATCCAGACTCAATTTAAATAAAGTTTCAAGGTAAGGTACAATGTCCCATCCTACTATTTTTAAGACATCTGTAGTAATATTATCAACACCGGCCCCTTTACGCTTTTTTTGATTCCTTAGTTCCTTCATGATATCTTCATATTTAATTTCAAATTTTTTATTCTGCTCACCTCCAACTTTGCAGTTAGGTTCGTTTTCAGATATAACGCCTGAATTTTTGCCCCTAATAGTCTCACTGAATCATTTACTTAATAACTCTGCCTTTTTCAACTCCTCAGTTACTTCTTCTCCATACTTATCTATAATTGTCTCAATACCCTCTCTTCCCCTCAGTTCCTGATATAGCTATAGAAATTTCTAGGTGCAGGTTCTGTACTTCTCTGTATTCTCTGGTTTGGAATAAACATTTCTTCAGTCTTTTTTATTATTTAGTTGAACTCTTCCCACTTTGTCTCCACTGTACTTGTGCCATTCTTCCATTTAATAACATTAACCCCGAAATATCTTTTCAGATCTAAGATTTGTACCTTTTTATAATTGTATCTATTTCCCCCTTCAATTCTGGCCATTCGTTTACTGAATCCCCATATATCCATCACAACTGCATTGTGATCACTTATTCCTTCAATTACTTGACACCCGATTAGGTTATCATCCGGCTTTATTAGGAAAATTTCCAACATGTTTGGTCCCCTTTGTTTTTGCTCAACAACCTGTGTAAAGCCTCCTTCCCTTACTAAGATATTTGCAAATCTCTGTTCCTTTGTATTATTAATCTTATTTCCTACCCAGCTGACACCTGGTAAGTTCAAATCCCCTCCAATAATAACCATTCCATGCTCACTTCTGAACTCTGAATACAAATTTAGTTTCTCCACAAGAGTCTCATCTTTATCATTCATTTAACCACTACGGTAAGTAGCCAATACACTGACTTTTTTTTTATTTCCCCAGAAGTCTACCCCAAGTAGCTCATGGTCATGATCTCTGGATACCAGTGAACTTTAGTAATCTTTGGTAACCAGTATGAATACCCCTCCCCCAGTTGCTCCCCTATTCTACGGTACCCTCTGTAACCATCGGGAAAAACCTCATTGTCTAGTACTCCTTCTTTTAACCAGGACTCTACCCCTATAACTACTTGAGGTTCATGTATCACTATTAGGTTTGCAAACTCCATTACTTTGTTAATTATTCTTCTACAGTTTACCAGTAACACTCTTATCACTGGATATGTGATATTTTCAGCACTAACATTTGCCACCCTCTGTTATTTTTTTAAGAATTATTAGTGATTTTCCTAATTATGGATCTACACTCAGTATCCCTATGATTACCTATATTTACCCCCTCATCAGCAGCCCTTAATCTAAATAAGGCACAGTCCCGTCCCCATCACCACTGGAAGTGGGTTCCCTCACAGCCCTAGCCAACAACTCCACCTACCAATTGTCTCCACAGGCACAACGAAGTTTTCTGAATCTTACCATCAACAAGTGCCTCGAGAATATTACTGCTAACCCCCACCAACTAATATTAAAACTTGATAAACAAAGTCCGTTTTTGACCTTAGTTGCCGTGGTTTCAAGATTACTCGTGGATTTGTTAAGTCGGGACATTGTTCTGGTACGAGAATCTACGACAGGTAGGCAAGATGACATTAACATCGACAAAAGCAGCTCTAGCAGTAACAAGATCTTTAATAGGAGAATGGCAGCAGAGGTGGAACGCCATCACAGAAAGAAACAGAACTTGTGATATGTTTTTAAGTGTTTTGGAAAGCTAAGAAATGTCGCATCTCCCTCCTCTCCGGGACTGTCACTTTAAGTAAAAGGACATGGACCTCACAACAGAACTTGCGAGTGCAGAAACGAAAGTACTCCAGAGCAGGTTGTATGGGAACGTTTAAAGACAGATCAATGAGTACCATACCAGTAAAAACTGCAAGAGAAGCGCATTTTCGACGCACTAGTGGTGTCCATTAATAAAGTAAGGTGTTTTTCTTAAAAAATTTGGATCCCCCTTGTTGAGATTTGGTGAGATCTGGTGGGATCCCCTCCCCCTAACGTGTGATTATGTTTGAATAGGTTACTTTTTTATAGCTCTAAGGCCCAGGGCGGCAGAATATTCTTTGAAGTGAGGGCGTCAATCTGAATATAAAAGTGAGGTTTTTATCGACCTCCCCCTTATTTTGAGCTCATATATTTAATGGATGCCCTCCTTCCCTCCTACATGACGGAGAACTGTGGCTATTGCTGGATGTCGCCTGTAATCTGGTCTTTCAAATTAGTCAAAGAGAAGTTATTAGCACTGAGGAACACAGTCTGTACGCAATGGCCCTCAACCGATCAACGAAAATGTTCAAAAGTGCTACTTGGAGATCAAGTAAATCAGGACTGATCCGTGACCCAACAGATGAACCATCCAGGAAATCCGCAGGGGAAAATACCGGAGGAACCGAAGAATACTTCAAGGAGTATACTGATGGAGATATTTACTGAGAGAAGGTGGTTTCGGGAGTAAGATACAGCTTTGTCAAACAGAGCGAGACAGACGAGAATCCACAGTAATTAGTTTTGCAAACACATAGTAACAATAAAAGTTTAAATATCTCAGTAAAATTCATTTAACTATGATTAGATTCTAATGACAATATAGCGTTTACATTTAACATTTTGTTAAACTAATTTTTAACTCCAGGTAAATCTTTTATAAATTCGACAAATGCTAAGAGGTACTTCAGGTGCTAGTCTGTGCTGTAACGGGACATAAATAAATCATGTTTAATCGAAGGATACCATGTTATTTACAATATGTTAAACAAACAACATGATAAATTAAAAGTATTTCAGATATACCTGCGGTATCATTAAACTTTTGAAGATGAATTATGCACAGTAATACTATTCAATGTATGACTCTATTTCAAAAAATTTATTCAACAAATATTTATTTACTTCAAAAACATTTGTGTTTGCTGCTTGTTCTAAAGAGCTCGTGTCACCTATAGTTTGATTTTGACATACCTCAATATGTCTACATGCTCGTGCACACACTCTATCAGGTCCTTCTTATTTCGAATGGCAGTCATTTTGTTTGATAAACTTCGCATTCTAGTGCATGTCAGTTGCATCAGAGCTATGTAGAACGAGTTGATGTTGCTGTAGATGGGCACCAGAAGACATAACATGATCACCTAAAACAACAAACCAAACAAGTTATTGAGATTATGTAGTATTGTCACTAAACTATCCAAGGTTCCATATACGAAATTATTACTTATGGACTACTGATAACGGATACCGATAGTTAACCAGTGAAAAGCAAAAATAGTAGTCTAAATATCCTAGATGTTTTATAAAGTTTAATGTTTGCCTCCAGTGGGTATTAAAGCTGGCCGATACTTCAAAATTTATTATGCAATCTTGGAATTCATAGTGTTACGCTCTCCTGACGAGGGGGTATCTAGCAAGATTCTGCGTAAGCTGTGACCGTTACTTATACAGATTATACTACTTGAATCGGATCCGTGAGTTGCTAGGTTTCTTTAAATCGGCCGCCAAGCTTTTGATTTAATCTGCAACAGCTGACAGATGAGAGGTTGTATAGTCAAATAAAAAGGTCACTTCATTGAAAATTCTATTTTCTGAAAAAAATTTCAGACTAAATGGTATCAGTTGCAGGCATAAGGAAAGGCATCTGATCTTCACATCCGTTATCGAAGACAGCAGGTAGATTCAACTCGCTCACTTACGTAAGTCCACAACTTCGATAAAGCTTTCACGACTACCCATAGTTAGTGAAAACTTAAGAAAATCCCTTCAGTTCATGATAATATTTGTAGTTGTTCACTCTTGACTGTCAAATGTTTGACGACGTCTTTGCCTAGTATGGAAATTTTATGTCCTAAGCCCAACGCCCAAATTCTATCACCAATCTTAACTATGTATCAACAAATTTGCTGCCATCTTAGCTAAACTTTTGAAGGCATATTCCATGGTCCGTCAGGAATGACTGCAAAGACATGGCACGCGCATTCTATACTGATCAAGTACTGCTGGAAACTGCCTCCCCAAGGGAACGCTGGTTGACTTTTTATAGCCTTGGCTAATCTTTAGCGGACTCATTATAGAACAATGGCTTATTCCCGCGGCGAAATACTATTCTCTGGTGAATAACTAAAATCCCACATTCTGGTGGTACGCTAATTTTACTCGGAGTTTCCCGAAATTTTAATATATCATAGTTTAATTCATTTAGAATCTTTTAAGTCATGAC
Source organism: Vandiemenella viatica (assembly GCA_031002005.1). Classification (NCBI taxonomy): domain Eukaryota; kingdom Metazoa; phylum Arthropoda; class Insecta; order Orthoptera; family Morabidae; genus Vandiemenella; species Vandiemenella viatica. The sequence goes on from CM061921.1 coordinate 113,998,969, forward strand.
ACATTTTCTCATAGGCATTCTCATTTAATAGTTAATAAATTTTAAAAGTGACAAGTCTTCAAGCTTTGATACTAAAATTCCGTTTTTCTCCCTCTAAATCTGGAATTAGTGTTAAACTGTTATATTATTATTATTTAATCAATTTTTATCTTTCATTTAAGCTTCCTACCTCTTATATTTAAAAAGTTTAAATTCTTTGTTCTTTTAAATATCTCCTTAAATAGAATTTTAAGAGCATACAAAATACACCTTAAAATGATTGTCATTCTATGCTTTCTTGGTGGAAATGAATGCAACAAAATTCATTAAGACTGAAAACAACCTTATTCGAATCTTTTTATTTTACAAAAATGGTTTAGAATCAATTTAAAAAGCGCTTTACTGTTAAGAAAATGGTTACAAAAGTTCTTTACTATACAACTGTATGAGATTGGCCCCTTCTAATTGATTTTAGCAAGATAATGGATGTATAACAAGGTAATGTTCTGCGCTGAAAGGTGCTTTACTATTAAAAAATGATTACAAAAGGATTTTCTATATCAATTATGTGTAATAGGCTTCTTGCTAAACAGTTTAGGCATGTTAATAGATATAACAAGAGCTCAGTACCAATAGCCTGGTGGGTGGGTGGTAACGCTAGGTTTCAAATCCCCGTCAGGCTATCCATATTTTCCGAAATCCTTAAAAAGGCCATGGCCGTAGTCCCCCCAGTCCAGACCCGCCTCTAAAGACGAGGCGTAAAGATATTATGAAAAAACCAGATAATCATATTTGTCAAGATATCTTCCATCTGCTACAGAATCGACGCACTAGTTGTCAAAGGATACCAACTTCTTCCAGAATTTGTTATAACACTAGCCTGGTACGAGAGTGGTGAAATTCGGTTGTCACATTCAAGGGGAGTTGGGTTAGGTTTCAGAACCGGCGGTACCGAATTCCGTTTTCCATGGTTTCTCAAAATCACAACAGGCGAACGCCGGGATTGCTTCCGTAATCAAGGCCATGAAGAATTTTTTCCCCATTCGTTGTAAACAATCCTTTCCCGACTCTAAAGATCTGTAAGAACACCAATGGTCTATGAAACTGCGTAGTTTTAACTGTAGCAGCAATGTTATAAGTTAAATTTACAAGGCGTCGATTTTACTTTAATATCTTACAACGTACATTAGAGCTCAGTGTATACAAATTTTTTGGACAGCATCATTTCAAGCTCTATTTAAAATCCAATAAATCGAATTCATGTAAGTCGCAGTGCAATTTTGCATATAAATGCATACAAATTATGTTCAACTGGGACTGGAGACTAGAAAAAAAATAATTTAGAAGAAAAGTGTGAAATAAAATCTTAGATAATATATTGCTATGAATTTCAAAAATATAAACAGAAGTCGTTTGATAGATCAAAGATTTTTATTCTCAAGCAAAATTTCCTCGTGGCGCGCTAATATATGTATATATATATATATATATTTTTATTTTTTTTCCTTGTTTTGTAGCAGAAATGCGTTCTTCGCTGGAGTTTATTGGAGACTACATTTTCCAAAATTTTTAACCGGTATTCAATTGAACTGAGGCCTTCTCTGAAGTTTCCAACCTTCATTTGATCTTCTAATTGAAATGAGTCTAAAGAATGAGATTCTTCAATGTCTTGCTCCTGCTCACACATTTTTATGAGCTCATCAATTGTCAGCTCCTGATTGTTTGAACCAAGCAGTTCTTGAACGTAAACCAAAGCCGATCTCATATGTTACAAGCCTGGCCATTGCCTTTCCTTTAAAAATCCTCGTAGAAACAGTAATAGCTGTGTTTCCGTCTAATTCTAAGTGTTATCAGACTTCCACTGCGTGTCAGAAACGAATTTTAGAACATTCGAAACGGCACATTCATTATTGTTCCCGTTCGACAGGTGTGAGAGAAGCCCACATATTTTTTTGTTCAACGAAACGCGGCGGTCGAGGCGGCGGCCGACACAACTGTTCACACGAACCGACTTTAGAACCGTCGATTCGTCGAGCACAGCTCAATTCTTTGTAAAACAATGGATACTGAAGACGAGAGTGAAATGCTTCTGTGATTACTGTAACGATGGTAGAACAGGAGAAACAAAATTGCCGATATAAGTGCTTCCAAATAAATTTTATTCATTTTTCCCCAATAAAAAGAAAAATGAGAACGCTAGCCACAAAAAATATAATTGACACATTTCTTGAAACCGATCAGACACTCAAACTGTATTTTATGGATCAATAGTACAGATTAAGATAAAAGTTAAGATGATGTTTCGGTGCTGGATCAATAGAAAAATATTAAATTTAAATTCTATAAATAATATGAAATCGGGAAAATAATTACAAGAAAAGTAAAAAATAAATTTTCACTATTTATTTAATCTAATTGTATATGTCGTGTTTTAATTTTGAAAAGTGTAATGTTATAAAAAGGGGGAAAAATCTCATTTTCTGATTCATTTTCTTCAATCGGCCGCGTCGCCGCGCCGCGAGTTCAAAACAGACGAGTCGGCGCCGGGCGTAAGTCGCGGGGAAACCATGCAGCCGGCAACGCGCGGCATCATCTGTTTAGCCGCATTGAATTACATTGGCCGCCGCGCGGCGCAATGTTTTAGACCTAAGGCGGTCAGGATTGGAGTTACATCACCGACGTGTTTGCCAGCTCAAATGTGATTTCATGTGTATCGCAGGAATACTGGTTACTGTAGTTTTACTTGTGTTTTTAACGAATATAGGCCCACGGTTTGCTAACTTCTGTTTATTTTCAGTTTCAACTCCGCCATAATCACAAAACACTAATATTCTATAGACGAAATCGATATATTTTGAGGAGCGCTGTCGATAAATTGTAGCAGCCCCGGAGAATCGCTGACACAGGTTATGGATTCGTTCTACTTGAAACACTTTCAGGTATATTTCACCCAAAATATGTGTCCTTTGTGGTCAAAGAATTGCTGCCACGAATGCTTAATACTAGCAAAGTGAACAGCAAATCAAAGCCCATAGGAAGGTTTCACGTAGCTTTAATGAAATCAAATTAGCTGTTATACAACTTACAAAACACATGCATGAGTTCGTAAAACACTGTCTGGAATAGTTCTGAAGCAGTTCAAGAAAATTACTAATAAAATTCTAGCGAACTGAAGTACCTTTCCTAAACCGACAGAGATTGTGCAGAATGAATCAGCCAGCACATATTACTTCTGCAGGATATCAATGTTGAATCTCCTGGAGTACAACACGACAAGTGCGTTTCGGGAGAGTTCTTAGAGAGGGGGAATTTTAGTGCTGCTTTGGCCGTCGCCCATGTGAACATAAGATGGTTACACTGCAATTGACCAAATAGAATCTACTACGTATTTTGAGCATAGGCGAAGAGAGGAGCTGGTGAGAACAAATTTAGCCTTGAAGCAAGCTGAGTTGCTAAAAGCTAAGATTACAAGAGTCATACGGTCTGAAAGGCGTGGAAAGGGCACTCCAACTGACTGTGGTAGCTTCTAATAACGTAAAATATACCCGACCGCGGCAGGATACCACAACAATTGGCATCGAGTCAACGTTTATACTTCCCGCCTGGCGACACTGGCACCAATAAGTGTAATAAACTCTTGGATTGTTTGGATACAGAGTGATAGGTTTGGATTTTGGATGCAGACAAATATAGATTCGGACTTATAATGCCAAAGTTAATTATTATCGGGAATTCCGGGGTGCCTCCAAGTAAGAAAACAAATTTAAATACGTTCTCATCTCAAACCTGGGCACTGAAGATCCGCTCCCATACATTCTCAATTGGGAGTGTCAGACTACCATTTCTACAACTGTGGAACACAGATACATACTCGTACAATGGTAGAGATCGCACTTAAATGCCGTATAAGATCGTACCCAAGTCAAATAACTGATTTCAAGAAACTGGAGGATCTAAATGTTCACTCTAATGCCCATACAAGAAAAGATTTTTTTTATCTAAAACCAACTACTTTTCAGTTTTGTCTGTCCGTTTGTATGATTATTCCTTTTTTGTTGGAAGCGTGTTTAACTCGCCTCGTACGCTGAGTTCACTAAGATGCCATAAAAGTATCTGGCGATCGGCAAAATATTAACTGGCACGAGCCCCGTGGTTGGCAGTAATTTATATCATTCTGAAATTGGCCAGCATAAAAGAAGAGGTGGTTCCTTGTAGGCGGAAATGAATACAGAACTGCTAGAAGGCAGAAATGTGAGAACGTTGGAGGAAGTAAATATGGCAATGTTGCACCAGGACATAAATCGTAACATTCCTATTTCCTTAGTCCGAGAGTACCTTCATAACACGAAAGCAAATAATTTATCACGAGCAGAACATTCGGCTTACGATTTTATTGATTTTGACTACAGTTACCCAACTTACATAGTACGGTTGCAAATCATAGCTGGCATTTAAAAGTATGGTTGGAATCCATGTTAATTTTACGAGAGAAATCCAAAAAGTAAGGTCTTCCAAGCATTTACAGAAACAAAATCAATTTATTTCCTGTAATGTATACATCATTTTAAAGGTTCAACAATTATCTATTTTTCTAAATCATTTCGGACCACGCATTTTTGTAGGCACTGTGAGAGTTTGTGAATGACCGGGCGTGGTGGGATAAGCGATGTCGGTCTGGTATCTCATTTGGGAGGACGCAGCTTCGAATCCTCGTCCGGCCATCGAAATTTGTGGTTTCCAAGGTTTCCCCAAATCATTCCATGTGAATACTGGTATTTATTTATGTTATTATAGTGAAGTAATCCCAAACAAAGAATAACGCAGAAAATTTCATGCTTTATTAATAATTATCATTTAACTCCCATAGGTATCAAATCGCAATGCTGTAAAGCACCTAAGGTAATTGTATGCAGAAGCTACTAACAGCTTGTAGAAAGGGAAAAAAACTGAAATTTAAGAAATATCTGCTCCTAACACAAATTCTCAATGAACTTTCTTTACCTATATCAGTTATATAAGAATTTATGTTTGTCCGAATCTTGTAAATTTTTGGGTGACAATGGTCGCAGTACTAATATTTACTTCTGTGCGATTTCCTCTCATGTTTTTATACAATATTTTTGTTTTCCTTTACGACGGTGTATAATCATTATAGTATACCTATAGAATTAGAGAATAATTCCAACAATTAGTTATTTGTTTCTGAAAGGTGATGTTAGTTCTATTGTAAAATAGTTATTTTCGAAACGTGTACAGTTTGAAAAAGTAAAGACGACGTGATTTCACAAGGGGAGGCCGCAAACTGTAAAATTCAGATTCGATTCATAATTTGTGTAATTAAAGCTCATAGCCAGAGGTGTAATGCGCTTCTCCGAAGTTGTCGAGAAAATCAGCATTGAAATATTCCATTGCGTTCAAATGCTTCCTACATTGAGAAACTGTCACGGTGAGTGTGGCACAATGGGCAAGCTCTCTGCTTCATAAGTCAGTCGTCACCAGATCGAATTTCGTTACCGGCAACAATTTTTTATTATTACTATGAGATGATGAAATGCTTCAGGATGGTGAAAAGATACCAACATGCACTATGAAGGTCATTTCTCCGAAGTGCACTACTCTCGTCCAGTCTTGTGACGTATACTTTTACCAGCTTATTTAATCGAGCAAGACCGTGAGATCAGTTCCAGACAAGACTATTAAAATCCAATCGATCGTCCACCATCGGTTGTCTTCTCCAATTTTTTCCTATATTATAAGATACGTGTGATTTCTATCACACCTGACGGACCATGGAATATGCCTTCAAAAGTTTAGCTATGATGGCAGCAAATTTGTTGATACATAGTTTAGATTGGTGAATATCAATCAATAATTTCCTTCCAATACTAAGCATACTACAGGAGACAGTTAAAATCTGTATAACAAACCTTCATTATCAGATTTAAGCGATTTGACCGAAATTGTTAGACATTTTATGATCAAGAAGTTTATCGGTTCTGATTATAATTTTGCCTTTAACGTCACTTACATAGGTCTATACAACGAATACAGTAGAACAATTTCTTCTGATAATAGGAGGTTTCAATAGCAACTTGAATCAGTAACTGCTACGCCAGCTAGTTCCATCATATTGAAACTTTGGCTTGCCTTTCTGTGTTAAAAGTAAGCCTTGGAAGCTGTACTTCATTTCATGAAATCGTTGAAATTTTTACCAGTTATGCTGGCACTGACATTTTGGATGTCCACTTTCAAGCATGTTTGTCAGTAATGTTGGTTATGTCATGGTCAACAAAATTCATGTTTTGGTTTTCAGAGGATTAACGAAATAATTCCAAGCTAACAGAGGACTAGTTCATATTTAAATACCGTGGCCGGATTCCTTTCCAATCCTTGGGAAATAATCTTTTACGTCACATTTCAAGATATCTAATATATATATAAAATAAACCAAGAAAGCATTTGCCTTAATTTATCGATACGTGCATCCTCTCCATTCTTTTATCTTCCCAATTGGTGTATGATGTGACTTTAGTGATCCACAGTACAGTAAACACAAGAAGAACCCTCTACTCCAGGAACTACACAAGCGCTAGCCACCATGTTTCTGGGTCGGCAGTGGCTCCCGCGGCTCTTACAATGCCAACGGCTGAGACCTACCAAGACGGAACAGAGAAGGCAACATCTCTTATACACCTGTTGACCAACATTACGTTTGCTCGTTCCCAGTTTCCTGTGTATTCTTTCGAAGTCTCATAAACAACAGTTACAATATATTGAAGCAATTGTTCATGAATAATTACCTGCATTAGTATCAGCTTGTAAAATTTTCGCACTTGTGTAACTTCTTGCTGTATTCTGGGTTACCAGATAACTCGTAACAATTTTACCCCTTAAGTCAGTGCGAGTAATTTACGGACTACTGTCGGAAGAGCTAACTGTAGTATTAACATCATTATGGGGTGAAAAGTTGGTCTACAGTAATAATTTCAAGTAGCAAAAAGCGTATAAATGGCAAAATGAACATATCATTTCGTACGTGTCCGATAGGAAACGCAGCAGTTTGTTAATTAGCAAATGTTTTCAGTGCACGTCCTTGGATATTTACTATTAGTTTTTTTGGTAAGAACAGTCAACCAATGTTTCACCTGTCGTTTAAGTTTTAACAGCAGCACCCACAGAATATCGCTATCGCGAAAAAGCTGTATTAATTTTATGTTCTTTAACTACTTACAAAAAACCACCAAAACTACGACAGTACAAAGGTGACAATATGTGAAATTGTGTCTTCATCTACTGAACCCTCATCGTGTTTTGTTTTGTTTTAAAAGGAGTATTCAGTACGCTTTAAGCAGCTTTCGATACTAATGGTAGGTGGAAAAAAGTTTTTTGACGCTAAAATACTGCCTACTCAGACTGCATTGACGACATCTCATGTCACCGACAACAGTAACTTAGTTATAAGTTTTCCCGTGTGTTTCTAAAATAAGTTTAAATGTAGTAATAAAAGAACATTTCTTAATAACACACCGCAAAACTTAAAAAATCTGCAATTATTTGGCAACGCACTGACCTAAAACTACTTTAATCCAGAATAGTTATACATCGCAAATATTGATTTTATCATTAATATCTAGTTATTTTAAGTGATAGATGATCAGTATAACGTCTTCCTTTCTTTTGAACCTACCGTTTGTTCAAAATTAACGTTTTGTTTGAAAATTGAACTTTTTATGTTCTGTTTGGACACTAACTTCCCTTAAATATTTTTAAAAACTAAAATGAAGTGCATTCAATGTCCACACAACTCTTTTATTAACGAAATATAATACAAATTTTCGTTTGTATAACGAATATGTTAAAATATGTCACTTTTTTGTGAGGTTGGTGAGTCTCAATTTTGGATATTCACGTGAGTATACCACCTACAGAGTATGGCGCTGTGTAAGCAGATGTGGAGGAAGGGTTGAATATGTTTTGAGAGGAAATGTAGCAACGAGCAATTCAGATCTTTCGGATACATATGAGCATGATAGTACCACGCCACTGCCGTCTCTTCCCGTCGATAAACGGCAAAGGAACTTTGTGCCACAGTTTTTACCAGATCCCAGTTTTCAAACGTCTAGTAATCGTCTGTGGGATATTTCATGCTCACATGTTATACAAAAACATTAGTTGCTAAGACTTTTGTTTTGCATATATCGAGTAATTTCAATCACGTATTTTCCGTCACATTATTGTGATTTGATCTTATAAAGAAATAAAGTTCATTCACTTTGATTCGTATTAAAGAAAATAAAGATGTTAATATTTGTTTGTAAATTCGTGGGTTTTTCATTTTTCTAGTATGATTATGTTATCTAACTTTCATGGAGCGGTTTGGTTGCTCAGTGGTTAAGGCATCTGCCTGGATATCTAAAGCTCCTCGGTTCGAATCCCAGTCTTAGAGGGGTTTTTTCAAAGGCCCTTAACCATAACTTCACCTCTGGCACAGCTTTCTGTGTAATGTGACGTACGCTTCCGTGGTTTGGATATAACTTAATTGCGATGGAGGGCACACTGTGGTGGCAATTTCCCTACGCACCCACTTTCCCCCTTTCTTGTACCCACCTATTTTTGCACTCTAATAATTCAACGTTTCTGTATGTTCCCCACACCCAGTAGGATTGCCGTGTTAGGACAAGGCAGCTACGATGCAGCCAGCAAAAACCCAGTCACCAGGTCTTTACGACTACACGAGCCTTTACCACCTCTCCTTATGAATTACTATTTTATATATGAAAATATTATAGTGTATTTGATTGAACCCTCTGGCACCATAAGTATCATATTCGTCAGTTTGCTTGGCATTCATATTTTACACCGAGGTATTAAATTTTATTTCCATAATAAATAATAATTATATCATTTCAACTATTAAAGGTAATATTTCAACGCCATGTCAGCGGTGTTAACTGCTGTTTTAATTGAGGTTCTCGTACCTGCGTAATAATAATTGATTATCATACGGAGTAATGACCGTCAGCTAATCAGAACTCACTTATGTGTCACTGTTGGCTAGCCAATCGCAGACACAAGTTCAATGTCACCGTCTCTAATGAAATAATATCGGTAATATTAGCGATATACCTGCTCCAAGTTGTATGACAGAGACTTAAGTTACTATTAATGTAGAGGCACACTCGACCTTCACGAAGTTGATCCATTTGAATCCACTCAGGTTTTTTTCTCTCTAAAGCGACGAAACGAAATACAGCTGTCCTCAACTGGCTGACCTTGGTCCTATTACCGAGGGAAGCAGGAGTTCCGTGGGAAACATATCGATCGCCCCTGACTTTGACTTCACGGAATAGTCAGTGTAGGATCTACAAGTAGCCAGCAGTAAGTTACCACTGAGGAACCATGGAGTTTCTAGGGACTTTAAGGGAAAAAGAAATTGTGAATAAGCTTGTTTCAAAATGTAGACAGGGGTGTCGATCACTTAAAAAAAGCATATCCCATAATATTTTTGATTTTGTCTGCTAAATGTAATTACGCCTGGTGACAAATGCCAGTACTACTAAAGATTAGTTCTTGACAAAATGTCTACGGGGAATAAACTTCTCATCATTGTGACAAAAGTATTTAATAATTGTTAAAGGAAAGTGGCCTATACCGAACCCCTCTGCCTAAAGATGACCCACGGTCCCCTTCTTCTGCATTCTCCTGAACTCCAACAGTGTAAATAGTAGTTCAGGCTTCTACCACTCAGTGGTAGAATGCTCGTGTCGCCCGCTTCATAAGTTGTTCATTAAATCACCATTACGTGCTTTGGCAGTAGACAAACTTTTTACGTTCTGCTATATTTTTAAAAATTTCTCCTGAATATGGGTAGGTAGTCCTTCCGACCTATATATACCCTTAGATGATAATGTTTACGTTACTCTTTGTCGCTAAACTATTTTGTTGAGAAGATTGGTTAAAATATATTGGGTTAACAAATTACAGGCTACAGTTGCGCAAACCGGACCCCCCCCCCCCCAGTTGCCAAAACCGGAACCCTTATTTTTTTATGCTTAAAGTATGGAATGTAATACTTGCATTTTTACGGTCATCTTCTCCACGCCTTATAAAGCCCTATTGATGGAAGTTAAAAGAGCTAAAGAAGTCAAGGAAGCTCTACAGTAAGAACGTAACTGGAGGGTGCAAAAGGAGTCGCGGCCAGGCCCTTGCGTTAGTTATAGAGCCTCTAGGAAGATCTTGTGATAAGGTGCCTTAATTTAGAGAAAAATGTGAAACAATCAAACACTGATGATCAGAACATCGGAACTGAAGTGTCCCCTTAGAAAAATGATAACGGTTGGTGCGTGTTTTGCGACAGAAATATTCAAAACGTAAATATGCATGATGTGCGTTATATGTTTAGTGTGGGCCCATGTGGATTGTGCGGAAGCTGAAAAGGATGTGTACATCTGCGATTTGTGTCGCTAAACGATTTAATTCTTGTATGTATTTTCTGTGTCTTATATACACTACATGTATGCTATATTTGTATATTTAAAAAGAAACTAAACCTGTAATTGTTATATTTCACTTTAAAATATGTTTTCTGTGATTCAATACTATTTTCTAATCTTATTCAGTGTTATTTCGTTAATTTTTATGAGGGGTCCGGTTTAGGCAACTATTTTTAATATCACTGCAGGGTTTTAAAAAAAAATTTTTTTTTAGTAATGGTTTTGAATAATATGTTTTGAAATCAGAATTTAAATGATGCATAACATTCTGAAGTAATTATTTAATTTTTTAAAAACAGATTTTTTTATTAATTTATGTTTTTTAGAAGTAAAAAACAAAATGGGGGTCCGGTTTTGTGCACCTGACTCTATATATCTATTATCTTACGTAAACCATTTAGTATGTAACAGTCGATTAACTTTTGCTTATTGAAATTCTTATACTTATTAATTTTTGCTGTTCGATATCGAGAAATGAAAGATTCTTAATTAGGTAACATGCCACATTTAATCTACATATTAAAAGGTGATATGTCAAATAAACAAAGAAATGATTATACACACATATATATCTCGCTATCAATTCCAGAATTACACTAAATATAAAATTACTATTTTCCATTCATACTGTAGTATAAAATCATTTTCGCCTCGAAATCGTATGAAATCAAATATGATTGTGCTGGCTAGCTAATCACGCAACACCAAAGCACTTATTGCACTTGAATTGTTATGTGCAGTATTGAAGGGCGTTTTATGGTTTCCGTATTGCTCGAGACAGTCATTACTCGTAATAATTCGTTGAACAGAATGGTTTCATTCATCCACTCATTTTATTTGGTCCTATACATCATTTACACACAATCTGTATAATGAATTAGGACAATTCAAGGTACATTAGAGTCTATATTACTTCTACTTTGCTTAACAATTTAATGCCTTAAGTTAACTATAAATCCATTCATTTTCTACTCATACATTTTTATATCAATCACTTACTTTCATACATTTGTACTATAGATTTTTTTTTACATGTCACTGAAAAATATGTGCTGCCATATCCTATATAATTACAAACTATTAATACAAACAATTTTTTTAGTGTCATTCTTTCCCTTGTTCCATCAGGTAAATACTCTTTGATTGAGTAGAAGGCTTTATCACATATACTCTTTAAGCTTATGCTTGAACTGTTCTCTCTTGTTACTAATTAATCTTAAATATGTAGGAAGCTTATTGAACATTTGGACTTCAGAATAGAAAGAACATTTTTCAAATTTTGTTGTTGTGTACATGTAAATTGAAATTAGTTTTATTATGTGTTTCATATTTGTGTACTTGTTCATTCTTTTTCACAGCATTCTTTGTGAGTCAAAGCAGTATAGTTTTATATTTACAAGGGAATGTTAGAACCTTAAAATCTACAAAATATTTTTTACATGAAAACATTATTTTTTTCTTTTAGTATTGTTCTAATTATATGTTTTTTTTATTTTTAATATTCTCGTCATATTATTTTCTGTGGTTCTTCCCCACGCTGATATATCATGACTCAGTTGGCTTTCAAACAGAGAGAAATAGATAGTCATCAGAATATCCCTAGTGCAGAATTCTCTGAGGTAGCTGACCATAAATACTATAGGGCTTAGTTTCTTACAGCATTGATCCACCTGATTTTTCCCAATTCATGAAATTGATAATTTGAATCCATAGCAAGTTAGCTGTTTTTGTCTCCTTTATTTGCTCACTGCTTATGTTTAAATTTACATAGTACCTCGGATTTTTTTAATGATATCATTTGGGTTTTGTTTAGGTTAATTACAAGGTAATTATCTTCCAACCATGTTGCTAGTTTCTGGAAGTAAAGATTAAAGTTTGTTTCTAGATTCCATAGTTTGATGTTTGACATCTTCACAGTTGCGTCATCTATATATAGAACTATTGTTTCATTCTCTCCTATTGGTCTTGGGATATCGTTTATAAATAGAATGAACAACAGAGCCCTGTGGTACACCTGCTTTTATAGTGAGGACATTGGATGTTACATTTTTAAAGTCTGCGTTGGTTTTTATAATTGTAAAGTGTTTGATTTACCGTTTCTTGTTAAATGCAGAAAGCAGGCACAGGTGCGTCAAGTACTAGACTCGAGATGCTTATCTCATCCCTTAACTTCTCTTCGCCAAAACAGGTGAGCAAATGGATCCGGTAAAAGCATGTACCATTATTAAGCACAAGTAGAACCAAGCTTAATCCGTCAGCTGCTCGTTAATATGATTCATGCTGCATGCAAGCAACAGAAAAATCATTTAACATTACTACTGGGAAGCCAGTAGAAAATACGTCTAGTCAGTTTCGTGCTCCAGAACAGAATGATCATAAAAATGACCGAAACTTAGTTTCCACACCGCTTCGTTCTCGCTAAATTCTCCAACAATACTACAGCCAATCTTTTTAAACACTGTGCCCTTGGGTGCTTTTCACTAGCTCAGCGGAACTATTTTCTGAGCTCGTCTTAAGGTGGGTTCCCACGGCGCCTGGTTTTGGAGGCCGTGCCACATCAGCCGAAGTGTACGGGTCACCACGAGCCACTTGTTAAGGTGGCCATACACGAAAGCTCCATTTGGATGTCATCCGTATGGATGACATCCATGCGGATGACATCCAAAAGTGTAGCAATACACCATCATTCCATAACTCCAGTCAGCCACGACAATGAAAAACTACGCAAAGCAAACAAAAATAGGTTGTCAATTTGTTATACAACAATCTAGTTATGCCAAGTACTAAATAAAATGAGTGCGAATTAATTTTAAAGGATATTCAAACTATCGAATACTAAATACAAATGCTGATAATTAAATAAACGTCCAAAAAAGTTCGTAATTATGAAAAATAAGCTCTGTGATATTACGAAAATGTTTAAAAATACTACAAAATGATTATAAAACAGATTTATTAAATTTAAGTAGTTTAACAGGCCGAAAATAGTGACAGGTACATCACATGTTGTAAAACAACACATTTAAACATGGAGTCTCATATGAAATTAATCTTATCGTACTATGATCTTTTTCAAAAGAAAACCGCTAAGAATTATTTTTATTTTTTTCAACACGATTTTTCTGTTAGCAATTTATCTATTGCCACATTTATTTATATTTTGTCATGGTAGTCAGGATTACATATCCTACAAGCATGGAAAGTCTTTATTCTTCTCAATAATCTCCAGCACAAAGTCTTATTGAGACAACATTATTTTTTTAAAAAAAAGAAAGAAAATAATATCGTTCTAATTGTTACTTAATAATATTTATAACTGCATTTTTTCAATTCTACATTCAAAATAATATTTAACTAGTAGCAAAACAAATATTTCTATAGCAGATTCAAAACAAAAAAGAAATGGTACAATGTTGTGTAGCCCACTCAAGGCACTGATGTCTGCTCGGTGGTCTGCAACAGAATGAGAACTGTTTAGACTGCGGTTTCATCATACACGTGCCGACTGGAGTGACGACATGATGTCGCTCCACGTGGTTTTCCCCACACACCGTCAGTCGGCTTGATGGCATGACGGACGAAACTGATGGATATTGGATATCCAAATAATCCTGTCAGTCCACGTCATCCACATCAATTTCCCCACAGACGACACGATAATGGAGTGGCGTCACTCCATTTGGACGGATGGAGTGATCGTGTATGGCCACATTTACCCCTCGTGACGTCCCCGCCACGTTGCCTATTGTCGTTTCAGCTGCCCGGTTGTTTGATCTCTACCGACTGGACGACGGATATAGGCGCTCCATTCCTGCAAGCATAGGCGAGACCCTTCCCACGGCCCGCTCCTTCGTAGCTGGATCGGTCCGGCCCGCAAATGTGCGGATCGTGGGAAGCCAGCCTTTTCAAATTCCTACACGCAGGAAGAGACCCTTCTCCTGGCAACATAGGGTTGCTTACGCCGCAAAGTCGTGAATAACAGCATCGGCTCGGCGGTCATATTCAACGATCTGTTCGTTCGATCCATTGAGAAGATCTCCAGCGCACTTCCTCCCAGCTCCCACTAATTTAATTTAATTTAATTGCAATGGAGCGCACGTTCCGGTGACAATTTCCCTACACACCCATCTTTCCCTCCTTTCCTGCGCCACCTACATTAGCCCTCTACAAATTTCAACTTTAAATTCTTTCAACGATTTTGGGGAATTATTCATCATTTTTCTTGGTAACTAATAAATCAATACATTCTCAGTAAACACCAATTGGCACCATTATTGGTTCTAATAGTCCTAATGTAATTTGGACCATTACAAGTAAGAGGCCTATTACATATAATTCATACTGAAAATAACTTTTATAATCATTTTCTTAATAGTAAAGCACTTTTCAGCGCAGGATATAACCTTGTTATATATACATTCATTATCTTGCCAAAACCTTTTGGAAGGGGACGAATCTCATATAGTTGTATAATAAGGAACTTTTGCAACCATTTTCTTAACAGTAAAGAACTTTTTTTAATTGATTTTAAATCATTTTCGTAATAGACGTAAGATTCAAATAAGGTTGTTTTTCAGACATAATGAGTTTTTTTTTTTCATTTATTTCCACTAAGAAAGCATAAAATGACGCTCATTTTATGGTGTATTTTGTATGCTCTTACAATTTTATCTTAGGAGATATTTTAATAATAATGGATTTGAAATTTTTAGATAAAAAAGGTAGAATGATAAAAGTAGGCTTAAATGAGAGAGAAAATTTCATTTAATAATAATATAACAGTAATAATATAATAGCAGTAATTCCAGATTTAAAGAGAAATGCAATTTTAGTATCGAAGCTTGATGACATCGCCACTTGTGATTTTCAAAAAATTTTAACTCCTAAACAAGCAAACTTACGAGGAAATTTGTCATGGCTACAAAGATTCCAAATAAATTAAACTGTAAGAAATAAAAGTTTCTGGAAAATCCGAGAAAAAAAATATCGTCCCTTGTAAAAATTGGGTTTTCGTAATTCACAAGAGAATAATACTTCCCCTCAGGAATACTCCTTGATTCTAGAATACGTCAGATTAGCTAAGGGTATAAAGCCAACCATTGTTCCCCTGGAGAGCAGTTTCAAGAGGGCAGTTTTGAAGAGCAATTTTGAACATGCTGTTTTCAGCAGTACGTCGGTATATGACGGGCGTGTCATGTCTCCGTAAGCGCACAGTCTCATTTTAACAGTCAAGTGCGTGTCGCATCGCGAGGTAAAATACAAAATGTAAAGACTCAAAGTTTAATTATCTCGCCTCGGAATAAGTTCGCGGGCACTAATATTCATTTCAAGGAATCTTTAAGTTAAACTCAATGAAAGAACTTTTTTACAATGGTTTAAGCAGTGGTTAAAACTATCACTAAGCTCACTCTGAAATTTGGGCTACAAATATAAGTATGTTTAGCAGAGGGAATGCTTCTCTACAGTGTTGTGCCTTGGAGGATAATCTGCATCTTCATATGTGATTTTCGAAGTTCGATACAGCCTTAAATATCTCCGACAGTGTAATCTGATACTAATGTTAACTTCATCGAACTTTCATAATATATTTCAAATTCGTAACTACAGTGACTTATTTTCTTTCATGTATGACCTGTTAGCTATTATAGGGTAAATGAATAGCTTGGCCACCGTGTTGAAGAACTCTAGCAACTCACGGATCCGATTCAAGTAGTATAAACTGTATCAGTACTAGTCACGGCTTACACAGAATCTAGCTAGACACCCCCACGTCAGGAGAGCGTAACATGGCGATCGTGACAGGAGAGCGTAACAGAATGTGCTGAAAGATACAAAGTAAGAAAATAACTTGGTACCTCGAACAAGTATGCGGCTGTGTAACCGGCTGTAGTGGCGGTGTCGAATGGAAACCACAGCCTGACGGGTAGAGCGTGTCCACCCACTGTGACTGGTACGAGCACCCAGAGACCAGCGACGGAACTCGCGATGAGTATGTAGCTAGTCGTGTACTTGCGAACTGCGGACTCGGTAGCCCACATGAGGCTGCAGTCGGCGAGTCGGGTCAGCATTACCAGGTTCTTCAAGCGGCGTTGCTCCACCATCACGTGCAGACCCTGACAAAGCACAAAGTAATCATTAGCCATCTGGGCACTTTCCGGGGCGACGTGTCAAGGTCACATATCACGCCCTTAACACACGCTCGGCGACCATTTGTTTCTCCCAGCGGGACCTTAACATATAGAGCTATTTCAGAACGCGCTGTCTTCTATCATTTTTTGTTTTGCCATCAGAAATTCATTAGGCACCGTGTCGTCTCAGTCCCTACAATCCTCCCTGTTGCCGTCTGCAGGGAGAGCAGGTCCGTCTGCTCGCCGCCTCGTCTATCCATGCGACTTACCATGAGAACCAGATGTCCTGTATCAGCCCTTCTAAATAGAACATCAGTTACCCTCCCATCCAGTCCTACGGCTTGCTTCGCAATAACATCTATACCACTTGAAGCGTCATGGTGTCTTAAAAAATCAATCTCGCAGACCTCACGCCATTGACTAATAGTGGGGATTGAACACTGTTTTCAGTACCTATGGTTTAAGGAACTTAAGTTTCCTAGTCAAATTCTCTTTATATTCAGAGATGATTATAAATATACACTAGAGTATTTGATGACTTTTCCAATTGTTTGTGAGTTAAATACTTTTTAGCATAGAGTTTTAAAGCTAAATATTTTTCATTACTAATTGCTTTATCATTGTTTCAGCACCATTCATAGATCTAAATAGTCTGAATATTGAACACAGATGATGGATTGGTCAACAGTTGTAAGTGTATATTGTTCTTCCAGTAGCTTTAGTGTTTTAATGATTCGAATCATATCTTACAGGATTTAATGCAATATCTAACAAGTTATCAGTTAATTAATTTTTGTATAAAGTTTTAAAGCTAAATATTTTCAGTTGTTAATTACTTTATCATTGTTTCAGCACCATTCATGGATAAAAATGGTCCAATATGGATGCTATAGCAATACTTAAATCCTTGTCACCAAAAACAGCATCTATGTCTATTTTCCACCAGTCAAAATGAAACAGAAAAAATTATTAAAACCCTTCAAAAACAAAAAGTCATTTGGTTATGATGAGGTTTCACCCCATGTAGTGAAACAATGTAACACCAGCATTAGTAGAGTTATTCGTCATATTTGTAATAGTTCTTTCGAAGAAGGTATCTTCCCTGACTCACTCAAGAAGTCAATAATCTAACCACTTTATAAAAAGGATGATACCTCAAAGATTGAGAATTACAGACCCATATCACTTCTATCAACATTTTCAAAAATCTTTGAAAAAGCAATGTATAGAAGGGTGTATGCACATCTACAAAAGAATGACCTACTCAGTAAAGTACAGTTTGGTTTTAGGCAAGGTGTTTAACAGATTCAGCAATTTTTGCTTTTGTAAACAATATGCTGGAATCAATGCATAAAAAATTAAATTCCCTAGGTATATTCTGTGATCTTACTAAGGCTTTTGACTGTGTTGATCATGAGATTCTCCTAGGTAAATTAGACCACTATGGAGTTGTTGATAAGCCAGGACTTTGGTTTAAATCAAACTTGGAAAATATAAAGCAATGTGTATCACCGAAAAATGTTAATACAGGAAATGTTGTAAACTCAGAATGGGGTATAGTTAAACATGGTGTGCCTCAGGGTTCAATTCTTGGCCCTCTGCTGTTCTTAATGTATATAAATGATCTTCCACATATACTAGGTGATAATGAACACATGGTGCTCTTTGCAGATGATACTAGCATTTCGTTGAAAGACCCATCAGCACAAAACCTCTAAAACACAGCAAATGATGCTATAAAGAAAATTAACAAATGGTTTAATGCTAACAGACTATTACTTAAAGTAGAAAAGACACAAATACTTCAGTTTGTTACAAAAAATAAATCAACGGACAGCTATAATGTGATATCAGAAGGAAAAGCAATTAATGAAAGCAGTTTTACAATATCCTGGGTGTATATATAGATAACAAATTGAACTGGAAGCAACAGATTCAACAACTTCTTAAAAAACTGAATTCTGCAATATTTTCACTGAGGGTAATATCTAGAATAGCTAATATAGAAACCAGAAAGATAGTATATTTTTCATATTTTCACTCCCTGCTCACTTATGGCATCTCATTCTGGGGAAACTCGTCACAAGCACAGAGGGTATTTAAATTGCAAAAGCGTCCTATAAGAACTATTTGTGGAGCAAGCCCACAGACGTCGTGCAGACATTTATTTAAAAACCTAGGTGTACTAACAATGCCAGTACAGTATGTTTACTCCGTACTATCATTTGTAGTTGAAAATCCTGAACACTTCAATCTTAATGCTGACATACATAGCCATAATACTAGGAATAAATATAATATTGACAAGGATTACAAAGCACTGTCAATTTCACAGAAAGGGTTAACATTTAGTTCTTCAATGTCTTACCAACAGAAATTAAATGTTATCTACAAAAACCCAACTACTTTAAGTCCAAACTGAAAGAGTTTCTGCTTCAGAACCCATTTTACTCTGTGAAAGAATTTTGTTCTTGGAATTTGGTAACTAAGAATGACTGATAAAATAGTATATATGGTGTATGGAAGCGGAAGGTGACAAAGTTGTCCCCAATTACTAAAATTATATATGGCTTTTCTTTCTGTTGAAACTTTTGACAAATTAAGTAATTACACTATATACAAAATTTCACTCATATATAGTAACTAACATGGGATAGCATGCACTCAAAAAATGCTGTGAAAAATTATCATACTAGCAGGTTTTTAAGTAATTGACTGCTTATGAGTTGTTGGTAATATAATTGATATTTTTAATTGTTGTGTGTACTGTTCCACATAAATATCAACTAACATGATATAATATGTAGTCGCAAATTACAGTGAAACTTATCATGGTAACTGGTTGGTAAGAAAATAACTGGTTATTAGACGCTGGTAACAAGTATATACACTGTTCCACATAATAAGTATTAATTAACTCGGGATTGTATTTGTAGATTACAGGGAATATTGATTATACTAATGGGTTGTAGCTAACTTGTTGTCAATATATAATAATATTGACATTTCTAATAAGTGTATGTACTGTTCCACATCTCCCAGATTATTCTCACATGGGATCAAAGTGAACATATCTATCTATCTATTGTAGTGAACAGTGTGTCACTCCACATTTTATCATATTAATAGGACCAAAGTGTGAATGGAAAGGTTGGTTGGAGAGACAGGGTATGCCACCTATTGACGGAAAGATGTGTTCTTTCTTTCCATGGCGGTCAAACGGCGGTGGTTGACCAGTGGCTCATCACCTGATTGGCCAATGGAATTTCGCCCGCCAAAAGAGACAAAGGGTGCGTCGGTTGCCGGAGAAGGACGACACTGGGGCACAGGTGCCTGCCCAAGCAACACCTATATGCCACCTCTCTGTGGATGCAGACCAAGAAGCTGTGTAAAGTTATGAGTATAAGTGTGGTTTTCAGCGGGAAATAGTGCAGTGGTTAAACTTAAAGTTTAACTAAGTTTATGGTTGCTTGGCGCCGCGGTTGGACCTCCTGATCGACTAAGGATGCTGGTTAAGTGCATCTACACAACATCATGCAATTGAGAAGGTGAATATAACATTACCACTGAATTGTTTAGGAATCATGACTCCCGTAAACGTTCCTGGGTGAAGCGATTCAAAAAATAAGAAGTTCTCATGTCCAGTAAAATTGTTTATAATGAGCTAGTCGGACAATTTGTCATGAGTCAACAGCGTGTAAACATAAGTCTCATGTAGGGTGGCGCCCATGATATCAAATGTTGTTATTTTTGATAATTATGAAAAAGGAAGGTGAATGTCAAATTTTTATAATTAAATTCATCAAGTTTCATATGTGAAAATAAATGTCTAGTTATGTTTGTGAATCTTTTGTTCAGAGCAAATTTGACCCATTCCCCGCAAAAATGAGATGCTTATGAAATATCAATGTAAGAAGAATTGATCTAATATTAAAATTAATGTGAATATAAAATATTAAATTTCCATAATTATCATTGCTATTTAAGCACAGAGACGGTCGGACCGTCACACTATCTATCCAGTCAACTGCTAAGGGGGAGAGCACGTCAACATCCAAAACTAAACAAGGTGAGTCAAGTGCATTGAAATTAAAGCTAGAAGCCAGGACAGGTGCTTTCACCAATAGAATCTATTCCTGTACTATAATAAAATCACTAAATTAATAAGATCCTAAATGTTTTGCCAATGTCTGTTTCCCCAATTCGACAGAAAAAAGTCTGCGAAATTGTAGCTAAACCATCAACCCCATCTGTTAAGGTTCAGGCTGGCTTAGTTACTAAATTCAGAAGGAATTTTATGCTTTTGAACTAAGATTCGCACTCTTACAGCAAGATTGGTATAGTTCCTATGTGAGTTCTGGATTATAAATAATTTTTCTGAATTTTAAGAACGTGAAAGATTTAGACCCCTCCATCGCATAATATCCGTGGGCATCAGACATTTCCAAATTTGACAGACACAAACTAGAAAACTCTATAAATATGTTTGGTCTGGAGAAAATTAGCAATTTTTTCAGGTCCCTTACTATACACTGCAGACAAACGCGAAAACCATATTGATTGACACGACAGAGGAAGTAAATTGAAGAGTCGATCGATTGTTGATTGCTTTCCCACAGTAATGAAGACGTCATTGAATTGATACATAGATTTGGCTGGCATTATCTGACAGACAGACGACGTAGGTTTCATTAGAATTTACTAATAAATATGCGAATATCTTCTGTCATTTATAGGTGGGATGTAATACTTCTTCCATCAACCTGTTTAAGTCGCAATAACAGAAAAGATAAGATTAGAGAGATAAGATGCCGCACTAAGTGTTCTTTTTTCCCTCGTGCTATTCGGTATCGGAATGCTCAGAGTAAATATTAGTTTTGTCTGCCACCCACAACATTTGTGAATTGCAGACTATGGATGTAGATGTAGATATTTTTGCAACAAATCCCTAAAACATCGAGTAAATAACACAACAGTATGTAAATCTCTAACATCGGAGACTCGAAAATGTATAATTAATGTGATTGTTTATTTATACAGATGGATGGAAAAAAATTGACAATTCTATTCCATCACCTAATAGGGCTGTCCGCAAGGAAAGGCAGGAAAGATTTTTGTGGGTTTATAAGTAGGTATGAATCTATCAACGCCACTTAAGAATCGTATCATTAGACACTGTGTTATTACTTTATTACAATCAATTTTATTCGTCTTTCGATATGTCTGTATCATAACCCTTCCATAAAACCTTAGGCAGTGGCGGATCCAGGGGCGGACCTAGAGCTTTTGAGGGGGGAGGGGGAACTTGAGCCCTGTAGCCTTCCCCCCCCCCTCCTGTATCTACCACGGACCTTAGGTGTGTTTGAATTTGTTCCCTAATCAAGCAAACTAATTTTTGAAGAGAGTAGAAGGTACCCCACAAGTGGATTTTTCATTATTCCTGACATTTTTAAGGTTCAGGTGATTGTAAAGGTTGCATTAATTGTCAATTTGTTGGGGCTGCAGAGTTTAGAATTTATTTGTCAGATAGTGAAGATGGGATGTTAAAACTCTGTTTCGAATGAACATGTTAGTGACTGCCCTTCAAATTTTAATATTTTCCGGAGTGAAACAATCTCTTTGACAGACAAAAGGTAGAATGAGAAACAGCCTTCAGTCACTAGAATACAACTTTTATTGTATTACACAATGCATTTCGGACCCTGTGGATCCATCTTCAGGTTACTATGGTATTTACATTTGGTTTTAAATTTTCCTTAAGCGAGATTCGTGCCTAGTAAAGTTTGTTCCTGCGCTGAAAAATGATTTCAAGTAAGTGACGAGAACACGTTTATTATGAGAGAAAGTACAAAATATGAAAACATTGCGGAAAACTTACCAGAATTGACGAGATGGTGAATAATTGGTAATATATACATATTTATTGCGGAGCACTGTACTAGACACGATGTCGTTTAAGATGCACAATGCACATGTTTACATAAACACAACAAAACAGTTTACAGATGATGTGTGTTACAAGTCATTCAAAGATGAAATTTATCATTCGTTGCCAGAGTATATCGTGTCGGTGAACTTTTCTTGTCTCTAGTATTTAAAAATTAAGCTGAAAATAAATCTTTAAAAATATTAAAGTAATAGTGGCTAGTAAAGTCTACTTGTTCATTTAACATATGTTCTTGGCTTTTGTGGAGGAATATTTCTAACTGTTCTAACAGATCAATTTTCTTGGCATTGGACTCCATATGTAATACTGCTAAATTATTTTGAATGTCGTTAATAACATGCTTTGTGTCATACATGTGTTCTGCAATGGCTGATTTCTCGAAGTGGTTTAATCTAAAAGCGTTCATGTGTTCTTTGAAACGGGTTTGAAAACTTCTGCCAGTTTTACCGATGTAGTATGCTGGACAGTCTGGGCATGATATTTTGTATACTCCACTGTTCTTGATTTTCTGTTTGTCTGTTTTTATGTCATGTTCTAATAGGTGTCCTAGCTTATTGTTAGTGGAGAATGCTATTGCTACGTTGGTTTTCCTAAATAAGTTGGCAATTTTTTGTGATATGGGACCTAAATATGGAATGTTGATATAGGTAAAGAGAAGAAAATATATATCAACATTCCATATTTAGGTCCCATATCACAAAAAATTGCCAACTTATTTAGGAAAACCAACGTAGCAATAGCATTCTCCACTAACAATAAGCTAGGACACCTATTAGAACATGACATAAAAACAGACAAACAGAAAATCAAGAACAGTGGAGTATACAAAATATCATGCCCAGACTGTCCAGCATACTACATCGGTAAAACTGGCAGAAGTTTTCAAACCCGTTTCAAAGAACACATGAACGCTTTTAGATTAAACCACTTCGAGAAATCAGCCATTGCAGAACACATGTATGACACAAAGCATGTTATTAACGACATTCAAAATAATTTAGCAGTATTACATATGGAGTCCAATGCCAAGAAAATTGATCTGTTAGAACAGTTAGAAATATTCCTCCACAAAAGCCAAGAACATATGTTAAATGAACAAGTAGACTTTACTAGCCACTATTACTTTAATATTTTTAAAGATTTATTTTCAGCTTAATTTTTAAATACTAGAGACAAGAAAAGTTCACCGACACGATATACTCTGGCAACGAATGATAAATTTCATCTTTGAATGACTTGTAACACACATCATCTGTAAACTGTTTTGTTGTGTTTATGTAAACATGTGCATCTTAAACGACATCGTGTCTAGTACAGTGCTCCGCAATAAATATGTATATATTACCAATTATTCACCATCTCGTCAATTCTGGTAAGTTTTCCGCAATGTTTTCATATTTTGTACTTTCTCTCATAATAAACGTGTTCTCGTCACTTACTTGAAATCATTTTTCAGCGCAGGAACAAACTTTACTAGGCACGAATCTCGCTTAAGGAAAATTTAAAACCAAATGTAAATACCATAGTAACCTGAAGATGGATCCACAGGGTCCGAAATGCATTGTGTAATACAATAAAAGTTGTATTCTAGTGACTGAAGGCTGTTTCTCATTCTACCTTTTGTCTGATTAATACAGTCACGTCAATATAGCGAATTATGGATAAAATTTAAAAAAAATCTCTTTGACGTAAGTCATTCACGCATTTTCGCAACAGACTGAAAAAAAAACGTGATAGTTCTATAGAAACTGACTTTTTTCTATCTATTTACGACGGTAAAAATTGTGAAAAGTTCAAAATACCGCATGTCTGGATTCTAAGTTGCGTGAGATGTTTCCCACCATCTTACAGTTGTAGTTGTACCTATGAGGCGCAGTAGGTTGACACCAGAAAAGCAACCACCCCACTGACATATTAGATTGCCAAAAGGAATTTTTGACACCATAATTTTGACAAGATAGCAATCCTTTGATATTAACAACTAACAGAGAAATTAGTATGAGGACAAACATAAACGTATGATGAACTTGCCTGGTTAACATCATTTTGACTATAACTTTTCTTATTAACTCGCTATATTCATTTACAAATAACAAAAAGTGTCTGCAGTACATGGTTTTTTTTGTCACAGGTTAACCACAAGAGCACTAACGAAAAACAGTGCCAAATAGTTAGTGTCTAATAAATTTTCAGTCTAAAGCAAAAACAGGTCACTACTCTGGCTCTTGTATTCGTAAAAAAGCAAATGGTGTATTTTTAAATATTCATTAGTACCATCTTAGTAAATCCTTGGCGTCATGAACATGGTACGAACTTATATCCGAGACATTCTGTCAGTAACTAATGTTACGATATGAATTAGATGGTACTCCATGAAATCTTCTGTTTTTGTCATGAGATTATGCTTGGAAACACCTACTTACGCAAATATATTTAAAACTTTATTGCCAGGGGCAAAATTCGCAGCCAATAGAAATCCTGTCACCAGGTCATTACGACCACACCGAATGATTTATTACTATTGAAAAACCATATAGTTTCCGTTCCAGCCGTATTCGGGAACAGACAGTATGGTCACCAACTGAAATACTTGTTTTAACTACTCGCTATTACTAAAGAATTGGGAAACTGCATCGACCACCTAGATTAGTACTTCCCATTCCTCATATGTAAGTGTTATTTTATTTTATCCAACTTTTTCAAGTACAACTTATAACGTGATGTGCTGTCACCACATTATAATGTCAATTTTTTATTATATAAATCATAATGTTAGAGTAATTTACATAAATCTTGGGCTACCACCTAAATAGTTCTTTTTGTAATTTCCTAAAGTACGAAAGGTTCCAAGTGAGGACCGTACTGCAATGGTGAACATTCAGTGTATCTTGTTGCAACGAATATTAAAGAATTATTGAGCTGTGTAGGCTTGAAGCTAATCATGGCCATCCCGAACCACGGCGACAGGAAGTCGCGGATAAAGGGTTTTGCCGGACGACACATTCTGCTCCCTGGGGATGGGCGGTCAACAAGGTCGCTTACCTGGCGGGAAATGCCTGCCGCCCGAGCACAGGGTCGTCCCCGAAATTAGCCGAATATGTCCGACCTCTGTGATATATGCGGGGTAAATAAGATATCGGGGATATCACGTGACATTAGGTGCCAACCTGAAGATCCGATCCAATCCAAGTGAGCATATAACTTAAAATTATAGGAATTTTCTGTTAAATGTTCGAGACTGCAAGGGGTGGAGCCAGAAATTTCCTCGAAGATCGAAGAGCGACGAGCTTCATTCTATGCTACTCTATTCTGTGGCGGACTTCGAAAGTCGGCTTTTCTCGCTAACTGCTGAGTCCGACTCTTGGTGTCGGAAATCTGACGCTTCCGGCTTGATGGAGTGGCTTCCGCACGGCGACACAGCCAGTAATGCGAAGATGTGCATTACCACTAGGACGTGCCTGAAGCCGCCTTGTGAGACAAGTCTCACATATCGTGGGTCATCTCCGAACACCGCAGACATCAGACGCAGAACTACAATGGTAAATTATTACGACCAAGCCATCTGATTGTGCATTCCGTGAACCCTTAAGCGTCTTTGAGAGGATAGATCCATGTTCTAACTTTGTAACAAAAAAAAAACCTGAGCTAGCGGCGTAATTTGCCAGAACTAGTTATTTTCGAATGACATGTTGCTCATTTGTGACGCCCATGATTTTTTTGAAATGTGAAGTCACAGTATTATGATACCCATGTCTTAGGTCATCATAACTTGTATTGTACATTGTTCCAAATATCATTATTTCTTGCATATTAACTCTGAGATGGATTTAAAAGTAAATACAGAATTGTTTGCTTGCTCATGACGGCTAATGGTACCTCTGAGCGTTGCTTTTATGATTTTGCCAATTTTTGTTAATGTTAACGGTAAATTCGCTCAGACTTGTAATCGCCAATGATAAGAAAATAAATGTCATATTGTGACAGTTTTCCTATATTCCAACTAACATCGAGATTCTTGCAAAATCCATATTTTCACTCCTTCATAAAATTAAAATAAAAAATCCCCTTTATTAATCATAAAGGTATGAAAGATAAATATGACATTTAAAAAAAAAAAAGAAAAAAAAAGGAAAAAAAAGGCCCAAAACTGCAGGTTCACAATAAAGTTTCAATGTTAAATCGACTGTGAGCAGTTTGGTGACATTGCTGTTTAAGTTGTAGGTCGATGAAAACGGAAATACTCACTAATCACTTCTGGTGACAACTAAAACAGTCAACGCAGGGTACTGTTTTTTACAGACCGTAGGTGGATATAAACTAGTGATCATAATTAAAATACCTCAATCACTGTCGCAATGATAGTAATAGTTACCGCCAGGATGAGCATACCACTAACTAGCAATAAAGTATGTTAAATCAGGCGTGTACCCACCACTTGATGCATAAAATCATCGAATATCACGCAGGGGTAGTCGTTTGCAAAAAAAAAAAAAAAAAGGTTGTTTGGGTGTCCATGAGGTTAGGCCCAAATAGTGAGACTTCAGATTGTCGCAATATTTAAAACACATCGGCGCGATCACAATCTTTAAATAAATCGTCGTTGACATCAGATGGTAATATTTGAATTATGCGGCAAAGCAAGTCTAAAACACGCAGCTCTGCCTGCCTGCCGTGTCGTCACAAACTGTGCGCAGTTGGGAGGAAGCCAACGCGCACAGTTGCAAATGGCAGCCATGTCGTGGGTGCCCGCCCCCGGCCTAAGGTCTCCGGCGTGTCGGATGTGACTGCTGCTGCGATGTACGGTTCGGTCATTAGGTGATTTGGTGCCTCCTGCCGCCGGTATGCACCAACCTCTTTGCTGCCATAATAGGTCCTCTATACAAGCGGGGACTGGTAGTGCATGGGTCCGAACATCTCAACCGTGTGCGGCAGCAGCACATTTTGAACGCTGCGGCGGCCTTCGGACTGTTGCGGCGTGATCGTGCACTACGATGGTGCTCTGTGAAGCTTAGACGAGTGTGCGGGAACCTGTGCCCATCAGTGACGCTTTACGCTGTCGGTTGGATGCGGGGGAACGTGCGCCAAGGTCAGACCTGCGTAGCGCTCGGTCGCTGCGGAATCCACCTTGTCCCCGTATGGCGGAGGATGGAGCCGGAGAGAGAGAGAGAGAGAGACTTTAGCATTACCGCAAGGTTTTCGGCCTGGTTCGTGGTGGGCTCTGCGTCCACGTCGCCCCACATGGGCACTCTTAATGGGTGGCGAAATACGCCTTGCTTCACCATCCCCACTGAAATCGCTTGTAATTCTTCAGATGACCTACATTCGCAATGGAAGCGGCTGCTAGTTAACAAGGTACACTTGTGATTGGGTTAGATTTTTTATTAGTGTAAGCTAAAGTACCAGATTCCACAAGTTAAGCAAAGGAAGTCCGCGTAATACCGCAAATTACAAAAATAGTTGTTTCACAAAAGTTACTGAGAATTATTAGGATGAAAACATAAAATTTGGTCTATATTCTAAGAAAGCATTTAAACCTTTTACTGGGGGAAAGCAAAATTTCCTTACGTGATTATATTGCAACACTCGATTATCTTAAATAATTCTGCTCAGCAAAAAGTGTGAATTACCGGTATCCATTTATTTAGATCCTACAATCCTTGTACTGCCAGTGCTTTTGAATAAACTATTTAAGGATAAGCTCTCAGTACCTTGAACCAAACGTTGACAGTGGTCAGAAAAGTACAGCCAACTTCCGTGAGCGCTGACACATCTCCCAATCCAATGGCAGCGAATTCCACCAGGTGGAGCAGTAGCAACGTTGTCGCCGATAACGCCAAGATGGTGGAATGTAGAAGCCGCAGCACGCCCTTCCGACTGACGTCACCAGGGGCTCCCAACCACACTCCGGTGTGCACCATCAGGCTAGTGTTCAAACCCAGCAGCGAGCGTGCCATCCTGGACATGCGCAAATCAGGATGGAAACTACAAAACAATATCAGTTGGACAAACATTTCTCATAAATGCTTTTTCTTACATAATTGTCCTCGTATCTAATTAACATGCTCTATAACTTCATTCGATAGTCGGTTGCTACATTGTTATTCTATGGCTTTCTGTCAGTACTTTTTTTTAAATAAATGAAACCTTACTGATGGTAAATTCCAGTATAATAATACCCGGCGTACTTCTGGTGTCTTAATGGAAACGTGTCTGAAAGATTCCTTTCTGGCAAGGATTTTCAGCAACTTTTCTTAACTTGTTCTTCATCTCTGGTAAAGCGTGCTTCTAAATGTGAATTACAACAGGAATGTTCCAATTATGGAAGTCACTTGAAGTCTTAGCTCCACTTTGCCCACAAGAATTACTTGTGTAGATAGGCCATGACAGAGGTTCACTGCCTCAAAAAATGAGACTTTGTCAATAAGTAGGAGACCTATTACCTTCCGGGCTCTCCGACCTAGTTTTTGCAGAACTGGTATATACGTTATAATGAATTGTCGTCTATACCACAGAGAATACGTAGACTAAATACAATAACAGGTTCAGTTGTGGTAGGAGTAAGAAAAAACGTATCTCGAGAGCATTATACCACTACCGAAGAATGCCTTCTTCAAATGGAGAACTCAGAAAACGTTTCCTAAAACTTAATGTATGGAGCAGAGCGTTTTATGGTAAGCCTGGACTTTAGGAACTGCAGAAAGAAGGGAAACTGATGCATTTGAAATCTGGTGATATTGAACGATGTTAAAAATTAAATGGACAGCTAAGTATAAAATGAACAGGATTTTTTTAATTTAGGATAAGGAAAGTAGTTTCTGGAAGAGTCTCACAGAAAGCAGAGAAATACGAGATTAATAAATTTGTAAGCAGAGGGAAAAGTCGATGTGCTGACTTTGTAAATCTCCCACAGCTTTCAAAATTAATACTTTTCCTGGTTGTAATTATTTCATCGTCCTGTAAATTTAATCACTCATGTGAAATCATAAATTTTTTATGCCATATTAGATTGATCTGTTGCTGGAACTCACTTGATAAAGTACTTTTCATAGTGGTTTCGTGGGAAATGAATACTCAGCTGGGTGGTAACGTTACAGACTGTCATTCAAGAAAATGTGAGTTCCAGCACTGATCTCAAAAGGCTATGGTCGAATCACTTCCCGTTCATGGCCCACAGTCCTCTCTTCCTGCTCTAATAAACTATGGGTCGACGAGGCATAAAGCCCGAAAAAATGTTATTTTACTTCACCTTATCAACTAATGAATTTATTTATTTCATGTCAGAAACGTACATATTTACACAGTAACAAGCATCAAATTGTACTAGACCAAAACGTGGTGATTTAAAGTTCATTTTCCGAGGCCGCGTGTAAGTTAACTTCCGAGTAGGAGGCTGGACACAGTCGACACTAGAGAATGTCCAGTCACACTTGATGTAAATGACCTCAGCACAGCCCCATCTTGCTAGGTTAACCATGGTTCTGCCCACGCCTGATCTCAGCCTACTCACAGACTTCCATATCAGCCATCCCTCGTCATACCCAGGTGGTAAAGTATCGACAATCTTTCCCAGCCAGGGGGGAGATCTAACTTCCCACAATTGTAGCCTGGCTTTTACAATTGTAGTCGTAAGTTCCATTGATGTTCTTCGGAAAATTTTCCTGGACTTCAGTCTTTGCCTGTACAGTAAATACCCATGTATTGAATGAGTTATTTCATGATCTACTTTCTTCCTTTCCTTGTTCGCTGCTATTTCTCTTCGAACTGAAAGTGGTGCTATTCCTGCATGGTGGTGTAACCATTCGACTGGAGTGGATTTTCTTCAAGCAGTCTCAGCGCATTGATACTAGCAAGTGAAACAACCTTATCTTTGAATTTTTACGATACATTTTAAAAGTACTGCGGCAGCGAATCAACGAATTTGTTACTGTCTGCAGTGTCTCCATCTCTGCATGAAGATCTTAAAACCGGGAGTTGTTAAATAGTCCCAGACGTCACAAGAGTTTTTTGACAAACATCCTGCAGACTTGATATCCCTAAGCACAGAGTCTGAAAACCAACATCCGTAATTTAAGACGCCAGTGCCTTTCATTGGCTTCTTTAACGTTTGCATAACTGATAAGTCTTCTTTTGTGAATTTATGAAGTTCGAAAGGGATCCATCTGATCTTCCAGTGTCAGCTCCTTTTGCAGATAAATGTGCAAACTTGAATCATATAAGAAATCGCCTGCAGCATTTAAGTAAGGGAGAATTTTTTAGTGGTGCTTAAATGAATAATATAGTCTCCCATTCGCTCTGAATCAGTGAACTGTTTTATTAACCTCACCATGTCGTAACATCACGCCCACAGTTTTTCCTCATCTGTAAACTCAATCTAGTCAAAGATGAAAGTTCAAAATACCATATGGACCAGCACATGAGCTCTTACTGTTCAAGCATGTGCATATCCACACAGGATTTTGTCCAAGCTGTCTTCAGCATATAAATTAGAATGTAAAATTATCTTTACTCTTTGATGTATTAGTATATAATTATCCTACATCCATGTAACTTATACATTATTATTGTCACGTAGAAAACCACGATCAGGGTCCTTGGGCGAAGCGGGGTAGTTGATGAACACACTTACTTTAACGCAACGAAGCTTTATTAAACAGTTCCTACAGTACAGGAGCACGGAGCGAACTGACTCCGGCTAGAAGGGAGTATCGCTTATATAGTAATTAAGAACAGTCTAGAACATTAATACTAGTTACAACAAGAATATTCCAGAACAGTTTACGCAAAGTTAAGAAATTAAAATTTTACGGGACTTGTTGCATTCGAACCCACTACCTTTAGCCCCAAGTCTCTTAACGTAACGACTACACTACAACAGTCTTTCATTCTTCACGGCCTGATCCTCTTGATGTGCGACATTATAATCAATACACATCTAGGTGATACAGAGACTTTCTATGTATATGTTGGGCTCAAAGATCGAAAACACTCACTGAGCGAAAAAAAAAAAAAACCGACCACAACGCGTTGTTGTTTCTTGAAAACGGCCACAACACGTTGTGGCTTACCAGTATTTAACTCTTTAAGCCTTGAATACACTAGAGGACAAATGGAGCGACCTGCCGCGCGGCATGTCGCTGGACAACACCCTGGATCACTGCCGCGGAACATTTAGCAGACACACTAGCCCAGTGTTTCCCAACCTTTTTTGGGTCATGTCCCACTTTTAACATTTTTTTTCTT
The DNA here is from genome assembly GCA_031002005.1 of Vandiemenella viatica. Lineage (NCBI taxonomy): Eukaryota > Metazoa > Arthropoda > Insecta > Orthoptera > Morabidae > Vandiemenella > Vandiemenella viatica. The sequence continues at coordinate 114,030,756 of CM061921.1, forward strand.
TTTGCCCCCCATACATAATTTTTGATAAAAAAATTATTTGTTATTAAAGAAACTCATATAGGATGGTTTTTGAAAGAAAACACTTTAATATTGTCATAAAACACAGTATGCCTAAGTAAAATAAAAAAAAAAAACATAATGAAATACTAAAATTCAAAAGATTTTTAATAAAGATTTATTATGGCAATTTAGTGTGATCCTTTTAAGAATTTGCTATATTTTGTACCTATATCTAGCATTGCATTTAAATAACCCGAAGAGAAAGCGGTAAAGTCGTATCAAGTCAATTTCTAAATTGCCCCCTAAAAAAACCAAATTGCCCCCCTGTGGGGCGTGGGCCCCACGTTGGGAAACACTGCACTAGCCAGTTGTTGCAGAAATGTTGCCCGAGGAGGTTGCGTTGGTTAGTGCTGCGTACATACTTATATCATGTAGTTCAGTTACGTAGGCTGCGTGTTCGATACGCATATAACAGAATTATTAACATTAAAAAATCAAATATGTTAAGACGTTGAAAACAGAGACCCGAATGAGTAGTTTTGTATCTGATTAAAAACAAATTCAATAAATATATATTTTAAATATTTAAAGATTGCGTCTTATTATAAATGTGCCTTTTTTTTTTTTTTTTTTTAACAAACTAAAAACACGGATTTTGATGTTAGTTCTTGAGGTTTAAATATTAAAATTCCGATGATTTTATTTAATTTCTTTAATTGTATTCAATATTTTTTATTACAAAACTTCGCAAGCCACCACAGAGCCGTGCTTTTAACTTTTTAAATTGCCAGTCGCCTACTGTCCGCCCTTCGCGAGGGTGTCCCGGCCTCTCACCCTGTCACACCCATGGTCACACCTAGGCGTTACTTCCTGCCGGCTCACAGCTGCGATCCTAGACAGTCGATAGGCGTCCACAAAATATATTCTTAGACAGTGTACTGTTGCGCAGAGCAAGGAAACTTAAAATTTATATGTTTCCTTACAAACTATTACATTAATAATTATTTATGCTATTTCAAGTTCCAGCTACTGCAAATGAATGGAAGGAAAAGGCTTGTGATTATGAAATATTTTGGAAATTCGACACATTGCCTTCGATCTATTGATGGCAAACACGTTTTGATTCAGGTTCCTTCCAATTCAGGCAGTGACTATTATAACTACAACGAAAAATTTAGTATTGTCCTATTGGCTATTGTGTATGCCGGTTATAATTTTATTTATGCAAATTGTAGTGCAAAAGAAAAATCTTCTGACAGTGGGGTGTTCAAAGAGACTGCTTTTTAATATAGCTCTGGCTGCTAATCAACTTAAGTGGCCAGATCCAGAGCCAATACGATAAGGTGGACCAAATATGCTTTTCGTATTGGTAGGAGACAGTGCATTTGCATTGACCGAACATATGATGATGTAATCACGACGTGGGTACTACAAAGCGCATTTTCAACTACAGACTATCAAGAGCAAGAAGAGTAGTAGAAAATGTGTTTGGAATCTTATGTGTCGTATTTCATATATTCCATACACCAATAGCCCTCCAGCCTGCAAATGGCGTGTGTAAGCCTACATAATTTTTTAAGGCGAAATAGTCAGTCCAGATCATTGTACACCCCACATGGAACCTTTGATTCTGAAAAGATGGATCACGAAATTGTGGAAGGATCATGGCGCAGAGAAATTGGATGTCATAATATGTTGACGCTAGAGGATGACGTTATTCTGAATCTGCTATGGAAATAAGAAACAATTTTTCTGAATATTTTGTAAGTGAACAAGGAAGGGTTTCCTGGCAGAATAATTTTTAAACATAATTATAAGATAGAAAAAAAATCATCCACCCTAGCATATAACAACTATTTAGCACTGTGCCAATAGAGTCAGATAATCACGGTTTAAAGTGTCCCACAACAACCCATAAAACTGACACAGCTCGATTATTTGAAGCACCATTTCGTTTGCCCACATGGCACACTGCGCACACGACTGCACTCGGCTACAAATGACGCGCGATGTTTTCGCTCTGGAAGCGGCAACACACAACATGCCCCGCGGCACGTAGATGTCGCGCAAATTGTTGCACACAACATTGTGGGACAGCGGGGAACGTTGCAGCGCCACCCAGACTCAGTGTTGCGCGTCAGATTTGTCCCCTAGTGTATCCGGGCCTTATTCACCGATTCCGGGGACGCTTTCGACATTTGTCCTAACGACGCGTTGCACTTTTGTGAGTTATATGACTGAAGGTTGGGTTAGCCTTAAAGAACCATATTTAACATTTTTATATATTTTTAATGATATGGTACATTATTTTACATCCAACCTGTTTTCAGTGGTATTTCCCAGAGGAATTAACCATCTTAAGAAGATCTTGTCTGGATCCGAGCTTGTTAATATGGTCTACATAGCTTGAACTGTTTCTGTACTCATTCTGGATCTCTGTGACTGTGATGTCAGAATTATTTTGCCTGGTTAAAAAAAAAAAAAAAAAAAAAAAAAAAAAAATCATGAGGCAACGGTAAAAATTCTGGGACATTGGGGGAATGAAATCTGTCCGGGGACAGAGAATTAAATTCGGAGACTATTCCCGGGAAATAGGGACGTCTGATAACCCTGTTTTAGACAGGTCCTGATTAAGTCGTCATCCTGATTCTGGTTTTCCATGATTTCCTTAAGTCACTTTAGGCCAATGGTTCCTTCTCGTCTCTAATGACTCTCACGCCGACAAGCCTTGTACCCCTAACAATAAAAAGAGGCAACCACACCAAACATTATGAAATCTTAACGTCATTAATGAGCATTTAAACATAATATGTAATTTGAGCGAAATTTTGCAGTCACATAAGGAGACAATGTATATGTACAAACCTTGCTTAGTGGTTGTCTCTCTTCTGACTGTTTGGTAGCGAATGCTGTTGCCTTGTTATTATCTCGCTTCCAATAACTGCCGTCAAACTTTGACTCTACTCTTAGACTGGAATATTCCACCGCTTATTGACGTCTCACAGACAAACCATACTTTCCGACGAAAATTGGGCGTTTGAGTAACGGCATCGCGCTAATAACAGGGCGTAGAAAAGCTGTAAAGCAAATACCTTAGACCTGTACGATTTTCCCCAATTAATTAATGTCCGTCTCCAGATGGTAAAACGCACTTTAAAGATTTTATCGTTTAGGTCAAGAACACTTGGAAAACTCAAAACTGTATCGTATCATACAGGGTGTCCAATAATTCATAAAGCTTTTAAGGCCTTGACGTGACGTACTAAATATGAAATTCTGATCTTAGCAAAAGTGCTACGGTTTTCAAGTTTTAGTTACAATTTGATCTTTTTTTAATTCACTACTTGCGTTCGGTTTATGCGATATTTCTACATACACAATAATTCATATTTTTATTTTAAAAATTACTTTAAATGTTCAAACTGGCGGCCTTCCGTTCTAATGCACTCCCTGCACCTATTAATAAATAATTGCTTAATTCGGCGTGCATGATGAGCCGTATTAATTTGTTGGGAGGCTGATTGGATGCGCGTTCGCAGTTCCTCAATTGTTGATATTGCGCTTTCGTAAATAATGTCTCTGAGACATCCTAAGTAAAAAAAATAAAAAAATCTGGTGACGTAGGGCCTGCGAACGCGTAGGCCTATCCATGCAGCCGCTTAACACATTACTATGGCTGGTCATGCTCGCTGAATTAAGCGATTATTTATTAATCGGTGCAGGGCGTGTATTAGAGCGGAAGGCCGTCAGTTTAAACATTTAATGTAATCTTAAAAATAAGAAAATATTTGTTTCATTTGTAGAAATAATATGACATAAAACGAACGCAGATGGTAAATTAGAAAAATAATCAAAATGTGACTAAAATTTGAAACTAGTGACCCTTTTGCTAAGTTTAAAATTTTATGTTTTGTAGTTATGCATTATTTACAGGAAACCAAATGTGTATAAAAATATGAAATGATTGCGGGGGAGGCGCAAAGATTAGGCTTTTGGAAATCGCTGCTCCATTCTATTATAACAGGCTTAGATGTTGCAAGTCCTTGGCTATTCCATGTTCCCACTGCGCTAGTCGTAGGTAGTATTTATATTGCCTTTTCTACAAACTGAACTCGCATGTTACATTCCAGTCCTCTGGAATACGTTATCATTCTAACAGTCAGGGCCGGATTAAGACAGCACGGGTCCCGTAGCAAATGTGAAGAAGAGGCCCTAGATTTTTGCCCATCTAGGCGCGCGGGGCCCCCATAGGAGGCGCGAGGCCCGTAGCATTTGCTACCTCCTGCTACGTGGTTAATCCGGTCATCGGTGCATGGTCTAGAAACGACGCGGAAACCAACCTTTGGGGGGGGGGGGGGTATAACCGCCTTTGGAAGCAGGAGAGCTTAAAAAAAACTACGAGGTCGATTAGCATGGGGGCGGGGGGCTCCGTCAAAATCTCACCTCATTTTTAAGGGGGGGGGTCGAAAAAGATCTCACTAGAGAGGGGGATCAGGAATTCTGGAAAAACACCTCACGTAATTAATGGACGACCCCTTACGTCCTTAACAGTCTTGCATACTGCTGCTACTTCCGTTCTTCTCATGAATATGTCCACCTATTCCCAATCCTACCCGTGCTTCATTCTTAATTCTTTTCTTAACCCTACCATTCCAGTTTTCATTTATTCCACGATGAGCTGCCCTTTGCATTTAAAGCCATCTCTCATTCTTTTTTTTGATATACTAATCCATGTACTTAGGTTTCTTCGGCACTTGAATAACCCTTTGTAATTTTAGTGTCTTGTTTTAGACTTACCAAATTGCGTTTTTTTCCCCTCGATTACTATTTACTTCTATTACTTTAGTCTTTCTATAGCTACTTATGACTTTCGCTATCGGTCAATAGTGATCTGAACCGCATTTTGATCGAAAATATATCCTTACCTTCATCGTCTGCAGCTCCACAGTGGACGCAATCCTCTAGGCTACTTGGGTGTGTCCATGTGAATTTGTATGTATTCTTTTATGCAAAGTTTTCATTACATTCTGCCCGATGTTCTAGCAAAGGTTTCTCAGTCACATGTCGTTTGCTGTATCTCCACAAGTAGCGGATCTAGGAATTTTCCGAACCGGGGCAAAAACTGAGAGATTGCCGCTCCCATTGTTGTCACCCAGAGTGTCCCTGCACTGATTGTTACTACTCCCATTGTAGTCGCCCAGAGTAGTAATAGAGGGGGGAGGGGAGCCTAGGTCACCGCAACTTAAATGCCACCCCCCTCAAGTCGCTGCCACGGGCAAGCACTCCGGTTTGCACCCTCCACCCCCATAGATCTGGCACTGACCTCCACTATATTTTCCGACCATAGCTTCAGTTTCTTCTTCATATATTCCACCGTTCTTTTGTCCCAGTAGGTATACTTCCTTCTTTGTTGTTATGTCGGGCAATGTACCCTAAAGAATTTCCTTCATTTATCCAAAGCTTCACATGTAGCACAAACTGTTACAATTACGATGGTTTCCTTTCTGTTCTTCAGTATTGTGTCATATTAATGATTATAATTTTGAAGCATGCTAGACTTATTGTACCATAGTTTCCAATTAATTCATTTGTTAATTTATTTTAAAGGCGGCTTTAGGAAATCCGTCACTGTGTCTGCGCGTGTTACATCTGGAGGTACAACTGGTCTAGTTCAAATCCCGGGCCCCACGTGCCGGCTGTCATGATCGCAATCACCTAGGCGAATGCTGGGTAGATCAACAAACTCCGCATCATAATCACATAGAACACAAGTTACGCGTTTAGCAGACAGATGACAAGTCCACTCCTCCATCAAAACTACGACAGGTCTAGTAAGCCGGTAGTAGATGGGACCTTGCTTTGAAAATAAACACAACCTCGGAAAAAAAAGATGATGACAGGGCTTTTCAAAGTCAAGGTCATTAGAGGTGTTTAACTTATGACTTTACAACTCACTGAAGCCAATGTAATTAGAGGTAGGAAAGTCTGAAACAAGAAATGAAACAGAATTCAGCCATGGACTTTTGAAGAAACCAATTCTGCATTCACATGGAGAGATTTGGAGAGATAGATCTGGGAATGGATTGATAGCAAGGAATTCTGCAATGGCCTTTTGAAGGAACCATCCTGTAAATCACCTGGAATGCTTTTGGTAAACAACAAAAAACTGGTCAGATTGTGGATCAAACCAGCATTCTTCTGCATGTCATGCCAGATCGTTAAGAACTCGCCCACCAGGCTTGGTGATTTTCACATATCAGCTTTTGTTATCTTCAAGAGAGTGGGGGATGATATTTTAGTAGTGCCTTTGGAAAATCTCATTTCCTAACTTTACATCATCAGTTGAATACTCCTTTGATTCTTCCTCTCTTAGAAATGTTAGCATTTCTACTCAAATACCCATTTCCTATTAGCTTATTACAAATCCACTCTCTAAACTTCTACATCACCAAATACTAAAAATTCTTTTAATTCCATCACACTATTGTTCAGACAATTGCCATTACACAATTTTTCTGAATATAATTTTTCAATTAGTTAGTTCTTTATTCTGCACTATAAAAAGGTTTCCCATCTACACTTTTAATATTAATTCATCTTTTCTCCAAAAACTCATGTGTCACATTTACTTTACCCACAATTATTGGCTTCTCAGCTTTTTCAAGTTTTCTTTCGAGCCTTTCTTTTTCTTTCTTTTTTTTTTTTACTTACTTGCATTTTCCATTTATCAGATTTCTAAAATATCTGTAGTGCTGTTTCCATCCATCTTTGGAATTTTTTTGCCTGCTGCTCTGATCCACATACAACAAAATTTCTTCTTCTTCACTGTATTCCATTTCTGGTTGGTTTTTTTCCACAGCTATTTCTTAGGCTTGCATTTACATTGTTATGAATTTTTCCTAATTTACACATTGTAATTCACTATGTTAAAAAAATGGTACCTTCAAATTGTAAAAAATAGTGCCGATATCACTTATTTTGTCTAGAAAGGAAATTGGAAGGAATACAGGTATTATTGAAACGAAATCATCACAGGTTTGCCGCCGGATGATATTTTCAAAGGACAAGCTTTCGGCGGCTTGCTCTGCCGCCATCATCAGGTCCATTGTACTCTTACTCTTACGTACAATGGACCTGATGATGGCGGCAGAGCAAGTACAATGGACCTGATGATGGCGGCAGAGCAAGCCGCCGAAAGCTTGTCCTTTGAAAATATCATCCGGTGGCAAACCTGTGAAGATTTCGTGTCAAAGATACGCTGGGAAAGCCTTGTTTCTCATACAGGTATTATTATTATTTTTTTTTAACTGCTTTACGTCTCTTTTTAACATCGAGGTATTTAGAGATGGGAAAGGATGGGGAGCAAGGATGGGGAGCAAGGAATGGGAAGGAATTCGGCCATGGCCTTTTTGAAGGAAGCATCCCGGCATTTGCCTGGAGTGATTTGGGGAAACCATGGAAAACCCAAATCTTGATGCCCGGACGGGGATTCGAGCTGCCGTCCTCCCGAATGCGAGGCGAGAATGCTAACCATTACACCGCCCCGCTCGGTCAGGTATTATTGATTGATATGTAAATAAATATTTATGGTATGGATTCCTAGAGCATATTGTAGTCACAAATATTATGATGAAATAAACTACTAATTCAGAACAAACACAAATTTAGTGTAATACATCAATGGCTCTATTCTGCCATGAAGGGATGAAAATCGCTAATACAAGATCAAAATTTCATGCTGTTTTCTTAGCTTTTCAGGAGGTATTTGACAAAATACCACACAATCACCTCTTCACAAAATTCCACTGCACAGAGCATCACAACCAATTTATGAATAGAGATATGATTTTCAGATTGGACAGTTCCAGTAAGCCATTCCAATGCTGCTATAAGCATTAATACAATTGCATTTCATTTGCTTTGTAAAACTGTTCATATAGTTGGGTGTATCTATATACACTAAAAATTTGTCTTCTAAGAGTGTCAGAAAAATTACTATCAAAGCATAATGACAGTTGTAATGTAATCTAAATATTTAATCAGAATGCTCAACAATCCTATTGCCTCATAAAAAAATGTCTTTCCAGTGGTCAAAGTCTTTAGTAATGTGGATGTTCCAGGGCTCCACAGGATAGGTATAATAGGTATACCAGATTTATGAATTTTAATAAATAATCTCATACAGTTTTTGCTGATGAAACTGTTAACCATAGGACTGACGAATATTTAGGGATATAATGTGACCCAGAGGCTATTTCGTGATGGTACCATAAGAAGCTACAAAAAAGGGGAAAACAATTAACGCAGGTTACAGTATAGAGTAAAATTTGTAATATATTTGTCAGAAATAGGAACAAAGGTAATTAAAATTCATACAATGAAAGACAAAAGCTACTGGTAGAACATTCCCACCTATAATCATAATTTGCTAACTTCACCAGTGATAAATGTTACACCGGAAATTAAATTTATTGGCACACCAGAAAACATAGGTATAGAACACATCCAATTGTACCTTCCTCTGAATTTCACACGTGAACTCCAGTACCACTGTAAGACTCATGAGTAAGAAACAATATCAATAACATCACCTCGATGGTAAAGACAACTTACTGAAACTAAGTCAACTGCATTAAAAAAAAAAAAAAAAAAAAAACATATACGAGAAAACTTATTACAAATATGGTTCTGTGTGTTGCATTATGTGTTCCTTAAATTCTGTTTCATCATTGTAAGTTCTACCACACAGACCACAGATATGCACTGGTTCTACATTATGCCGTATCATATGTTTTTTTAGATTGTAACTTTGGGTGAAGGTCATGCCACAAGTAAAGCATATGTAGGGCTTCTGGTCCAAATGCAGCTTCCTGTGTTTGATCAAGCTGCTTTTATATGTAAATGCCTTTTCACATACTAAACATTTGTGTGGCTTAAGTCCTGTGTGCATCACAGTATGTTTTTTCAAATTACTCTGATCTGTGAAACATTTACCGCATGTACCACATTTATAAGGCCTCTGCTTAGTGTGAACAACCATATGACTGTCAAGACTGTCCTTGCGGCTAAAACGCTTTTCACACAGTGGGCACTTAACAAATTCCAAACCTGTATGCTTACGCATATGCCTCTTCAAGTTGCTCCCATCAGAGAAAGCCATGCCACATGTTTCACAAGCGTAAGGAGGTTTTCCAGTATGTAGTGCAGTATGTTTCTCCAGGTTTCGCCGTAAAGGAAAAATTTTACCACATACATCACATTTGTAAGGTTTTTTTATAGCATGAAATGACACATGCCTCTTTAAACTTGATTCATCAGTGAAATCCTTGCTGCATGTATTACATCTGTAAGTTATTGGACTTGCAGGATGATTTAAATGAATATTACTTTTTTCAGTTGTGCGATCAGTACTACTTTCTTGATATTTCTGACGAGTTTGCTCACTATGCATTGAAATATGTTTCTGAAAACAGTTTTTTTCACTGAAAGTTGCATCACAACAATGACAGCTGAAACTGATAGTGTGTGTAAGGATATGTCTCCGAAATTGATGTCTTCTTTCATATGTCGCACCACAATGTTCACATGTGTACAGTTTAATACCACTAGACACTACTGAAGAGAGATTTTCCAATGAACCATTTGGACAACTTTCTGTTGGTTCAGGTGGATCTTTACTGAGCAGAGATTCTAATATTTGCATTCTAGAGGCTGTTGACCTGTTAGGTTTACAACTATCCAGAAATCTGGCACCATCACTCTTCCCAGCCCTTCCACCTGCAACAAAATGAAGGGCTTATATATACAGTTCACACATTATACAATTTTACAAGGAAATTTGCTAAGATAAACATGCCACTTCTGATACTCTTTTGTTAATACAAATGGATGTAAAACATGGGGCCTTATTGTTGCTTCCAATAACTTGAAGCCTAAATCATCTTAATTAAATCTCACATGTATGACAACTGAAGTCATTTGGTTTATTGGCATCAAAAATTGCCAACATTTCATGACAATTTAGATGATGCTATATATATCAATAAAATATGTCAGCAAGTTTTATCACAAAAGTAAACACTTTAAGCCTTATGAGGAAACATATCAGTAAAAAATTGTTTTCTTTGATAATTTATAACTAAATAAAATAAAACAATTAATTAGTTTAATTATTACTTAGTGTTACAGTAATTAAAATCCTATTAACAAGCTGTTAAATAATGTAAATGGTATCCCTTTGAGAAAGGGGGGAAATAAATGGAGATGCTGAGAAAGAAAAAAAAAAGCAGAATATTTACATTTGAATTCTATTCAGTGCAGTATGTTACAGCAGTTCACAACAGAATACTCATTTTTAGGGATTACGAAATTTCCTAAAACTAATTATATTAAATAATGTTGAGAGGCAGGGGAATAGCAGGAATAACACAATGAACAAAACACACAAATCATATGATCACTTGACACAGTAGGCATGATGGACACAGAGCAGGATGTTTTGTGGTAATTTTCCTTGTTCATTAACTGACAAGAGTAGGAAAATTAATGAATGCTCAAATTTGTAATGTCAGAAAAAAGAATAATTACAGTCAGTCTGCATTTGATGTGAGGCAACGCAGTTGACCCCTTCAAAATTACTTTAGTCCATATGAAGTAATAAGTGAGTTTAGCTTTTTAGAGGTTTGTGAGATTGAAGGCTTTCACGGCGTATCGATGAAATGTAGTCTTCACGGGTTTTCCGCCGTATGTTGTTGAAATGCGACAACGAGCTTTCGGCGGCTGACTCTGCCGCCATCTTCAGGTTGGATGTTGTGCAGGGAGAACCAGCGCTGCACTGGCGATGTCTGGCCTCCGCGCGCCTTTATAAGGCCTGGCCTCTCCCCTCCCCTCGCTACCTCCCGCTTCTGCCGTCTTGCGCTCGTCGTTGATTGGCTGGCGGAGCGACTGTCCTAGCCAACCCCAGCAAGTCGGAAACATTTTCCGGCGGCGCCTCGCCACCTCTCTGATTGCAGGGTGAATGTTTCAGAAGGGACAGAGCCGGCTTCCATGCGTCACTGAGCCAAAGACCCGTGTCCCTGTTGACCGTGTTGTTGTCCAGCCGTATTTCTATTGCTTCTTTGATGACTGACTCCCAGTAGAAAGAGCACTTGGCCAGTACCTTTACATTGCCCAAGTCCATTACGTGTCCGTTTTCAATAACATGCTGGGCGACTGCAGATTTTTCTATCTGGAACATGCGGATGTTGCATTCATGTTCGGCCACCCGAGCCTTGATAGTCCGGATCGTTTGACCAATATAATTTTTGCCACACTGACATGGTATGCTGTAAACCCCTGGAGTCATCAAACCCAAGTCATCCTTCACGGGCCGGAGGTAATCTCGTATCTTGGCAGGAGGACGAAATATGCTCTTGATTCCATGTCGCGCCAGAATCCTACCTATTTTTCCCCGAGATGTTGCCTGAATATGGAATGAAGGCCAGAGCCTCTGGCTGGACATCTGGGTCTACCGGGCGTTTGTTTTTCTTTTTAATCGCCCGCTCTATTTCCCAATCAGAATAACCATTCCTCTTGAAAGTATTGCGCAGATGTTCAAGCTCGGACGGAGGGTTCAAAGTCTGAGAAACATTCATAATCAAGTTTGTATTCATTTCCTGATACTAGCAATAACTTCCAGAGTTCAAAATAAACTTAGTGATAATTTATTTCTAAAGTTTCTCTAACATCAGACTATGTTCTGTTGCCCCTTGCAGTTTAAAACCTATTAGTAGAAGAATTTTAAGGAAGTTAGCAAGCATCTTGAGGCAAGAAATTTGCAGCTATAACTTATCAGCACCATAATTATTAGGAAAAGAAATAAAACACACAGTTATTGTTAATGATAATGCATGTCATCCAACACCAAAGACAGTAATATCATTACATTGCATATACCAAAGTATATCATTCCCTTCCTTTATTGTTCATTTTGGTATATGTGTCCATACCTTCCCTGCCAATAGGTATGAATCGATGCCACATCTTTAATGGTGCCTCTTATTAACTTGGAGGAATAGTAATTATCCCTCAAGTATGTTCTAAAACACTCCTTTCAAATCTGTAACAAATCCGTTCTTTTCCCTTCTTGCACTTAAGATATCAATTTTACAGTTGCAAATACCGCTTTGTGTTCACTTATTCCCATGGTACTTGAAATGTGAGTAAATAAATCTGACCTTTTGGTAACCACAAGATCTGAAATGTTTTCTTTACAGTTATGAGATTGCGTGGATTCAGTAACCAGCTGTTCGAGGTGATAATCTGAGAAAAAGTTGTGAATGACTTCAAAAGCTGTGTTATACCTGCCACCACTAATATGAATGCAATTATTCCAGTCAATATAAGGCAGGTTGAAATCACCTACTATTATTATAGCACGATTCTGAAAACAAGTGATATTATCAACATTATTTTTCAACTCCTCCAGCGACAGTTATGTCAGCATCTGGTGGATGGTAGAAGGTGCCTTTTATAAATTTTATCCTGGCTACAGTGTGTTTAATCTATATGATTTTGTATATTGTTGTCTATTTCATTATATGTGAGATATTTACTGACAGTTATGAATATCCACCTTGATGGGAATGTAATCTATCCTTACAAAAAAGGTTACTACTATTCTTAAAAAATTTTGTGGAACACATATCCGGTTTTAACCAACTCTTAAGTTCCTTCTACCATGCTGTGATGCAATTGTCAGGATTGACTATAACAGTATTTCGAGTCCTGGGTCTTCCTCCCTCTACCTAAAAAGCTCCTAGTCCATTCCACAAGGTCCCTGCCACACACACATAGCCAATTCACATGAGTAGTGCACATCTGGCTAATTCAAGGGAACTCTTCATGACTCAACCCTATGGTAAAGAGTTGTGTCACATTTCTTTCAACATTACCAAGGAATGATTCTTTTTCCTGCTTCTAAGATTTTCATAGATCACATATGCCAGATTAGATATTGAAAACTAGCTGATAAGCCTCGTAAAGTTTATTGTATAGCATCGTTTCGCACCACACTTTGAGCTTGAAATAACATTTCAGTGAGCAATATAATTAAAGGCGCACTGATGACACTTGACAGAACAAAATTAGACTTATTCTACCAATAAGCGGTGTGGTGACATGCGGATGATCCGAATCAAAACGGCTATCTGTTTTCAAAACAGTACCAACTGTCACTGGCGGGGGAAATACCATGTGACATTTTTAAGCGTATCCATCTGCCTAATGTTTTTCAGCACATAATGCACCGTCACATGTTGGTTAGCTCGAACACTATGACTTCAACTCACACACAAGCCTGGCACTGTCAGTATATAGGGTATATAAAATATGGAGATAATTAATTAAATGATGGAAATATATCCACATGGTGTTGTGTACTCTGTACTCTATTCTATATATGATAAATAAAATGAACGGAAAGCAACACAGCTTGGCTAGGACACCTCCCCCTCCCCACAGCAGTCTACTTAACTGAGCCATGTAGTTTATGGATGCCTCCTAACAATCACTTTCCTGACTGTTACCAATAACAGATTTACTATATCACTAGAACTACTTTCAATCGGTTTAAGCGTAAAAAAAAAAAAAATCACTACTAACACTGCCTAGAACCCTTTCAAACATCCTCCTCCTCCTCCTCATCACAAAATCTTTTCACCACCATGATGGCTACAGAAGTTAGCCAAAAACTATGACCTAAGAAATTATTTGATCTCTACATGAAGTAGTGGGTAATGGTAATGTCAGAATTGGGGTATCAACAACATCCGATATTAGCACTTGATTTCAGAATATATACAAATCCCATCTCTAAGCATGAAATTGAATTACATTCATTTATATGGGGCAATGCAGCATTGTTACCTTTGTTTGTCATACGATTTCTGCACCAAAAACCCAGTCAAAAATCCCTGGAAATTCAGCAAAAATTTAGCTTACATAAAAAAAAAATAATAATGTGACTACAAGCACAAAATGCTACTTATATGAATGGTGACTCAAAATTAAGCAATTTGGAATGACACAGCAAAAGTGAAACTATCTGAATGCCACTAAAACAGGTGATCCAACCAACATGGACATCTTAAACATTTCCACAACAGTTGCGGATATGCAAATGCATTTTTAACTAAATGATAGTATGTAAGGGGCTGAATTATTTGCTGTATTTGTAATGCATTGTATTAAAATGCATACATTTTAGGTGTCATTTTGCTATGAAAGAATAAATAATTGTATACAAAATTATCAGGCCTCCCACCAGGGAAGTGCTTCAATTTAATCCAACTTCATCTTCCAATGCAGTGTCAGGTTCCTAGAGCAGTTTTCCTTATAAGGCACATGCCAGCCAATCGTTGTCACTGGTATCACAGTCACGTGCATCAAGCTGGATGGTTGTGACGAATATACAAAACACGAGATGAACACAAATGTACGATATTTCAGTTAATCCCTTATTCACGCAAAGTGGGTCAGACCATCTGGCAAGGGAGGTGCCTACACACCAAGACTTACCACATGACTAGCCATCTAACATTATGTCATGTGCTAATAATTTATCTTCTGACTATAAACCACTTACACAATCATGCATTGGAATGATGAACAGCAATGACCCCAAAATAGTCCTGTGGCACTTCCATTACCACTTTCACATTTTTATATACTTCATTTTCTACCCTCACTCTTCGCCTTCTACCTCTTAAGAACTCCTCTAACTAGCATTTCCATCCACTTTATGGCTTCACCTAATTTAACATCATTTTATGGCTCACTCTGTCAATGCCTCGGAGAGAGATCTACTGCTACACAATCAATTTGGCCTCCCTTGCTCATTTCATCTAACATATCTCACATATAACCCACTGAAATTCACATAAATACTGTTTTCTAAATTCATGTTGCCATTTTTCAAAACAGTTTCTTTCCTTACAAATGTTTCTTATGAAGTAACATACCAATCTCTCCATCACTTTACCCACAATAGATGTCAAACTATTCAGCCTGTACCAGTAACAGCCCTCAAATAAATAGCAAGTCTCCAGACTAAATCTAAATAATATGACAAGATAAGATACAGTCGTGTATCCCACTATCTTTACTACATCTGTAGTAACATTATGCACAGTGGCCTCTTTACTCTTTTATTAGATTTTTTTAGTTCCTCATAATATAGTAAGAATCAATTTTCAACTTTTTAGTCTGTTCATTACTACTTATATGAAGCTCCTCATCCTCAGAGTTTTTCCCCTTGGATCCTTGAATGATATTCCCTAAAGGTCCTCAGTAACTTCTCCACATCCATATCCACAACTGTCTGAATAAATTTTTTTCCCTTCATTTTCTCATGTAACCACAGAAAATTCTGGATGGATTTAGTGTTCCTCCTACACTCACAATTATTTCCCTGAATTAATCCCCCCCCTCCCCCCCAACTGGTGTATGGTACTATCCTGACACACATTTAACTTTGCCCTGAAACATTTGTTAATTCTGAGATACGTGCCTTTTTATAATTGTACTTACAGCTACCTTCAGCTCAGGTCACTGGCTTACTGAACTCTGTAACATCAATCAGAACTGCTACATGATCACTTATTCCTTCTATAATCGGAGACCACACAAAATTATCATCAAGCTTAATTAGGAGCATAATCAACATGTTTGGTCCCCGTGTATTGCTCTACCACTCGTGTAAGAGTGAGTTGTGGCATACGATAAATAGCCAACATCCTATTTTTTTCTTTTGTAGAACCACAGAAATCTACGTCTGGTAACTCATAACCATAATGTATAAACCCCAGTAAACTGCTGTAGTCTTTCTTACCCATTATGAATACACATTTCCCGATTCCTGCTCTCTCTCTCTGCAGTACTCTCCACAACCTATCACTCCTTCCTTTAACCAAAAATCTACCCCTATAAATATTTATGGTTTGTACATCTCTATTAAGTACACAAACACTATTACTTTGTTAATTATACCTATATAGTTCATTAGTAATAGTCTTATAATTGGTTTCATCATATTTTCAATGTTTTTGTTCATCCTCCTTGTTGTTGTTGTTTGAGAAGCATTTTGGACAATTCAAGCACATTTTGGTCACCTAAAACAACAAACATGAACCACTTGGAGCATGTTTGGCATATAATGTATGAAGTCCAGCACATACCACAATGATAAAATCATGAGTGCCTATTAAAACAGCCCCGTGGGACCTTTCAACAAGTTGGGTCTGTGCCATGTCAAGTTGCCGCAGTCTGGCGAGATAAAAGGGCCTCACATGTTAGTATAGAGGTAATCTACGACTTTCCAACAACTGAGTCTATGCCACGTTGAATTGCTGCACTTTGCAGAGCTATAGGGGGCACATATGTTTTTAGAGAGGCAAACTATGACTTTTAACATATCAGTGTTCCCTTTTTTTGAAGTTCCCCTTAGTGACTGTCTCACACCATATCTAGTCACAACTTTTCAATGATTAGGGTAATTTTAAACAATTTTTAAATGACAATCACTATGCTTAATAATAATGCACGTTGATGATAGTTAATAGTAGGAAGATAAGACAATTACTAAACAAAACAATCACCATATGCAACTAACTTTTACAAAGCAAATGATGTTGAGATGGGATTTCTTTACAACAGTAACTAAAGCAAACCATGAACTAAGACTATATGATGACAATGAAGCACACTACATAGTGTTTCTTGTATTAGACAACTGTAACAAAGAATTTCAATTTCTAAACTATATTTCATAATCTTTTTCTTTACTTTAGAAATAATTATTCAATTTACCTTGATTGTTAATGAGATTTTCTGTAGCACTTATAACAAATTCATCCCAGGTTTGTCGAATATATCTGCACAAAAAGAAAAAGGCAGTTTTCTTATAATATGAATTAACCTCACACAACACACGGTTCTGTGTTTACACAGAAAATGTGGAGATTAAAAAAAACTGAATTCATACTTTTAAGTATTAGCAGTTTGGAAATAAAATTACTGTTTAAAAGCAGAGTAAATGTTACTACATACTTTTGTTTTGCATATTCTTCTTGTCCATTTTCCCATGATCCACTATTTTCATCATCACAAGCTCTCTCTTCCTTAACTCTCACACTACAATCTGCAGAATCACTACCCATGAATTCTGTCCATGGAGTAACCTAAACAAACAAAATTAATACTTTATGTTAGCACTTCAACTCATTTTTGCTGAAAATAGAAGAGAGTATTCAGCTGTAAATAAGGACAGAATTTTATTGAGAAAATAATCTCAACATCGGCATACATCAGATACAGACAGTTATGGATGCAAATGAGGTCTTTAAATTGTTTAAATAACAGTAATTAAAACTGCAAATTATGTTCCATTAAGCCACGTGACTATCAACTCAGGAATATATAATTATATGCTAAAAAAAAAAGAGATTACCAGTGAAAGCACACAATTAAAATATAAGAATGCTTTACGATTTATTTAAAGAGCAGCCAGCTGAGACAGTTGTTAAGGATGCATTCAAGTCGCTATATTTTTGTGAGACAACTGATGAAGTTTACAGCTATAGAGGATCACATGATGCACATTGAAAACATGTATAAAAACTAAATAAGGTAAATAAAAAATTAGTACCACAACATTGATCAGAGGAATTAAAGGTGAAATGAGTGTTAGCCGAAGAGTTTCTTGGTACACAATGTCATCAGCAGTAAGGACAAAGAGGCATTGAAGATTACAACAGGCAATATACAGTTGGAAATTGGAGAAAAAAAACATAGTATCAACCATTGTTAATGTTTGCCCTTGGAACTAATAAATGTGATTTCAGAGGCAAGCAGTCCAGGAGCAATTACAAAATTTTTAAAAACCTATGGGATAGTGTAAATTAATGAGATTGTTAGTTGAGGTATACTTTCTCTGGTGAGCACTGAAATTTTAATTTATTTCCAATATGATGCCACTCCTGTGGGTTAATATTGCTCTTGGTCTACAATTGGAGATGGGTTACACATGGAAACATACAGTCAATGAGATTGTCCATGATCTCAACTAAATTAGCCACAGTAAGTATTAACGACATTAGTCCACAAAATTCTAGCTTTATTCTATTGCTAATGAACGTAAATACCTTTGAGATTAAGTGACCCTCCTCTCATCATTCACTTAATTGGCTCCCATTCCATTAGGTATAACTGGCTAGAGTGATGGAAATCATGTGAAAATAATATGCAGATTCCTCCCATATATTCTTTCTGTATCTCGCAAAGTATGGCCTATTGCCACAGACAAAGGACAATGTGGGATGGATTGGTCAAGAGGGAAGGAAGGAGAGGAAGTTTCTATAGTAGCTTTAAATTAATTTTAACAGTGCTTGTAGTATTCAACTATAGAGTTGGTCATACTAACACCTTTTTGGTAACAAGATTTATTTACAGACAAAATCGAATATGGTGACAATTTAACCAAAGAAGATATATGGAACACCAGCAAAAAGTATCCATCACAGAACGAAAAGAGTAATCATTGTATATTAAGTTTGACCTTCTCGTAAATATGTTTAACATTTTTTGGTGAAAACTGTGACAGGCTATTATTTGTAATTTAATCTTAAATTTTTTAGAGAAAATAGATGGTTTTAAAGTCAACCAAGAGTAAAGATCTGTTCTTTCACTAAAAATTGATGATAGCTCTATCTTCATAGGAAAGGAATGTCTCATTTTTGGAAGCTAGAATACAATTCTTATGCTAAAGACATTAAAAGAAAGAGCTGAAAGAACTGCTAAGGCAAGAATATCATTGGTTAGTAACTGTGGAGCAACATTAGCAGTTTTAAAAAATAAATGAAACGGAGGAAATATCTATAATAGTTTTTGTATGTGTAAATGTCAAACTTACATATTTTTTTTTAACTTATGGCTTTACGCCTCATCGACGTCAAGGTCATTAGTGGTGGGATAGGACTGGGGGGGAAGGAATTCGGCCATGGCCTTTTGAAGGAAGCATTCACCTGGAGTGATTTGTGGAAACCATGGAATACCCAAATCTGGATGCCCAGACAGGGATTTGAACCACCATCCTCCCGAATGCGAGGCCAGAGTGTTAACCACTCACCCACCATGCTCGGTTCAAACTTACAATAAATATTAGTACAACCACAAAATATTTAGTTTTGTCACTGAATTAATTATTCAGTCAGCTAAAACCAATTGCTGCTTTTTCATAACTAATAGTTATTTCATAGTTAACTTAGTATGGCTAATGTTATCCACAAGAAATGTGTATTATGTCTTAATATATTTATTACTCTTCTTACATAGATTCTAGCTGTGGAAGGACCTCTATGATATCATGATTATATATATATATTAATCATATTGAAAACCTATTGCATCTTACCAAAAAAATTAAACATTAAAATGTACAACTTGTGAGGGAAAAGACCAGATACCAGGGTGCGTATCGGCTTGTCCACCTAAACAGGAGTACCTTCAAATACTGAGAAAAGTCAAAGAAATGTTCTGAAACAGTGAATTACCTTCGGAAAATTGCTAACTGTACGATAAAGATGGCCGCCACTTACATAATTAACCCTATGTAAGGAGGGTACTAATTTAGAAATGAAAATTGTTGAAGTCCATGTCACGAAAAATATATATTCTGAAAATTCCACAAAGTACAGTAAATGTCAGTTAGCTAACGCATCAGACTAAACGTCACACGAAAGATCACAAGTAATGAAGCAGAACAGAAACACCTAACGCCGATTGGAAAATAAAAGTTCTTATACTGAAGTATCACATATCTAACAAAAGTTCAGTTTTCCAAAGATGGCCTCCCTGACCAGCGCCACCACTGCTTCTGGTGAGCAACTGTACCCATCGGCCCTTGCGCGACTCAGTGCGGAATTCGCTTGGCGAGCGATACAAACTACTCCCACCGTGGTCTTCCAAATACTGTGTAAAATGGCCGGTCACGGACTTCCCTTTATCAAAAATGCCTAGAAACTGCGCGAATACAAAGGTGTTCAAAATTTTTGTGTTCACGGAGGGCTCTCAGAAAATCACAATGTGTAGAGCGAGTTTCAAAAAGTGTGTTGTTTTCTGTGTGTTTTCTCTCTTAGTGCCTTCAAATCAGTGTTAAACAATTATTAAGTTGGTGGAATAGGACAGCTAACCGACTCTGGGAAGCTTCCGGAAAAGGGACCATGCTGATTTTCCGAATATCGGGTTTAAACTATTGCCAAACTGTTCTTACGAGCCTGCTGATTCAGAAAGGTAAAAATCTTTCAAATCGGTTGAGTGGTTCAAAAGTTATTAATTTTTCTAAAATTGGTGCTTTTTCAACTTTACACAATTTTGCTATTTTTTTATTTACATCTTGTATGGCCCGGATACTATTTTTAAAACCTTTCTTTAATTTATTTAAGTGGTTTCCAAATGTTTTTAGCTCCTAAAATATGTTTGCCGATCCAAAATTCTATTTAAAAGTTGGCTGTAATTGCGTCGTAGATTTACGATTTTCAACTTATTTATATCTTTTGTTCAACGGTTGACAGCTATTTGAAACTTAAAGAATATTAATGTGAATGTTATTTGGTGTTATTAATTCTACTTTTAAGGCTCGGAAATTACTTAACTGGATTGAAATCTATTATTGAAGTCGGCACATGTAAGATTTATTTTAAAAGTCATATTTACTGTTTTAAAATCTATCTGAAACTACAAGTTATTGTTGAATTATACTTTTAACGGTAGAATTATTATTATAAAAGTGCTTTACAGTGGCAAGATGTGTGCAATATTAGTGATATGGTTGCTTAACCAAATCTGTTTACCTGCAATTTTGGATACTTATGGATTACGCAAATTTCGGTAAGTTTACAAGTGCTGTTTTATTGGGAACTATTTCTTTATTATTATTGGAACCTGTTTATCTACGTTTATTGCTTTAATGTGTTGTGGATTCAGTTTTAATCTGCAGTATCTTGTATCAATGTTAACCCCAATTCCCGTCGGTTTTTAACTAACTATTGAAAATACAAATAGTAAGGTAGCTTACAAACTCAATTTTGCAGAAGTCATATTAGTTGCAATTAACTGATTTGTACATTTTTCTGCAGTTCTTACCTTCGACTGTTCCCTCCACTAACAAATTAACCAATCCAGCATGTCTCAAAATATGAGCTAACAACATGACTCTTCTTTCAGCAAGCTTCTTCCACAAACTTCTTTCCTCACCCATTATTTCCAAAACTCGTTTGTTTCATACTTTGTCTGTCCATTTAATTTTCAGCATTCTTCTGTAGCACCACATTTCAAATGCTTCAATTTTATTTCTTTCTGGTATTCCTAAAGTCCACGTTTCGCTACCATAAAGTGCTGTAATATACAAGTAAAGTTTTAAAAAGTTCTAATTCCTAGATCAATATTTGAAACCAAAAGATTTCTCTTTTTCATGAAGGCTCTTTTTGCTAATACTATTCTGCTTTTAACATCATTCTTGCTTCAGCCATCGGTTGTAATTTTGCTTCCCAAGTAGCAGAATTCACTTTCCTCTCCTATTGCATCCGATCCTATTTTTATATTTAATCTACTAGTATTGGTACCATTTCTGCTACATTTCACCACTTTTGTCTTGCTTTGATTTATATTCAGTCCAAAATCATCCTTCAGTATTTTGTTCATGTTACTCAGTAACTTCTCAATATCCTCAGCTCGTTCTGCCAACAAGACAATGTCATCAACAAATCGTAGCATACTGATTTTTTCTCCCTGAAAACTTATGCCAAATGAAAATTTTTCTTTTATTTCCTTTATTGTTTGTTCTACAAACAAGTTAAATATTAACGGGGATAGACACCAACCTTGTCTCATACCCTTTCTAACTGATGCATGTCTCTCATGGTTCTCTAGTTTTATTATAGCTACTTGATTTTTATATAATTTATAAAGTATTCTTCTATCTCGATGTTTTAGACCTGATTTTTTTAAAATTTTGAACATCTTGTCCCACCTAACAATATCAAAAACGTTTTCTAAATAAACAAACGCCAAAAAAGTTTTTTTTCCCTTGATCTGCCCTTCGAGTAATAATCTTAAAGCCAGAATTGCTACCCTCATACCAGTATATTTCCAAAATAAAACTGATCTTCACCTACTTACTATCTTTTCTATTATCCTTTCCAGTCTTCTGTATATTATTCTGGTCAGTAAATTTAAAGCATGTGATGTTAGACTAATGGTGTGATAATTCTCACATTTGTCGGCTTGTGCTTCCTTCGGGAGTGTGAAAATAATATTTTTCTTAAAAACAGTTGGAATTGCTCCTGTTTCATAATTTTTTGATATCAGCTTGAATAATCTTTCAATTCCTTCTTCTTCTAGGGATTTAAGATGTTCTGCAGGGGTCTCATCAATTCCAACCGCCATTTTTTTTTTTTTTTCAAGTCAATCAGAGCTCTATTAAATTCTGTCCTCAAAACAGAATCTCCTAAATCATCAATGTCGACATCGCTTTCCTTTTCCATTACACTATTGTTCAAGTCGTCCCCATCATAAAGTTTTTTAATGTATTCCTTCCATCGGTTAGCTCTAACATCTGAGCTTAAAAGAGGTTTTCCATCGGCAGCTTTAATGTTTACACCTCTTTTCTTCATTTCTCCAAAATTCTGTTTGATCTTCCTGTAGGCAGCATCTACTTTACCTATGACCATTTCCTTTCCTACTTCTTCACGCTTTTCTTGTAGCCATTTTTCTTTTGCTTTTTTTGCATTTCCTATTTATTTGATTTCTAAATTGCCTGTATTGCTCTCTTCCTGCTTCATCCTGAGCATTTCTGTGCTTTCTCGTCTGATCCATCAGTTTCAAAATTTCCTCTGTGATCCAAGGTTTTCGGGCAGCTTGTTCCCTAAAACCTAATGTTTCTTTACCAGCTTTCATTATTTCGGTCTTTAATGCATTCCATTCGTCCTCAGTAGAGCTACTTTCCGAATTACTTCTTAGACATAAGACTACCATTCCTGCAAATTTTCCTCTCGTACTAGATTGTTTCAGTTTATTCACTTCCAGTCTGTTCTGCTTATACTGCTTCCTTATTCGCTTTTATTTCAGCCTGCATTCCATTACTATCAAATTATGGTCAGAGTCTATGTCTGCTCCTGGGTACGCTTTACAGTCTAGAAATTGATTCCTGAATCTCTGTTTGACCATGATATAATCTAGCTGATATCTGCCTGTATCCCCAGGACATTTCCAGGTGTATATCCTTCTTGCATGGTTCTTAAACAGTGTGTTTGTCACAACTAGCTTATATCTTTCAAAAATTCTAACAACCTGCTTCCTCGCTCATTTCTTTCTCCAAGACCAAAACTTCCTACAATATTCCCCTCTTTTCCTTCTCCCACTATCACATTCCAATCACCCATGATTATTAGATTTTTCTCCCCCTTCACATATTGGATTAATTCTTCAATTTTGGTGTATATTTTCTCTATTTCTTCATCATCTTCCTAAGATGTTGGCATATACATTTGTACTAACGTGGTTGGGGCGGGCTTAGTTTCTAACCTCATCAAAATAATCCTGTCACTAAACTGTTCATAATAACTCACCCATTTCACTACTCTCTTATTCAATACAAATCCTACACCAGTGACCCCACTGACTGCATGTGTGCTAATTATCCTGTGTTCCCCAGATCAAAAATCCTGTACGTCCTTCCATTCAATCTCACTAACCCCAACAACATCTAACTCTTTTTAAGTTTTCTAACCTAACTGCTCTATTCAGACTTTTAACATTCCACGCTCCGACTCGTAGAATGTTTCTATCCATTCTGATGACTCCTCCCTGAGCAGTCCCCACCTGGAGATCCGATTGGGGAACTATTTTACCGCCGGGATATTTTACCCAGGAAGAAGCCATCATGATATATGTAATTTGAGAGGATTACATGTCCTCGGGATACCCTTTGGGTCTTTAATGCAGTGGTTTTCCGTTGACTTCTGCATCCCCATGCTGTTGATCATTTCAGATTCATCCAACTTTTGGGGCTGTTTCCAACCCCAAGGGCAAGAGGGTGCCATGTACCACTCCCCGCTCTTCCGCCCACCTTTCGGAAGCTGTTGGCAAGCTGTGGGTGATTCCTTATACCGGGAATCTTCAGTCGCCAGAGCCTCGTCCATGCAAACAGGGTGCACCACGTGAAGGAGAGGTTGACATTTGGTTGGAAATGGCTAATATAGTCTCTCCCAAACCCTTACACCCCATTCTTGGATTACAATAAGACAAAATCTCAGTTTTACTTTAGATACATGTTTATTATTTAATAACTATTTTACACTTTTAGGAAGTTTATTAAGCAGATGTGTCCCAGAATAATTATGTCCATTGTGTACTAATGACATTTGAATTTTGTACAAGTTATTTTTGTTTCTTGTATTGAAACTGTGTACCCGTGGATTTGAGGTAAACAAGTTAAATCATTTTATGACAAAGCACATGAGAGAATATACATACTGTAAAGTCACTGTAAGAATATTGAGCTTTTTAAAGAGTTGCCTGCAAGAAGTTCTCTGATTTATCTTGCACAGTACTCTAATAACTATTTTCTGAACTCTTAAAACTTGTTTACTTCGTGAAGAACTTGGTTTTAATTCCAGATATTCTGTTAAAGTTTTCTTACTGCAAAGAAGGCACTGTTTAGCTTCTGCAGTAGTAATGTGATATATTCTTGTCAACCGAGTTTCTCGTCTACTTGAATGCCAAAGAATTTTATAGTCTTTGTATCTAAGTTCATGGTTTTTATATAATTTACATATAAATAATGATGTACATAGTTTTTTTTTAGGGAGAGGGGGAAGTGGGGGAATCTAATGTAATGTGTTTTATAAAAATCTAATTTTAATGAGTTTGCCTTATACCAGTTTGCTACTTCACTGGGTACTTCATTTGCGTTTGATTCCAAAATACTGTTTAGCAATTTGTTTAGTCATGTTAATGTTATATACAAATAAAACACAAATTGCCTTGTTGGATAAGTATCCAGAAAGATCGCTTATGTACAATAAAGACAGAAGGGGTCCTAGGACAGAGTCTTGTGGAATGCTACACTGCGTTTTCTCCCAGCCTGATGAAGCATCTTCATTGATTTTTGAATCATAAAAGGAAACTTTTTGCATTCATTTTCATGTATGAATGAAACTATTTAGCTTCAGTTCCATGTTTACCAATCTGATAGGTTTTTTTTTTAATACTAATTCTTGGATAACACAGTTTTTACAATATCACCAAAAAATTTCTACACGATACATTTCATCATTCAGATCCTCAAATACATTATTTAAAAAAATGATATGCAGTCACAGCTGTGGACGAACCTTTTTGAAATCTAAATTGTGAAGTAGTAAGAATATTATAGTGTAAATTACTCTATGCTACAAGACTTTTTCAAAAATCTTTCGAAACTACTTGCCACAGTCCTTATGAGTGTCACAGAATTGCTACATAGATTGTGCTGGCATTGTCCGGCAGACAGAGGACATATGTTCAGAACGAATTTATTGACGAACATCTTCTTTCATATACGAGTGCAATATAATACCTCCGCCAACAACCTATTTAGGTCACAGGACAGGAGAGACAAGATTAGATAAATAAGTTGCTGTACCGATACATCCACATATTCTTTATTCACTCATGGCACTCAGAAACATAGTAGAGATTAGTTTTCGTGCACCCACAATTTTTATGAATTGCAGAGTATGGAAGTAGAAGTCTCAACAAACTTCAAGCCAGGAGGGTTTTATGAAGCCTCTGCAGCTTTGTTGCCTTCAACTTTGTAAATAATGGGTTTCGTTTACCCGTCTGTTCTGTATTAAAAATCACCTCTCTGCAATGCTTCGTCCTCCATTATTATATAACTTTTCCTGTTCTCCATAAAGAACGTTATAATCAGAGATGATTTTGTTACAAAAATGATTTTGCACCTAAATCATGGGAAAGAGACAAATCCAATATGACACTCTGAAACTAATATACACCATTATTTGTAAGGGGAAACATTATCGCTGTCAGTAAAATTTTCGAACTGTAATGACCTAAACAGTTACAGAGTAACATCAATAACAAATTACTATAGTACAGAAATCTCTAAACCAGAATTTAAGTACCAAACGAAGGTTGCAAGGTCCCAATCATACTAATGGCAAACTTTGAAAATTCACAAAAATCTGGAAAATATATGCTGTGCAAAAAAGGTATTAAGTTTGCTATGGCTTTCTGTAAACTATTAATTATTACAACAGATATCAAACCACATCATTATCGATGGTCAAGGCCATGAACTTTTTGAGAACACCTTCATATCCTATTGAAAAATAGGATAGACAGTAGCTTACAATCAGAGTGCCAGAGGCATTATAATTAGACTACTAGCAGTCAATAACAGGAGTAGTACAGCATGATGTTATTCATTGCTGATGTCATTCCTTACAGTGATTAACTCACTAGACTGGCATTACCACATCATACGTTTTCTTAATCTGACCAAGATCAATGCACAGTGGTTTGTTAATGCTGATACATTTCCCATTTCTGCATAAGAATTCACTTAAATGCAGTCCCTGAACTTCCATCTAGAATAACTTCAAGGATCATGACGGTTAAAAACCTAAAACAATTTTGAGCTGAATTAACATATGGAGACGATAGCATTTATCAACTAATGTGACCTTCAGGTTATTTCAGTTTGATACAAAAAATTGTAACTTATATGAAAGTACAAAAAGTTCCGATGTAATATGTATGACGAACAAGCAAAGCTCAATAACCCACAGACCAATTATCTATTACAAAAAGCACTGAATCTGATGAAATGCTTGGAGGTAATAATACCGAATACTACGACTAGATACTGCATTTTTGCTGCAAACCATGTCAAACATAGCTCTATAATTTGTAGACTAGCAATGAAGATACAGTGTCTACCTACAAAAGAAACAATTCTGGACTTATTGATAAGTCATAGTTAGCACAATATATATTGTCAAGAAAAACAAAATTTTGTGACTTTCACCCACACTAGTGCAAAAATGGTGGCAGGAGAGGAAGGTGCAATATCAAATGCTATACAAGGATAAATGGCAACAACTTTAAATATAGGTATTGTTCACCAGCAAATTCAATACTGCTGTTTCATCTTCCCTTCTATTAATATTCTCTTTATTTTGTAATTGTTTATTACACTCCATATATTACTCTTCTCCAAGATAATTTCATTTCCACAAATATTTAATAACACATCTCCGTCAGCGATTGAATCTTTTTACTAAACACAGAACAACATGTCTCACTGTTTTCTATCCTTAGCATATTTATCAATAAGCAGTTTTAATTTCTCTATTCGGTTTTGTGAATTAGTTATTGCAAAAATATTTTTGCACTTTTACTATGCCTGATCATAAAAGTTCAAATTTCCTATATATTTAGACACTTGAATTCCGTTTCTCATTCAGCCCTTATACAGAACATGCCAATGAATGAAATAAATATTATAACCCCTTATATCTTGCCAAAACCAAGAATTACATGCTATTTGCTATTTTCATACGCTTAACCCTGAAACAACACATTTCCTTGGCTATCCAGCATTCTTTGAGTTTCATTTTCATTTATAAAATTCTCCGACGTGTCAACACTGAATAAATACAACACACACAGGTCATTCTTCGAAAAATAAATCTTTGGAGGCTATAGAAATATTATATGATTGCTAGTCCCTTTCACAGCAACTCAGTACCACCCAAACTAATTTTACTTACCGTAGCCACATTGCAGTCAACCCATATTTTTGATATTCCACTCTCTCCTATCCAAGAACAGGCAGACTTGTCAAATTTCAGTTTTCTTCTTTCCCCTCTCCTTGAATATCAATCCTCTTTTGCCCAAGAACCTCACTCTCACCCAGTTCCAATTTCAGTCATATTCTGTGATATTCTTCCATACTCTTGGTTGACACTGTGCCACAATGGTGAGGCTGAAGTACTTAAAAAGTGTCCAATACTAACAGCAAAGTGGTAATCTGGTCACCTTTGTCTGAAAAACAAAAATTGTACCTTTATCCATTTATATTCAAAAAATGTGGTACTTTTGGGCAATTAAGCTAAAACCCTAAATCTCCCCTTCAAACTAAACACATTTTTTCTGGTGGCTCCCCACTTTAGTAAACCCTGTTTGAGAATGAAGAACAGCTGGGTAAGCCATTGCGTTCTGTAATGAGTTAATTGGACCCCATTCTATAGGCTTTTCAGCTTTTGGTAACATCCAAACAGCAAGAGG
The DNA here is from genome assembly GCA_031002005.1 of Vandiemenella viatica. Taxonomy (NCBI): domain Eukaryota; kingdom Metazoa; phylum Arthropoda; class Insecta; order Orthoptera; family Morabidae; genus Vandiemenella; species Vandiemenella viatica. The sequence goes on from CM061921.1 coordinate 114,059,142, forward strand.
AGAAATGTAGAGAAAGCAGGAACCCTAACATCCAAAAGAAATGTTTGGCTAAGAAAATCTTAATCTGGCATGAAAAGTGATAAGGCTGAGTTATCCTAAAACAAATGAAAAACCAAATAGCATGTTAGCTTACTACCAGAAACTGACAAGTCTTCAGGAAAAGGAAAATTTCGGCCCTCTTCACACTACACAATTCCGAGGCTATGCGAAGGTTACTTGAGTATCTTGAAAGTACCTAGTAAATCACTTCCAATCAGGGGCGGATCCATTGGGGGGGGGGGGCTACGGGGCTCAAGCCGCCCCCCCAAAAGTATCTAGGTCCACCTCCTACATTGTAATTTTGGAGACCTTTTTTTTTTAGCTCTACGAATTCGAAACCCAAGGAGACTCAAGCCGCCCCCCCCCCCCAAGCCAAAATCCACTGAAGCCAAGGCCTCCAACCAAAAATCCACTCAAGCCAAGCCCCTCCCAAACCAAAATCCTGGATCCGCCCCTGCTTCCAATGTTGTGTAATGAGGCACGAATGGTGCCACTCCCAGGAGATGCATATCCTACCAGTCTCACCCGACTTGCAAGGAAGTAGGACGGTAGTCTCATCTCTTGGTAATCTTGTGAAACATGGTGGATGAACACGCGTTTAACATCAAGTTTTTGGGTGAAATTGAGAAAAGAGTATGTGTAATTAGTATCCAGTAATCTTCTTTATCATTTGAAACTATTTTAAACAGATTTTAGTTAACAGTTGGCTTTAATAGAGTGTTATGTACGATTTTGAAAATGCTATACTGTTACTTGTACTTATAGTTAGGGGTAGCACAATATTATTCAGTTCAAAATGTGGAGGAAACAATCAGTCTTTGTCATATAGTTAGTTTAAATAGTTATCAAGCAATATTAATCAACAACAAGTATTTTTATAGTAATCAGTCATATGTATATGTGAAAGAATCAATGAACAGTTTTAAATTTATGTTTTGTGACTCACCATTTGTACAGAAACAACCTATCATTTGATCGATAAATTCAGGAAATTATAATTATGTACAGTAGAACTCCAACTATCCAAACTCTGACTATCCGAATCGCTTAAGGCAATCACATTAAGACGTGCGTGGAACAAGTTGAAAGGCCTATCCACTGAAGAAGAGAAAGAAAAGGAGAAAAAGGAAAAAAGAAGCTCAAGAAAAGGAAAGGAAAGAGACAGGAGAAGATGGAGATGACGTGTCACTTGAGGAATTCAGAAACATTCTTCGGAAAATTCCTGGATGTTCAGAAGTTAGTGCTGAAGATTTAGGATACTGGGTGGTGTGTGATTCGTCAGACCCTGGGTATGAAATTCTAAATGATGAAGAACTTATTGAAAGTGTGAGAGAAGAATGTGTTGAGGAAGAAGATGACCTTAACGTCGAAGTTGAATCAGACACGGGACCATCAGCTAGTCAAGCATTTGCCGGCCTTGAAGTGGATGGAGCGTCAGCCCAAGTGTGACCACATGCAACTTCTCACATGCACTACGGATTAATACAGTCAAACAGCTTACTTTGACGGAGATGTTCCGCAAGCAATTACAGTACTTATTTACAGTACGGTACATACATACTGTTCTAATGTACAGCACTTTTAAGTGCGCTTAACATGTAAAAGTGTTGCCTTTTAATTTAATTAATTAAAAACTCTTTTTCTTTTAAAATTTTCAACATATATACAGTAATTAATTAAAATAGACCTTTTTTAAAAAAATCCAATTATCCGAATTTTTTACTATCCGAATGGGGTAAGGTCTTAATTGATTTGGATAATTGGAGTTCTACTGTACTGTGAGAGAATGATTTCTTCTATAGCAAATATCGACCCTTGTTGGGCATTTAATTAAGTAACACCAAGTTTATTTTTCATTAGTTTTTATTAATAGTTTTAACTTCAAAATTTCATAAGTGATCAAAATCTTTTCTTAAATCTGTTTATTTTCCTACTCTACATTATGTTTTTCCCCTCTTTTTCCTTGTATTTATGAATTAAGAATAGCAACACATTCTTTGAATTTTTCTTTTTCTATAATAGTTGTGGTAAGAATAAACAATAATAACATCACTTCACATGAAGAATCCACAACAGGGATGGTTATTAGACTAACGCTCACCATGGCTAGAGGCAGACTGAAGAGACTACCACATCACGGTATCCTCAGTGTGTGTTATCGTAATCACAGGCAATTCAAATTGACGATACTCAAGTATCAGTAGCGTCGCTTCGGAATTGTACACACTACTTCATCCTCTTGGTCCACCCTGCTGGAAGACTCCATACTCCATTGTTTCAATAGGTGAAAAAAATTAAGATCAATTCCTATTTAAACAGTACTCTAAAAAGGTCTTCACAAAAATGCACTTTCTTTCTTAAAAATGGAGCGTCTCCAAATTTACACTTACATCAAACTGTTTATCTATTTTTTTATTTTTTTATCTGCTTAACGTCTCTCTAACAGCGAGGTCTTTAGAGACGGGGGGCAAGGAATGGGAAGGAATTCGGCCATGGCCTTTTGAAGGAAGCATCCCGGCATTTGCCTGGAGTGATTTGGGAAACCATGGAAACCCCAAATCTGGATGCCCGGACGGGGATTCGAACCGCCATCCTCCCGAATGCGAGGCCAGAACGCTAGCCGTTACACCACCACGCTCGGTATGTTTATCTAGCTCAAACTTTTGCAATGCTGAGATTACTAGAGACCACAACTCCACAAGGAATTGGCCACATAATACCATTGTAGTCAAATGCAAAACATCGTTACAAATACTTTCCGAAGCAGTTTTAGCAGTGTCATACTGGTCCATTACTGCTTGAAAATAATGGTCCAGTATGTATTACAAAGTAAATACTGCAGTAGAAATCCAATTATCTGAATCAATTGGGACCGGACCCCATTTGGATAATAAAAATTCGAATAATTGGATTTTTTTCCGAAAAAGGGTCTATTTTAACTAATTATTGTATGTATGTTGAAAATGGGAGAAAAAAATTATTTTAAAGAAAAACAACTTTTAATTAATTAAATGAAAAGGCAACACTTTTACATGTTAAGTGTACTTACAAGTGCCGTACAGTTTGTAGGTACTGTACTGTAAATAAAAGTCATAGCTTGCTGAACGTATCGGTCAGAGTAAGCTGTTTGTATTCATCCGTTTTTGGGCAGCCAAGTCACGCATTCGCTTGACAGTGAGAAGTTGCATGTGGTCACACTCGGGCTGATGCTCCATCCACTTCAACCCAGTTTCAAGGCCGGAAAATGCTTTACTAGCGGATGGTTCCGTGTCTGCTTCAACATTTTCTTCTCTCACACTTTCAATAAGTCATCATCGTACAGAATTTCATACCTAGGGTCTGACGAATCTATATCTTCCGCACTAACTTCTGAACATCCAGGAATTTTCAAAAGAATTTTTCTGAATTGCTCAAGTAACATGTCATCCCCATCTTCTCCTGTCTCTTCCCTTTCTTTTTCTTGAGCTTCTTTCTTCCTTTTTCTCCTTTTCCTTCTCTTCTTCAGTTGGTATGCCTTCCAACTTGTTCCACGCACATCTTAATGCGACTGACTTATCCAAGCTCCAAACTTTCGCCACCATATAAGCGCAATCACTCAAATTTATTTTTTTGTGGTTAGCCAACACTCAGGGCCGGCGTTAGGGGGGGTTAAGCGGGGCAAAAGTACCCGGGGCTCGGGCCACCAAAGGGGACCCGCCGGCCTGGGTGCCTAAATAAATAGAAACCAAACACAAATTTTAAATTCTGCACCAATAATTTTAAACATTTTTGTATTAAAATTTTGAGTTATCCAAAAAACCAAAGTGTAAAGTAAAAATATTTTCGGGGGGGGGGGGGGGGGAAGCGGGTCTAAGATCGCTTACCCGGGGCCCGAGAATCGTAGCGCCGGCCCTGCCAACACTCCTTCTTTTTCTTCAACCTCCACTAAAAGTTGCATTCTGTAATGGCATTTCATGGTTTCGATAACAGACTAGTCCATTGGTTGCAACAAGCTTATGACGTCTGGCGGTAAAAGATTGTTTTAAACTGGCCATTCCCACTTTCCAACAATTCTTTGGTGGGATGAGTTGTTGCATTATCAACAGCCAAAACCACTTTACTGCCTTCTTTTCCAAGAGATTTTTGGTGCTTTTCCACTTCAGGGATGAAAACTTCGCCGTGCCACATGGTAAACAATGCTGCAGTCATCCAAGCTTTGGGTTGGTTTTTATAAAAGAGGGGAAACTTTTTCACAGCACGTTTCCATCTTAATTAAAAAAGCGATTTGGATATTCAGTGATTCGGATAGTCGGTGTTCGGATAATTGGAGTTCAACTGTACTAAAAAATAATACACGATGTGGTTGACACTGCAGTATTACTATTATTATTACTCCACGATTCGCTAAAAGTTAGTGGTGAAGGGTGCACTGAACCTATCCTAATATGTAACCATTTGCATAGGAAGGGATATGGCAGGAGGAATATTATGACATCATTAGTCAATGAGGAGCAATGCTGTTGTAGCAAAATCATCGTCTCCAGTAGACCCACCAACCTTTGCAGCATAAAATTTTGGCAAACCACATTTTTCCACTTCTGTCAAAATCCACACCATTCTTCTGAAGATGACATCCTTTACTTCCTGGACTGAATCAAGTAGACATTCATTTACATCCCTGCTTTCACACAATTTCTTTGGTAACATTGATATCTCCTCCATTCACACTAGCTTCTAATACTGTTAAGATCTCAGAGCCTTCAATAATTTTCTTTATCAAAGTTTCCCCAAACATCTAAACACTGCTTTCTTCTCTTATATCCTATGTCAGCATGTCGAAATACCACTTCTACTTCCAGTAATCAATGTACATCCTGCTCTGTGTTATCGCCATACTGAATAAATTATTTTTAATATTAGCAGCATGTGTCTACACAGTATAAATAATGGGTCTACTGGAGATCGCGATTCCGCTACAACAACATTCAGTAATATCGTTGGAAAACTGCTGTAGTCAGCCACAAGACGTATTATTTTAAAGCAGTAATTCCGTTGTAATAAAGCCTGGAATAATATTTTCAAGCAGAAATTAGTTTGTAATACAGCCTGGACCTGCATGAAACCATTAAATGTACTTCGGAAAGAATTTCTGCTGGAGTCTTGCGTTTGACCATTTCAGTATTATGATGACAACTGCTGGTGGAATCGCGATCTCCAGTAATCCCTAAATAATTATAAAGTGGTATCATATGAACCATCATACCTGGACAAAGTAGTTGTTAAACCCCTTGTGCAACTTAGACACATAGATTACAACTTACCAGTCTTGGTTCACTAGGGAGGGCCAAGCTTTATATTCCAGAATTCCTTGAACAAGTACCATCTTCTAAATTTCATCTTAACGTACAAGTATATACACACACTTAAGTATCATTCTTCACCAAAAATATGAAGTTCCTTTGTATGCAGAAGTTTGAACAACAGTAATGTTCTAAACCTTATAATGGGGTAACTGACCCATCATTTGAGAGACTACATGGAATACTGGTTCTAATGGATGTCATAATACTGCTAGAACAACTTTCCACCATGTAAGATAATGACATCATAAATCTGTGGCAGTTGTAGCATAACGAATCCCAAAAGAAAAAAAAAATACTATAGGTTATTCTGAGAAGAGTTAATTGTCATGGGAACAAAAGAGTAACAAAAAACCAAGCGAGCGAGGTATAACGTTAGTGTGTGTATGAGTTGATGCTAGTCAGACAGTTACTGCTAACAAAGGACCTTGTATCTTCGGATACCTGACTTTTGAATGCAACTTGAATAAATGACAAGGAACAATATGGAAGTTTTTTTTACTTATGACTTTACATCTCGTTGACGTCGAGGTCACTGGAGGCAGAATGGGACTGGGGACTAGGAATGGGAAGGAATTCGGCCATGGCCTTTGAGGGAAGCATCCTGGCATTCGCCTGGAGTAATTTGGGGAAACCATGGAAAAACCAAATCTGGATGCCTGGACAGGGATTCGAACCGGCATCCTCCGAATGTGAGGCCAGAGCATTAACAACTCACCCACCATGCTCAGTGAAAGTTTGTTATTAATCAAATATAAAAGATTAAGGGGTGTAAGAGTTTGGGATAGGCTATATTAGAGCCTTTTCCAACCAAATGTCAACCTCTCCTTCACGTGGTGCACCCTATTTGCAGGGATGAGGCTCTGGTGACTGAAAGATTCCCGGTATAAGGAATCACCCACAGCTTTCCAACGGCCTCTGAAAGGAGGGCGGAAGAGCGGGGAGCGGTTCAGGGCACACTCTTGCCCTTGGGGTTGGAAACGGCCCATAAGGCTGATGAATCAGAAATGATTCAACGGCATGGGGATGCAGAAGGCAACGGGAAACCACTGCATTAAAGACCCAAAGGGTATCCCGAGGACATGTAATCCTCTCAAATTACATATATCATATGGCTTCTTCCTGGGTAAAATAGTCCCCCAATCGGATCTCCGGGTGGGGACTGCTCAGGGAGGAGTCATCAGAATGGATAGAAACATTCTACGAGTCGGAGCGTGGAATGTTAGAAGTCTGAATAGGGCAGGTAGGTTAGAAAACTTAAAAAGGGAACTGGAACAACTTAAGTCAGATGTTGTTGGGATTAGTGAGATTAAATGGAAGGATGCACAGGATTTCTGGTCTGGGGAACACAGGATAATTAGCACACAAGCTGTCAATGGAGTCACTGGTGTAGGATTTGTAATGAACAAGAAAGGTAGGGTGAGTTATTATGAACAGTTTAGTGACAGGATTATTTTGATGAGGTTAGAAACTAAGTCCGTCCCAACCACATTAGTAAAAGTGTATATGCCAACGTCACAGAAAGATGATGAAGAAATAGAAAAAATATATACCGAAATTGAAGAATTAATCCAATATGTGAAGGGGGAGAAAAATCTAATAATCATGGGTGATTGGAATGTGATAGTGGGAGAAGGAAAAGAGGGGAATATTGAAGGATGTTTTTGGTCTAGGAGAAAGAAATGAGCGAGGAAGCAGGTTGTTAGAATTAGTGAAAGATATAAGCTAGTTGTGACAAACACACTGTTTAAGAAACCATGCAAGAAGGATATACACCTGGAAACGTCCTGGGGATACAGGCAGATATCAGCTAGATTATATCATGGTCAAACAGAGATTCAGGAAGCAAGTTCTAGACTGTAAAGCGTACCCAGGAGCAGACATAGACTCTGACAATAATTTGATAATAATGGAGTGCAGCTGAAATTTAAGCGAATAAGGAAGCAGTATAAGCAGAAACAGACTGGAAGTGAATAAACCGAAAAAATCTAGTACAAGAGAAAAATTTGCAGAAGTGGTAGACTTGGGTCTAAGAAATAACTCTGAAAGGAGCTCAACCGAGGACGAATGGAATGCATTAAAGACCGAAATAATGAAAGCTGGTAAGAAACATTAGGCTTTAGGGAACAAGCTGCCCGAAAACCTTGGATAACAGAAGAAATTTTGGAGCTGATAAGTCAGAGGAGAAGGTACAAAAATGCTCAGGATGAAGCAGGAAGAGAGCAGTACAGGCAATTTAGAAATCAAATAAATATGGAATGAAAAATAGCAAAAGAAAAATGGCATACAAGCAAAGTGTGAAGAAGTAAAAAAGGAATGGTCGTAGGTAAAGTAGATGTTGCCTACAGAAAGATCAAACAGAATTTTGGAGAAATGAAGAAAAGAGGTCATGAACATTAAAGCTGCCGATGGGAATCCTCTTTTAAGCTCAGAGGATAGAGCTAACCGATGGAAAGAATACATTGAGAAACTGTATGTTGGGGACGACTTGAACAATAGTGTAATGGAAAAGGAAGGTGATGTCGACATTGATAACTTAGGAGATCCTGTTTTGAGGACAGAATTTGATAAAGCTCTGTTCAACTGCTTCACAGCATTCAATTTCTCTTCTCGTTACATATTATGTTTTTCTGCTGCCAAGATGTTTTACAAATGAATTCGTCTATTTAATGCTTCCTTTTCAATACTTAAATTTTCTAATCAGGGCGATAGTTGCTAACAAAACTGTGGTAAAGCTTAAATAGTGGCCTTGCAGACATACACTGGATATCTCTTGATTTGGCTGGTGACCGATTTATATTAGGTTTTTGGCTGTCACAAAGGAAGGCATTCTGTAGCAAAGTCTGCTGGTATTCAGATACCCAGAAAATGAGTGTGTCAGGATTTGCTGATTATTTTGAATTTTCCAATATTCACTAATGAACAAATTTCTGCACACTAGTAGAAGAAGATTTGTGACAGAGAACTGGCAACTAGAAGAAAGGGGTGATTTTTATGGTTTGAGATATCATTTGCATTGTTTATTTCAGCCCCATATCGATCTTCTGTGTATGTGTGCTATTGAGCCATACAGAGCCACAGTATTCAGCTGCAGAACAAACTAATCGCAAAGCAATTGACTGAAGAGTCTGACGAACCCCATGTAGTATCGCACAACTTTTGATTTTGTTCCTATGGCACTAATGACCCCACCGTTGACGCGCCCTTAAGCCCCAATAACAACAACAACATTTTTGCTCCTAGTGCCAAGTTTCACAGCTATGAGTGTTAAGCGATGTATGTATCACATGGTTCTATCCAGAGTGACTTCTAAATACATGGATATTTCTTATGGTTTAACATCTTGCCATTAAAATAAATTTGTAGCCCTCTGTTAGCCAGTTATAAAAGTGAAAGCATGTAAATTCTATCTCACTTTAATTGGGCTAAGTGACGTCGTCATGAGCCCGTCAGCAATGTATAGGCTGAGGAGCAGGGGATCTAGAGCTGAGTCTTGTTGGAGCCCATTACTCAATTTCAATTGTCAGGTTAATAGAAGATGTCAAATCGCTGTAGCACATTCTTTCACACTGAATATCATCATCATAATACTGCGGTAGTCAATCACAAGACATATTTCTGAACAGTACTTAGCTAATAATACACTTGGACCACTAGAACGGCCCAGGGTGGATTACAACCAAATTACTTCATGAAAAAAATACGGGTCATGGTGGTTCTGCGCAAAAGAATTTAGTCCAATTAAACCAGATACACAACAGTGAAATGTCATCATTACTGCAAAAATAACACAAACACTGTTGTTACAGGGATAATACCAACCTAAAGTGTTTTGTTTGCTCCCAGAGAGTGTGGTTAGGTTGAAAAGTGGTCTGGACCAGAAGAAAAAAGAAAATTCGGGTAATATCTAGATCGCGATACCGCTGCAACCACTTACCGCCTCGCGGTGTAAACACTTCTGGATGGCGAGAGTATGACGTCACTACGATGCTGAATGTGACGTATATGTTCTGCTCGCAGCTTTAAATGTCACTAACGGAAAGTAGTCCATCACTAATACGTCTTATATCGAGAAATCGTTAATTTTGCACCAGTAGTACAGGATTAAATTCATTTGCGATGAGGTTTTGATGCAGCCTGGACCACACTGAAACGTAACTATCAAACACCTTATTGCGGATACCTAATGTCGTATCTATCTTTGTTTACATCTTAATGCAGCCTGGACCAAAGTGAAACGTAACCGTTGCACATGATATTGCTGAAACCCAATTTCCAAATCGTATCTATCATTGTTAGTATGGTCCAGGCTGCATTTCAACCTAAACGCAAACGGTTATTGACGAAATCTTGTTTTCATAAATATTTTATTTCATATGAATGATTTTAATAGCAATTTCAGCCACACGACGAAATATAGAAGAACGGAATCAAATAGAAATCAAAGGAATTGTGACTAATAACGTTAACGCTAATGAACGATATCAATTATCAGTTTGGAAATTGGTACATATTATAATAATATTAATAATTGTGCAAATAATAATTTTCTTTAACTTTTTTAATCCGTAAATTTTTTTATTATTAGTAGTATTGGTTACGTTCTATGGCCTAACGTGAATTTCTCAAATCGATCGAAGGTTGAACACGTCACACACGGAAGCACAGTGACGTCATACTCTCTCCATCAGGAAGTGTTTACATCTGGAGGCGGTAAGTGGTTGCAGCGGTATCGCGATCTAGATATTACCCATGTAGGGATTAACCAACTTCTTAAGCAATTTGTATTAACTTTGCAGCATTGGCAGTATCTCATAGCCCTCATATATTTTTTTTTTTTTTTTATTCTTTTTCCTTCACAAAATGTCAGCGGGAGAATTGAAGAAGGCGACATATCGAAGCAGTTAATCCACAGTCCAAAAGGTTAGTGGCATTTTTTCATAGGTTGAGAAATTCCTGAGCATTGAGCTACCTATACATTTTTCTTAATGTCAATGCACAAGGAAGACACATGAGTAAATAATAAACATCAGATTCTTCAGTGAGAAATTTATAGTAGCATATAAACACTAAAAACAAATTTAAAAAATATCAACTCTTATTTACTACTGTCCAAAAAAAAATCCAAATCAGGAAATAACATAGAAAACACGTTCTCATAAACGAAAAACATGTTAACAAGTTGAGGAACGGTATTGGCAGCAAACAGGAATTAGTTATTAAAATATTGGTTTACACAATCGATCAAAACAGTGGGATGGTAGTGTGATATAATGTTGGTGAACTTGGTTTTAGATCGCGATACTGCTGCACCAATTTTCCACCACACAGAAAATAACTCAGCTATCAAACAATTATTGTATGGATTTTACGAAATTCTTCTTCTCATCTAGATTGCATTTAAACTTAACCACAATCACTAGGAAGAAAACAAGACAGTTTACCAAATATAATCCCTGTAGCACCCATAAAAATCTTGTGGTGGTAACGCTATCTAGAATTCAACCGAAAATGTTAGTACAGTCGACAAATTACAGAAAATTCTGTGCTTTAACGTCCAGACAGTATTTTTTTGCAAATCATAAAAATTAGCCGCACTCCAGCTGTTAACACTGCAGCATGACAGTGTTTAACTTCAAGCCAGAAACAACAATTTTGGAATTATTCTCAAAACATTTCTCACAATGACAATCGAAAAATTAAAGCATAATACATGTCATAAGTCTGTTCCCATTTTTCTCAACTTTCGCAAACATAAGTTAACACATTAAAATTTGCAATACCTGTACACAAAACTCCATTTCTTGATAACAAACTTTACATGTCAGAAAATAAGAAACACACACACACACTACCACAGATCAACCAACTTCCAGAAATATCAGAGACAAAATTAAAATTCTGTGTGTATATCGAACATGGAGGAAGGAATATATGGAGACGACGCAAGGGACCTTCGCCTCCATGATATCGAATATGTTGATTACAATAATATCCTTCCGCTTCATAGAGAAAAAATGATACGTAGACCAGTGTCAATAATTGAATGCAGGTTTTTAGCAATTATTAAATTTTGCCTTCAGTGCATAATCCACCGCTGCTTAACTGTAAGTAATTTAAAATTTGAAACGTGTATCAAAAATACTTTTTCGGAATTAATAGCGTTACAGAAAGCTACTGGTAATGGTAAATCAAAAAGTTAAAAATTTAAGAACTTCAAATCTAAAACATCGAGAAAGAAAGATTAAATACTAAAGAATCAAATAGGTATCAGAAAACTAAGGAATCACGAAATACAAGCGAAAGTGAAAAATGGTGTGAGACACATATCAGACAGAAACACTCAAAGCAATACAATCTGTAGATGACAGTACTTATATTGGCATACAAGAGTTATCATATTGAGAAATTTCTGAAAGGTTCGAACAAAATACTGCCGGGAGTATTTGAACTAAATATAAAACAAAGCGAGATAAACAACACACAAATGATAATAACAGTAGATTAAGATATTCTGAAACAATCAAGAGAACTCAGTTATTTAAAAACTAAAATTACAATCTACTGCCGAAACAAGAACGATCACAAAAGCAACACGGAAGTGGGTTGACAAGCGAACAAAATGAGACCATGGCGGAGAAGATGATTTCATAATCAGAGGTGGGAATAAGGTGGTCATAATAGGTTGACGTTTATACATACCAGGTGTTAAATAGAAGCAGTGTCGGATCTAGGGGGGTCAAACCGGGGCTCTTGCCCGGGCGACAACTTCAGGGGGCGCCAAAATCATGTGTTGGTGGCATCTTTTTATAAGCGCCAGGGCGAAATATTCATGTGCTGCCAACCCTTTTTTTTAGGTAAAGCGCTGTGGTATAATGACCGAACTTGAAAGGACGGAAAATTCATTGTTCTGTGACAGAGCGGCCTTAAAACAAAGCTCTATTCACGGAATGGAATTCATTCCGTCACTGTTAGCGGAAACTCCCGATATTCTTGGATTTATAAATTTTGCCATCTGATGTTCGCATTCTTGCAGCTGCGTTCGAGTGATTAGCCCAGTTTTGTTTTAATATATACTTTTGTGCTGAACGAGTTTAAATATTTATTACTGGAAACGAACCATTAACAGGTAAGGAAGAATCTATCGTTATCAAATATCTCAGCGTTTCTCATCCTTTGTCAATCCGAGGACCAGTAAAATGACAAAAAATTCGGATCATTAACTTATATGGGCCTTACTTCTTACCCCTGTATATATTATGAACCAAACCTATCAATTGTTATTAGCATATACCGCTGTTTCTCTAGACATAAACCTACAATAAAGAACTCATAAAACGTCGCTCTCCGAAAACGTGTTTAGGGAATAGGCTGTTAAGCAGCCACATCCTGAAAATACCAGTTTTTTGATGGTAGTTGAAATATTAATTGTTTTTAGAAAGTTTGGGTTACTAGCTTATTCTCGCTTACAATCTTCTGGTGGACGAGACGATATCCAAGATGGTCGACCAAACACCTTGCCCTATTGAATAATTTACCTGAAGTTGTCAACGCAATGGAGGATGGCTGCAGAATCTAAGTATTAATCCGCTCATGTTTTACATGATGTATTGGATTTTAAATTTATCTTCAAATTAACAATTTGAGCTAACCTTCTTCGAGAAATTAATACAGTAAACGTGGAAATACAAAAGGAGGACATAATCCTTTCGCGTTCTGTGTCACTAAGGAAAGGGCTTATTAAGATATTGCAAAGAAATGCGACTAAAGCCGATAAAATATTGGATCAAAGAATATGTACCTGTAGCACCAAAGTTGGGAATCGTTCCGATACTCAAAAGTAAAGGAATTTCCAAACGAAAGAGGCAACACGATGAAATCTGAGAGGACGAATCAAGAGCATTAGACCCCACACAACTGTTTTCTAAAGATATAAAAGTTGTATTTGACAGAATTTTAACAGAAATAGGAATAAGGGTAGAAAGTGCAATAAAACTAAATGAAAACTTTGCCTTCCTTGGTGGCCACACGTTAGTAAATATGTCCACAGAAGATCTCCAAAAAAATGGAGCCGTTCTAGCAAGCAGATACTCCAAGGACTTAAACACAATTGATTTCTGCAAAGAACTTGCCGTGTTTAAACAACAAGCTCCATTTTTAATTGGAATCAATGAAGCAACTAGTCCATTCCAATTGTTGCAACACATGTGTAAAAATGACTTGCAGGAAGCCTTTCCTAATATTTGTATAGCTCTGAGAATATACTACACGTTACCAACGACGTCCGCATGCTGCGAGTGGAGTTTTAGTAAACTAAAAATCATTTAAACCTACCTGAGATCAACAATGAGCCAGGAACGTCTTTCTAACCTCACGATCTTATCAATTGAAAATAGAACAGCTTATGAGACGAATTTTGATGAAGTTACAGACTCTTTCGTGGAAAGAAAGCTCGACGAGTGAAGTTGTAGGAACATTTAATGCAAATTTTGCTAGGGCCTAAGGACTGCAATTGTGAGTACAGTCTGGCTCGTGCGTTACATATAATGATTATGTGTATTATATAATGCAAGCAATAAAATGTTTTTTGTCTTTTTTATCACTTTAGTTTAATAGTACCCAACTGAGTGTGGTGTTTTCATTAGGGAGGGGGGGGGGGCGCCAGCGTGAAGTTTTTGCCCCGGTTCGGAAAATCCTAGATCCGCCACTGAATAGAAAGGAAATGTAGTTATCAGCACAAGGGAGCAGAGATTTGAAAACACCTTAGTGAGAGAAGGAGAATTTACGCAAGTGGTTGGGCAAAATACAAAGGAAACAATTTGCTGACTGTTGTCTTAATAAAGCCTGATGAATGTTATGTGAGTTCTCAGGTGACTGATATAACGGGGTTCAGGTCATGGAGGTAGATTGCTCCATGGTTCAGGTAATCAAGGAAGTGTTTTAGAACTAAGAAGCTACTTTAGAGAGATATTCATTGTATGGAAGGAAAACATTAGTGTAGAGGAAACGATTCTAAAAAGTAGTAAGAAAAGGGGACGAAATGTTTGTACCAAAACAAAAAATAAAGAATGCAGAATCTGTATAGTGAAGTATGAATGTTAGGATTGTGAAGAAGTTGGTGAGAAGGGAACATAATCAGTTAAAGAAGGTGATGGTGAAAAATCTGAGAGATGAGGAAATATTTTCAAAGGAAGACGACGTAATCACTGCCAGTACTTATTGCACAATCATAACTGATCTCAGCTGACTGTCTCTGCTCGCTCGAGGCAGAGACAGTCGTGTTTTTACACCACCATCCGGCTGGACACCCGAGAAGATTTTGTTGAATCTGTTTCCTGATAACTTAGACAAAATTCTTAGGGAGAATATTTCAAATACAATACAATAGATTCATTTTCCATTAATTCCAATATAAGAGACTGGCTCTGTGGGATGGGGAAAGTTGTCAATTTACAGACGAACAATTGTATAAGAAAGTAATACATACACCAGAACATGTAGTCATAGCATACAAGGTACATTAAACAATTCCATAACAAAATAACACATACACCACAAGGTGTACAGTCAAAGCATACATGGAACATTAAAAAATTCCATAACAAAATAATAAATACACCACAAGATGTACAGTCACAGCATACATGGTACCATAAACAATTGCATAACAAAATAAATACATACACCAGGAGATGTACAGTCATAGCATACATGGTAAATTAATTATGTAATCTACATTTACACAAGCTACTGTTAGTTATTTCTTAGATACCTTAGAAATAAATTCTTCGACGGAGTAGAAGGAGTTGTCAATTAAAAATTCTTTCAATTTTTTCCTGAATTTATTCTTATCATCTGCTAGACATTTGATATGTGTTGGGAATTGAAGATATGTATCCCTGAATATCGGACCCCTTTTTGAAAAAATCACAATGACTTGTAATCCTGTGAAGATCATTTTTACTTCTAGTGCCATAATTGTGTATTTTACTATTTGTTTCAAACAAAGTATAATTTGTGACTACAAAGGACATGAATGTGTATATATACTCAGACGCTAAGGTTAAAATCCCTAACTTCTTGAACAGCTCTCTACATGAAGTTCTTTTGCTATCCCCACACATAATTCTTATTACATGCTTTTGGGCCCTGAACACTTTGTCTCTATGGGTAGAATTGCCCCAGAATATTATTCCATAAGACAATAAGCAGTGAAAATAAGCAAAATAAACTAGCTGCCTCATACGGAGATCACCTATAGCTCAAATTGTACCAATTGCAAACATGGCTGCACCCAACCGCTTTAGTAGGTCAGAAACATGTACTTTCCAATTTAAATTATGATCAATATACAAACCTAGAAATTTCACACTCTCTACCTCTTGAATGGACTGGCCTGCATATTTTATGTCTATATCTGGTGTTAATCTGTGTGATGTACTGAATTGCATATACTGAGTTTTATTAAAGTTTAAAGACGAACCATTTATTAATCAGTTCAAAGACATAATTTGAAATGTATGCTGTAGATATATCTGGAGTGTTTTTGATTCCTACGTTTGTGTCATCTGCAAATTGGACAAATTTTGAGTTTTTAGATGAAACACAGGGTAGATCATTTATATATATTAAAAAGAATAGTGGCCCCAATATAGAACCCTGAGCTACTCCACATTTCCACTCAGAAAACAGTGGACCTCTTAAGGCAGCCTTAAAATTCTCCATTGACACTTTCTGTTTTCTATTTAGAAGGTAAGAACTAAGCCATTTATTAACATCTATACCATAATACTTTAGTTTCTGTATCAGAATTTTATGATCTACACGGTCAAATTCTTTAGATAAGTCACAAAAAATTCCCACAGGAATTAATTTATCATTTATTCCTTCTAAAATATTGTCAGTGAATGCAAATATAGCTTGTTCTGTTGAATGACCCTTATAAAAACCAAATTGTGATTTAGTTAGAATATTATTATTTTCAAGGTACTCATAAACTCTATTGTACATTGCTTTCTCAAAACTTTGTAGAAAGCTGTTAGTAATGAAATTGGTCGGTAATTCGATACGGCTGCCTTATCTCCCTTTTTATAGAGTGGTTTAACTACAGCATACCTAAGCCTTACTGGAAAAGTACCCTCAAGTAAAGATATATTAAACAGATAACTTAGTATCTTACTTAATTCAGTGGAGCACAATTTAATTAATCTGCTGGAAATCCCATCATAACCACTTGAGTATTTGCGCTTAAGGGATCTGATAATTTTTCTTATTTCTTCTGGAGTAGCTAATTTTACAGACATAGAGTTAAATTTTTCTTGGAAGCCTGTTTTGACAAAACCCATACTGTGTGTCACTGAGCTATTAGCAGTCAATTTATCAGCAACAGATAAAAAATGTTTATTAAATGTATCAGTAATTGAAAAATTAGATTCTACTGATTTTTTTGATAAAAATATCATTACTTGTTTGATTACTTTTTCCTATTTCCTTTTTTACAATGTCCCATATTGTCTTAATTTTATTTTCTGAATCATGAATTTTATGTTTGTAGTACATACTTTTAGATTCTTTAATAACCTTTTTCAGTATTTTGCAGTACTCACTGCTACTAGAGGCAATATACAATTTCCTTTTATTAATGCATGATGTTCTAATGCCAATAGTTATCCAAGGTTTTTATTCTTTTCGAGAAGCACGACACTTTTTCAAGGGGAAGCAACTTTCAAAGTAATTTAATACAATACTACTAAAAATATTGTAATTTTCATCCATACCTTGAGCACTGTAAACCTGTTCCCAGTTTGTGGTATTGAGGCACTTTCTAAAACAAGTAACTGACTCATAATTTATAACACGCTGAAGTTTAAAAACATTACTCTTAGTGCTAGTTCCTATTGAAGTGTTAGTGGTTAATAACTGGGCATCGTGATCCGAAAGTCCATTGATGGATGGCTTGATGGTATAAATGAATTTTGAGGTATCTAGAAAAACATTGTCTATAGCTGAGTGACTATTATTCATTATTATAGTTGGAAAATTAACTATCTGAGTTAAATTGAATGAACTGACTAATGATTCTAACATGACTTTACAGGGTAAGTTATTTAGAAAATCTACATTAAAATCACCACATACGACTATGTTGATTTCTTTTCTGCTTAAAAATATTAATAAGAGTTCAAACTGGTTCATAAAAATAGAAAAGTTTCCCGATGGTGCTCTCTATACTGCTAATATTATGAAAATTTCATTATTGAAATTTAGCAGTGTAGCACAAGCTTCAAAATGCTGATCAACACAATACCTGCTAATACTTATATGATCAAAACTACAACCATTTCTAACATAAGTGACAACTACTCCTTTTTTCAAGTTCGTTCTACAATAATGAGAAGCTAAATTAAAGTCGGTTACATTTGACATACAAATTCCTGTAGTTATGTGGTGTTCAGACAAGCATAAAACATCAATTCTATTGATATCATTTAATTCATTTATGTGGACTAGCAATTCATCCACTTTGTTTGTTAACCCTCTGATATTCTGATGTAATAAATTAATCCCTACACAATTTTTAATTTTGGTATCTGAAAACTCATTATTGTTTAAACTAATTTCTTTTAAAACTCTCTGCCTAATACATGATCCTAATCTAAAAAAGGAACTGCCCTAACACCATTAACAACAATAATATTTTCATGTGAATTTGTGGCCCCAATTCCTGTCTACCAGACTTAACTACACAGCTTTTCCTACAAGTCTGCTGCTCATTACCTACACCTACTTCTACAGAAGGCTCATCCCTGTCTAATTCTGGCAACAGGGCAAACCTATTTTGCACCCCAACAACAAAAGAATCAGAAGCCCTTCTTGTTCTAATTGGATTTTTCCCTGTCACCAGTTCCCAACCATCTCTGTTTCCCTCCCTGCGCAGCCTATCCAACTCCTTTCTAGCCTCTATCAGTTCAGCTTCAAGGGCACTAATCCGTAGCTCCTGCTCCAATATCTTCCTACTTTTGAAACAATCTTTACAGAACCATGGGAAAGCATCATTAACTTCCCCAACTTCGACGCCACTACAAATCGCCCCCCAATGAAACCATTTCTCACACCCTTCGCAAAATATTCCAACCCTCAAAAATCTACGGCAATGTCCACACTTTTCACTCATGATTACAAGAAACTAATAACAACAAAGTACACAATGCGAGAGAGAACCTGCTAAATTAATTCCCAAGGAAGCTTTATATAAATATATTTACGCTCTATAGCAAAAATCTGAACTTAAACCTAGCGTTCAAAAATGTAAACAAACACAGAAAATAAACACGGAACAGACCAAAGCACTAAATCATAAATAAATATTTTTTGCACGAATAAAAACACTCACTAACGCTCACAGTAGTAAAATGTATCAGAATTTAGAGTTTCGAATTACTATTACAACAAAAACTAAATGTTAACTATATTTATTAATAATTTAAATACACACGTTCGTGCGGTACTTGTTTACACACGGTATTCCGCGGTATCTTTAATTGTAAAATTAATACTGCAGAGGCTTAAACAATTTTGAGTATGAACTGCGATAGTTGCACCGATCTTAACAGATCAGTGCAAGTCATGGAGGAAGGAAATATATGGAGACGACGCAAGAGACCTTCCACCACGCATTGAAGTGTAGCCGGGCGGAGGAGGAGTGGGGGGCTAGGCCAAACCCATACAGACTCGGGGTATATGTACAAAAACCTCAAGGGGATTCTAGGATAAACGTAACGCCGTAATCTGGTGATGGATTATTATGTAACTCGATGAGACAAATAAAAAATGAAGAATAATTTTTTTATATATTCTGCTTAGTTTTCGTGATATTCTGTCTCAAACGTTAAATGTTTTTGGTAGAAATTCAGAAGAAAAAATTGGTCAAAGTCAAATTTGATGACGGATTATTATTTAAAACGACGAGACAAATAAAAAAAACAATAAAATATTTCGATATCTCACCTAGGTTTCGAGATATATTGTATCAAAAGTGAGGTGTCTTGAGTTGAAATGCAGACGAAAACTTTCGCAAAAGTTAAATTTAATGATCGATTCTTATGTAACACGGCGAGACAAATCGAAAATAAAGAATAAAAGTTTTCGATATCTTGCTTAGTTTTCGGGATATACTGCGATTGGGTTGATATGCGGCCTGAACTAAAAATTAATTCGCCAAAGCCACAATGAATTACATGGTGGACACGCAGAATGGATATTTCAGTTTTTTTACTACAACTTGTGGTTAGGTTTAAATGCGGCCTAGACCAGAATAAAAATAGTTATCTTGTAACCATACATCGTAAGCTTAATTTGGAATAGCTGGAAGTGGAAGTAGTTTCTATTACGATACACGTTTTGTCACTAACTTGGTTCTCGTGAAATTACTAACAGTAATAGATAAATTCTTTGTCCCTTAGGGAACAACTAAACCATTCTCGTACAGACTGCATTTAGACCTAACCACAATCTCCATCAATTTGCCGCTACAGAATCAAACTATGTAGACATACCCACACACGCGTATTTGAATCGCAAACTGTATTTGCGGTAACAACATCGCTTGGTTCATCAAGATTCGTAGATTGCATAGCATAATTTAACACATTTAATTTCATCATACACTGTCGGCATAAACTGTAACGTGACGAAAGAAAGCGCAATACTAAATTCACTGAATCGCGAAGTACAACACACCCCATTAAATCTCATTTTCAACACTCTTTAAAAAGTAATGCTAGTCTATTATGTGCAAAATAGCGAGGTATGCTGATTTTCTACACTACACCAATAAAAATTTGAGAACAAAGTCTCCCATTGAGAGCTATGACTAAATATTTATAGACAGGAAACAAAGTTTGCAATTTCTACCGCCTACTTCAACAACGATAATTAGAATTCAACTTACTTATGAAATGATATTCCAGGTTCTTTCCTCTCTTGCCTATTTGTGTAACCGTATGCAACACAAGATGACATTATAAAACACTTATACACATTACAAAATGAAATAATCACAGCATCTAACAGCATGTGAACATCGCATTTGTTTGGGAACGCAATATGGCCGCTGCCGCCACTGCGCATGCGTGAGAGTTTAGAGCCTGCTTCACCGATTTAACGTCACTTCTCCTCCATATATTTCCTTCCTCCATGGTGCAAGTAGTGTGAGAACAATCGTAGACTGCCGTGACCATGGAGGAAGGAAGATAGTGGAGACGTAATAACGCTGAATCTGTGTAACCTCATATAAAAACTCGTCTCCTACAGCGCATGCGCGGCGGCCATAGTAATAAACCCAAAATATTGGACTGTTTGGAATGTGTCTGCTGCTGAGAATATTTCATTTTCTAATATTTCAAAGTTTTCTATAATGCAAAGTTGTGTTGCATACGGTTGCACAAACAGACAAGATAGGAAACAACCTGGAATAACGTTTCATAAGTAAGTCACATTGTAATTATTGTTCTTGAAGTGTCTGATAGGTAACTGCAACATTAGAGCCTATCGCTATAAATTTATTCATTTCTCTCAATAGTATGATGTTGTTCTCAAATTTTTGTTGGTGTAGTGTAGACAATCAGCATATGTTGCTACTTGACACGTGAAAAGCTAGCCTTATTGTAGACAAGTGTTGAAAGTCTAATTTAAGCGGTTAAAGTTTACATCGCTACACAGTGTTTATAGTATTCTGCATGCTTCAGTCCAGTTTCAGTTTACACTGAAAGTGTACGATGAAATTAATTGCGATAATTTATTATTTCACGTGTATTAGTTCAATTGCAGTTTATACTGAAGGTATATGTTTGGTGCTGAGCACCCTCTGCCACCCACAGTTTTGTGAATTGCAGAGTATATATGTAGATATATAGATATGTTGAAATTAGTTGTGACAATTTATGCTACGTGAACTAGGAATCATGATATTGCCAATGTTGTTGTAGCTAGAAATGTTGTTTAAATTGAATTTTGTGTATTGAAATGGGCAGCACTACCATGACCATGGGGATGCTATTTGATGATTGATTCTCATGTAAATCTCCAATACTAATCGAAAATCAAGAGTAATTTTTTTTATGTTGATATTTCCCTTAGTTCTCGTGATATCAATTGTGCCTTTGGTGACGTTTTTATTCTAGTCCAGGCCGCGATTCAACCTAACGACAAGGATTAGTAAAAAAATAAAACACCCAATCTGCAGATGACATTATGTTATATAATGGGACATTATGTTATATAATAGGATCAGAATGTTAGAAGTTATAAACAGCTGCAGGGTGATCTAGATAGGATATCTAGCTGGGTAAATCAACACGGGATGAAGATAAATGCAAAGAAGAGTACGCATATTAGATACACAGGTAAAAAGTTAAAGGTTGATTATGATTACAAAGTGGGGAAGGAAATGTATATTAAAGATTCGAAATGTAAATACCTTGGCATAACATTTGACAACAAACTTGAATGGGTAGGACACACTGGACAGGTAGTAGGAAAAGGGTTCAAAATCCTTCACTAATTGGAAAGAGTGACGAGAGAATCTGTAGAGAAGTAAGGGAATATGGTTACAAAACTTTTGTCAGACCATTGCTTGAAAATGGTGTAGTAGTATGAAACCCATATTTTTTTGTACGAAATACAGAAATTGGAGGAGGTGCAGAAAGGGAATGCTAGATTTGTATTTGGAAATTACCGCGGAACACAAGCAGTATATATATGATAAATATGATAAAGGAGCTGGAATTGGATTCATTGGAAGACAGAAGGGGGGGGTGAAGAGTCATTGGAGTGTACAAGGCGTATGTTGGTTATGAGTCATGGAAAGATATTGATGGGAGAATTAAGAGGGTTGCGTGGATGGGTAAAGATGACCATTACAACAAACTAGCTCTCAATTTTAGGCATAAGGGTGTGGGAAAATTTTTCTTTGGTAAGGAAGGGTATCAGGGGTTGAATTAAATTACCAAGAGAAATGATGAATAATTTACCAAAAACACCGAAAGAATTTAATGTTCAAATTAATAGAGGGGAAAATTAGGTGGGAAGAGGAAAGGAGAAAAATGGGTGTATTGGGAAATTGCCACTGGAGCGTGCACTTCATTGCAATTATATTAAAATAATCTTGAAAAGTGGAAAACTTTAGAATTATGGATAATACTCCACAAAACAATAGATAACCCAGTCTTGAAATTAATTGATACTGAAAGGCAGAAATAGAAGAATCTTTTATCTAGATTATTGGATATAACTTTTTTACCGCTAAAAAAAACTTGACATTTCTTAGACATTATGAAGGTCATGGATCAGCAATTAAAACCAACATTTTAGAACTGGTCCAACTACTTTCGAGTTTCGAATGTGTGATATAGTGCTGAAAGAGCACATATTTCACTTGAAACACAATACAGTACATCATCAAAAGTACCTCACTTGTCACCAGATACAAAAAAAAAAAAAGAATAGTGTTTTATCAAACCTTGTGAAACCTAAACTTGTTAATGAAATTAAATCAGCAAAATATTTCGGTATTACGTTTGATAGCACACGCAATGTTTCGCACATTGATCAAATGTCTAAAGGGATTCGTTTTTTGAAAATTGAAAACATAAAAGTGGAAGTCAAAGAAGTATTAAAGGGAAAGAAAACCGTTGATCTAAGTAATGAAATATTTAAGAAACTTGATAATTAGTAACGTCTTTCTCAGGGTTCTCTGCAGCTTCCGTGGCGTACATGGAGGAGTAAAAGCCATTATTACAGCCAAAAATATATAGCCGTTTTCGTTGAATTTTCTGATATTTTAATTAATTTATGTGGCCAACGTTCATTTTAACAAAATGCGTCTTGTGTAACATTTTTGGAACTGTAGAAACTATTTTTGCATTTTTATATCTGTCCACCAACTGCTCGGAAGTGCTTGCTAAACACAGCAAATCATCTGTTAAAAGACTCTCAACAACGCGTTGGATTGCTCAGCTTGCTGCATTTTAAGTACTAGCAAACAAAAAAAAAAAAATGTGAGATTGTGGCTGCAGCTGAATAATTATGTGATCAACAAGAAAATGTAGACAGAAGTGCTGCTCATAACTTTATCGCTGCAGTATGTAATTTTATACCTATTTGTTATCCTTTGTTTTGGAATGAAGTACTTAGGGAAGTAAACTGCTCTCAGTTTGGATTGCAATGTAATAGCTTGAGCCTTGAAAAACTAGCAATAAAAATAGAGGTACTTCTTCTTTATATTCGAGGATAGCGATGTAGAATTGTACAAGAGGCAATAGATGTTGCTTCGAAATAATAACAGAACTACGACATTTCAAAAGAACCAAGAATCATATCATAAATAATCAAATGGCCGGTGATGCAGGACTCACAATGAAAGTTTAAAATCAAAATGATATTGTAAGATAACACTCAGTTTTGTGACGCGGGTACATGATAGAAAAGAAGTAATTGCTGTTGTACTACTTTCTTATTTCCATAAAAGTCCCTAATTTGCAACTGAACTGTATATTTACTTAATCAAGTTAGTACTATGTCGACGAAGGGAAATTTCTGTACAAACTCCAATCATTTTCTTATTGTCTTCCACACGGCCGAAGCCTCACTGCCTTTCTCTGAAGAGTGGGGCCCGCCGACAAAATCAGATGGTCAGAAACGATGCTCTTGTGTGCAGAGATGTACAAAATAGTTTTAAAAAAAGCATTTAAATACAAAATGCAAATATTTCCTTGTTTTTCTATTTCAAATACAAAATATAAAATAGTTTGAAGTGTTAGTATTTAAATACAAAATGCAAAATTGGTATTTTTAAAATACTTTTATTAAAATAAAATTCTTTCTGTTCACTTCTTAATATGTAAGTTATTTATTAAATTAATGGATTTTAACGCTACTACTTGTTCATACAAGTCATCCTTCATGATAAGTCTAAGAGACATTTTTATTATGAAGTTCTACTGGAGCAGAACTTGAAAAATAAGTATTTTTTGGAACACTTTTTTATTGTTGGATTTTTATTTATCAATCTAAACTAGTATCACTTTCCCTTAAATATTGAAGTATTTCTAGGTCTACGGCAAAGTTTTCATTGACGCTGGCTACAGAAGAATCTGAGCCTCTCAGAATAAAATACAGTCTATTACTTTATTGAACGTCATCTTGATTTACAGTTAGTACCTCACAAACTATTTATCATTTTATGTATTCTATGTTTACCTTTGACAACCATTTGAGTTTTAACAATGAATTACATATGTTAATATGCTATCCTTTGCCTTGGTTTCTTCTGATTGGTAAGAGTCTCACAAAATGCCTTCTAAGGTTTCTTTTAATTATATATATTAACACACCACAGTGTGTAGGATTATCCATTTTCAAAGTGCTTAGCATCCACTGCATTCTCATTCATTTCGCAGTAAACATCCATAGAAGGTATCTTTGTCCCCCCCCCATAACTTCAGATGTCTTCAACAGTAAGTTTTTTACCATTATGTATCCTTTAAGAAAATGAATTTCAATTTAATTAAAAGTTGCCAAATATAGTTTCAGTCAGTGTCTCTTTTACAGCACAAAGATCTTGAACATTATAATAATACGAATTACATTCATTTAATTTAATTACAATCTAAAACACACTTGAGACATCGTGTTGGACATAGAGAAGTACAGGATTTGTCAGTAGCCTAAGTTTATTCATATGCTTTTGGAAACGTTGAACTAAGATTTCAAAGCACTTGACATTTTACAATTGCCATATCATGAAGTTTCTTGTATGAGTTGCTTTGACGTCTTATCTGTATCTCGTGAAGCTTTTAAATGCAATGTATGCGTAGTATATCTTTTATTATTTAGATGGTTTGGGAAAGTCAGTAGTAACACCTCGTCAACAGCTTCAATATTTCAATGTTAGCTGAATCTCTATCACATACTGTGTATGTTCTCAAAGTAGGTTTCCCATATTTTTTAAAGCCTTTGAACATATTTGATTCATCTTTAGTAAACGTCTTCATAATTTTTTATAATTTCAAATCAAACTCACAACAACAATCAGTTCAATTACTTTACCAAATGTACGAGACCCTTTAAATCTCCAGCAAGAAAGTGTAACACTTTTTTTTCCACATATGTTACAATCAATACAATATCCTTTCAGGGCCGCATTTAGGCTTTGTGGGCCCTTTGTCTATACATGTGGTACCGGGACCCCTGTCGGCAGTGGCCTAGGTGGAGGCCCCTCTGACTGGGATCTGTGGATGCTTAAATTCGAAATTCGTCCCAAAAAATTTATGGGTGACTTTTTTTTTTTAGCTCGGGGCCCCCCTTTGTGTTGCGGGCCCCTAGGCTACAGCCTATGTAGCCTATGCTTAAATGCGGAACTGTAACCTGCATTACCTAGATAGCTTGGATGAACACCAAATATTTGCCATGGTGCATACACAATCAATCGCTTTTAAAGCAAGTTGTGTGTTTTCCTTGTATTACATAAATTCTTCAGCAATTTTATTATTGCAAGTATGACGGCACATAATTTTTTATGGGTTTGATATTTACTGAATAACATCTTCAATTAGAGCCCTAAATGAATAATTTTCTACAGTCCATATTGGTGACAGAGTGTCAACTACAAAATTCACAACTAAGTTGTCATAATTAATTGAATTCGGTAAACAGTTGTATTATAAGGTTTCTCTTTCTAATACTCCTCTAAAAGTTCACCAGCATTATTTCTCCGAAAATATATACATAATACGTACTACGTCCACACTTGGATACTTGTGCCGAAACTTCAATCAGGATTTATTTGTCAAGTCACGGCACTTCTTGTCATACTACCAGCACAACTGCATTAAAAACAAACAAAAATATTTCTAAGTAGGCACTTGAGGCACTTTCAGGGCCGCCGTTAGGGGAGATATGTGTGTGTGGAGGGGGGTGGGGGATGGGGGTAAGGAAGGAAAATGTACGCTGGGACCCCAAGTGGTTGCGTCACTGCTAAGAATGCTTACACGGGGCCCGAGACTCATAGCGCCAGTCCCGGTCGCTTGTGTCTCAGATCACAATAACTTTTAGTACTGCTACTACAAAACAAGAACAACAAATAAAACGAATTATTATTATATTGTTCAAAAAGTGTGTGGTAGCACTGACCTTTAAGAATTTTGGACATATCATGTCATGCAAACAGGCATTTTTGATATCTTTAAACAATGCTTCAATATAAACGATTTTTTCTGTCACCCCAGATAAAGAAAACTTTATTATTATTTCCGCAGTAAAAAGTTTAATATTCATTTTACAAATTGTGATCTGACGAATCCGCAAGAATTAACCTAACTTCGTACAATAAAGGCGAATAAAGTGGAAATTAGTTAGGAACAAGTGAGATGTGTTTTGCATGATCTTCAATAGTAAATAAGAACTTATTTTTATGTTTTTCTTACATTGTAATAACTTACATCCATCAAGCAAAACAAAACTGGTATAAAAATAATAATAATAAAAAAATAATCACAACATGCAAGTCGGCGGCGGCATCGTTAGATGTGTCAGAATTGTCAAATTAATTTTTATTTGCGCAACATTCCAAGGTGTCATTTGAATTTTGTTTGATAATGTTGTCAATAGTTTGAATGAGTTAGTAAATCGATGTTCATGATATAATATTAAACTAGTCCACAACCCTAAGGTTGTCTGGATCATCGTATAGGAGACATTGTGTCAGAGGTGGGAAGGCCACTTCCTTTCTTCCGGGACAGTTTAACCTGGAATCCAAACCAAGGAATGACCTTCAATAGCGCATGTGATCAAACACAACTCTTCAATATTCCAGGCCTCAGTGGGATTTGGAACTGGGACCAGACCATGAGCTTTTGAAACCAAGAGCCTTAACCACTGAGCTCACACACCACTCGTATTCATGATATATGCCATACAGCCATACCGTCAGTAGGAAATGAATAATCAAGAAAAGTATTTTGCATTTTTAAAATAGAAAATGTGTCTGAAAAAGTATTTCAAATACAAAATGAAAATAGGTATTTTGCATTTTGTATTTGCATCTCAAACGCATGTATTTCAAATAATTCACATCTCTACTTGTGTGACATCCGTTGTCTCTATACATAGCTGAGTCACTCTGGCACTAATAAAATATATCCTTCAATGGCTAAAGGGAATCTACAATTTTTGCGTTCCCTTACAGTATGTTGGAATGTCTTAGCCAATTCAACATCGAAATAGATCAAAATCCATTCAAGATATAATTTCATTGTTTGAGGTTGTACAGAAAAATAGTATGCTTTCGGCTACCATGAAGGAATTAAAAATACCTGTATACAAATTTACTGGTTTTTATGATGAATTATCAGAATCAGAACTGCTCCTGCAAATACTAAGGTTGAGAAGACATTTAAAAGCATCCTGAGTTACGATTTCATTAACAAATGATTGGGTAGCTCAGGAATTTTTAAAATTCATCGTGGAATGGGATTTTATAAAATCCCTTCCGAATCTTATGGACACCCTAAAATTATTTGTTTCAATTTGCGTATCAGTTGCTGTTTGAAAGAGGAGCTTTAATAAGTTAAAATTAATCAAAAACTACTTATGGTCAGCAATATGGGGCTAAAAAATCTCTCCACGTTGCCTATAGGACATGAAGTAACTAAATACTGATTTTGAAGATGTGATTTCCGAGTTTGCAGATATTAAAAAGAAAAAGAAGAGATTGAGACAGCAATTGTTTCTCAGTTATTTATATATTTCATTTAAATGTTTTTAATATTGAAATTTTATTAATAATAGGCTATTTTGTAAATAACAATAAATGTTTATTAAAGTCATACTTTTATTGTTTCAGGTACTTGACGATGGATATGTCCTTTCGTTCTGTGGGAGCAACGTTACGATTGAATGATTGCACAGTAGACCAATGTGTATCTTCAGTTGTGACTGCGATATAGAAACTCTTCTATCAGTGACAACTATCTGTTCCTAATCAGAAACAATGTGAAGAAATAACAGTGGGATTCCAAGAGCGGTGGAATTGTATTTATGCCGTTGAATGTATAAATGCCAAGCGTATCTGAATCAAATATCCTAAACAAAGTGGAACTACGTTTTCTATTACAAAAAGTTTTTTTCAGGAGTGCTATAAGCTGTTGTGAACTACCATTGTCGATTTATTTTTGTGAATGTGGGAGGTTATGGTATACAGAGTGACGGAGGAACTTCCTCCGCTTGTACTTTGTCTACATTCTTGGTGAACAGTCATGTAACTTTACCGCAATGAATGCCCTTTAAAAACTTATTAAATGAAACCTTACTGCAAACGACTTCTCTCACACGAATGCTAAATTTTCAACTGCAGGCTATCGAGGGCTAGAAGATGTGTGAAGTGTGCCTTCGGTAATATGACTTCGAGGTGGCACGTCTAAGGAAAATGTATAGAACCATTGTTTGATTATATCACTACTTCAACAAAATAGTTCATCAACAGGATGTCTCAGCAGGATTAAATCATCGGAGACACATTCAAATCATATTTCAACGGAATCTGCGCGGTTCCGTGGCAAATAGAACGCTTCCAGCAACAATTAAAAATTATGATTGCTATTATTATGTAATGGGAGTGAGATGCTTTGTTGCAATCATGTAGCAACAGTAAGGTAAGGACTCGGTAAGTTTGAATCCTGTACTCTCTCCCGCTCTAACTCCAAGCACATAGCCTACAAGAAATGCCCATGTTAAGCCGGGCGACCCAATTGAAGATTTGTGTATCAACGCCAGCGGTAAGATGGTTCGGCGAGCAAATAAGTGCGGGAGGATCACTAATCCGCCATTGAAGCAGGTGTGGTGATTGAGCTTCGCCCTTACCACGAGAAAAGACCAAAGACGGACAAAAACAGAGTTAGAGTGGAGCGCAAGAGATCACCACAGACCTAGCGGAAGAACACCAGACATTCGCAAGGTTGTCGGAGTTAACTGGCAGAAGATCGCCCAAGATCGTGCAAACTGGAGAAGATTGATCAAGTTCTACCTGAATTTATGGCTTTAAGAGGCCACATCAGAAAATGATTGAACTGGCTGATGACGATTGCTTTTTATCTAATAAATGCTAATTTAAAAAAAAGTTATTAATGGAATTGCAATTTTTAGTGATTGATAATAACATGTAGTAATTTTAAATCCATTATTAAACCCCAACATCAACAACTCTCTGTCAACTTTTCCAGTCATTGTGTGCCGTCGGAATGAGATATGGGACAGGAAACTAACATGTTTGATCAGTGGCGTAGCTAGGTCAACAAGGGCCCCGGTGCATAAAATTTATTTTGGGCCCTCAGGCCAGATGGGCGACCTTTTGTGTTGCTGGTAAGGGTCCCCTGAGCTGAGGATGGGGCCCTTGAGTTGTGCTTAGGGGCCCCCTGAGCAGTGAGAGGGCCCTTAGTGAGGGGCTTCCTGTGTCTCAGGGGCTCCCTTAGACGACTGTAGAGCTAAAAAAAGGTTGCTAGTTTGCCATGAAGGCTCGTGGGCCTCTGAACTACGCTTGGGGGCCCCAGAGGTATGCTTGGGGGCCCCCTGAGCGTAGGGTCCCCGGTCCACTGCACCCATAGTAGCTACACCCCTGTGTTTGATTGGTCATACCCGGCGGTCCTTCACGAGCGTCAACGGTTAGAGTGGTATCGGCGTTACTCTTTTAGTACAATACACTCATTTTCTATTAATTCCAATATAAGAGACTGGCTCTGTGGGATGTGGAAAATTTTCAATTTACAGATAAACAATTGCATAACGAAATAATACATACACCAGAAAATGTACAGTCATGGCATACATGGTACATTAGTTATTATGTCAACTACATTTACACAAACTACTGGAAGTTTATTTTGTAGATAAATTTCTTCGACAGAGTAGAAGGAGTTGCCAATTAAAAATTCTTTCAATTTTTTCCTGAATTTATTCTTATCATCTGCTAGACATTTAATATGTGTTGGGAGCTTATTGAAGATATGTATCCCTGAATATCGGACCCCTTTTTGAACAAATGAAAACGACTCGTAATCCTTGTGAATATCATTTTTAATTGTGTATTTTACTACTTGTTTGAAACAAAGTATAATTTGTAACTACAAAGGACATTAATGTGTATATATACTCAGCCACCAATGTTAAAATCCATAACTTCTTGAACAGCTCTCTAGATGGTTCTATTGCTAACCCCACATATAATTCTTATTACTCGCTTTTGGGCTCTATGGCTAGAATTGCCCCAGATTATTATTCCATATGACATTAAGGAGTGAAAATAAGTCAGTGTTCGCACCCACATTATAATCTTGATGTTTGTTTTTCTTTCGATGTAGTTTTATCGTCGCACCACATAGGGAGAAGCCCCCTCCCCCTCACCAAAAAAAGGTATCTAGGTCCAACCAACCCCCGACATCGTAATTTTGGAGACCTTCTTTTTTAGCTCTACTGATCTTTTATAGGCTGCACGACTATAAAGCCTATCCTTGAGGACACAGCTATATGTAGTCAGAGGAATACACCCTACCACCCCTCCCGACAGTGTTAAGGAAGCGCTTCTTGGCGACGGCTGGGCCGCCAAGAAGGTCAGCGAGATGAGAGGAACTTACACGAAGGTTCCGCTGCCTCTCTATCTGGTCGAGTTGCAAGACTCGGCCGGATCACTCATGTTTGAGAAGGCCAATCGCCTGCTCTACATGGTGATAAAAGTGGAGAAGTATGAACCTCCAAACACACCCCTTGTCTGTCATAAATGTTAGCGGTATGGACATGCCACTGACCGGTGCTTTGCGGCACCCCACTGTCGCAAATGTGCCGGCAATCATGCTACACATACATGTAAAGCCAGGATGCCCGACGAACGCAAATGCGTTAATTGTGGGGGAGGACATCCTAGCAATTACAGAAGCTGCCCAGAGTACAAACTCGCATTAGCCCGGCGAAATGCAAAGAACGCAAAAGGGGCATCACAGCCACAGACTCAACAAGCGTCCACAATAAACCAGCGCAAAGTGATCCAGAACCCGGCCCACCTTAGGAGTAATGTGTCCTACAGTGCCGCGGCTTCGAACGCGATCACGAACACGGCGCAACCCATTCAAAAAGAAACGTCAACCGCACCCCAAGGCTCACAAACCACATCCACCACAACAGAGGTTGCAGAGCCCCAAACAGCAGGCTCTGCACGCACTGTAGAGCATATGACGCAGCCTTCAGCTGCCTCATGACAACCTAAATCCCATCGTACTAGAAATAACAGGACACGCACGAGGAACGCTGAGAGCCAGACAACCCCTCCCCCTCCCGCCGAGGAAGCAACGGCCGCTGCGGCTGCTCCCGATGGCGACGTCCGCTGGGGGGGGGGGGGTGACTGGGCGCGCGGCAGTGAACGCTGGGGTGGCTGCTCCCGACGGCCCGGCGGCTCCGGCCACCGAGGAGTCGGTTGAGCGCACACTGGCGGGATCTGACGTAGTCGCCCGCGCCAACCCGGCTGGCCCGTCCACTGCGGAGTCGGTAGAGTCTGCCCCTACCCAAGCTGATTCAGAAGCAAACGCAACACCTCCACAGGGTCCAGCTACCCCTGCGGAGCAGACACACACTCAGCCCGCTATAGATTTTCTCGCAACAATACATAAGACAATAGAGGATCTCCTTCGACCCATGTTCCCCTCCGTTGACCTCTCCCTGGCGACACTCATCCCAAAATTCGTAAGCGCCCTACTGCAGCTCCTAAACACTCCCTCAGATGGAGGGAGATGGGCTGTATTCCAGAACTGCCTCATGTCCGTCCTAGGCACCAGCAATGTCTCACACCACTAATCCGCTGCTGTCTAAAGTCCTAAGACCCCTACTACAGCTCCTGGAAATTCCCCTGAATGGGGAGAAATGGACTGTAATCCTTACACTACACATTACCTTCCTGTAGTGCCTGGACACTCCCCCAAATGGGGAGAGATGGTCTGCAGATCAATCTTGTCCACTTACCCCACTGCAGATCCTGAACACTCCCCTGAATGGGGGGAGATGGACTGTAATCCTAACCCTGATCCTATACATTACCTTGCTGCAGCGCCTGGACACTCCTCCATATGGGGGGAGATGGACTGCAGCCCAATCCTTCTTTCCTGCACCTCAGCAGCTTCTGGAGATGGACTGCAGGGCAATCCTGCCTACTAACCCCACCGCAGATTCTTTACACTCCCCCAGATGGGGGGAGATGGACTGCAATTCCTACATCCCTAAAGCCAGAAATCCAAGATACCCTACTACAGTTCAAGACCACCCCCCCAGATAGGGGCAGTTGGACTGTAATCCAGATTGGCCTCTTGCCCGTCCAGAAATCAAACAATGCCTGACAACCCAACTCCTCTGAATACGCGTATCCTCTTCTGGAACGCCTGCGGACTGAAAAACAAAAAAGCAGAATTGGCGGCGTTTATGGAGCGGCACGGTCTCCGTATTGCTCTTATAAACGAAACACACCTGGGCTCAAAAGATAACTTCCACATGAGCCAATACCGTGTGCACCGTACTGACAGGCAGAACGGCGCATGGGGTGGAGGCACGGCCGTGATTATATACACGGACATAGAGCAATCAAACGTAGTGCTTCCCGAGCTAGAGAGGATCGAAGCCACAGCCGTAAAAATCCGGTTTAACGAAGCATACACTAATCTTATCGCAGTCTACAATAGGCCCAATAATATTAGTACGCGTGACATCAGTAGGCTGCTAAACACCGCACCTAGAGTAATAGTCGCTGGAGATCTAAATGCCAAACATCGCAGTTGGAATTCGCAGCGTCAAAACTCCAATGGCAGGAAACTATACGAACATTCACTAGAGCACAATTATTTAATACTAGGGCCAAACGAACCGACGTTTGTCCCCCATGTTCGGAAACAAAATCCAGACGTGTTAGATATAGCCCTCCTCAAGGGTATTACCCGTACACACGACCTACAGGTTGTGAACGATCTGGAGTCAGACCACATGCCACTCATACTTAACACTGAAGGTACACCGCAGATCACTGACAAGCGACGGATGCTAAACTATCGACGTGCCAACTGGACTCTGTTCAAGGAGGTGTTAGATAGTCGCATACCGGACAGACACGAGATTAGCCAACAACGCATTAATGAGTCTGTTGAAACTCTAACTGTTGCCATACAGGAAGCTATGGCGAGTAGCATCCCCGAATCAACCCCACACCAGAGACAAATGGCGCTACCTGAGGCAATTACGGGGTTAATCACAACTAGGAATAGGCTCAGGAGATACTGGCAACGTACTAGGCGTCCCATTTATAAAGTGCATATCAACAGACTCAAAGACATAATTAGTCGTAGAATCCAGGAGTACAAAAATCAACAATGGGGGCGTCTGCTCTCGGAGTTGAACACCGACACCTCTGACCGCTCCGTGTGGTCTTTAGCTCGTCACTTCACTCGTGAAGCACATCATACACCCACCCTACAGGGGTCGGACGGACTTGTCTATTCTTCCGAGGGCAAGGCGGAGCTGATGGCCACAACACTAGCAGAGTCTTTTCGACCAAATATAGATCCTTCCGATCCTACGTTTACATTGGAAACGGACCAGATGGTGACACAGCTGTTAGCCCAACCGGTTCGCGAGTATCCGCGTAGGGCAACTTCCGACGAAATCTGATGGGCTATTCAGCACTCGGACGCTAAAAAAGCACCTGGTCCGGATGGTATTCAGAACCGTGTTCTTAAACAGCTCACGGGGAAAGCGATAGAGTTCCTTACAGACATCGCGAATGCCATCTTACACAACCACTATTTCCCCTACCGATGGAAGGAGGCCAAAGTGCTAATGTTCAGAAAGCCGGGGAAAGATCCATCTTCACCCAACAACTACCGGCCGATTAGCTTACTCAACTCCCTTAGCAAAGTTGTTGAAAAAGTCATACTCAGACGCCTTACACAACACATAAAGGACAATAACATTCTGAAGCCGGAGCAATTCGGCTTCAGAAAGCACCACCCACAACACAACAATTAATGCGTGTTGTTGAGCACGTAACAAGGGGGTATAACTTGTCTGCGTCTACCGGGGCTGTGTTCCTGGACAATGAGAAGGCGTTCGATCGTCTTTGGCACAACGGCCTCATTCGTAGACTCAGTGACGACGGATTCCCGGACGGACTGGTGCGCCTAATACACTCTTACCTCACTAACAGAACGTTCCACGTCTGCGTTGACAACAAGAACTCCACACCTCAGGAGATACATGCAGGAGTGCCTCAAGGAAGTTTAATAGGCCCTCCGCTCTTCACAGAATACGTCAATAAAGCTCCGACCACAGTCAAAACGATGCAAGCTATTTATGCTGACGATACCGCCTATCTTGCACAGTCACAGCAACCATCTCATATAAACAGTTGATTACAGCACGCGCTTAACGTAGTCGAACCTTGGCTCACACGATGGCGAATTAAAGTCAACGTAGCTAAATGCGAGGCACTCCTATTTACACGAAGACCTAAGCAAAAACGCATTCACGAACACTGTCGACCGCTAACACTACACGATCAACCTATACATTTCCGGAACGAAGTTAAATATCTTGGAGTCAAATTTGACGCGAAGCTAACATGGAAGCTCCATATAGAACACATGGTTAATAAAGCAAACATTAGACTCAAACAGCTATACCCAATGCTAAACAGACAAAGCACACTACACCGAGGTAATGCCCGAACAATGTACTTAGCACTCATTCGGCCACTCATGACGTATGCAGCTCCGGTCTGGGGGTACGCCGCTAAGTCTCATATTAGGAGACTGCAACTAATTCAAAACAAAGTACTCAGGATCATAGCAAATGCTCCTCGGGGAACACGAACAACCGACTTACACCGAGATTTCCGACTCGAGCCAATACAGCAAGTAATTAAGAAGCTTGCCATAAACATGTACGGGAAATCCCAAATGTCGCGAAATCCTTTGATACGCACTATAGGCAGTTACGATCACAACCACAGATTTAAACACCCACGGCCGAAAATATTGCTCAACAGATAGGAAAAAACCAATGCATAAACAAGTAAGAAATCTGTCGACTGCATCAAGGGCCACTGGGGTTAGGGTCCCATTCCCTAATCAACCTGAAAAGTGATCACTGGGCTAAGGAAAGTGGGTACAGTGCGATCGCAGGTGCAGAAGGCAGCCACATATAACAAGAAATCAAACCACAAACAGCATTAGTACAGTATCCGGCGTGGTAAACACCACGGGGGTGACGGTTGCCGTGGCAGGCTAGCGCGATGCATCCTGCTCCAACATTTCCTGGAATGAACATGGTGGGGTAGTCTTACCCGGTGGCGATGACACGTGCTGTTGGGGGTGGTCATGGCGGTGGTGTCCGTCATCGTCCTAAAGCCCGGGCAAGTCGGGGGTGGTCATCTAGCAGCACTGTGGCTGTCGCCATCGGCGAAACCCTACTGTGTACTCCCGGGATGAGGGGGAGGCTCTGCGCGTTGCGGCGGTTGCGCTCTGGCGCCCTGGCGGTGCGAATCACGTCTCACCAACACGTACAACACCTGTTCCACACAGCTGTTAATAATATAACGATTTGGCATGTTCCAGGACCATCTCAACGGCAGCGACGGCGAGCGGCACCAGCTGATAACCTCAGCGGCGGTGTGTGGACCAGCTGTAGTTATTGCATGATACCATATCCTAACAAAACTAACAAACCCTTCATACATCCAACCTTGTAGCATAAAATCTGTCGCGCTACTGGCAGTATCTTAGCCAGCCGCTCTTATTCCCTACCTAACTATCGCAGAGGTTTTTTTCCCAGGGGTAAAACCTTGGCACTTTTTTCCCTCTGCCCTGTCTCTTCTTTCAAAAGTTTCTGTCTATCTTATCCGATGGACCCATGTAAACGGGCGGACGCCTGGACGCATGGAATACATCACAATCCCGTTCCTGTGATCACCTATAGAATTACTAACTTAATGCATGTGCAGAGGCGAGCAGTAGATAACAGGAAGGCCGCCATGCTTGGAGGAGCGGGTTTTGGGTGCTCCCCCAATAAAAAAAAAAAAAAAAAACCGACACAAGGGCCCCCCCCCCCCCCCTTCAGAACCAAAATCCTCCTGGATCCGCCATTAAGTATAGCCTGATCCCTCAGAACTTCTGTTGCACCAAAATCATTTCACCACAATAATCCCAGGAAATACCCTCTCGTGACAGCAAGTAATCTTCTTAGTAATAGGAACAAACAATATTCTCCTCCTATAACTTCATTTCAATATAGATATACACATATCCACCTATGCCAATGTTTTATCCAACACTTTACGGAGGCAGTACATGTTAAGAAATCCTGAAACATACCAACTAGGCAACTAACTATCTTCAGTCAAAAAACTTCAAGCTATATATATAATCTACACACACCTAAATAAAAATATACATACATTAGTAATGAACATTAAATAAAATACACACTGCACAATGTAAACATGACGTCTAAGACCATAAGCTTGCATACTTCGATACTCAACAGCTTGATAGCAGTTTCATAAAGTGACCTTCATCGTTCAGTATATCCGGAAGTTGACATTAAGTTAGTAACACTTTTATGAAAACAAACAAGAAAAATATGTTTTTGACTTTAGAAGGCCATGTTGCAGATATCAGGTGGTTGTATTGAAGTGTTGTCGAATTTAGTAGTACTGTTACCCGAAGTGAAATCGAATTCCAGTTAGTGTTTAACAGTGAGACGAGAAGGAAATTTAGGTAAACAGCCGGAATGCGTCGGAAGAAATGGAAAACTGTGTATACTCTCTGGATTAAATTTCTTATATGAAATGGTATGCATGTTGTCAGAAAAATATAAGTACGGCTAACCTGTATACGATAGCGATGTGTAATTCTTTTCATTAAATTTTTTAGTGATGTCACCATTTTAGTTACTGACTAGAATAACAGTACCTGACGCGGTAAATAATTGCTAACAACCTTACTATTAGTTTTGCTTCGACTATGTTAGGAAAGTAAGCCCACTCTTTTCGCAGTTTTCCAGCATACCAGTTATTTTGTGAGATATTTTCATTTATTAGCATTCGTGAGAGTAAATAAATAACTGGAGTTGGAAGAAGTGAAAATTGAGTGTGGCTAGATTTGTATTTGGAAATTAAGATGCACTCAGTAAGTGGTATAACTGGGCTGTGAGCCATAGGAGGATAGAAGGTAGGTGAAAAGAATGACTGGCATGTATAGGGCATGTACCCGTGATAAGGCCTGGGTAAATTTTTGGGGAAAATTTGGGAGCATCATATCAATACAATACACTCATTGTTCATGGATCCCAGTATGAGAGATACACTGTGGCATGGGGAAAGGAGTCAAATTACAACAAAACACAAGAAGATGCACAGTCACAGAATAATATGTACTGTAATTATGACACCAGCTTTAATACAAGATACTGGCAATTATATTGCAGACACCTTTCAAAGAAATTCTTATCTAGTGAGAGTTCTCTAATTTTTTCCTTGAAGTTATCCTTCTCACCTGCCAGTTTAAAAAGTGTTGGCAGCTTGTTGAAGAGGGATTACTGGAGATCGCGATTCCGCCAGGAGTTGTCAACATAATACTGAAGTGGTCAAATGCAAGATGCCACTAGAAATTCTTTCCGAAGTACATTTAACGGTTTCATGCTGGTCCAGGCTGTATTGCAACCTAATTTATGCTTGAAAATAATGGTCCAGGCTGTATTACAACGGAATTACTGCTTGAAAATAATACGTCTTGCGACTGATTACAGCAGTATTCCAACGATATTACTGAATGTTGTTGTACGGGAATCGCGATCTCCAGTAGACCCGTTGAAGATATGTATCCCTGAATATTTAATTACTTTCAGAACGAATGATGAGTTGTAAGCTTTGTGAAGATCAGTTTTACTTCTAGTTCGGCATAATTATGTATTTTGCTAGTTGTTTAAAATATAGCATAATTGTTGGCTACAAAGGACAGTAGTATTGTGTATGCATCCTCAGCCACAAATGTTAAAATTCCTAACTCTCTGCAGGAAATTCTGCAAACATCACAAATAATGCTTGTTACTAGCATCTGAATTCTTTATCCTTATTCGTTGAATTGTCCCAGAAGAAGTCTCTTCATATCAAGATCACCTATCTCTGAAAATGTGTGAATTGTGAATGTGCCTGCACCTGTTCACTTTAATAAGTCTGAGACATGTCCCCTTTAATTTCAAGTATGATCAATATACAAATCCAGAAATTTTTCAGTCCCGGGATTACTGGAGATTACGATCTCACAACAGTAGCATTAGTCTGCCAAAGGAACTGACGTCTTAATACTACAGCAGTCACTCGCAAAACACTGCTAGAAATATTTTCTGAAGTAGTTCTTGCAATATCATACTAGGCCAGGGTGCATTACAATCTTTTTTCTTTTTTGCTGTCATCAGTCTTTCGACTGGTTTGATGGAATCCTCCATCCCAGTCGTCGTTGACCACTTCATCTCAACATACCCCTTACAACCCATGTCCTCAATTATCTGCTTCATATATTCTAATCTTTGTCTTCCTGTACAATTCTTTCCTTTGACTATTCCCTCCACTAACAAATTAACAAGTCCCTCATGTCTCAAAATATGACCCACCATCCTGTCTATTATTTCTTTCATACTCTTCCACAAACTTCTTTCCTCACCCATCATTTCCAAAATATTATCATTTTGTACTTTATCTGTCCACTTGATTTTCAGCATCCTTTTATAGTACCACATTTCAAATGCATCAGTTTTTTTTCTTTCTGGTATTCTTAAAGTCCTTGCTTCACTGCCATAAAATGCTGTGCTCTACACATAGTTTTAAAAAGTTCTTTCTGAGTCCTAGATCTGTATTTTGAACTAAAAGTTTTTCATGAAGGCTCTTTTTGCTAGTGCTAGTCCTGCTTTTACGCATCATTCCTACTTCGGCCATCAGTTGTAATTTTACTTCCTAGGTAGCAGAATTCACCTCCCTCTCCTATCACATCCTATCCTATTTTTGTATTTAGTGTACTGTTATTGCTATCATTTCTGCTACATTTAATCACTTTGGTTTATATTTAGTCCAAAATCTTCTATCAGTATTTTGTTTACGCCATTTAGTAACTTCTCAATATCTTTTTTTCTCTCTTTTTAACTGCTTAACGTCTCTTAACAGCGAGGTCTTTAGAGTCGGGAAAGGATGAAGGGCAAGGAATGGGAAGGAATTTGGCCATGGTCTTTTGAAGGAAGCATCCCGGTATTTGCCTGGAGTGATTTGGGAAACCATGGAAAACCCAAATCTGGGTGCCCGGACGGGGATTCGAACCGGCGTCCTCCTGAATGCGAGGCGAGAATGCTAACCGTTACACCATGATGCTTGGTCTTCTCAATATCCTCAGCCTGTTCTGCTAACAAGACAATGTCATCAGCAAGACGTAGCAAACTATTTTTTTTTTTTTTGTTTTCTCGTTGAACACATTCAAATTTTTCTTTCACTTGATTTATGGCTTCCTATATATACAAGTTGAATATTAATGTAAATAGACTACAACCTTGTCTCACACCCTTTTTAAGTGATGCGTGTCTCCGCTACAACAACATTCACTAATGATGTCATAAAACTGCCTTAGTCAACCACAAGGCGTATTATTTTCAAGCAGTAATAATGTTGTAATACAGCCTGGACCAGAATGACACCGTTAAATGTATTTCGAAAAGTATTTCTAGTGGTGTCTTGTATTTGACTAATGCAGTATTATGACACCCATTCCTTGCAGAATCGCGATCTCCAGTAATCCCCTTATTTTAAATGTGTCACGTAATATGAATGAAAAGCTACGTGGCCTGGCTCCGGACCCCTTCCCCCCTCCTCCCCCCCCATGTAGCTCAGCATAGCTTTCCAGCCAACCTGCCCCTCCCACCCCCTAGACAGAGCCACGTAGTTTATGGACGCTCCCTTAGTTGATTTCTAAATTGTCAGTATAGGTCTCTACCTGCTTCATCCTGAGCATTTTTGTGCCTTCTCCTCTGATCCATCCATTACAACCTATAAACTGCTTAAAAATAATTGTCCTGAGTGTATTCAAATTTAATTAATGCTTGAAAATATGTCTTACTATTGAATACGGCAGTATTATAACAGTTAGTTCATTATGAACAACATTGTTGCAGCGTGATTGCGATCTCTCTTTTGAATAGACTGGCCTGCAAATTTTATATTCACGAATGATTATCTGTCCTGAATTGCATACAGGCCCTCTTGAGTTTTATCACAGTTTAAGGATAAGCCATCGGCTGTGAACCTATTGGTTATACAGTCAGAGGCATAATTTGTAATGCATTCAGTAGAGAGATCAGGAGTATTTTTAATTGCTGTGGTTGTGTCATCTGTGGAAAGGACATATTTTAGGTTTGCAGCTGTAACTTGATTAGATCGTTTATATCTATATTATCAAAATTGCTAATGGATTCTCCATAGATTGCTTGATGAACTTTAAAATAATTACTCTTGTAACTAGTTCCTTTCGACATATTGATGGTTAATAATTGTACATCATGGTCAGAAAGTCCATTTAAAGGTGGCTTGATTGCGTAACAGAGTTTTGAGATATATAGGGAAACATTTCTGATTGCTGAGTAACATTATTCTAGTGGGGATATTAACTACCTGGGTTAGATTGTATGAGCTTATGAATTAATCCGACATGACTTTACAGAGCAACTTATTTAGAAAATCTATTTTAAAATTACCACACAACACTATTTTAGCTACTTTTCTGCTTTAAAATCCTATAAGGGGTCCAGATTTCTTCAGAAAGAGAAATTTTGTGGGAGATTACTACAGTAAGTATTAGAAATGATTATTATTGAAATCTAATTGTGTAACACAGGCTTCAAAATGTTGATTCAAACAGAACTTGTCAACATTTATATCATTAAAACCATAGCCATTTCTAACATAAGTGACAACTCCTCCCTTCTCTACAGTAAATAGGAGCTAAATTGGGATTACTGGAGATTGCGATTCTGTGAGGAATTGATGTCATAGTACTGCAGTAGTCAAATGAGAGACACTGCTAGAAATACATTATGAAGTACATTTGACGGTGTTGTGCTAGTCCAGGGTGTATTACAACCTACTTTCTGCTCAAAAATAATGGTCCAGGGTGTATTACAGCTGAATTACTGCTTGAAATTAATACCTCTTGCGACTGACTTCCGCAGTACTGTGATGCCATTAGTAAATGTTGTAGTGGAGTCTCGTGTAGACCCACTAAATTATAGTCAGTTACGTTAGGCATATATGTTGAAGGGAATATATTTGGGAACACCATGTTGAAGGGAAGGAGAGCCATGGCAAAAAATGGGTACATGAATTCATCTTATCAGGAAATATGGAAGATTTAATTTTTATGTTGTGGAGACATTCGGGAACAAATTTTTCATCTGCACGTTTTAGGCTCCTACCTAATATGCCTTTCGTTAACATACTTTTTAGATCCTTCCATCCAGCTCTAGACTATTGATTGGGTGTGCCATGATGACTGACACGTGGGTTCTAATGGGTTAACCTACGATGCCCTATGACTTGCGCTGACTTTCTTCACGTATCTTCTGCACTTGAATTCTTCTTTCTTGAACCTATCCTCTTCTTCTCTTGTGCTAGTAAATAAACATGAGCACCGAGGGTAACTTTTAACTAGGAGAGGGAGCGGACAGCTATGAACTACTTGAAACAATGTTTCTGGAAACCCCATTTAATCTGCACTGAACCATAAATCATCTACAGTTGATGTTGTACAAGATTTTAGGTATTCTGTAACTCGTGATAGTGATTCTAGGGACGAAACTCAGCCCTACAGTTCACAACTAACAGAGTATGGTAAGGTTGGTGCAGCGAATATCTATCTCCGAGGCCTAGATGTTAACTTGTAGCTCGTCAGTGAAGAAGTGAGATTGATCAATGTATTCTGTCTTGCTGGAAAGTATTGGCTTGTATGCTCAGCACTGCACGTGTAGCTTGCAACCTGAACTGTCGATCGGCAGAAAGTCGAACAACAGGATGTGCTTACTCGACGTCTGGCTGCAGTGAAACTTAGAAAACTTACATGATTTCGATATTAAAATATTATAATAAATGACGTCCCGTCACAAAAGTAATGATATGCGTGAATCTTAAACAGATGTTTGGGAAATTGGCCCCAATGCAATTATTTGCTACCAACAATAATTTCCTGCTGTAGAACAGTGGTATTAATGTATTCGATCACACTGTAAGCTATCTGGTGCATAAATGTTTTCTCAGTGTTTGTTGTAAAAGTAGAAAGAGTAGATGTACTGTACCTGACTGAAACATTTTTCTGGTGATACATTTATAGGAACCAGTGATATTTTAGTCAAGACACTATTGTGCAGAAGATTTGTCAGTCTGCAATAAATGTGTGTGTGTTGCTTAGGCATGTTATAGTGCTAATGAAAACTTACCAATCTCAAATTTGCCCATTCATAACTAATTTTCTCCTTCATTGAGTTAAGATTAGTACATGTTTTTGTTGGTAATGGTGTAGAATGAATTGACTCCTTCGTGTATTTACCGAGCATGGTGGGTGAGTGGTAATGCTCTTGCCTCACATTTGGGAGGACGCCGATACGAATCCACAGCCACATTTGGGTTTTCCATGATTTCCCCAAATAACTTCAGACAAATGCCGAGATGCTTCCTTTAAAAGCCCATGGCCAAATTCCTTCCCGTTACTTGTCCCCGGTTCTATCCCGCCTCTAATGACATCAAGGATGCATAAGGCAATAAGCAAAAAAAAAGCCTCATATATTTGACATGGTGACCAAATTTCCCAAGATACTGTATGTTTTAAAAGAGTAAATATATGTTAAGTTTGGTTTTGCCTTTGTATCAGAATGTTGGAATTAAAAATTTATTAAAATTAATGAGAAACTATGATCTGCAAAAAGGTGCAGTACAGATTATGATTGACTAGGGAGGTCATTCAAATGTTCTTACAAATCTGCAAGGGATAAAAGACTTTTTGTTTGATTTTCATGTTTCACCCCAACACAGACATTAAAACTACTTAAAATATTCTGTCTCAAAGTTTTGATGATACTCGGGAACTCTGGATCATTGGAAATACTTTCTACCATAACACACAACTAATGGTATCACAAAATTGTACCAGATATTTGTAATTTCAGAATGCAGCCAATTTTGTAGGTGAAAATAATCTACAATTAAAGCTTTATTCATATCCTGTTAATTACTTTATCAATATTGTTAATCCAGGGATGACACTAGCATTATCTTCATTCACCGAGCGTGGTGGGTGAACTGTTAACGTTCTGGCCTCGCATTTGGGAGGACGTGGGTTTGAATTCCCATTCAGGCATCCAGATTTGGGTTTTCCATGGTTTCCCCAAATCATTCCAGGTGAATGCCGGGATGCTTCCTTTAAAAAGGCCATGGCCGAATTCCTTCCCGTTCCTTGTCCCCAATCCCATCCCGCCTCTAATGACCTTAGCCGTTGACAAGGCGTAAAAAAA
This sequence comes from Vandiemenella viatica, assembly GCA_031002005.1. Lineage (NCBI taxonomy): Eukaryota > Metazoa > Arthropoda > Insecta > Orthoptera > Morabidae > Vandiemenella > Vandiemenella viatica. The sequence goes on from CM061921.1 coordinate 114,103,190, forward strand.
AAAAAAGAGCGAGAGAGAGACCAGCATTATCTTCATTTGATTATGTACCACAGCTTTTCATATAATTTTCATTTATTTTTTAAGGATCTGATTTGCTCTAAAATGCATGTGTAGGCTATCTCTTTTAATCCAGGCAATATTTTGAACTAATTACAGCCACCTCCAATTTAAGCCTAGAAAGGAGCGCATTTAAATTATTTTTAATGCTTGTTCCCACTTCTGTAGTGCTCTGAGATAGTAATTATACAAATAATGCTACGTTTTTAGTGTTTTCTTATAAGAGGTTTACAGCCATTTGTAGTTATGGATCTTTGTCTCAGACGTAAGTAGATCAGAATATTTAAGTTCTAAGAGTTTAAAATGATCCTTTGCCCTGTGTTATTGATGATGGATTTGTAGGAATGAAACAGCAGACTTACGAGGATATTATGAAAATTTCTTGGGCTTTGGCACAGATATGGCACTGTTATAATTTTTATTTTTTTTGGACCGGGGGTAGAGGGGACATATTTGTAGCAATAGCGAACATCGAGTTTCAACTTGATTTGTGGAATAGGTTTCTTTATGTTGCTTTTAAACTAGACGTATTATGTATGTCTTACGGTTTAACTCGAGTATCTTGCTATTATAAAATCTTTCATTTTGGTTGGCTTACTACCAACAGAAATACATTCAGAGTATGTAAAAATTTATAAGGAGTATGCTCCTTTATTTTCAACAGTAAAGAAGTGGACAGCTGGATTCAAATGTAGTTTTTCACCTCTGGAAGGGCAATCCACTTGGCCGAAAAGTACGATCACAGATGAAAATGTTAAAAGGTGTTCAGTAGGTGAATGATTGGCAATTGGAGGTGCATGATGTAGCTCAAGCCACAGGCATATCAGAAGTGAAAAATGAAATGTGGAAAAAATTTCTCAATAATGTATGTAATATTTGAAAAAGGATCCTACCAATTTTGTTCACCGATTTGTTACTAGGGATGAGATGTGGGGCAAACACTGTAGACCAGAAATTAAACACTAATAAAAAACAGTGGCTGGAAGCTGGTGGCTCTACACATAAAAAAATTGAATCCAATTTATAATATTTTATCCATGATGGATTGGTGGAACTTCCGCGACTGTGATGTCAAATATGGGTTGTAAAAAATACAGCAACCAGTCACAATATTGTGACTGGTTGCTGTATTTTTTACAACCCATATTTGAATCCAATTTCATCTGCCAGAAAGGTCTTAGCCAGGGATGCAAGGGATTTCTTTTTAGTGACTACCATAAAATGGGTAAAACAATGACTGGTGAATACTACTCGTGTCTTCTAAACCAACTGTATGAAAAAATCGAGGAGAGAACTGGATTAGAAAAAAGAAATATCTTTAATCAGGAACATCCACCTGCTGATAAAGCTGCTTTAACATTGGGGAAAATGAGTGATCTGAGATGTGCATTCACCCTATTCACATGGTTTTGCACCTATTTCGAAACCTAAAGAAATTTTGTGTGTGTGTTTCAGTCAAATGAAGAGTTAATAGTGGCCGTAGATAAATATTTTACAGAGCTCCCAGAACTGCACTTCAGGGATGGAATCCATCCATTGGAAAAATGTTGATCAAAATGCTTTGAACTAAAGCAGGTTTATGTGTAAAAATAATGAATTTTTATCTAAAAAACAGTCTTGTACTACCTTACCTTCATGTAGAAAAATGTTTGAATGTAAATCTTGTAGGCAACCTATCAGTAAGAAAAAGAATCCTTTTGCTAGACAATATTCATGGCAGAGATGTGGGCATACATAAGCAGGATAGTTTAGGGGCAGGGCTGCGGCTACCACCTCTTGTGGAAAATATCATGATGTTAATTAAGGTGGTTGGTTTTTTAGATTAAATTCAAGTGTTTATATAGAAGCTGCTTCCAGAACACCAGAAGCAAGAGTTTAGTAAAAGCGTTACAACAGATCATAAGAGGATTAAAAAATAAAATAGATAAACTGATGGTTAATGTTAATGATTTTCATCTTGCTAACAAAATTACTATCTTCTACGTTTCCTGACATTATAAATCTACAGGGATGTGTTAAATTTAGCTGGCGATACTTCAGTTTCTCAGTACTGTGGGATAGACTAGGAGGCATTGTCACTTACATAAGAAATTGTTTTGGTTTCTGAAACACATTTATATACAAGTTTTGTCAAGATCAGCTTTTTGAAGGCTGTGGTACACAGGACTCAGTAATAAAATTTTCATAAAATAAGTTATCTATGAAAATGTTTCCTGCTTCCTAAAACAACTTCAGGTTAGATGAGATTGTTAGGTTTTCACCATATTGGATGCAGGTATTTGAACTTCAATAGGTATCATTTTAGGTGATCTTTTTTCCACCATCTATGAAACTGGTGGTGTGGTGTCCCTTTAAAACTGCCTTTAAAAGTACATATTCCTCAAATAGAAAACACTAAGCACAAGCGTTATACAGTTTGCAGATACCTGGCCACATTATCCCTGACGTTAGATTGTATTCAGGAGGGGAAGGAAAGAACCATTGGTTCTCTTGTTAACATTTTCCAAGCTGGGAGTTAGTTAGTGTTTCCATAATTTTAATGGAGACTAAGCAACTGATCTCTCAAAGTCTTATTTGAATCATAAACTGCTTCATGGTCTAATTTAAATTCTTGATTTTTCCCACAGCAAAAGTGTATAACATTTTGTTTCTGATTGACAGTATTTTCTGAGCCATCTTCAGAATTATATCAAACAATTAAGCTAGTTATAAGTGGTACCTCCCATCTTGCTGCCCAGTTGTATTAACATATCATATTCAATTAGCGATAAGATCAGTACCGGATTAACCATATAGCAGGAGTTAGCAAATGCTACGGGCCTCCCGCCTAGGTGTCCTCCCCATCAGGGAAGATGGACAACTTTTTTAGCTCTACAATTTGCCCGGACAGCGAAAACCAAGGGCCTCTTCTTCACATTTGCTACGGGCCCCGCGCTGTCTTAATCCGGCCCTGGATAAGATTAACAGTTTGAGGTGCAACAGGCGATTAATAATGAACCTATTATCAATTTTAGAAATTCCCTATATACTACAAATTGTATTCTGGTTTATACTAAAAAGGATATGAATGAAAAATATAATTTATTCCTTACTTTGTTAGCACTTTTCTTTAGATACAGCATGATTTTATACAACATACATTAAAAACCATAGAAATTAAAACATCATGCTATTGTATCTAAAGTAAAATTGTATTTTGGATAATCAGAGTACTGATCCTAATACTCATTATAAACAGTATAAACTGAAGATACACTACTTTGAGCCAAGATAGAATATGGGATATTGTGAGGAAGGAAACGGGAAATATTCTGCCCAGATCCCCTAGAACAGCTGCAGAGGAATAGAATATCTTGCAGGGTGTGTCAGTATGGAATGAGGATAAATGCCATTAAGAGACCGGTACACATATAGAAAAATAAAGGTTTTGTAATAATAAGATGGAGAAGAAACTGCTTGTTGAAACCACAAACTATAAATGTCATTGCATATGATGATATATTTAATTGGGTAGGTGGCTGCTAGAGGTTTCAAGGTACTGCATTACTGAAGAGGCGAATGAGGGAATTAGAATGTAAAACCTTGGTCAGACTTTTTCTTGAATGTGCTTGTGTAGTATAGGATCCACGTTATGGGTATCAAATACAGGAGCTGGAGGTGTTGCAGAACAAGGCAGCTAGATTTGTTTGTGTATAGTACCAAAGAACACAATCAGTAAATGAAGGGAGATGGGTCGAAAGTCATTTGAAGAAGTGAGGAGAGCAATAGAGTGCTGGAAACATGTGAAGCATATATTGGTGTTGAGGCCGTTACATATATTGGTAGAAGAATTAGAAGTAGCAGTTGGAAGGGGGTGTCGATGGCATGGAGAACTACAGCGTATTTGTCGCTGTTCTTTTGTATATAATGGCAGATATGTTCTTTAAACCTATCTGCCACAGTGTGACTTTTCTCCCTGATGTAGACTCCACCACAACAGCAGGAGATTTCATAAACCCCCATAAGCTGATGTGGGTGTAACCATTCTTTCAGCCTGGTTAGTGATTGGCCAAGTTTGCATTAAGCCGTATACTCTGTTTGCATCTCCGCTCATTTTAACAATTTTCCAGTCTGGTCTGTGATAGCTTGTATGTATGGGAGACAGGTGAATTTCCTTTGCACATTGGTATCATGGGTTGACATCTTCCATGGGATTGTTAATTCTTAAAACCTTTCTGATATTGGATTCATGAAAAGTGATGCCTTGGAATATTCTTATAAGAGTATCCATTTCTTCCATCAGACTTTCCGAGTCACATATTGTCCTTGCTCTTAAGTTCAGTGACGTCAGTACATCTCTCTTCACTGTTGGGTGATGGTGCAAATAGCGTGCAGATATATATTTGTGTGAGTCGCCCTGTGGTACACAATATGACCCAAACGTCCATGTCAAACTTATGAACCAGGATATCGAGAAACGGCAGTTGTCCCTTTTCTTCAATTTCCATGGTGAATTGGTGGGCACTATTCAGGTGGGTTAAGAACTCCTGCAAATTCTCCATACCACGAGTTGGCTTACCAGATCCACTTTGCAGGTTTTAGACGTGCGTTTCTAAGTACATCTGTTTCAAATGCTTCCATGAATAGGATCCCAGCTACATATGAAAGTGGCAAGCCCACAGCTGCCCCCAAATTTAACTACCATATTTGAAAACATTTGAACTCCATAAGGTCAGCCCATTCAGTAGAAAGTCCATGTGCAAGCAGTTTGGCACGAATTACCAAAATGGCTTCGTCTAACTGCACGTTAGTAAATAGTGATACTATGTCAAAACTCGCCACGACATCCGTCATCTCTGGTGTCAGATCTTCAATTACTTGTATAAAGTGAACAGAGTTATTTACAGTTGATCTGATATCTTCTGTAAGATGTTTCAGTTTACTGGCAACATGCCATGCTAGTGGATGTCTAGGTGAGCTGACTGCTGTCACAATCACACAGAGGGAATCTCTCTTTTATGTTCTTTGGGCAATCTATAGAATCTAGGCATTGGGCAGTGGCCCATTTTCAGGTTTTTCTTGGCCTCCTGCTCAGTCGCTTTGGGTACATTACTGGGCACCTCTATCCTTACCTTCTGCAGTGGGTTCCTGCTTAATAGTGTGCCAACAATTTCATAATTTCAGTTTGGGAGTCCTGTGCTTTCATCACTACAGTCGCACACCATTTATCAGCTCGGAGAACCATAGTATCATTGTGTTGCCATAACACCCGCAAGTTAATATTTCTTCCTTCAATAGATTGCTGCATGGATGTTTTGCATGGGCTATAATGTTATTTGCCGGATCGGTTTCAAACCCCACAATGGCACTCTCAACACCTGTTATGATATCTAAAGTTGGCAGATGTGTGGGTACTGGGGCAAAATTAAAACCTTTTGATAGCAAATATAAGTTCTTAATTTGGCCTCAATACCCACACACACCACTTTAATAAATTAGTGTTGAAAAGTTAAAGAGTGGAGATACGAAACCCCACCATATAGACTTACTGGACTGAGAAACATAATAAACAATAATATTAATTTGTAGTGTAAATATAATTGTAATATCATAAAAAAATGTTTTGTATAATAATGGTATATAACTCTGGAATGTTTGTGATGTGTGTTTCAGGCCATAAAATTTCACCAGTAGAAAAACTTCTATAGTTGCATTAGGCGATATTTGGACGGGGGAAATCTACGAGTTCGCGACTACCCTTCTCCGACTTGCTATGAATGTTTCTTAATTGTTTTTTTGCCAATGCCCTTCATACAAACTCACAGTTTTTATCCAATTTTGATGGAACTTTGCAATGTATACTTTAAAACAAATAAATACAATATTTCATTCTGTAAGACACTTATTAATGCAGCAAATCTGTTAAGCTTCAGAGCAGGTTAGAATTATGGCATTCCAGAGAGCACCACAAAAAATTGATTTAACATTTTGAAGAAATGATAACAGTCCTTGTCATTCAGCAGTTGGATCTGAACATGTTAACTAGTCATACAGATACAGTTATTCCATTCTAAGAACATGGTACATCATTTCCAAACTGTTTGAATTCCTTATAAGGTGCTTGAAACAGCCAGGATTTGATTTACAGCATGATGTTTCAAAACAGCCTTTCTTTTGAGAAAAATCTGATTAGCTGAAGAGAAGATATAACATAACTGATGAGCTTTAGTTGTCCAAGTAATGTTTTCTGCAGCACAAATTTTGGATTTCTTATGCTCTTAAATCTTTTTTGCTTTGGTTTTTTCTTTTCTCTTGGCTTTATGCCTCATTGACGATGAGGTCATTAGAGGCACGATGGGACTGGGGACAAGGAATGGGAAGAAATTCGGCCATGGCCTTTTGAAGGAAGCATCCTGACATTCCCCTTGAATGATTTGGGGAAACAGTGAAAATCTAGATGCCTGGACAGGGATTTGAACCAGAGTCCTGCTGAATGCATTAACTGCTCACCCACCACGCTCGGTCCTTAATCTGGAATGAGAGATAGTGTGTGTGTGTGTGTCTGGTCTTATACCTGTTGAATTGTAGGATGAGTATGCTGTGGGTACGAAAAACAAGGTCTGAATGTAGGGATTTATGTGCAGATGCTGGAGAATATTTTGTTTCCTCCCGTTTCTTCTATTGGACCAGTCTCTGATTTAAGTCTTGTGTCTTTATAAACAGGTACTGTGCAAACTGTAGATTCTTCACACTGTCTCCACCATTAACAACTCTACCACCACTGAGAAATATTTCTATTAAATTTTACACTACTTGCAAGATGTCTCTTGGTATGCATCAACTGGCCCATACTTCTGCCTTTTCCATTAACTTTAACAACAACAAATCACTCTGTATACTAACAGTACACACACAGCTATAACCTTCTTTGGTAGACTGTACCATTAAGGATTGCAATCCCACAATGTTTTTGATGCCGCAGGACATTTGTGCAGTTCGCATGAGTTTTTATAGTGTTATCACTTTAAACTAATAAACATCTATTTAATTGATTAATAAATCAATTTTAATGTTAAAAATAAAAATCAGCAGTTAACAATATTTTAAATTGTAAAATGATGCTAATTTAGAAATGTTAAGACTCTCTGAAGTGTTCTTTTGTGACTATAACCATAAATTAATCCCTTGCTCATTAAAGTAAGTTTGTGCTTTTACAGGTTTGTTTTTCAATAAAATTCTAATAGTTAAGTAAATAAATATGAAGCGTTCAGTCTTTAGTCACATTTCATGCCTTACAGCAAATCAGTTTGCAAAATATTCTATCTACTAATCAATCAAACAATCACATTAGTTGGCCTATTTGGGGTATAAGATACCTAAATAAAAATAGTAAATCACCTTGAGTCTTAAAAAAGAGAAATATTTTGTAAATCAGTCATTCTCTTCTGCTTTTGGAAGCAAGAGTTTATGAATCAAACAGTACTGATTGTTTCATTTCCCACTTTACCTCTCAAATAACTGCATATATAGCAGCAGTCGAGAAGGGCCTTCCCGCTTCACACAGCGTGCAACATAAAAATTATTGAACGTGCAACTGTTTTAGTACTCCATGCAAGCAGACATATTGAAGTAATTATATATACTGTATTTATTCAAATATCATTTTATTTGTGTGATTGTTTTCTTCTTCTTTTTCTTGTCAACGTTTAGGTTGGCAGATATTTTTCTTGTGAAATTTAAGGTATGATGTTTTCCCGTTTCTGTTCCAAGTATAGAAGCGTATTTACACCGTTTTCTGTTGATACTTGTGTTGTATGTATGTTCAGTGTAATGTGAAACCCGATGCCAGCCCATTCAGGCCTACTCTTCCGAAGGACATAAAAGCTTAACTTGCCCATCCGTGCCCTCATTCCACACGCACTGCGGAGACATTTAGAATTTAACCCAGTGATTATGAATTGTGCACTACCATCTACCCTATTCTACTGGCCAAATAATGGTGAAAATTTCTTCCACCATGAGGAATCTATCCAGCTGACACAGTGTTAGATGCTGGGAACCATTACAGTGCCACAACACACTGAGTCAACAGGGCGGGTTATCAACATCTTGTAATACCGAATTATTTTAAGAGATTAAAATATTGGTTAAAAATTTTAGAATTTGTATGTAATAAGGTTAGAATTTTGTGTCAGTCCACTATTTCTTAGTAAATAATTTGAAATTTGAATTTAATTTAAATTAAAGTAACATGTATGGCAGAAATATACGTAAGAGCTGATAAATGGATAAAATTGAATTTATTTACTTATGAATCACACCACTGAGTGTGGTGGGTGAACAGTTAACGTTCTGGCCTTGCATTTGGGAGGACATGGGTTCGAATCCCCATCCAGGTTTGGGTTTCTATGGTTTTCCCAAGTCACTCCAGGTGAATGCCGGGATGCTTTCTTTAAAAGGCCAAGGCCAAATTCCTTCCCGTTCATTGCACCCAGTCCTTTCCTGCCTCTAATGACCTAAACGTCAACGCGGCATGAAGCCATAAGAAAAATAGAAAAACAAATCATAACAAACAGTAAAAACACACATTTCTTGATGCGAGTCAAATGTCATTTGGAAGGGTACAGGCAAGTGGGACACTGCAACCCATTGAGCTAGTGACGTCAAGGCAGCAATGCCACGCAGACTGACACACATTTTTGTGCAGGATCTGCGATACTGTTAAATGATGAGGGATCCTGCTTTGCTGGATTGCAATCTCAGTGTGCCATCGACAATGATTGTTAAAAATTCTGGGTGGTCAAAATTCTTATTTGTTTAAAATGCCATCTCCAGGAACTATCATACCAACACATCCTTGTTTCTTTGTGTTACTCACATCTTCATTCACAATTTATTATTATTATTGTTAACAACTAGGATTTTTAAGGTTCAGTGCCTTCTGAATCATGATAGAATTATTAGTTTGATGGTCTCATATAGCTTCATAACTTCTGAATCCATTTACTATCCTACAGACTGTAAAAAATATTATCTCCCTCTGAGTAGACAAGTCACTCGACCAAATGCTTCTGTAAGTACCTATCTCCCGTGCAGCCATCCAGATGAGGATTTTCCATGGTTTCCCCAAATCACTCTGGGCGAATGCAGGGATGGTTCCTATGACCACAACATCGATGAGGCGTAAAGCCATAAGCAAAAAAAAAGTATCAACCTTTGTCCCAAGCTACTTGGGGTATGACAGGTAATCCTTATTCTATGTTAATACCATTTGAAGTTAGCTAAACCCTTCTGGTATAGTCTGTGGATGTGTATCCATGAATTCCATGAGGACAGGAAATTGACGAATTAAAATTTTGAAAAATCATGGAGTTTAAATTATTATAGGAAGTTTAGTAGGAGGTTAAAGGAACAAAGAAATTTTTAGCCAATCTTTTTGGGTATCAAATGAAAGCTGGCAACCCACCAACAAAAGGTTTGATTTTTTTATGAGAAGTGTGCTCCCTGTAAGGCTCATCTCTCACAACAATACTCAAGAAAAACAGTTACTAGCTGGGGTTATCTATTAGTTTCTTTTCAGTTACTGCACTGGTTTTTATGGAGAACCGTGGATGGGGTCTTCAATTAATAATCAGTCAGTTTCGTGTCGGTGATTAGTTCCAAGTGACACAGCGTTTTGGTTGCCACACTTCTAGTTACCAATTAGTTACTCAACCAAAATGGCAAATCAGAAAAAAAAACATAACACTGGTTGATGAAAGTGAGAAAAGCCCTACTGTATATAACTACAAGTCAAGTGAATATTCACGTAAATATTAAACGGATTGTTATTGGATTAAATTTATTAAAACCCTCTTTTCTGTGCTGACTCATTCTCCCATCGGAGCATTCTTCTTGTGAACAGAAGAAGAAACTATACCTACAAAATTTAAATCATCTTTGGACATTCTATAGAATTCCAAATTTTGGCATCTTTTTGCAGTTGTTTTGCAGGAACAAATAGGATCCAGCACTTTGGTTTCTTGATTCACCTTTTTCTTCTTTGATTAATATAATACCGTGTAAGATAATATTCTTATCTGACTAGGAAGGCTTTGTGGCTCAAATTAGATGAGAGACTAAAGTTAGAGATTTTATTTGCAAATTTTGATCATTAAGTAGACAGTGATTGAAGTTTGTAATTAGTTTAATTTCTTTTGAGTAGCAACATCTGAAAAGGCCCTTAATTTTTTAAATTACTGATCCAAAAAAATCACAATTTATAGGGACATGTAGTTCCTAAGGATTACTGGAAAATATAGCATTCAATATAGTGTATACAGTTTTTACAGAGAAATTAAATGAGTAATTTAGCAGTTCTGGTTCATTAATAGATAATTTTCTCAACGATAAAACATATATATCATTTGCAAGAGAATTTTGTGAAACAAGTAAAAAGATTCTCAACATGTTTTTATAAAGTTTTGTGCAAAATAACTTTAATGAATTCAATTTAATCCAGACTTGGTACGTAATCCTCAGCATGCTAGAGTAACTTGCACTAAACTGATTCTTTTTCATCATGATTTGCTCTTTTTCCTTCCCTTTTCCTACGTATGATGGGGGATGTTTCTCTGTTATTATGGTTGGGTAGGTGCTAGATGGGAGTTAGATGCAAGCTGCAGGTCTTGTAAAATGGAACGTATAAGGAAATGAACAGGATTTGGTTTCATTTACAGGGTGTGTAGGCACTTGCAGAGCAGCAGTTTATTGAAGTTGGTGGGTCTACTTAAGTGTATTTTTTTTAAGTAGAATTTATTTTGTAGAAGGAAACTTATTTCTGGACAGGATCGTAGAAACTCTTATTCCAGCTTCAAATCTTGCTTATAGACTAGACTTAAAACTGAGAAAGTATTTGGTAATAATGTGGTGTTGGGCTTATTTGTGGAGAATATGTTATTGTTATAACTCATTTTGAAGTGTGATCAATAGCAAACTTTGTTTATAGACCCACTAGGGTGGTAGGTGGGGAAAACCATGTGACTTTAAGTATTGGGACACAAAGTCATTGTAACTGGCAAAGGCACTGCTCCCCCATACAGTGAATTAACCATTATGCTCTAGGTGGTTCAAAAATAAATTTCCCATATGATCTCCCTAGCAGAAGAGTTTTAAACAGATACACTTCCTTCTCCCTGCACCCTTTGCAAATTAAAGTCAACTCCTTTTTAATAAACACCATTATACCTATTACAACAAACTTATGTTTCTCAGTACTGCATATAAGTCTGCATGGAACTTCAGCAGCAGATTAAATATGATATGTACTTCTTTTTTGAAGTGGTTACTACACAATTTTTTTTTATATGTACCTGTGATCCTAAAATTAAGCAGAAGTCATCCTAATAGTGTGTATATGAGTAGTAAAATGTGCAAAAGTAAATGAATATAAAGAAGAGTAGGCAAAGCAAACCCAACACTTACCATAAATAAAGGTGGCTGTGCATATTACGGTGTTGAACCCTAGTCTTGCAAGTAGATGAGAAATATGGCAAGGAGATCAGATGGGATCACACCGATTCCCATCAAGTGATCCACCCATTCTGGAGGATCTGACTAAGACAAAAAGGCAAAGGCATATTGCAATGTTGTGGTAGCAAATAGACAAGTGGTGAGGGAATCAGATGTGCACATCCCTACACTCACTTTGTAGCAAATGTTGGTATATGTATAGGGTGCATGTCTCTTTGAACATTTTTTTGTGCAATGGCTATGGCAGATATGGCAAAAATGGTCACACCTGTAAATACAGAATCTCTCCAAGTTTCAATTTTTTTTTACTTACTGCTTTATGCCTCGTCGATGGCTAAGGCGGGATGGGACTGGGAACGAGGAATGGGAAGGAATTCGGCCATGGCCTTTCTGAAGGAAGCATCCCAGCATTCACCTGGAATGATTTGGGGAAACCATGGAAAACCCAAATCTGGATGCCCGGACGGGGATTCGAACCCGCGTCCTCCCGAATGCGAGGCCAGAACGTTAACCGTTCACCCACCACACTTGGTAAGTTTCAATTTGTGATAGGCACATTGCATACTACCTGATTTAGCCACCAGAGTGCAGTGAAAACAATAAGGCATTCAGTGGTGAAATAAAATTTTTATTCACCTTAGAATTTGCTAAATGTGAGTCAGTTGTGATGGTGCAGTGTAAATTTTGTACATAATATCAACAGAACCACCTACAGACATAGTACAGCACGTTTAAGAAAACTGGTTGCCGGTGTGCTGTAACGCGAACAGACTGAGCACCTGCAAGGTACATCTGAAACTTAGAGAGATTCTGTAGCTATAGATGTGATCATTTTTGCTGTATCTTTCATAGCTATTGCTCCATAAAAAAGGTAAAGGTCACGGGGTTGCTACAGCTCCTGCCGCTTCCCACAGGATTCACAGAGATAGAGCTCTGCACTACCATTACAACATTCGGCACTAGAAGGAATGTGATGGGGTCACCACCTGGCGATTCTTTACCGTCCTATGGAGTATCCTCCACAGTACTCATCGTATAGCAGGCTGAGTGGACCTGTGGAACTGTTCCAGACATTCAGTTTTGAAGAAAAATTATTGGCTTCATTGGGTATCAAACCCCGGTAATCTGGCATGCAGTCAGACGCTCTACCGCCTGAGAACATGGCTGCCCCAAATGTCCAAAATTTTGGAGATACTTAGGAATCACTCTGTATATGCTGATGGAATTATTCATAAATAGTTTGTTCTTACTGAATGATAAATACTGTCCTTTATTGGAATGTCCTAAGGTGACTGATTGAAGACATGAGAAAAAAATGTTGTGTGATTTGGTGTCTGAGAAACTGAATTCTCTATCACAACAATGCTAGGCCCACATCACTTTTCACATAAAGCAAATAATTTTTTTTTTTTAACAGAAAATGTGTAGCTTTCCTCATTTGCCATACTGGCTCAATTTAGCTCTGAGACTTCTTCCTCTATCCAAACATGAAAATTAAGTTAAAAGAAGAAGATGATATGCAGGCCCGCTGTAAGGGGGCGTGCAAGGCGTGCACCGCACGCGGGCGGCACATCAAGGGGGGGCGGCAAAACGAGTGATCGACAGTCGCTGCCCCGCGATAGTTGCTACTCCATTGTCGCCACGACGAAATTTGCAGTGTATTATGTAGCAGGCGACGTTTTTTTTTAGCTCAACAGCTGCTTTGGGCGGTCGGCGACACTTGGGATGGCAACAATAATGGGGGCGGCAAATAATGTTGGAAGGGGCGGCAATCTCACTGTACTTAGACAAGGGGCGGCATAATCGGGATTGTACGCGGGCGCCCTAACAGCTAGCGGCGGGCCTGATGATATGCTATAGTGGACACTGTAGCTTATTAACAAGTAGTACTGAACACACTTATTATTATTGACTTCCAGCATTCATTCCATTTGTAGAAGGTTTAGGACTGATGTTTGTGATCCCAAAGGTAATGAAAGTGAATAAAGTGCAGGTAAGAATTTTTTTTTTCAAAATTTTGTTGGGAATTTTCGAGTAGCATATCTCTCACTGGCCACAATACTAAACACCAATTAACTATAGCCTGTTCTGTTAACAGAGGCGGCTCAAGATCAGTCAGCTCTATCCCCACACCACTGCCCTTACTCTACACGTGATGGGGAATTTTACCCTTACACAGCGTAGAGCATCGAAAGGTAGGAAGGGAGGGGATGAGGAGGTGAGGAGCGGGGCCAGGGGAAGATGACCTTGAACCGCCAGTTCAGAGTGAACAGGGTATAGGATGAATTGACCCTAGCTGTACATAATTGAAGTCTTTACCAGACTGTAGTTGCCGATGAAACTACTGTTAATACTGATAAATTTAATATGTGCTGCATGGTTTGTATTATAGCCACTTTTTGCAAAGGATGCTCAATTAGGTGCTGACTTTAGGGGGATGGGTGGCAAACCAGAGCACTTGCCCCAGGAAACCACTTTGGGGGGGGGGCAAATTCGTGTTGTGTTAATGCCTCAAGTTTACATATTGGCAGCTGGCATATCAGAACATTTTAGCCATCAGACATCCTATAAAACTTAACCTGAGAGAGCTGCTTACTTTCTCTCTTTCCTTCCCCTCCCTCACAATCCACTTTTATTACAGATTGCCCCAAATTGGTACCTTTTGCTTTCTAAAGTATTTTCTGTTTCACCACTGTCATATATTCTGCTATCGCAACTTTATTATGCCAGTAATGTCCTGTCCTTCCTGTGTAACTAATTACTGTATTTTTCACAATGAACTGTGCCTAATTTTTTCCAGCTGTTGAATCTAAAATCTTATAGCTTGTGGAATATTTGCTATTGTTTGATTTAAATATAATTTTATGGCAGTCTGCCCCTTATTATAGATGTAAATGATGTAAAACCTATGTTGATACTTATTTGAACGCACTGATTAAAAACCCGCAATTCCCATCCAGATTTTATTGATAACTTTTTCTTGCATCAAGTCAAATGAAAACTAGAATAATTTTGAATATTCAATGAACCAAAATTTGTTATGCAATGGAGAACTAACGTTTAGGCCTGGCATTCAGAAGGATGTGGGTTCAATCTCCATTCTGGCCATCCTGGTTTCAGTTTTCCATCGTATCCTGAAACCTCTCTAGGTGAATGACCATCACTGATTTCCTTGCTGAGCCTGATGGGTGACTACTTAGTATTGCTGCCCAGCATATATGAGAACTGTACATGGTTTCTCAAAATCACTCCAGGCAAATGTGGAGATGGTTGCTGTATGAGGCCATGGCCAAATTCCTTCCCATACTGTGCCTCCATCCTCTTTTAGTTTTAATGACCATAACATCACTAAGTCATAAAAACCCTAGTAAAAAAGAAAATGCTTATTCACCATACTCTTCTAACTGTAATGACCTTTTCATCGATTAGTTGCGAAGCCCACATAGAATAACTGTAGTAAGTCTTTTATGTAATACAACCAGAAAATTGATAGTTCTGTTAAAACAAAGGTATGGTTTAATTTTGCAGGTAGGATGTAAAGCCGTGAGTTGAGGATCTTGTGTGTTTTAGATAAATGAGTCACTTGTTGGAATTAAATGTTTAATAGAATTTTCTGGGTTTCTGTCAGACTTGCATATTAGACTTGTTGGCCAATATAATACTAACAATTATTTCAATTAAGTTAAATAATTTAGTACATGTATTAAAAATGAAATCACGTTTTACAAGGCAAATTATCCAAAGGAAATGATAGATGGCTGAAAGGATTATTGGAGCATTACCAGCAAAGAGAAGAGGAATTATCCCATATGATGATGGAGAGTTAGTGGGAATAGAATACAATGACAATACAGACCCAATCATTTTATTCTTGAAAATTGATGAGAATGTTTATGGCTATTTGTTCTTCTATTAATGTGTATAAAAATATTGATTTTTATGTATTCCACTTTGTGTGTATGTAATGCAAACCAAACTCCTTAAATCATGCATGATTAACTATTATTGTAATGAGAGAGTTTGCAGTAGATGTTGCTTGTTTATGCTGGTTTCATATATAAGAGTAGTTGTTCAGTTCGACCAAATTTGGGTGTTTGATGTGCCTTTGCACACCTATTTGATACCCTTTGGTTACATAATTTTTCAGTTTTCTGCAGATTTATTTGCAGTACAGATCATTACAATAGGTTATGACAGAATATTAACGAATGAAAAAAGTTGCAATATGTGTGGAGTCCAATGCCATTAACTCTAGTCTTATGTCTTTAAAAATGTTGGTTCCATAATTTCTAAATGTCCTTTCAATTTGCAGGTGGTTTGAACTGCAACATTGATCAAATATGCACTGTAAGAGCGCATTGATACCAGATACCTCATTAAATTTAAAATCTTGCCATGGATATCGGAGATGTGCATTTACGTGTTTTGTACAGTTTTAATTATGAAACCAAACATGGTAGAAAAGTATCTATAACTGAAGGAGAAAAGCTATTTTTGATTAGAAAAACAAATTCTGACTGGTGGCAGGTGATCAGAAGCTCAACTGAGAGACCATTTTTTGTACCTGCTTCTTATGTAGAAGAAATAAAGTTCCGTCCTCACAGTCCACTGGATGACGATCAAGCTTCAGCTCCGTATTCACGAAGTATTGGCAAAAGTTCACGAGATGAGAAGTCAGGTGTTAAAACGTTGTCTTCGTACCCTACATTCGTTTCTGTTCACAGTGAACCAGTTACAACACAGGCAAATATAGTCTGTAATTTGCCAGCAGTAAATGAAAGGATCAGTTCTGAAAAATGGAGAAAATGGGCAGCTGAAGAACTCATTTCAGAACTGTCCTGTGTTTCTAAGCTGAACTTTTCCAATGAGAAGACGTACAGTTCAAAAATCTGGATAAAGACAGATACAAAAGAATCTTTAGATAAGAAAGGACAAGATGGTTGTGGTAACTCCTTATCTTTAGCTGATAAGATTACAGAGTGTGGACACAGTGCACATCTTTCTGATGAAGCATCTCTCATAAAATGTGAACAATCTTTTAATAAAACAGTGGCATGTATGAACGTAGCAGAATCTCGGTGCAGTACAGATGACTGCATTTCACAGTATGAAGACAAACGTGTGTCTGGTCAGAGTGTATCAAGTTCTGAAAGTCTTAGTGATTTGGTCATACCAAAACTGAGAGAAAAATGTACTGAAAATATTTGCTCACCTAAAATTGCAGGAAAAGGAGTTTGTGGTGAAAATACAGAACATACTTATTTTTTTACTTCAGAGAACCAAGATTTGGATTTCCCTTCAGGTGAAGACAGTATCAGTCTGTCACCTAAAAGTCCGTTAGATAGTTTCAGCCATTTGAGTAACATACCGTACAACCTCGAGGAATCGGTTACCGATTTTCGTACTAATGCTGTTGAGAAACCTCATCCTGATATGTTCAGCAAGATGAAAAGTAAGTTAAAATACTCTGCAAGTTTTAAGACCAAGAGAGAACTACAAAAAATATCAGAAAGGCGTGAAGGTAGTTCAGTATTGTCATCTTCGTGGGATAGATTGGAGTCTTGTGAGAGAGGTGACAGATATTTCAATTTATCTTCTAGTGGCTCAAAGTATAGTAATTCTGATGAGTCTAGTGATCTTGTCACTGATTTTGGAGGAATAAAACAAGATTCTGATGAGAGTTTTGTCACAAATAAAAAAAGCGACATTAATTCCTCCACTCCCCATTTGGAAAAGTCAGATAATACAGAAAATACTTCTCAAAGTGATAGTGAATATGACTGCAATGCAAATTATGCTGTAAGTAAGGAAACTTCTGTCAGACCAACAGTATACAAACATTCACAGGGTGTGGTGTGTAATGTAGGAATTGACAAAGATGTGATAGAGTTGATTGATAGTGAGGGTCAAGACAATGTGCAACAGTTCCTAGACATTCCAAGTACACTGCAGAAGACAAAGCATAGTCTTAATAGTATTGAAGAATTCCATGGAGGACTGGCTACATCACAGTGTGTAAGTCAACACAAAATTTTAAATTTATGTTAAGATGTTAAATAGCGCACTAAGATCAGAATTGCATTAACTCTTTTGGTGTGTGTTGTATACTCAAATGTGGAAGTCTTTTTTTTCTGTTAAAATTTATACAGAAAATATATAACTGCTGTACACCTGTTCTCCTACCTCCCCTCCTTTTTTCCCCCCCACGTTCGGCATCACGTCTTCCTGTTGAATTATTTTCACAAATGTATTGAAGTTGGTTTCAGTTTCTTGATACATAAATGTCTGTAATTTTTATCTTACAATAGTGTTATTTTTATCATGTTTTAAGTTTTCCACTTCACCGAGTAATTTTTGTAATGGATGTTGTAATATTTGGAGAGAGAATGTATGTTTTTCTTCATGATTTGGTGTAACATATTGCTTATTCTTTTAGCACTTCACTTATTGTGATTATAAAAATGAGAAAAATATATCGTTGAGGTAGGTGAAGATGTATGGGCTATGAGTATTAATGTATCCATGGGGAAGGTGAGAAAAAAATATAAGATTTTCCAAACAAGAAACAGAACAAAAGGGAGGGAGGAAAACACAGAAGAATGAAATGCAAAAAATCAGTTAATGGAGTGGCTGTTGCAAGAGATACCCTGACATTTGAGGGGACACATATTTGAACCTTGGTCTGGCCATCAATATTTTGCTTTTCCACTGTTTTCTGAAACCATTCCAGGAAATTGCTACATCAGTCCCTTCAAAAAAAAAAAAAAAAAGAGACACGACCTAACTCTCTGATGTTCCTTGTCTTTCATCATCCTCCAACCAGCTCTAATGACGTGGGCATCAACTAGCCAAACTAGACAAACCTCCAGTGTGTTTTAAAAGTCTCTTACAATTGAGAATGATTTGTTTTATACAATATTTATTGTCCTTTATCACCCTTAGACATTAATTGTACACTGATATGAGATGGGGAGAGAGAGAGAGAAATGACCTAGTTTTTTTTGTTACTACCCAGTGTTAGGGAAGCCTGGATTTGATTGTCAGTGTGTATTTTAATTTTCTCTTACTTTCTGAAATCGATCAAATTTGATGTAATGTTGTTGTTCAGACAGACTTTATCCAGTTTTCTAGGAATAATAAGTAACTGTTACTACCTTTATATCATGTCTTTTATTCAGAATGGTGGCAATGACAATGATACTGGAACAGATGTTCACAGTGACCTGCTGGGCAGTTAAATTACCACTTCATGAATATTTGCATCTTTCAATAAACATATGTTAATTGAAATACTAAAAGGGATGAGTAGAAAGAGAGAATAAGTTCAGTAGAAAATAATTTTAGCCAGAGTAATATTTCTCATTTTCATGCAGTGGAACTTATGTCCTGGTGGAAATTTTCCTACACATTCATGTAATTTTATTCACATTTTTCTCATTAAATTTTCTCACTGTTGGAATTATATTGTTCAGCATCTGTTTAGGTAACTTATTCCAATCCATAAATCAGTTGCTACAAATAAAATCGTCCTCACTTGTGCTGAAATCGATTTCCAATTTCTAGTTATGTTACCCTCTTCCTTCTACATGGCACTCACCCAACATCATTCCGTACCCCATCACCAGTATGCATTATAAATACTCAACACACTGTTTACCAACATGACTCCCAACATAGCTCCTTTATCATATCAGTTTACTTAGTGTGTACTGTGGCAATTTGTGCAGACTCCTTTGCATTATCCCCAACTTTTGTATTTGATATCTGTGATGTGGTTTCCCTACCATTCCATCGTACCTAACCGAGGGGCCTAAAAGAGGTCTGGCTGCCCACTTGCCAGTTCACTCATTAACTTCCTACCACTGTATTATGTGCAACTGAGAAGTGATGTGCTCAGATATGTATCTACACTAGAGTTTGCTCATGACTTCATCTGCAGATACCAGATGTGTTGGCAAGCCAGTGAAATTAATGTATTTGTTTTGATAGCAATACATTTTATATTTTTTGTATATTACATATACATATGTATATTCTTCAGACTCCTGTTATTTTCAGGAATTTCAAGCTCAATAAAACTGTACCATGCTATGTATAAATTATTCATACTGCCAACTATTAGCAAACCAGTTAAACTAATCTTTGCTGGATGACTAACATTAACATCACCACTGGAAGCAACAACTAAGTTACATTATGATCAACACACTATACTTTTACATTATTGATATTGATGACACAGCTGTCCATGGAAAATTTATCTCCACTTTATAATTACAATTTTTTTAGCTATAGTTTCCTTAGTACAACATTCACAATAAGGTGCTCTTAAAACTTCTTCAAAGAATAGTAGAAGAACAGTTAAAGAAGGCAGTTGAAGATTGCCAAGTTGGTTTTAGGAAAGGATGAAGGTGCACATAAGTATTCATCCTGAAACAACTGATTGAACTTAGAGCTTTAAAGAACTAGAAGACAACAGTAACCTTAAAAAGCCTATGACTCTATTGAAAGGCTGATGCTGGGGAGTATTCTGAGGTACAGAGGACTGAACAGAACTGTATGAGAGTTGGTAACTGAGATACTTCCAGATTTTGGGAAGAGGTAACGTAGGTGTTTGAAATCGAGACAGGAGTTAAACATGGAAATGGTTAATCACAAATGTTGCTCACCATAGTACTAGATGAAGTTATCAGACAGTGGTGAGTAACAAATTCCACCAAGGACACAAATAGGACATGAAAAGGACAACAAGAGACAGGTGACATCTCGAGATTGTGAAACACCGGAAGGCATTTTGTGAAAGATGGACAAGTACCTGGGAGAATGCATAAGAAGAAGAAACAGGAGCACTGAGATCAAAGATAGTGTGAGGAAGACAAGGACAACCTACTTCACTGCTAGTATACAATAAACAAACCATTTCATCAGACACTACGAGGCAATGGTGAGAAACATGGTACTGTGTGCTGCGGAGACAATAACACTGGGACAATGCAGGATGGAATAACTGGAAAAAGAAGATAGAAAAATCCTTGGGAAGATATTGGTTACAAAATGAGGAGATGAAAATTAGAATGAAGATCAAAGGAAGAGTTGTACCAGAACATGAGGACAATAGTGGAAGAAATCAAACTCAAAAGGGCAAGGGCGTTTGATCAGAATGGACATGGATAGAATACCAGAAGAGTATGGGAGACAATGGGCAGGATGAGAGGAAAGATAGGAACAAAATGGGTGGTTGAACTTTGGAAAGACTGGGCCAAGATAAGGATCAAGGTAGAAGAGAAGGAGAACATAAGTACACACCAACTAATATTTCAAACAAAGGAAGCATCGCAAACTTCAACCCAAAACTTGTCATTGATGATGTCTGCAGGGATCAACGATCACAAAAAGAATGAATGTATGTTAGGATGTCCTTTATTTTTAAAAGTCAAAAAATGTAATGCATAAGTTCTATTTTTTTCATTTTACCCTGTAACACAAATTTTTATGCCATTTGGATAACTGTAATCCGTGCAGACTTTCACCAATTCAACTTTATATAAATATGTGCACGCCCACATTAATTGTTACTGTCATTACAGTTCTTTAATAGGTATCAAGTATTTTTTTGTTCTAGTAGAAGGTTTTAGGATTACGAAGTGCTAGAAACAGCATATTTTTTATTAGGAGAGGCAAATTACCAAATTGCAGGAGTTCTATCAGTTTTATTTTTTAATATCTGTGAAGGCAAATTGACTATGAGTGAAAGCCCTAATGTCACTGTACATGAGTGCATTATATTTTGGAGGATATTATGGAGACAGTTGAAAAAGAATGCAAGCAAATCTCTGGATGTTTATAAGCAAAGGGAAGAGGATTTGCAATGTGAATTGGATAATGTTAATGGTACTGCACGTGCTTACGCCATCGAAAGGATGTAAACAAAGTAGGGTAAACTCTTTTTGAAGCGACAGAGAGAGCCAGAGAGACCAGGTTGCTTCATGTGCGTGTATGTTAAACTAGCAGAAAAGGAAGAAATGGTGAGACGAATGAAAATAAATGAAGAGATAAATACTTAAATATATGTGGTCCAGTGGGTAGTCAAGCTCTTCAGCATCCTATGATTTGTTCCTGCTATCTGAAGAACTCAATGACACATCTTCTAGTTCTGGAGGACATTAGGAAGAGCATTTAACAAACCCAACCAAAATAATTCAATAAGGAACTGCTGCAAAGCGCAGAAGAAAGAGATATCTCCTCCTAAAGTAATAGCTGCCTTGGATTGATGCCAGTTAATGTAAGAGATTCAGTTTACGTTCTTCAAGTTATCATGGAGGCACTTGATGATATTTCTTTAAACAAGTCTTCCATTCAACAAATGAGGAAGGAATGAGCAGAAGCTATAATAACCGATTTTAAAATGACGTGACCCATGACATGACCATTCAATGGAATGGCAAGTTGTTGCATGGTCTAGGTGTAAGAAGTTCCAAAGAAGAAAGACTGCCACTCTGTCTCACAATTACATTTTGTAATAGGGAACAATTTCTTGTGATAAAGGCCTAGGTTAAGTTGTTCTGAATGCTCTGAGCAAGTGATAAAGTGCATATAATGAGCTGTGACACAATAACACCTAACATAAGTCATCTCAATGGTGCCTGGGTCCTTCTGGAGCAAATGTTAGAAAGAAAGTTGTTACTTTTTGCATAACTGCATCAAATTGTTATAAGCACTCTGGAGAGAGAGAAAAAAAAAAACATTTCAATGACACACAAATTGGGTGGTTGTTACATTTCTATTTGGCTAATTTTTTTTTTTTTTTGTGAGGGACAATTACAGAAAACTAATCGATCTATGAGTTTTATTTTTGGATGGAGATAGTGGCAAAGAACTGAAAATAAGGCATCCTCATGCAGTTCATCAAGCGTGATATTTTGCAAGAGCCATTTATTCATTCAAGATACGTTTCCTTAGTTTTCAACTTAAATTGAGCAAGGAACACAACATGGTACGTAATTTAGAAAGGGAGAGTAGATCAGAGTTTGTAGAAAGGTACACTCCTTTGATGGGAAAAAATTCATCTCTATTTTGTATGGTACATAAAATTAGTTGTCTTGTATGTACATTATTTTGTATCTTTTGCAACTTGATTAATGCTTACCTATATTTTGTTTTAGAAAAAACCATGATGAATTTGTATCTGCTAAGAGCAAACATTTGTTTTCTCGTTAGAAAAGTTAAAGCAGTATTCTTCAGGAAAGCATTTCTTCATTGGAAGAAACTGCAGGTTAAAAGAAAGGCCATTTATCTGAAAGAGCTGTGAAATTAATGTAGGAGTTTCATGGTTTAACTACAGCCGATGAAGAATGGAAACAATTTTCATGTAAAAACACCGAAAATTGTACCTGCACTGTAAAAAAGAGATCCTAAAAAGAAAACACCCCTCATAATTTTAATACTTCTGTCTTACTAAAAAAATTAAGTATGATAGGATTGGGGGAAAAAAAAACAGATACCCATCACTTACCACAGATGAAGGCAGGAGGGTGAGACAAGCACGTAAAAACAAAAAAACAAATTGCACAATATTTTGACATGAGTCTTCATCATGTGAGAGGCGAGACATATGGCAGGGGGAAAGATGTGGTCACATCCCAACCCGCCACATGAAAAAATTAAGTATTATTTTTTGTTGTCTGGATTTCATTGTTAATCCAGAATTATACAAAATTTTAATGATGTAGTCGCGTGTCATGTGATAGTCAAAATAAGCATTTTTCGTAAACTTCCGGGCCTACTCGACACGGGTTAACGTGATTTGTAGGAGGATAAAATTTCATATGTAAGTAAGCTACAGAGATTTAAAAAGAATTAGAGTGTATGGGTTTGAATATTCGGAAAAAAAAAATTGTTTTGCTCTTCTAAGAAAATACTGAATCGATAATTCCGGAGAGATATTATCTTAGTAGGAAGTGGGCGAACATCACCAAAGTAATGAACATGAGAGGATATAAATATTAAATGTTCAGATTTATAAATTTTGTGCATGTGAAGAAATAATCGTAATAGGTGATGCTTCTACTGGAACAGTCATATCAAGCTAGTTTCCATGTGTGCAGTTCACAGATGGTCGTGGTTTCAGGAAACAGAGGATGGTGAGTGGGCGCTAATGCTCTGGCCTCTAATTTGGGAGGACGGGGTTCAAATCCCCGTCCAGCCATGCAGAGTTGTGTATCCTGTGGTTTCCCCAAAACATTCCAGGCAATGGTTCCTTCAAAAAGCCATGCCCAAAATCCTTTCCATTCCTTGCCCTTGCCACCTCTGATGACCTCAACAAGGTGTAAAGCCAAAAACGTTATTTAAATTGTTTGAATTGTGGGAGCTGGTATGGGCTGCCACAGATTTTGGCCATTTATTCTGCTGGAAACTCGGTTGGTGGTGTGATGTATATATGCACTGGTACAGTTGATATATGAGGTGTGTTGTTGTGCATGTGGCAAATCTAATGATGGGAATCGGTGGCAATACCCAGGTGCACGTTGCATGTTTTGCAGCAGGATATGTTGCATGTGAATGTGGTTTGGAAAAATTACAAGGAATGTAAGAAGTCATGTCCACGGTGAAGGAGAGAACCGAGTGATGAAAATGGGGCTTTGGTTGTTTTAAGAGGTATATGATTGAAGTTGATGTGTAAAAGATGGGTTGAAGCACAAAAGATTTATAGCGGCATGAAACAAGAGCTTGTGACAGCTTTTGGGTGTATCTGGAAAGAGATTCTTCACGGATCTGCCACGTATGGCCAGACTTTAAGGGAAGGAATGCAAATGTTGAAGTGAAGGCATTGTTGTAGATTTATAGATTTGATGTGTATAGAGGTATGTAGGTCACCTTTCTGTAAGGAAATATCAACATCAAAAAAGGTGTCGCCTGTGGGTGTTGATGGAGTGGCTATTGTTTAGGGAGGTGAGGATTTTCGCTGTGGGTATAGATCAACAATATTGTCTCTGTATCTGAACCACACGACTAGTTTGAGTGAGATATTATTTCTCCAGACTGTCTAACAAGAAAATGTTGCTTGGGGTATTGCAGTTCTCTCATTAGCTGTAACCATGGATGCAATATATTTAAGACTAAAAACTGGTATCAGATTACATTTAACATATTGTAGAATATTAAACTGGACCTCTCATTAATAGCAGTTTGCGATTGTTCGCAGATGGTGCAGTTATCTATAGGGAAGTAAGGTGCTTTGACGATTGCTTAGAAAAATCGGCATGGTCTGGATATTATTTTGGAATGGTGCTAGGAACAGTTGCTTACACTGAATTGCAAAAAGTGCAAGGCAGTTTACATAACTAACAAAAAGTATCCCTTTGTTCACGAATACAAAGCAAACAGCTCAGTTGTTGATGCAGTTGATTCCTTGAAGCATTTTAACGTAATAGTACAAAGCAACATGAAAGAGACCTGCGCATAACTTCCATCATAGGCAAAGTTAATTCTAGATTATGATTCATATGTCGTATTTTGAAGAATTCTGGAAATATTGTAAAAATCCCTCATGAGGCCACATTTGGATTACTATTGTGGAATTTGGGATCCTTAGCACAAGAGATTGATTGACACGCTAGAGAAAGTACATAGAATAGCCGCTTGATTTGTGACTGCTTACTCTATTTCCTCACAGGGGTGTAATTAAATTGATACATAGATTGGGCTGTAATTCTCTGCCTACAATCAACGTAGGTTTTGTTTGAATTTATTGTTAAATATGTGAATATCATTTATGAGTGTGATGTAATACTTCATCCACCAACCTATTTGGGAGACAAGATGCTGTACTGATGCTTATATGTATTCTTTCTTTCCTCTGGCTAATTGGGATTGGGACGCACAGAGTTAGTTTTGGTACAAAGCACCCTCAGCTGTCCACAATATTTCTGAATTGAGGGTATGGATATAGATGTAGATGTGCTGAGGAGGCCATATGGGGGTTACATTTACCGGAAATGTTCCATGGTACTGAAGCCCTGACAGTGGGGGAGGAAGTGATCACTACAGAGATGAGATAGGTCATTAGAGACGGGAAAGGATTGGGGGCAAGGAGCAGCAAGGAATTTGGCCATGGCCTTTTGAAGGAACATTCCGGCATTCACCTGGAGTGATTTGGGGAAACCGTGAATAACTTGAATCTGGATGTCCGGACAGGGATTTGAAACCCACGTCATCCCGAATGTGAGTCCAGAGTGTTACCACTAATCCAGCACCCTCTGTTTAAACAACTGTTTTACAGTGAAAGTCTTTCCTGAAACCACAATCATCTCTGAACTGCATGGATGAAAACTAGCTTACTAACATATCCTTGATACCAGACTTTCTCCTGACCTCAGTCTCTGATAAGACTGTTCCAGTAGAACCATCACGTATTACTATTATTTATTCACATATATATAATTTATAAATCTTAATATTTAATATTCATATCCTCTCATTAGAGACAGACATTCAAGGAAGCGTGTGGTATCTTTTATGAATGAAGGGAGTTTCTGTATGTAAGCACCTCAGAATTTGTTAAATCCTAAACCTCGTCGCTACAGGATACGGGGGACGGGAATCGTACAGAAACTGATACTGCAGCTTATATCTGAATACAGGGCGATTTAAAATCTAAAAACTAACTCAACATGTAATAACAGCCTTAAACAGACCATCAATGATAATTAGTAGTCTTTAAACTCACCTAAATCATTGTAATCCTCAATAGTTCAACTTTTAAGTACTTAATTTTTGTTTCGAGATAACATAACCATTTTACAACACTTTTCAGCACGGCAAAAGGCATTTTCAATAATAATCAACCAAGAGAGACTCAATTTTGCAGTAAATAACACATGTTCTATAGTTTAAGACAGTTAAAAATATAAGAAAACACATAGTTACACAAACCGGCTGTTTCAAACAGTAATAACAATATATTTAAAACGTTTTTGATATCAGCAGATATTGTAACACAAACTTAAATTCTTCTTGGATATCATGTTGAAATTTTTTAGTAGTAAATTAAGCCTGAAAGGAATTTCTAAAAATTATTCGGCCTCATTGTTCCACATTGCCGGCTTATATAAATAATCACGGCCAAACCAATCAAAGTCAGGGAATAAGATTACTTTTAAATGATGTATTGGAAACCGGGGAATACTATGCCGAAAACCATTTCTCGAGATAGGCCTTACTTTCAGAGCAATTCATGATAAACATTTTTAAATTTGAATTTTTAAAATGGTGGTTAATTGGACATTTTTTCTACGCATTGATACACTAATACACACGTGTAGAGCAGTGATGTCAGACTTTTCTACGCAGCAACAGGTGAGAATTTATTATGGCTAAACGAGTGAATTTATGAGAAACTTCAAAGGGGAGTAAGTTGTTTGTTATATCTGTCTCTAAATAATATTAAAATATGGAAACCCTGCAGTACGTATTTTGGATGCACTACATTCTGGGTGCCATGTGACTTGGAAGATATGCTGGTGTCATATAGGGCTTTCTGTGCCTCATTTCGTCAGTTACCTGAGGAAATTCGTGTGAGTCGGACCTGTGGCTCACTGGAGCGAGAACTTGCAGTTGGTAATCCTGCAAGGAATCCGGTCACATGCTTTGGTGTCGGCCATAATGAAATTTTTGAAGTAGAGTAGCTCAGTCGGGACAATGAATAGATAAAGTAAAATTTTTTGGGGGGTTTAATTCTTTCTGTCTTCTACGTTTCATAACTTGCAATCTTTTGAAATGAATGTCCTATTGCCGAATCAACTGTACTTGTGAACCTTTTTGTGTTTTTGATATCAGAATATAATGATTGTGAAATTTCAATAGTTTAACTGAACCATTTTTTCTCCGAAGGTTAAAATTATTGGAGAGGCGACCATGTTAATTTGCAGCTGATTTTATTTCCAGAGGTGTATTCACGGACTAAAATTTTTGAACAGTTGGAACTTCGTTTTTATCTTTGACGAAATCGAGTTTGAGATGCAAGTTGCTAGTTGAAGTGTGTGGTATCTTTTATGAATGAAGGGAGTTTCTGTACAATGGGTTGAAGGTGTTAATTCACAAGAGATGAAATTCGTTCAGTATGTGATCTGTACGCTGCAACAATAGACCAGCTAGGGTTGCTAGCATTGTGTATCTTGGGAAGAAGATGCAAGGTGTGGGTAATGGGGTTTCTGTGGAGTAAAGAGGGACAAGTATTTTGGTGAGATACCTTGTAAGAGGCCCTGGAGATCAAGGGAACTTCTTGGCAAATCAGAGATAAATGACAGAGAAGGCTACAAGACCATGATATAGAATCACCAGTGAAGGAGACAGGATGAATGATTATTGAAAATCTTGAAAGGAGAGCTGGAGAAGTGAAGGAGGATGATGAAGAGGTTCTAGTAAAAGAGAATCCAAGCCTTGAAGGTGCTACCTGTGGTTTTTCAAAGACTGTAATGAAAGAAGAAGAAGATGACAGAAGTATAAATTTTTTCTCGACAGATCCCAAAGTGTAAAATTTTCTCTTTGAATCAATAAAAATCTTATAACTCTGACTAACTCAGTGGCTTTTCTAAATTGCAGCCATCTGTTGGGTTTAGATGCTGAATACCCAATACTTATGGAAATGATATTACATGTATTCCTGTTTCGATCACAGTGTGATGATATAATTATTAGATTTTAAGTCAGCACTGAGGTTTAAAACTGTGAATACTCCATCAAAATCTGTTGAATGGTATTTAGGTTATACCAGATTATAGATAAAATGGAATGGTACATCAGACATTAATTTCATGCTTCTGTCTGCAGGAAATGTGGCATCATAAGATAAGCCTCAGATTTTAAGTCAAATCCTAAGTTTTAAAATTGTGAAAACACCTTCAAAATTGCTCAATAAGTTTTGGCACTACCCTATCACAGATTTATGGTAGTACAGCTAGATTTTGTGTCTTCCACCATTGTCTAAAGATTCAAAATCTTTTTCTTTTCTATCTGTTTTTAGCATTCATCTACCCAACCAAATATCCAGTCTCTCCAATTCTACTACTATTACACAACATTACGCTGTCTAAACAAACAATGATCACACTATACTACACACTGCCATTTCCTGCCCTAACTCTGTGCTTCCTGCTTCTATTCAGCAGGTTATATCACGATTCACCGCCATCCTATGGCTTGATCTGTTAAATGTTTGAGAGGTACAGTGCCACACTGTCAAACTAGATCCCTTATCAATTTTGTTTGAAACATTTTACGCGTAACGCACTAATTGCAATTCACGTGAAAAATAACTTCCAAGTCTGTGCTTCTGATCCAAAAACAACTTTCTTTCTTCATACGTATTCCCAGTGTTGGTAGATATTAAACTCTCCACTGAGGTAAAACTAATTGGCCTATAACTCTCGGCTCTATTTATCTTTCCTATCTTATGAACTGGTTCTACTATATCCCATTTTTAGGCTGCTGGTGTACACCAAGTCTCGGGAATAAACCTAAGTAATATTTGTAAGTATGGCAAGTATCGTATCTACCTACCCTTAATGCACCTGTGTAACATAATCGATACCAGTGCTTTACAATTTTTTAACATTCCCAGCTCCCTCATAATATTGTGTGTCTCTACTCGTTCTTACATATGTGGAAAAAAGTTATGCTATATTATGTCTTCTGCTATTCCTGCAAGGCAGTCACTACATTCTCACCAAATCACTTGTTTAATATTTCTGCCTCCTTTGTATTCTTATTAACTTCTTCTGCATACTTACCCAGAATTCTGAGTGACCTCTCCCCCTCACAATTTTCTAACATAATCATAAACATTTGTAGTTGCAAATAGCTGTGTTCCAAAATATTTTTCATGAACAATTACTTAGCTTTCACATTTGCTGCTATTAATTCCCTGTTTCTCTGCTCACTTCTTACCTGTGGCCACCATTTTCATTATTTCTTTTAACTGTTACCAATGCCTCACCAGTATGATAGTGTCACTTCCACATATTGAACAATCTGCCAATATATCTTTTTAGTTCTGGAATTTGTGCCTACTTATGCACACCCTCTTCATTTTAGAGCCCTCTTAAATCCATTACCAATATACTGTGGTTGCTTTTGGGTTGGATAAGCTGAACTTAATGGTATGTTGTAGAGAATAGAAGTCCACTGTTCACCAATCTGAGATTTTCGTTAGGGTTTTGCTCATCCTTCCATACTTCCCTAGACATCCTGCAAGTTAAACAATCAGCTAATAAATGCTTTAATTTTTTAAAATACCTTTCCAAACCACTATATCATTAATTTTGAAACAGGTGTTGGTCATCCTTCCAACATAGTGTGTATGTCAACTGTGGTATTACAATATATTTATTCTGCCTCTAAATAACAGCTTAGCATGAAAATATGTGTTGCTACATTTATCTTATTCCTTTTTGTTACAGAGGAATCAAAAGATGCTTTTGTCATAATAATGTTGTGAATAGAGAGCATGACCATCTCTTACCATAGCAGTAGTCATGACAGTATAAAAATGGAAAACTTGCCTGTATCTCTTTTGTTTATTTGCGTGTCTGCATGTACCGGTACACCCAAGCATGTTTTAATGTTTCTACACCATCCATTGAAACTTCTGCTATTGTAAGTGACAGTCTCCCTCTGTATCTCACTGCTATGTATTATTCAAATTTGTCCTCCAGATTTTACTTCACATCTTTTATCTTACCCGCCTTTTGTTTTTGATATTAGAGAAGGTGAGAAATGTTTTTCTATATAATATGGAAAAGTTTTATATGTAATTAGGATTAGAAGTGTCATATCAATGTTGGAGAAACGCACACATAAATCAAATCTCATTGCGAACTTTTTTCTGTAAAAATCTAGAATAATAGCAGTTAAAAAATATATGTCAAAATTTTTGTATCTGTGAAGTCCCAAAGTGATTGTTTTAAATAATATTAATTTATAGGCCTAAATATGACAGCTAGAAAACTTGTGGAATCCTCAAAGAAACAGGAATTGTTGAGTAAACTCTCCTAAGAACTTCCTGGTTGTTTCCTGGGAACTTTGTGTGTATCTTCCTTTCTTGTCCATTATTGAAAATGTGTATGCTATATTTCTCATCTTGCATAAATTTTATTAATTCTGTATAAATTGTCTTGTAATGATTCTTGCATTGAAGCACACTAACATTCTCAGTACCTTTCCATTACTGTCATCCGAGGTAGTGCAGAACTGCGATTCGTCACTGAACCCAATGCAACACCATTCATCAGCAGTCCACTCTTCCTGGTCACAGCACCACTCCAAGTGCAGCCGTTTGTGTTGTGGTATTAATGACAGTAATTCCCTAGTCCAGCTGCTGCTAGTCTCCAACCTATAGTGGGGGATGTTTCAGATTGTTGCAGGGAGTCCATTATTTGTTCACGGATGGCAGGCACAGATGTGAGAGGAGTGATTGGTGCAGAATACGATGATCCTTCCGTGTAGAGTCAGACTAGGTCAACCAGTGCACCTTACCTCACATTACCACACAGTCCGACATTTGACAACTGTCAAAGTTGAATGCCCCACAAATTTGGATATTGCACAATTCAACCAGCCAGCCAAATGGAGGCCCACGTTGAACTCTGTCATGTGCTGGCAACAACACTAATGCATCTGGTGGCCATTAGCTGTTGCAGAGCATTGCAATTCTAATTGTTTACGAAGCGCCTGATGGTGAGTATTAATACAAAGTTACATTGATATCCGATCATGTTTTTGCTGGCTAGTTTAGTTTATTAATATGGCACCAGGAATGATGAAATGTGACATTGCTTCTTAGAAATATATTTAAAAAAAAGTAGTACTGAGCAAGAAGTCAGAGGATGATGTGTGCAGTACTGTAAAGATGTTTTAAACAAGAGGAAAATGCATGAATGAGTCAAGATGACATGACATTGCAGTATAGAATGGATGAAATTAAATGAATTTGAATTCACATTACAAACCCATTTCTTGCGTGTTTGCAGATGGCTAAATCCTCCTGTTGTGAAATACCTAGAATACTACAAATTGCTTTCTCAAAACCAAATGGATTTAGTAAGACTCACATCTCCTCTCATGATTTAATATTTTTGTTTGGGCATCACCATTTGCAGTTTAGAAAAATGTCCAGTACATGTGTTATTGTAGATGGTGAAACCTTGGATACAGTAGTGAATGTTGCTGCTTCAGGCATTCATCAAAGAAATGTAATCACTCCAATCCTTTTATTGATTTTTATAAATTATCTTAGGAATGATCAAATCAATTACTTGTGATATTTCATATAATGTTGTTTATTTAGTGAAGGCAATCAAAATATAGTAAACCAATGTATGAGGCATTGATTTTAATTAAAAATAGTGTGAAAAATGTCATCTGCAGTTAAAATTAAGGACTAAAAGAAATGGTCAGTCACCATTGAGTATCATGTTAGCAGCCTATATCTTTGAACATATAATTCACTAATATATTTGTAGCAGCAATACAGAACTGCATGGAGTAGAATGCTCTTATGAAGACTTCTTTAGAAAACAATCACTACACAGCATTTTGTAGGATTAATCGAGGAAGTAAGGAGTCATCCAAAGCTAGTGGCATAAGAAATCTTGGGAGATTGTTTTTGGAGAACTGTGATAATATATCACATTAATTTCGCATGGAATGATCCAAAATGTTGAAAAAGTTCAAATTTTATTACTGTATGCTGTGGCTGGTTGGTATTTATGAGTATTATTTTTTGTTTTTGTTCATTGGGGGAGGGGGGGGGGTTTACAAATAAGTGTACCCTTTTTATGTATATATTCAGTGGAAAAAATATGTACTTGATGGAAAATCAAAATGGAGGAAAGTAACCTCATTCACACTTTGAAACAGACCATGTCATAAAATGTGTGATGTGCACTAAGCTTACAGCACCTTCTCAAACACCATCACTGGTGAAAACTTGCCCATCAAGGCTGGGTGACCTCCTATGTTAAATAACAACTTACTTGCAAATGGAAACCTACTTCTTTCATAAGTCTGACAGTGAATCAGTGTGATCCTACTCATACCGGGGCCCTCTTGTCGCATGTGAAAGGTGACCAGAGTTCTTAGGGGGCATCCACAAATTACGTGAGGTGTTTTTCCGGATTTCTGGACACCCCCCCCCCTCCCCCTGGTGAGATTTCGTGAGATCTGGCCGGACCTCCCCCCCCCCTTCTGGTGAGATCTGGTCCATGAGAACCCCCCCTAGAAATCGCCCTGGAAACTTTTGTAGACCTTTTTTTTTTAGGTCACACCCTAACTTTTTTGACGAAATACCCTCCTAAAATCGACTTTGGTGCAAATTTGTAGACTTTTTTTTTGGCTCTACTGTCCCCAAATTTTTCGCAAAATTTCACGTGAGATTTCTGTAGACCCCGCCTTCCCCCCTGGTGAGATTTCGCCGGCCCCCCCCCCCATTTCACCTCACGTAATTAATGGACGCCCCCTCAGTGAATTGAAGATGGCTGGTTCGCCATGTTAGGGGCAAGGAATTGCAGGAACTTTGAGATCCTCGTACGATGATATAACAAACTACTGCAGAATGGAAACACTTGTACTATTAGGGTCTTCACTTGTCCAAAGAAGGTAGAATGTAGCTAACCACAAGTTAATTATAGAATTGCCTTTGACCACATTAACTCTCAGACTTGTTTTCTTTCACTCTGCGCAATGTAAAGTTTTTCTCCCTCTTCAAACAGGCATCTGATCCAGAAAGATTTTAATGTTTCAGTAATAGCAAACCATTTATAAATATAATGTAAGAAAACTGGTGAAGTATACAGATTTGATAGGTCTGACACGCAAACTAAGTTTTCTAATGAAGTTGAGCAATCATTTTCTGTTCAATTTTACATTCAAAGACAGAATCTGGCATTTATCACATTTAAATGCAGAATGTGTCGAGCAGCTCTTTCAGTATGATTGCAACTGAAGAAGGGAATGTTTGCCTTTCCTGTTGTGAACCATTTATTCATTTTTGTTCCTTGTTATACTGAGTTTTCCCCCTTCTAAATCTGATCACTTCTAATGACTTAACAATTTAGCACATGGCTCTAGGATATCCAAGTATGATTCATTCCTTGTTAATCAAATTTTACCATGGTTGGCCAAGGGCAACAAAATATATTGAAATACATTGTTTTACATATCACTTGAATGCTAGCATACACCTCCATCCCTTCCTATCCTGCGCTAGCTTTTCCATCTCAACATACCCCTTACAACCCACATCCTCAATTATCTGTTTTATATTTTCTAATCTCTGTCTTCCTCTGCGGTTCTTACCTTCGACTGTTCCCTCCATTAACAAATTAACAGATCCTGCATGTCTCAAAATATGACCTACGATCCTGTCTCTTCTTTCTGTAACACTCTTCCACAATATTCTCTCCACACCCATTATTTCTAAAACTCGTTTGTTTCTTACTCTATTCATCCACTTAGTTTTTAGCATCCTTCTATAGCACCACATGTCAAATGCTTCAATTTTCCTTCTGTCTGGTATTCCTAAAGTCGATGCTTCGCTGCCATAAAGTGCGGTGCTCCACACATAGTTTTAAAAAGTTCTTTCTGAGTTCTAGATCAATATTTGAAACTAAAAGATTTATCTTTTTCATGAAGGATCTTTTCGCTACTGCTATTCTGCTTTTAACATCATTCCCGCTTCGGCCATCGGTTGTAATTTTACTTCCTAAGTAGCAAAATTCACTAACTTCTGCTATCGTGTCTAACCCTATTTTTATATTTAATCTACTATTATTGGTATCATTTCTGCTATATTTCATCACTTTTATCTTGCTTTTGTTTATATTTAGTCCAAAATCTCCCTTCAGTATTTTGTTCATGATATTCAATAACTTCTCAATATCCTCAACCTGTTCTGCTAACAAGACAATGTCATCAGCAAATTGTAGCATACTGATTTTTTTCTCCTTGAACATTTATGCTACATTCAAATCTTTTTATGGAGTGGCTAAAATATTAAAAACAGTCCTTATCTTTTATATATTTCTGGAAAGCAGAAAAAAAAAATATTGGTGCTGCGGAAGGCTTCAGGATCTTTTTACTTCAATTTTTCCAGAAACATTCTTCCTCAAAATGCTGAGAACATATAACACTATGTTCTAGGGAAGTAAAACTGCCCCGACATATTTTAGCTAACCACTCCCATGATTTATACAGATCTCATCGCATTAATCTGTATAGAAGGAAAGTATGAATCATTCATCTGATCAACACATACAGATACATCTAATGGTTAAGATAGTAAAAGTTTTTGAACTTATTTAAATGCAATCTTGTGACACAATACATTAGTGCTTCTTGTAGAATGATTGGTGCAATTATATGCCATGTAAGCTTTCACCATCATAGAAAATGTGTAAACATAACAACATGAGCACTTGATCACACTGAAACATCTCAAGGGCAGCTCTGAAAGCTAGCTGTTGCCCCTAATATTGTGACAGGTGCATCATTCAATCTGCAGTGGAGCACTAGTGCTGTCTCTACTTCTAGTGTATAATATTACAACTTCTTGGATATGCTTATGTTAGCTCCAATGACCGCCAGCACACATCTATTCACATCCAACCAACCAACAGTACCTCCATTTTGATAGCAGCCACTCGTTTCACACCAAATGCTGCCTCCCCTACAGCATGAATTTCTGTGGCAGTTCGATATGATCTGATCAGCATACCCTCAAACAATATTTTATCAATCTGACCCAAGTCTTGATATCTCAAACTTATCCACCAAATCTAGTACACATCCCAACCAGCACAGCCCAAAAACTACCCCAGATTTTCTAAGACCAACTGCTGTCCAGTTCTGGTCATACAATTTTTCCCAAGCCTTGAATCCATTAAGGTCTATGACTTCCTTCAAACCTGCCCTGAGTTGCATATCCCACCTTCCAGAAACTGAAATTTAATTGCGATGGAGCATACTCCGGTGGCAATTTCCCTAGTCATCTATTTACCTTTCCTTCTTTTTATCATCATCATCATCATCATCATCATCATCATCATCATCATCATCATCATCAATATCCTGATCATCATCATCACCACCAAAACCATACAAGATGGTACCCAAAAATAACCGGAATAGTATTGCCGTGGGCGGATCTTGTGTAGTACGCATTTCTGCCACTAGGCATTTATAGTGCAACTTATTGTCAGTTCAGTTCCTGGCTTGTTCTGTTAATCTGCAGTGATTGTTTTTGCTAGCACTGTTTTGTTATTGTGTCGTTTTTGATGATGGCAAGTTTAAGAGAACAATGTGCAGCTGTGAAATTTTGTTTTCTACTTCGTAAAAATGCTGCTGAAACTGTTTTAATGTTGAAAATAACTTACAAATTTGATGCTATGGAAAAAACTCAAGTGTACGAGTGGTTTGCTCAGTTTAAAAATGGCAACATGTCGATTGCTGACAAACCTCGTTCTGGACGTCCATCAACTACCCAAATCAACGAAAATGTTGAAAAAATCCGAGAGCTTGTGCTCTCAGACTGTCGACAGACAATTGATCAACTATCAGAGATTAGTGGGTTATCTTGGAGCTTGGCTCAGTGAATTTTAACTGAATATTTGGGAATTAAAAGGATTGATGTCAAGTTTGTTTCTCGGGCTCTGGCTGACAATCAAAAATTATGTCGAGTTGAAACATGTCGTACTTTGAAACAACAGCTTAAAATTGATCCAGATTTTCTGTCAAAGGTCATTATTGGTGATAAATCATTGTTCTATGGTTACGACGCAGAAACAAAGCAACAGTCAAGCCAATAAATGTCAAGTCAAATCAAACATCAAAACAATTCTCTTTTGCTTTTTCGATAGCAAGGGCATAGTTCATTCAGAGTTTTCCCCCACATCAGAGCATCAATCAAACCTTTTATTTGGAAGTTTTAAGAAGATTACGCAACAGTGTTCATCAAAAAAGACTCGATTTGTGGCAGACAGGAGACTGGTTCTTCCACCACGACAATGTGCCTGAACACACAGCTGTCTCTGTTAGGCAATTTTTGGCTCCACTGCCCCACGCACCTTACTCACCTGACCAGGCTCCGTAGGACTTTTTCTTATTTGCAAGCATGAAAAGGGGCATGAAAGGACACCGATTTGACCACATTGAAGAGGTCAAGAAAAAAAGGGGGGAGCTGTCTGCTATTTCTAAAGATGACTACAGAAAATGTTTCGAACATTGGAAGTACTGGTGGGACAAATGTATTAGTTGTAATGGAGAGTATTTTGAAGGGGATAAGTTTGTTTTGTAAAAAAATTGAAAATGTATAGCTTTTAAGATTTTTTTTTTTAACCCTTTGAGTATTAAATTCCTCCACCCATCTACCTTTGGCGTTTATGTATTTTAATTCAAATTCCCTCAGTGTTTTTGATAAATTATTTATCATTTGGAAATTTATTCCAATCCATGAAACCCTTAACCACAAAAGAAAATGTTCACTCTCGTATATATAAAATCAAATGCCAGCTTACGGTCATTGTCTTCTTTTCCCTTCCATGCACTACTCCTAATTCTCCGTCCAATCTCTCTTGAAGCCTAGTCACCAAAACATGCTTTGCATACACTCACCACTCTATTCACACTTCTCGTCTTCTATTCCATTTCTTTTATCATATCAGTTACTAACAGGGTCCTGCATTAATTTCCACAAACAAATCTAGCTGCTCTCCTTTGCACACCCTCTTAACTCGTGTAATAGATACACAAAATGTGGGTCACAAACTACACCACCATATTCAACCTCCCTGCCCCTCCTAAAACATGCTTCAACATACCCCCCAAATATGATAACTCCTGGTCCAAATATACAATCTGATTGTCCCTCAAGACACTCCTGCCATAGAGGAGGTGACGTGTTCAACCTCCCATGTCATATGTCATCTATCTTCCAACTACTAGCCTGCTTCTTACATAGTTCTGACCCTGAATCAACTGTCAGTAAAAAAATGAATAGCCGTTGACAAAAATGGTATTTACCCAAAAACCAGACCATACTATAGCTGATGATTTCACTTACATGATATCATCTATTTCCATTCCTGTGATCAGTTTGTTCTATGTTTTTATAACTTAATTTTAGAAAGTGCCTGGCAGCCGTCAAGGTAGACTGGTGAATATATTTCCCATCCCCAGCTCCCGATGACATCAGAGTTAACAGTCTGTAACATATTACCTCATTCCATGTTGGAATGGAACTCTTTTACTGTCAGCCAGGCAGTTTTTTTTATTTGATCTTATTTTCATGTAATTTCCTAGCCCTTTCATAATTTACTAGAATTAGCATTTTTGCCACAGGAACTTTACTATTGCAGCCCTTGATGAAGTAGAAGATGTTTTCATACAATCATTTTTGAAAATGCTCAATAATTTCTGTTTACAATTACACATTTTTCCAAGTAACTATTGTTTAAAGATATTGGTACTGATTTTCTTTTCATTTCCTTGAATGTCATATTTCCTTGAAAGTTTTCTCCCTTTCATGATTGTCATTCTATAGCCATTTATATTCCTCGTGATTTTGTTCCTGAAAAAGCTCAAGGATAATGACGGGATAAATTATAGAACATGGTCAGTGGGGCAGTTATTCCTGTATTGTAAGAAGAGCGCTGTGCTGTTTGCAGCATGTAACAAATCACCTTTGAGAAGGAGCTGGAATAACTAACCAAGGGAAGTACTGAATAATTTACCACAAGCACAGAAGGAATTTAAAATTAAAATTTATTAAGTGACAAAGAAGGTGAGTGTTAAAATAGCACTCAAAAGAATTTAGAATAAAAAAAACATGAAATAGAAAATATGTGTTGTGAAATTTCCACCGGGGCAAATGCTCCATTGCATGTTCCTGGAAACAATCCAGTTACTTTGCTTGAAGTGTAATAGTACTGTTGGTTTTAGAAATATTTGTGTGTTAAATGTTTTTAAAGTTGTCTCTTTTTCTTCAACCCTACTAGGAATGCAATACATTAAATTATATTTCTTAATTGCAACAGAATATTTTTACTCTCGTTGCTCAAGGAATTACGGATTAAGACAGCGCGGGACCGGTAGCAAATGTGAAGGAATTGTAGAGCTAAAAAAAAAAAAATAATGTTAACTCCTGCTACGTGGCTAATCCGGTACTGTGTCTCAGGATTCTTAATTGATAAGTTGGGTCTAGATACCAAGCTACATCCATTTTTTAATTTTTTTTTAGGTTGATGACATTGTGGAAAGCGAAGAAGACTGTGTTGTTAACATTCCTTTGCCTTATGGCTGGAAAGAAAGTTTTGATGAAGAATTGGAACTTCCTTGCTATATTCATGAAGAATCTGGTGAGAAGGTAAGCTGAACAAAAAGATTTTATTCCTCAAGCCTTTGTTTTAGGTCTTTTATTATTAAATTTCCAGTTTTCGAGTGCTGGCCTCGTTAAATCGTGGCATTGATTCTCGCCTCTCTGAATATTTGACAGGTGTAGTTCTACCAAACGAATTACAGACTGGCGCCATACTGTGTAATACTTGTTACCTTCTTTTCCTTGTCCGTATCATAATTAAATACGTGGATCAGAGATTTGTTTCGCGAGGGTGGTTTGAATAATTCTTGTAGTGGAATAGAAAGAAATTACTTATCTCGGTGAAACTTTTTTATTTTTCAATGTAGTTTCCCTGTACAATAATGCAGTCGGCCCAACGATGTCCCAATGCCTTAATCCCATCTGGAAAATTAGATTCCTCCAATTGTTCTTCGTTTGAAGAGAATCTCCTTCCACCAAGGAAAATTTTGAGCTTGGGGAAGAATTGGAAGTCTGATGGAGATCAGGCGAATAAGGCGGGTGTGGCAACAATTCGTATCTTAGATCATGTATATTTGCCATGACAACGATACTTATGTGAGGGCGCCCATTGCCTTGATGAAAGATTAATTACATTCTTCCTTGCCAAACCTTTTTTTTTTTTCGTGCATCTTTTGCTGCAGTTGGTTCTGGAGGTTAGCGTAGTATTGTCCCGTAATTTTTTGACCGGTGGGAAAATAATCTGTCAACAGAATCCCTTTCACATCCCCGAAAACTGACTTCATGACCTTTCCAGCCGACCGTATTTCTTTTGTTTTCTTTGGTGATGGTGAATCCACTGTTTTGACTGTTGTTTTGTCTTTGGGGTATACTAGTGGACCAAGTTTCATCCGTGGTCACAAACCGCCGCAAAAAAACTTGCTGGTTTCTCTGAAAACTGGTCAAACATTATTGAGTCGCGGAACCCATATTTTCACTTCTCATCTCCAATTCAATTTTTAAAATGTGTTATCCCCGTTCAGACGACATCACTAGAGCTTCAGCGATTTCTCGCACTTTCAGTCGGCGATCCTCCATGACCGTTTTATGCAGTTTTGCAACAATTTCTGGGGTAGTTGTCGACCACTAGACGGATCATCATCTAAGTTTCGTTTGTCCACTTGGAAATAGTTGAATATGAAGGAGCAGAATCCCCCAATGTGTTCTGAAAATCGGCTTGAATTTCTGCGTGGGAACAACAACAAAGAGATTTCCGCACTACAGATCACTTGGGAGCGTCCACAAACTACGTGGTTCGGTCTAGGGAGGAGTGGGGAGAGGTTGGCTGGAAAGCTACGTTGTGCTACGTGAAGGGGAGACAATGTTTCCGAGCCAGGCCACGTATCTTCCATTCATATTATTTGTCACAGTTAAAATGAGGTACAGAACAAACAGCAGCCTGTGAATATTTATTTTCGTCATGTAATTATCTCCTTATGTAATTTACGATAGGCTGACAATAGAAAACAGTAGAAAATGTCTTCTGGAATCAGGGGAAAAAGCTACGTGGGAGAGGGGGGGAGCAATAGTCACGTCGGGCTACGTGGGGGGGGGGGACGTTCACAGGAGGCCAAATGGAGCTACGTGGTTTATGGATGCTCCCTTTGTGTTGCCACATTTAAAAAAAAGAATACTACAAATATTGTCGGCACATGGATAGCATAAACCTAACTGTAGTTTATTTCCTAGCGCTTGTGGTTAGGCCAAAATGCGGCCTGGATCGGAAGAAAAGTTTTGTAAGAGTAATACTTAAATTCTTTCCGTGACTTCCGCACTTGTATACAACGAAAACAATCGATTCCCGGTATCGACCCAACATGGGACGTATTTGTTTACGACGCAATTTGAAAATTTTTGCTGTCGTAAATTTCATATGATGTTTTACAACAGAAGAAGCAGTAACGCCAAGAACACATTACAACAAAGGAATTAACCAACATTTCAAGATATTTGTATTAATTTTTCAACGCTGGTGGCATCTGATAGCTTTGCGACACTCATATTTTGACATTTTTAATTTAATTTGTGGCGATTTTTTTCCCTGTAAAATATGAAGGAGGAACATGAAGACATTATATTGAAACAGTTAATTCGAATTTCAAAATGTTAGTAGTATTTTTTGACAGGTCGAGATAGTCGTGCAGTCCAAAACTACTGCCGCCTGGTACTATACGTTTCTTATTTGATTTTTATATGTTCATTTACTTTATGAGAAACCTTAATTTTCAAGCCTTATTTTCCTCCTTTTCCTTCAGACCGTTGCTAAAGAAAATTGCCCTTGAATAATTTAAACCTTTTTTTTAGTCAGAGATAAAATATTAAGCTTAGTTTGGCAACATCACGACAATTTTGCTTCGTCTTAAATTCAGAAGGCAAACAATAAATAACTCCCTTAAATTGTTTTATAAGAGCAAAAATCATAAGTTAGTTGACTAACATTACTGTCAAATTAAATTCGTGAATTAATATTGGTGACCCAATATCACTACAGTGACGACAAACTGTGAGTTATGTGTCGATTCTCTTCTGCAGGTTATCTACACACTCTGACCTTGTGTTTAGTGAATCCACGCGATACTGCTGGCTTCCTGCCTTGAATGACTCTATTAACGCACAATCGCTATGCATTTCTGATGTCTAACCTAAATGGTTATCGACATTCCTTTTAAGTTCTTGCTGTTTCTACAAGCACTACTACAGGCAGTACATTTCCATAGCAAGTCTAATTTTAGTTCCTGGTGGAGAATGTATAGCCGTAATTCGGGCTTATATGTTGATCGGAAGTTTGTAATGCAAAATTGATTACTCGCTTTAAGCTGTGCAGTGCTGAGACAAGATAAAAGCAAATATTAATCATCTTACCGTTCGTTTAACACAGGCAACGCTTCATATGTTTACTGGAACACTGGATATGTTTACGTCTCATTTCGAAACAGGATTTTTGCGGTTTGACTGCGGGCTGTGCCTTCTTCCTCACTTTCTTAACAAACTAGGGTCATACACACTGATCAAAAACGAAAAATTAGATGACTGTTAATGAAGTGTCTTATGTTTAAATAATAGAATTCGCTTTTGGAATTTTTTTTTGAAGTTGCCGTTGACTGCTAACGAAAGGAAGTGAGAATCGCGAATCGTGCAACTTTACTAATATTTGTTGTATTGGTTTTTATCTGAAATATGAGTTTTACTTTAGGAAAAAATCTGGTACCATCACAGCTAAACCATAATGACTGTTAAATTACTAACCTTTGTGCTCATCTGGTCTTTTTGTGGTAGAAAGTGATTGCTAAGGTGGCTGGTGTTCGTAGAACTTTCGTCTAAAATTTTTCGGAAGAGATATTTTGTGTGGTATTCCTAGTATGTATAGTAACAATGTTGATTTTCGATACTTCAGATTTTTTGATTATTTTTTTTTTTCCGGCCAGCTATACAGTCTTTGTAGCTATGGAAAAAATGTCGGTTTTTCTACATTGTTGGATAGAAAGTTTTATGATTCAGGTTTTACTAGTCATGTTGTTCTAACTAGTGTCAGATTGCTAGTAATCATGCCAAAAGATCTGCTGGTATCCTAGCTGTGTTCAGTATGTTGAGGGAATCTATGATTGTGTTTTTATGGCGTACTGCAGCTTGTTTATTTTCTTAATTTAGCATACCTTATGTATGTTATTCTTACTTTGTCAATGTGGTTGGCTTCCTAATTATGATGAAAACCTGCCTATCTAATTAATTCCTTTCGCATTTCTCGTAATGATGGAGTCGGATTGTAATTTGCTCAATAACTGCCCGGTGTTAAGCAAATGAAGATGATTGCACGAACGAAAGAATCTTCTTTTTCTTCACCACCCTTTCCAAACATTTTGGGGTCGGCTGCCTTTGATGATATTTATTCATCGTTGGAATGATTAAATTTGGAGCTTTGTTTTTAGGGCCGCATGTTACTTCTACGTCTACATATATACTCTGCAAATCACAAAATTGTTGATGGCTGAGGGTGCTCAGCACCAAAGCTAATCTCTTTGCTGTGCACTCCAATCGCGAGTGGTACGAGGGGAAAAAAGAATTGATATAAGAATCAGTGCGGAACCTTATTTCTCTAATCTTATCTTTCCTGTCATTCCGACTCAAATAGGTTGTTGGACGAAGTATTTCACTATACTAGTAAGTGGAAGGGGAGTACACATGTTTATCAC
Source organism: Vandiemenella viatica (assembly GCA_031002005.1). NCBI lineage: Eukaryota > Metazoa > Arthropoda > Insecta > Orthoptera > Morabidae > Vandiemenella > Vandiemenella viatica. Next base: position 114,146,330 of record CM061921.1, read on the forward strand.
TAAGTTTAAACGAAACGTGCGTCGTCTATCTAACAGAGACTCCCAGCCCAGGCTACTAATCAGTTCTGTGACGCTTTCATAAAGACTGCAGCAAGCGGTCATGAATCGAGCAGCTCTTCTCTGTACTTTCTCTATACTGTCAATCAACCCCTTACGAAACCGATCCCAAATGGCACAACATTAGTCCACATGTGGACGCACAAGAGATTTGTACGCTATCTCCTATGTTTGTTCATTAAAATTTTTCAAGATTCGACCTAGGAATCGCAGTCTACAATTAGCTCTACCTACTAACGAATTAATCTGTAAGTCCCATTTCATGTTCCTTTGTACTGTTACTCCATAATATTTCGCAGAAGCGATCATATCAATAACTGACCTGTTTACATTGTATTTCTGAACAATTGGATTCTTTTCGTTAGTTACGCTCATTGTGTTACACCTTTTACAATTTAGAGTAAGTTGCCACTCAGCGCACCAAGCCAAAATAACATCCAGATCACGCTGAATTTCTAAGTAATCGGCCAAATTCCTTACTTCCCTATAAATAACCGCATCATCAGCAAACAATCTAAAAATGCTTTTCACTTTGTCTCCGAGATCGTTTATAAAAATTAAGAAAAGACGTGGTCCTATTACACTTCCTTGAGGTACACTCCTTCAACGACGACATACTGCGACCGACCAGTAAGAAAATCCTTTATCTATTCACAAAGTTGATCCGATATACCGTACGCTCGAAGCTTCGCTAAAAGACGGCTGTGTGGCTCAGAGTCAAAGGCTTTCTGAAAATCTAAAAAAAAAGTGCATCTACTTGTGAACCTGCATGAGTAACTTTTATTACGTCGTGTGTAAATAGGGCCAGCTGTGTTTCACATTATCTTTTCTTCCGAAATCCGTGTTGATTTGTTGTAAGCAAATTATTTTCATTTAGAAAATTCATAATGTTCGAGCATATAATATGCTCCATAACTCTACTACAAACAGATGTTATAGATATGGGGCGGTAGTTTCTAGAATCCCTTCGATCGCCTTTCTTGAAAATCGGAGTTACTTGCGCGATTTTCCAGTCGGAAGGTACTTTTCGCTCTTCTAAGGATTTACTGAATACAGAAATGGTCCGATTTCCGCGTGTACTCTGAAAATACCCTTACTGGAATTCCATCCGGGCCCTGTGCTTTTCCCCTCTTCAGGATGCAGTATCTATTCCTAATGAGTCCATCACCAACTCGACACGACGTGGGAAAACGGGAATGCTATCCTTATTTTCATCAGTAAATAATTTTTTGAATAAAGTATTTAGTACGTTAGCTTTATTGCGGCTTTCATTAACCTCAGAACCTTCACGAATTAGTGCTGGAATATTGATGTTGGTACAATTGACTTTTCGTACATACGACCAAAATTTCTTTGGGATTTCTGTGAGACTCTTAGAGAGAGCGTTTGAAAATCGTTGAAGGCCTTACACATAAAATTCTTCACACGTCCACTTAACTCGGCTAAGGTTTTATAAATCGCTTCGACACCCCTTCCTCCTTGAGTGTGGGTGTATTTTTTTTAGTAATCTTTTGACTTCGCGTGTGTACCACTGTGGATCATTCTCCCCCTTTATAGAGTCTGCTTCCGTATATGTATTTCCATACCCTCCCTGACTATACATATAAATCGATGCCACATCTCTTCAATGGTGTTCCTTGTTACGTTGAAGTTATGGTAATTATTCCTCAGGTAGGTTCTAAAACACTCCTTTGAGGCCTTACTGAATCTGTATACAATCCGTCATTTTCCCCCTTTTCGCTTGGTCATTAATTTGATAGTTGCAAATACCGCTTTGTGATCGCTTATTCCTGTGGTCGTTGAAACGTCGGTGAATTATTCTGGCCTGTTGCTAACCAGCAGATCTAAAATATTTTCGCTATCGTTATGTCACCTAGTAGCTTCATTAACTAGCTGCTCGAGATGATTATCTGAAAACAGATCGAGAATTACTTCAGAAGCTGCCTTATCCCTGCTACCAGCAATGTGAACGTAATTACGCCAGTCGGCGATAGCTATGTCGGAATCAGGTGGACGGTAGAAGGCGCTTATGACGACTTTTGATCCAGCAACATTGAGTTTAATCGATATGATTTCACAGATCGTATCGACGTCTATTTCATTACATGGGAAGAATTTACTCACAGCAATAAATACCCTACCTCCATGAGAATGTAATCTATATTTATGCTATCTTTAAAAGTTTCAGTGGAATTTATTTCCAGTTTTAGACCACTTTCTGTACCGACAACGATATCCGCTTCTCTGCTACAAATAACGCTTTCAAGTTCCGGTTGTTTGTTACAAACACTTCTTGAGTTAATTACGAGAGCTTTTTACTGTAAAGATTCTTTTATGTTCCTCCTACATTCTGGTTCTGCATCTGATTGGGTTGTATTTCGTGTTTCGGGTCTTCCTCCCTCAGCCTAAAAAAAACACCCAGTGCATTCCACACGGCCCCTGCCACCCATGTAGCCGATTCACGTGTGTAGTGCACACCTGACCTATTCAGAGGAACCCTACATGACTCAACCCTATGGCGAAGATCGAGAAATCTACAGCCAGAATCATCACAGTAACTTCGTAGTCTCTGGTTCAGCCTCTCTATACAGCTCTGAACCAGAAGTCCACAATCAACTCGTGTCTACGATGCTACAGATGGCTAGCTTTGCTTATATCTTGTGGCCACTGGCCACATAGTTTACCCCTTCAGCCAGCCGCCGGAAGGAAGAGAGGATAACCTCCGGCCCAAAGCGAGAAGCATCATTGGCCGACATGAACCACAATCTGTAGTTAGCTAAACCCCGTCCGTTCTATGGCATCTGGGATGGCCTGTTCCACATCTCGGATCAGACCTCCCGGAATACACACCGAATGGACGTTGGATTTCTTCCCCGAGTAATCCGCCATTTCCCTAAGTGGCTCTATAAACCGCCTAACATTAGAGCTCCCAACTAACAGAATTTCCTTCTGCGTTTGCTCAGACCTAGCAGGTTGGGGGGCCGTCAACTCACAAGATGACAATTGTGGGACTGAGTCAGCCTCCAGCAATATGTCATACCGGTTGGACAGTCGAACAAGTTCAGCCTCTTGGCCTTTAAGCTTTTTCGACTGCCCCCGTGTGCGGCTTCGAAGTCTAGAACCCATACACCAGTCACCGACAGGCGACCGCGGCATGGCCTCCAGGTCTTCAGCCTGGGTTGCAGACACAACGGTCGATACTGGAGAATCCGTGAGCGGCATGGCTACATCAGGTTCCCCAATATCATTTGCAGCAATCTTTTACGGCAGCTTCCAGCTGTGTAACATTTGTTAACATAGCTGCAAGCTGTGAGCGCAGATCAGCCATCTCAACTCGCGCTTGCACACAGCAATCACAGTCCCTAGACATACTGCTTTTGAAATACGTGAAAAAGAAAAAAAAGAACAGAAACTCGATCTAACCTGTACTTCCTACTTACTGTAAAAACTCAGAGATTAAACCAATCAAATCTACACACCACTAAAGATAAAATATAAAACGAAAATACGCTACTGTACTCAGCGACTGCTCAACTGCTACTAACATGCACTGCCCACAAAATTTAAAGACTCTGCTCTTGCTGAAACCAATCATTTTATGCCTACTGCCAGGTTGTACTAAGTACTAATGGTGGAAGTGAAGTGTTGCTATTTTTCTGTGAAATGTATAACTTTGTTCTCTGTATAATAAGTGTAGATTATGAGAAGGATATTGGGGGCCGTCCCGGCATTCGCCGTGATTGCCGCGAAAAACCGCATAAAAGCTGCAGCCAGGACAGCCGGGTCGCAGGGCCGTATCCAGTGTGCAACGTCTCAGCGCACTGAGCCACAATTGTTTGTAATTTTTGCACTCAGATCCATGGTATTTTTGATTAATTTTATTGAGTTTTGCCAATTTTCGTAATATTTGCCAAATTTATGAATTTCCTTGAAAATGTATAATTTTGGTCAATTTTTGTGATGTTTCTGTATTCATAAATTTTTCAAAAAATACGCAACTTTCACACTATACCACAATTTCGCATCGTACTGTTACTCATGTATGCCATGTGATTCGATGTGTGTATGTTTGCCAGTGAGTGAGACCTTGCATGACTATTAGTGATGCCTTGTTGTTTTAACATCAGATTCTGTGTCCATATACATTCTGCCATCACCTTTGATCGATAACATTTAGCTCTATCATGGAAACATCAGTAGTTGTCATCATTTGCACACCCTCTAACTCGACTATCATGATGCTAACGTTAGAAGTGTGGAGGATCTGCTAGTTTTCAGGATATTGTCAGCTAAAACATGCGATTTACATAGTAACCACATTTTTATGTAGTCCCTTGAGGTGATGAATACACATCATATGGATAACATTCTACTATATTATGCGGTGGCTGTGATTGTCATCCTTTGCACATCCTATAACCGTGTCAACCATGACGTCTTTTGTGGAGGTAATTGACATAACATTTACAAATTTTCATGATTTTTTACCTTTTCTTGATTTTTATGAAATTTGATGAATTTGGACAGTTTTTATAATTTTTAATTATATTACCCTTTTTTAATTTTTTAATGAAATTCATCTAAACTGGCCTCTGACACTAATCTCTATCCATGACAATGTGTGTCGTTGAATATTGGTTGTACAAGGATGTCTACATGCTTGTTGGTGGCTGATAAGGTTATAGAATGTCTGTGTTAGTTTGGTTTGGTATCTGCATTGAGTATTTTATCTATAAAATCTGTGTTTTCGTCGTTCAAGACATGATTGTTTCAAAGCTGTCATTTGTGTTTGCGAAAATCGTGGTTGTCTGAAGATGTTAAAGAGTGTTAGTCGGCATATGACTGCTTGTAAGAAATTGTGCTGTTTATATACTATTTAATGAAGCAAGTGTTGTTGTAAACCTTTGCCCCCTTTATCTAAGAATGTAATATTAATTTTAGCTTCATCACAAAAGTATGACTTTCGACGTTTGTGTTTGATGTACTACTCGATTTGTTAGATGAGCTTTAGTTCGATGACTTACTGGGTAGTGAACCCAGTGTGTTTCATTTATGATAATAGAATCTGTCTCATATCGCACTTTTCTGTAGTCTGGTGGAGTAATGAATACACATCATATGGATAAAACTGTGCTCTATGATGCAGGCAACTGTGTTGTCTTCCTTTATACATTTCAACCAATGACGTCTTTCGTGAAGAGACTTTACATAACTTTGATGATTTTATTAGTTCTCGTGACTATTTGGCAATTTTCATGAAATTTTTCGAAATTTATTGGCTTTTCATGTATTTTTACCGAAATTGTTCATCTTTTCATAAAACTAATCATTTATAGCAAGAAATGTGTCGTTTGACCAGCGTAATCTCAGTCTGTAGCAGTGGGTATGTTCCAAGCACAAAATAAACCATCTCGGTAGGATATTTTGTTGGGTAGTTGGTATACAAAAAACAAAAAAAACATGTTAAAACGAGTAGCTGTACTCTGAAAGCTAGGAAAAAACCATCACACACTATAATTTTGTCATAAAACACTTATTTCTATGTGTGTGTGTTCAAGCTGCTTTAATCACAGGAATCATTTAACCGTTAAGACCAACATTTTTTATACCCCGACTTCTCATTGTGGAACTATTTATCAGATACATGCTGTAGAATCCTGAAGAATGTATTTGTCGTTGTACTTTCATAACTCTCTTAACGTTCACGCCTCGCATTCTGGAGGACGGCGGTTCGAATCCCCGTCCGGGCATCCAGATTTGGGTTTTCCATGGTTTCCCCAAATCATTCCAGGCGGATGCCGGGATGCTTCCTTCAGAAAGCCATGGTCGAATTCCTTCTCGTTCCTTGTTCCCAGTCCCATCCCGCCTCTATTCGACGAGGTGTAAAGCCATAAGTAAAAAAAGTTCACGACTCTCATTGGATATCTGTAGAGATCATTTCACGTATTGTGTTAATGCACGATTCAATATGATATTGCATCCCACTTATACTAATTTGCTGGAGAAGGAGCTGACCTGCAAACATTAGGAGACGTGCTTGTAACCGCTCTGAGCCATTTTTGGTGTTCTATTCACACATCTGATACGGCGCTCTACATAAATTCCTGTACTTTGTACTCCAAGGCATTTACTCTTCGTAAGAGAATAACTTTTTATTTAGTTGTTTATTACTCTTGTTCCGTAGATCCTTGCTGAAGAAGGATTTCTGCGATGGGAAGCATGCCGTGATTAATGTATATACTACATACAAAATGAATAGTAACCGTAGTGAAAAAAATGTTATATGTTACAAAGGCAAAAAAGAAATAAAATAAAAAATAAACATTAATTTTACAGCTGAATTTTTTTTAAAAGGCATATTAATTCTTTTGTACAAATTCATGAATGGAATAAGTAAGAAAGTTGCTTTATGTGCAGGAAACACAGGTTTTAATGCCATGCACCAATGTGGACTATTTTCCAGCTATCAGATATACTATCGGCTAACTGCTAATTTATTTATAATCCTAAATGTTTAACAGATATTCCATTCTAATACGGCTAAAAAGAGAGCAGGTTTGATGAGACAAGAATGCATAATACATGAAATCACCAGGGAACAGGACTCGCCTCGCTAGCTGACGCACCAACTGTTTGAAAGATTACCGCAGTGTCTGACTCGGTGCTGTGTAAGCAGGCAGCAAATAACCACATGCGGTGCGCCGTCTATTGCGCGTGCTATGTCTGGTACAAGTACTGCATGGCCTGTAGCGCGGGGCTAGCGAGCTGGCTTCACGTTGCAGGGGTCGCCGGTTCTAGTCTGGCCTTAGGCATGGGTGGTTTTAATTACGTGTTGTGTCTGTTCTGTGTTGTCCTCTCACTTGAGCTCATCAATAACGCAAGAAGATTCTATGTACACAATGAAAAAATGAAAGAAACAAAGGTGTTGGCTGAATGGCTTTAAGACCTAATAACTTTTTTTTTTTTAAATGTACTGCATGTTTAAAGCAGTAGCACGTGGTTCACCTGAATAGTTCTTGTGCGGATTAATTCAGATTCTGTTCTTGTGTGAATTGGGAACTGTGCCTTTAAGGCATGTATTTGTTATTGACGCAGCAAATTCTGCAAGATATTCGACAACACTTGACCAAGTTGCGTAAATAATGTCAGCATTAAAAAAGCTTTGCCAAGTAATGTCAGACAATAGGAAGAAAGAAGCCAGCTTATACTCGGAACTGTAAACTGCAAAATACTACCTGGTAATAAAACATATCAACATGATATAGGCTGACTTGTAAGCTCTGTTTTGAATTAGGCAAACTTTGAAACATCACTGCCAGATGACGTTTAAAACGAACTATCATCCACCGCATTGGGCCCGTGTTCCAAGATGTTGATCAGCGATAAAAAAAAAATCTACAAATAACCAGTATATGGACACCTCTGGCCAACCATTTCGTGTTACATCGCGATGTTATGGACAGTAGTGGACAAGGGGGACTTAAATCTTGCTGCAAAACTGCATCTGCACAACACATTTCGATGAATTTTCAAAACTCCCTCTGCACAATACGTTTCCATGAATTTTAGAATGGGGATTTAGATGGAACTGCAAACGAAGTAGTAGTTAGACAGCTACAAGTGGTTTAGTCTGAGAATATAATATTCAGAAATTACTCCATGTTCGGATTAATGGAAACATTCGCAGAAGAAAACCCTCAACGAAAAATGGTAACTTCTTCTTAATGAATTTTGTATTGCCTATAAACACGCACGTTTTTTGCTTTAATGTATAAAGTCACATTCGAAGAATATTTAGCTACCGATATACAGGAAAAAAGTCAACGCCTTCTCCAGATTTCAAGCCACTAGGTCTCATATTCGGGAACATTCTAAGAGAACAGGTTTTTCCGACGTATTTTAAACATGTTATCTTGGTTGTCTGGGTGGAACTGCGTCAATTTATCGAAACATAACGTTTCAGCCATCATTTTGTGGCTTTCTTCAGGCAACTGTCATGGCTGGAATCGCTGCCGCCTATATGTAACTCCCTAAGAGCGCGCTAACCGTTCAGAGTGACGTCACTGAAGCTCCCGCGGCCAGCGTGGCCGGTCCGATGGAGGCTTGCGTCCCGCGTTTTCCTAATCAAGCATCACCACCATATTTGGTCAAGTTGTATCCCGTCGTCCGCGTTCGTATTATCTGGTCCTTTTTTTATTTCCAACGCTTCTCTGGCCGACCCCGGCAGCGTAGGGGTAGCGTGCTTGCTTCTCGTTGCAGGGGTCGCCGGTTCGAGTCCGGCCTAGGGCATGGGTGGTTTTAATTAAATGTTGTGTTTGTCTTGTGTCGTCCTTACACTTGGAGAAAATAATCATACTTATAAGAAATCTGTACCTTGTAAGAGAAACAAACACATTGGGCTGGCTGAATGGCTAACATGGCCGAATGCCATATTTAAAAAAAAAAAAAAAAAAAACAAAAAAAAACGCTTCTCTGATTCGCTTGGGCCACCATCTGCTTTCCTGAACCAGTACACTCGTGTCACAGAATAAAATAGCGTGCCCACTGTCAGCAGAATGTAGTGCTACAGCTGATTTGCTGAAAACGTTATTTTTAAAATGTCTTATGTGTTCAGCCTTTCCTTGATCAGCCGTCCAGTCTCGCCGATATACACCTGGCCACAGCTACAGGGTATTTGGTATAAGCCGGCTGTCTGCAATCTCTCCCTCCTGTCTTTAATCTTTACGAGCACATCAGAAAGCTTCCTAGGTTCTCCGTATATAGAACGGATATTTCTCTTCTTTAAAAAACGACCAATTTTATCCGCCACCCCCTGGACGTAGGGTTTGCCCATCTGTTTGTCTTCTGGCTTGATCTGCCGGTGCTGGAGTACAGGGTAGTGCTTGAAGTTCAAGCCTTGCGGTGGTCTTATTGATAACGTCAAGACTGTAGCCGTTGACTAGAAACGTCTCCTTAATAATTTCTCTTTCAGCGACTATGCTCGCTTCGCCACTGACTATGGAGACATGGGTGGTTAAAGTTTTTAAAATTCCGCGTTTCACTGCTGGATGGTGGTGAGGGGCTGCATGCAAATAGCGATTCGTGTGCGTGGGCTTACGTTAAACTCCGTGGCCGTGATGCTGTATGGTGGCCGTGTATGTTCGCCCGACTAAGAGAGTTGATGTCCACGAGTGTTGTAGGAGAGCTTGAAAGACTGCAGTACTTCACAACTCTGGTCAGCAACTGAAAAAACAATCTTAAAAAAAGATGCCCACAAGGTTCAGTATGTGGCCCACAATTCTGGTATATTGTTCTGGAACCTATCCTTAACAAACTCGTTGGTCTGGCAGAGCCTAACGGAATCGTAGCCTTCGCAGATCGATATTTTGCTGCTGGTTGGGATAAGTAATCGAAGAGAGCTCAAGGCAGATATCAAGGAAGTAATTAAAGTACTGGAACAAGTTAAGCTAGCTGGCACCAACAAAAACTTAAGATATACTGATGAAAGGAATACTGAGATGCACCCCTACTGTGAAGCTTGCAGAAAATTCTATCAAGACGCAAAACAGTAAGATACTTAGGGGTTATTCAGGAAGAGCACGTGCATTTTAATGATCACGTTAATTACATTTGTCTAATCCCAATGCCGATTATTATATTATACCATGTCGCAATTACCACAGCTATTGCAAGTTATGGAGCAAGCACATGGGCGCATAGATGAAGATTGGTTAAATCAGCAACGAGGTATCCTCTTGCGTCATGCAGGCGCTTTCGGAACTACCCCAACTGACGCACTTATGGTTCTCGGAATTGTTACTGGCTACGACAAGGAATCACTGCCAAGATAACCGAGATTCTGGATCAAGTGGCCTCCAATAAGATAGACATTAAAAACTGTATTTTAAATGAGTGGAAACGGCAGTGAAAAACTTCGGAAATAGGAAGAGTAGTATGTGAAAAATTTCCTGACATTAAAGGGAAGATGCGTATGAATCATTTCAATCCATCCCGAGGGTTGATACATGGACCGTATCAAACATATCTTTACAGTATCAATAAGGCAGAGAGTGATCTTTGCAAATGCGAATCTCCAGGAACACCTGATTATATACTGTTGGAATGTATATTAGATGATCGACTCAAACAATACAGAGTGAAAAACTACCTCGGAAATACTAAAAGACAACCAGACCGCCTTGTTTTGAAGTATACAGGTATGCGTGTGGTAAGTACTATCAAAATCGGATAAAAACTGTGGGTTTGTATGATCAACGTTGACAGAAATTACGGTTGGGGGGTGGGGGGGGGAGGGGAAGGAGGAAAGCGTTTAGGTTTTTGTAAATCAAACGTAAACAGTGTTTTTCTATTTGTTTTAAAGTTTAAGTATGCAAAGTTCCATCAAAATCGGATAAAATCTATTTGTATGAGGAAAAATAAAATAAAATCAGTTTTATGTGTTAGATAAAAGTATAATCTATACTTTCACTGCTGTCCAAGCGCAACACGTCATACTTATAGCTACAGATATACAGCTAATACAGCATGTTGGTGACGCGAACTTTTAAGATTTTATCCATTTAAAAAGCGTCCAACGCGCATATCATACACGCAACACGTCATAGCATGTCGGTGACGGGAAGTCGCGAACTCATAGATTTATCCCCGTCCAAACATCTGACCGTATGGATTTTGGTTTTGGCTTGAAGCGAAGTCGGGATGATTGCTTTTCTATGTCTTCGGCTTTGAATAAATTATCTTCGACGAGCCGTAAAGCCTCAATGAAGAAAAAGTTTTGGCTTAGTGTCGAGGTAAGTGTCTTGCAGTAAAGAGATAATCTTGTTACATTGTAGTAGGCACAACACGTATGACTGCGGAGGTGACTCGCTGTGAATGTTAAGCGTGCATTTCCTCTGTGCTAACCGATTGGTTGGTCTCATAAATCATATTTCGTGTCGTTCGCATGTATTATTTGATTTCAAATCATTCTAAGCTCTTATCAAATTCTGTCGAAAAAAAAAGGTCATTAATGTCGAAATTAACTTTTCTCCAATACACTGATGTTCAAATCAACACCATCATACAGTTTCTCTATGTATTCTTTCCATCGGTTAGCTCTATCTCCTGAGCTTAAAAGAGGTTTCCCATCAGCACATTGAATGCTTGTACATCTTTAATTTATTTCACTAAAATTCTGTTTGATCTTAATATATGCCACTTCTACTTTACATACGACCATTTCCTTTTCTACTTCTTCACATTTTTCTTGAAGCCATTTTTCTTTTTTGCATTTCCTGTTTATTTGATTTCTAAATTGTCTGTATTACATTATTAGGATGCAATTAAGAACTCATCTGGTCATACAGTATTAACATACGTTAAAATAATCGCAAAATAAACGTTTTTGCTTGTTTTGCTACCTACTTACAAATTACACTAAAGTGCTAAAAGTCATTAATAGGAAGATGCAAATGTCCAGTTGGCGGTAGCGCCGCAGAAGAGTACAGTGCAATGTCAGTCGTGTGAAAGGTTTTCTGACCGATTATGGCAGCCTGACATGAATTAACAGACTTTGAATGAACGTATTGACCATTCCATTTCGGAAATGTTTCGTGTATTCAACATTCCTTCAGTCATAGTGTAGAGATAGTGCCTTGAATATGGAATTTTCGCCATTACGTAAGGGGGCGTCCATTAATTATGTGAGGTGTTTTCTGGAATTCGGACCTGAGATTTTGACGCCCCCCCCCCCCCCCTGCTGATCGACCTCGTAGTTTTAGCTCTCCTGCTTCCGAGGGAGGTTATACCTAGTGTTGTAAAAAAATATTTTTTTTCTGACGTGAAAAAAAAACATGAAAAAATCTGTGAAAAAAAACATGTTTTTTTTTCATAACTACTAAATTTCAAATTTTTAAAGCATTTATCGTTTAATATGACTGTTTTAGAGTTTATACTAACTTGGGAACCATCAGACCTGTTCAGAACGGATTTCGATCCCCTGAGTATATGTTGAAGGGTAATAATTCCATATATCTGTGTTACAATTATTTCTTCAAAATGAGCCCTAGGTATCGAGAAATTAACGCGCAAAAATTTGTGAATGTTGCTTAAATATTATAATTTTATTTCATTGTTTAACAGTTTCAGCGTGGCGTATCGGTAGCGCGTTTGCTTACCATTTTGCGAACCCGGGTTCAAATCCCCATACTGGCAAATATTTTTATTTCTTTTTTTTATATGCAGTAATCATTAAGCATTGATTTTATTTCATTTACGAATTTTATTATGCGAAATAACTTTTAAAACAAAATATTACAGAATATACATTCCCAACTTTATTTTTTTGTAATCGTTATTTGATTGTTTATTGTTGAAATGTTTTTTTTTAAACAGATATATTTCATGTTCTACAAAGGAAATGGAACTTTAACAGAATATCTCTTTTATGGTCGTAGCATTGTAATAAAAATTGTTTATTGTATCTATTGTAAGTAATTATATTATTGTAAGTAATAAGTAATTGTATTACTGTAAATAATGTTTTAAAAGTTATTTCGCATAATAAAAATTCGTAAATGAATTTTAAATGAAATAAAATCAATGTTCAATGATTACTACATATAAAAAAAAAGAAATAAAAATATTTGCCAGTATGGGGATTTGAACCCGGGTTCGCAAAATGGTAAACAAACGCGCTACCGATACGCCACGCTGAAACTGTTAAACAATGGAATAAAATTATAATATTTAAGCAACATTCACAAATGTTTGCGCGTTAATTTCTCGATACCTAGGGCTCATTTTGAAGAAATAATTGTAACACAGATATATGGAATTATTACCCTTCAACATATACTCGGGGAATCGAAATCCGTTCTGAACAGGTCTGATGGTCTCCAAGTAAGTAACTTATCTTACTTTTAAATCTACTATATCTTTCTGGTTTAGTAGAAAAAAATTACAAAAATATTGGTAACATTGACTGAAGTTTTCTTTTACGAAAGGGGACTTCCCGAAAAGGCTAGGTTGCGTGAGAAGGAATCCCCGTTCAGCCGTTCCCCATTGTTTGGATTGATACTCGCTATTTGAACTAGTGCTGCCAGGCCCTACAAATTTATCTGTAGACCTACGAATCTATTCAAAAAATTAGGAAATTTAACTACGGTTTTTTGCCTCTTTTTTTATTACTTGTTGTGCTTTCCTTATATTCGTATACTTGTTAAACTCGCAGCGTAGTGATAATACTGAGTCATTGTCAGTAATTATGAATAACTTCCTTGCAACCGTTGGCGTAAACCAACGATCGAAAACAAATAAAACTCCTATTTTGTATGATAATAGATGTAAATTCAAACTTAAATGACCGTAATACAGAACTATCGGCGAAGTCTTCATTCACAGTGCGTACTTTGCTCACAATTTAAAATTGCAATCTCAAAAGCTTTTGCATGCAATACAACCAGTAAAAGAAAATATAACTATTTCTGAAGTTATGGATCTAGAGGGGACAGAAGAAGAAACAGAAAATTCCAACTCCGACCGAACTAGTGTTGGTAGTACTGATACTAGTGAATGTGGTACCGACATAGAAGATGAATAAAAAATTATGTTACCTATATAGATACATTTATGAATCATTATGTAAGATATTATATGATTTATTAAGGTTTAAAACACACATGTAAAATGTAAGTTCCATAAATAAAACTATAATTTATCAAATATATTGTTTTCTGGGAAAAAAAACCAAATTTAGAAAAAAAACGATGGTGCTAGGTTTTTTTCATGTTTTTTTTTCACAAATCTGAAAAAAAAAAAAAATATTTTTTTTTTTTCAGTTGGCAACACTAGTTATACGCTCCACAAAAGCGATATCTGCGTCGTTTCTAGACCTTATATCCCCCTAACGTCGACATCGGCTTCGTTTGTGGACCTTTTCTGTAGCTCTACTGCCTTTCAAGAATCTCAAAAGCTCGCGTGAGATTTCTATCGACCCCCCCCCCATTTCACCTTACGTAATTAATGGACGCCCCCTAACGGTATGGACAAAGCACTGGCCTACTTAATGACCGATACCAGAGGAGTCTGTGTTGACAGGCAAGCAACACTTAGTGTGGGACGTGCGGACAGTGCAGATGTAATATGACAGCATAAGACCGACGCGAGTGCCTCTCCAGGGCTCGGAAAAGGTTGCGTGGTCAGATTAGTCGCGATTCCAGTCGACCCAGGCACTGTGCAAGCTGGTGGTGACTCCATCCTGGTATCTGGAACTCTCTTCAAACTGAAATGACCATTGACTGGAAATGGTTATTTTAAGCTACTTCGAGACCATTTGCAACTATTCATGATCTTCATTTTCCCAAACAACGACAAGCCGGGTCACCGGGTCAGAATCGTTTGCGATTGGTTTGAGGAACATTTTGGACAATTCGAACGAATGATTTGATATCCCATGACTTTTGGCACTTCAGTGTATAATAGATGTAAGTACGAGTATAGTATTTGTTATTTAAGTACCTGATATGGTCTTTATTTCAAGTTAAACAATAATATCGTTTTTGATAATGATAACAACAGCTTTGCCGACCACCCACGTGTTTATTTTCCAGTAAAGAAAGAAAGAAAAAAAAATAGTTTGGGAGCAAACTTTGCTTAGTGGTAGTCTTTGTGTAATACTCGGACATATTAAAATATGGTGTTTTATATACTATAGTTAATGACAGTTATTGCATTTAACTGTGTAGCGCAATCATTTTTCATGCAGTAGATTGGGGTTCGATTCCCCGCGACTCCCATTTATTCTAAAAAAATAAAATTGTTTCAACAATAACAAAAATTAAAATTAATAGACAATAGAATTTAATGATATTGTTTTCATATTTTTTAAATCGTTCATTCCTTTTTTATATTTTTTGAACAATATTATCAATTGATTCCTAAGACTTCCGCGGCGGTCTTTATTCATGACTAATAGCTTTTCAGGTTATGCCGTGTTGTTTATTGAAATACCTGAGCTTACGGCTGGTATCCTACAGCCTTCGTAGGAGATATTGTTTATGTTGACATAGCAACAGTCGCCAAGCATCGCACAGCAAAAGGCCGTTATTTTTGTTGATGTTGTTGGTATTCCTTAAAATTTCTGCTGCCTCTTTCACATGTCGAGGCCACTACTGTTCTTTACTCCACAGCAGCCTCGTGTCTTGAAATTTAATTTCATGCCCGGTGTTAATAGCATGTCGAACTACGAATTTGTAGTTCTTACACCACCTGAATAGTGCCCATCCAAAAATCCAATTCACCATGGAAGTGGAGGAAAATGGACAACTGCCATTTCTCGATGTCCTGGTCCATAAGCGAGAAGATGGGCGTTTGGGTCATACGGTGTACCGCAAGGCGACCCACACAAATAGATATCTGCAAGCCATGTCGCACCATCACCCGGCAACGAAGAGAGGCATATTAACATCACTGAACTTAAAACTGAGGACCGTATGCGACTCGGAAAGTCTGAAGGAAGAAATGGAGACTTACAAAAATATTCCGAGCCAACGCCTATAGTGGATCAGACATCAGAAAGGTTTTCAGACCTAAAAAAAAACCCATGGAACACGTCAACTTATCCCATGATACCAATGTGCCAAGAAAATTCGCCTGTCTCCCATACATTCATGGCATCACTGACCGGATTTGGAAACTGTTAAATCGGGTGGATGTGCGAATCGTGTATAAAGCTCACTGCAAACTTGACCAATCATTAATCAGGGTAAAAGATTACACCCACACCAACTTACGGGTGTTTATGAAATCCCCTGCAGCTGTCGCAGTGTTTACATCGGCGAGACAGGTCGCACTGTGGTGGTTAGACTTAAAGAACATATCCGCCGCTACAAATATAACAACGACAAATCCGCCGTAGTTCGCCATGCTATTTATTAACACCGGGCATGAAACCAAATTTCAAGACACGAGGCTGCTGTGGAGAGAAAATCAGTCTTGGCCTCGACATGTGAAAGAGGCAGCAGAAATTTTAAGGAATACCAACAACATCAACAAAAATAGCGGCCTTTTACTGTGCGATGCTTGGCGACTGTTGCTATGTAAACATAAACAATATCTCCTACGAAGGCTGTAGGATACCAGCCGAAAGCACAAGTATTTCAATAAACAACATGGCTTAACGAGAAAAGCTATTAATCATGAATATTATCAGTTGTTTTCTAATGTTCTGGTAACAATTATTTCATTGCTGATTTTGACAGAAGAGAGTAGAGGAAATTGTTTATAAATATGTCACGTCATCGAAGTCTGGAGAAGCTTATAATTTATTTGTACAATGACTTTCTCAAAAATTAATTAAAACAGAAGTTTCTTCTTCTCATTGACTCCCTGGGAGTACGAACGAAGTCTGAAACGTATGAAGAAATTTCACGGTAGCGAGAAATTGCCTAACTGCAGTTTAAAAGTAATTCGTCCAAAGTGTACATCGTTGACGCAGCCCTGTGATGTCTACTTTTACAGGCAGGTAAAATATCTAATGTAGCGCGCACAAAATTGAGCTTATTTGAATTAACATGAGCGAGAAATTAATTCTCTTGTATATTGCATTAAAAACAACCAATTTTACATCATGGGTCATCTTTTTCAGTCTTTAAAAAAATGATCGGCTGCTTTTGGTATGCTTCCAGACTTTCAAAGATAGAGAGAGATCTTTATGAATGTCAACGAGGTTTTGTTTTCCAACGGAACACCTCGAAAAAATCTGTAAATGTATACAAATTTTATTTATTTGTTGTGCTAATTGCAAAAACGGCTATTGTTTTCAATGCTTCTATGATAACCATCATCCTGGTATTTGCATATAATACGAATCCACATAAATCAGTCAGCTTTTAATAATACAACTAAAATTTTGGTACACAATTGTTACCAGTACATTAGAAAATAACTAAAAAAATGTTTTAAAATAGTAAGACGATAAAAAAGGAGTGACGAAGTTTTTAAAATGAAAGCAATAAATCCAATTTTCCATTCATTTTAATCTTGTTTTGTATTTAATAAAAGAAACATAGAACTTAAAAGATTTAAAAGAAGATGGTACCGCGAGGAATCATAACCCGATCTCATGCTAGAAAAGATATTACGCTATCACGTCACACAACTAACTATAACGAGTAATATTAGTAATAATACATAAAACTCCATGGAAACTTTTCTCGGAATTGGCGCTTTACTACTTTAATATGTGTGTATTACGCACACAACCTGCCCGCAAACTGACCCTTTCCTCGTTAGTCTTGTTCCTGTTTTTGCTCAATGAAATAGCTAACTTGCCAAAATTTGAAGTCGTTTAGGCCCAGCGCACAGTACGCAACTGTTTCGTGACAAAAGTTGTAAATAGGTTGAGCACACAACTGTTATGTGACCTTGGCATTGCAGGGTGATGGGGGACCCCACATTAAGCAATCGGTTGTAGACCAGTCTTAAATTAGTTGTATGCAACCGTGGATCCGGGGTCGGAGTTGCGTTGCAGACTTCATTCGAACAAAACCACGAGGTTTTTGGGGCTTATTTGATTCAAAGACAACATGAGTAATAAGGAATTTAAAATTCGTTGAAGAGGTGGAAAAACATGAAGTGCTTTACAACTATAAACTTCCAGGACGATCAAGAAAAAAACTTCCTTAAATATGGATGGACCCAGTACCCTCTGTACCTTGCGTATCCTGCGGTAATTTCCTCACTCACTCACCTCAGATAGCTATTGGCTGGATAATTGTATCACGTGTCAGGCTTCGCTCGTAAATTAACAGCTACCAGAGAGATCATTAGAAGAAATTCGAGGTTATGTCCACAATTTAATAGCTAAGCAACTGCTGCTAAATTAATTGCCATAATACATTCATTAAATTTGCTTTTCGTAGCGAGTCATAGTTAAAGCAATATTGATAAACTTTACGGTTGAAAAAGCGTGGAACTGCTTTTCAGTAACATGTTGTTAGTGAAAGCAACATAAAAAAACTTTAAAAACTTAAATTACTCATGGTCTCTGCTGTAACCACGAATGCCAATAGTCATTCCGACCTAGGCTAAATTTCAATTTAACTAAAACTTTCGCTAATGTTGTTGCTGGACCAAAGTTTATACATTACGACATTTTACTGACAACTTTGGTTAATGGTCTTCGTTCATGTTCACTGTATGTGAGTTATTAGGTTGTTTGAAGTGGACATCGGACCAAATATGTTGCCGAATCGAGTATTCTGGCAATTCATTCCTTCAGAGTTGCTCAACTGTCTAATAATCTGGAATTTGTATTAAGTTCTCTGGCCGTTAAAAAATAATATGACCAAAGATTACATTATGAATGCCCAGCCTGAATAAAAAAAAAAAAAAACTATTAATACTTCTGAGTTTTTCAAGCTCAAGAGATTTTATTGACCCCTAGGGTGAAAAACAGGTCAAGTTTGTATTTGGTCAGATCATGTCAACCTGTCAACATCTTATCCTAAAAACTGGAACTATTCTAGACCCGTGACGATACGCAGAAAACGGTCACGGCCTTACACTAGCATAATTAACAATGTCTTGTCGTCTGAATCTGACATAGCAAAAATTCTACAAACTCTGCACTGTCTATTGGAAATTGAATGAAACTGATCCACAACCCGACTATCCATGTGCGTATAGAAGTTTCGTTTAGATTGCGAACTGGTTGCGACCTCAATTGGTTTGCAACTATGTGCGCTGGGCCTTATGGACGATAGTTTCACAAAAAATGGAGCGGAGTAATCCAGCTGCATTCGTAAAATCAAAGAGCAACTGATGCTCACCATGGTAACTGTTGGTTTCATTGACTTTTCCTCGATTTGGGTTTTGAACTTCGAAGACTACTAATTTTGAGCATTTATTTTGGAGTTGAAATTTATTCTGACGATCTGTAGCTGGGCTGTTTCCGTTGTATGATACTGACCACGGCTTCCACTCAATATATCCGAGTTTTATGGCAGGGCACATGTTCCCCTGACCGCTCCCCTCACCACTCAACTCGCGGAAATGCGTAAACAGCGACCAATTACCGCTGCGCTAACACATCCTCGGTTCGGCAACACCACCTTTACAGAACTACACTAGAAACATCTCATAATACTTCGGAGTGTCACTTATTTAATACCTATCAAACTAATTATTCTGGGAGGCAAATATTTATTAATCCGAATCACTTTCTGTTATCCTAATAATGTAACATACATCGAATTAGCTTTCATTGTAGTGATGCTACTCGTATTTACATTCATCTTCCGCCGAGCTAGTTCACGCAACGGGTTTGTTTTTGCATTCCGATTCTCAGCTGTCCAGGGGTCTATGACTTATGTTTCTCTATCATACTCTATGGGCTCATGTTATGCTAATTATTTGTTATGTATTTTCTCGTATGAGTCTCCAAGCAGTGACGATACTACAAAGACATCTTTCCAGTGATATTAATTTAATCTCTTTAACTTCATTTTGCCTTCAAGATCATTAATACATTAATATTGCTGCTTGGTTATTATAGAGATCTGAATTATTCTTTTAACTTTCCTAAGTTTTTGAACACGTCTAGTACTAATTTCGCATCCCTTTGACCAGTACAATGTAATTTTAATAGTGATTTACCTTATGGAAGTTTTCATTTACAGTCGTTGTACGTACTGCAGAGGCTAATCGAGGGAGCAGATAAATTACCATTTCGTCATTAAATATGAGTTTACCTGAAAACGAACCAACTTTATCCCGTGTCCGACTGTGCATTTTTCTGCCTAGTTCCAGTGTAGATATTAGAGTAAACAGAGCTATTTACCCTAAGATTTTAGGTGCCACCTTTGTAATAAAAATCGGTCCGGACGGGTTCCCGTTGTTTCACAAAATATGACAGGTAAATCTCAACTGGTTCTTATCTATAGGCCGTGGCCAATTTGTTTTCTTTTTAATATTCTATCGAAGTTGTAGCTTAAATGACCACTCCGTTGACAAGCTAGAAAGCCGAAGGAGCAAAATCATAATTTTCTGTGTTCTACCTTACGCAGATATAGTTTACACTAACTTTGGCGGAATTACGAGTGCACAAGGCAGCCAATTTCGTGGATAAAAAGAAAGTAGAAAGTGCTAATATACTAAAAAGAAAAGAATATTCTGGAATTTTTTAAAGTTTTCCTCTGCTCTAGACCAAACCCGGTGGTTGAGAGGAAAATTTCGGTTCCGGCCTCGTATTCGGGAGGACACTGGTTCAAATCCTTCGTCCGCCCATCCGGATATCGGTTTTACATGGTTTACCAGGATAATTCCTTCAGAATGTCGTACCGAGCGTGGTATGTGAACGGTAAACGCTCTGGCCTCGCATTCGGGAGGACGGCGGTTCGAATTCCCGTCCGGGCATCCAGATTTGGGTTTTCCATGGTTTCCCCAAATAACTCTAGATGAATGCTGGGATTCTTCGTTCAAAAGGACCATGGCCGAATTCCTTCCCGTTCCTTGTCCCCAGTCCCATCCCGCCTCTAATGACCTCGATGTCGACGAGGCGTAAGCCATAAGAAAAAAAAAACAGCAGAATGTCGTGGAAAAGTCCCCCGTTCCTTGTCTGCCATTAATGATCTCGACGTCGAGAGGCTCCCTAATATAATGCTTTTCCGTGGTACGATACGTATATGACGCGCTATGTTTTGCTAAGAGACTGGCAGCAATGTGGAATTGCGAATTTTATTTTGGTGTCAGTACAAGTGGTATCGAACACATGATGCCAAGAGCGGAGCGCATTGACCGCAAGTAATTCCTCTTATTTTCTTACTTTTTCTGTTATTATTTCAAAAACTAGACGTGTTTTTCTTTTTAAGAACTGTAGATGCGAATTAGGTAGATTCCCAAAATAGTGATTTTTTTATCGTCCATATTAAACTACTTCTCATCCGGTAAGGAAAACTATTTATTTTATCTCATTTTAGATTTAATATGATGTAACATACTAAGAAATCAGTCAAGATGATAGCGTAGAAATAGTGGCAGGTGCGATCAGTTCTTCCCTTAGAGCCGCCTAAGGGGCCATATGAGCATTCCGAAGATAGAAAGAAAGAATCTGTACAAAACCTTGTTTCCTTCATGCTGTCATTACGACCCAAATATGTAAGAAGTATTTCACTGCACTCAGCAGGGTCGCGTCTTAGTGAGTATTATTATTTCAAAGCGAATCGTGTGCTAGTTGGTTGTCATAACATCTGCAGCGACAGTGTGCGTGCCATACCCGAGAAACGCCTTCACCGTGATGGTGAGGGTGAAACCCGTTTAGGCATACTCTTCCGAAAGACACCATCAGCAGTGTCTCATGGGATCCATTCGAACTACGAATAGGTTCGCGATTTAACCTAGGACTTTGCTACACGATCTGCTGATTAGGAATCGTGCGGGTTATTTTTTGCAAACTAAACACCACGTAGTGCTTGAGTTTTTCTTTACTGAAGCATCCTGTAATGCTAATTGTCACTGACATGCATCACCGATGATTAACCAAAGAACACAGCAACCATATACTACTAAATGGCTTGGAAGGCTAACTTTACATGGCAAAGCACGTATTATTCCTCAATCCTCGCCCTAAGGTTGAGTCGTGAAGGGCTTCATTCAGGTCAGTTTGCCTACACACCTGTATCAACTAAACTGGTGTGGAGTGCATTTAGAGATTTTTTTTTTTTTTTTAGACTTGGGGAAGAAGAGCCGGGAGTTGAGAAAATGTTACGGGTAACCCAAATAAATTCAATATCGTATATTAGGAGCAGCTTAATAGAATCTCAGTTTACTGTAGAAGTGTTTGTAACAAACAACCTGAACTTTCTAGCGTTACAGAAAGCTGGTAAAGCGGGATATATGTTCCGCACAAGTTTTTAATAATAGAAATCACGTGTTTCGTAAGAATTGGTTGCATTCCCATGGAGGTGGTGTATTTATAACCGTCAGTAAACATCTTCCATGTAATGAAATAGACGTCG
The DNA here is from genome assembly GCA_031002005.1 of Vandiemenella viatica. Lineage (NCBI taxonomy): Eukaryota > Metazoa > Arthropoda > Insecta > Orthoptera > Morabidae > Vandiemenella > Vandiemenella viatica. The sequence continues at coordinate 114,168,382 of CM061921.1, forward strand.
ATACGGTCTGCGAAATCATATATTAAACTCAACGTAGCCACAATTAAAAAAAAAAAATTTAAAAAAAATGTGACAGGCGCCTTTTACCGTACTCCAGATGCTAACATTACTGCTGCCGAGGCGTTAAGAAATAATATCGATTTCATGAGGTGATTTACGCTTGTCTTGTATGGACTAAAGTAATGAAGTTCACCTTACGGGTGGAAGGGATAATAAAGCTTGCAAAATAATTCTCCATCTGTTCTCAGATCGTCATCTTCAGCAGCTGGTTACTGAACCAACGCTGTCCTTTAACGGTAATAGAAACATTTTAGATCTTATACGCCAGAACTATTCATGGATATTTCAACGGACATAGGAATAAATTATCACAAAGCGGTAATTGCAATTGTAAAATTTAGTAACTGAGCGCAAAAAGAAAAAAGAAAGGACCATTTACAAATACGAAAAGGCCCCAAAGGAATGTTTTACAACGTACCTGAGAGATAATTACCAAACCTTTAAAGCAACAAGAGGCACAATTGAAAGATATGGCATGATGTTTACGTATAATCAGGGAAAGTTTTGACATACATATACCGAATCGGTCAGTCAAGAAAGAAAATGATCCACCGGTGAATCATAAAGCAAATTGAGATACCTTAGTGGCTTAGAAAACTTAAAATTAGTTAAGGGGACGTGTTAAAAATGCTATACTCAGGCCTTTAATGATTTCCGTTGCAGTTCGCTTTGTAAGAGGACCCCAAAGAAATTTTAGTCGTACATAAGAAAAGTCAGTTGTAGTAACAATAATATGCAGACACTAATTAATGACTGGTGTGAGGATAACGAAATTACGATAAAGCTAACGCATTTATCACTAAATTCAAACATTCATTCACTGATGGAAATTTGGGAAAGAGAACCATTTTACACAGGTTGAAGTTTGAGATGATTTCATTACGAGTAGATACTGCAGGTAATGTAAAGTGCTTAGATCTGAAGTGGGGGAAAGTGTTGGGTCAAGATGGTATCCCAGTAAAAGTATTTTCAGAGTATGCGACGGAAATCAAACTATTTCTGTCTGATATATACTGTAAATCCTTATAAGAGAAAAAAGTATACTCCTACTGGAAAATCGCGCAGGTAATTCCCTTTTTCAAGAATGGACGTCGAATGATCTTACTAATTACCAACCCATATCTGCTAGCAGTAAAGTTCTGGAGTATGTTATATGCTGGGACTTTATGAAGTTTCTAGACGGAAATGAACTGCTTAATCAATATGGATTTCGTAAGAACGGATCGTCTGAAAAACAGCTGGCCCTGTTTTCGCATGACGTAATGAAAGTTACTGACATAGGTTCACAAGTTGATTTTTCAGGTAGCTTTCGACTCCGTACCACACAACCGCATTTTAGCAAAGATTCGATCATACTGTGTACCGGATCAGATTTGTGATTCATTACGAGTTTCTGATTTGTTGGTCGTATTATGTCGTCGCTGACGGAGTAGACTATTTTAATCTAGATGTTACATCAGGTGTTAACTCAACATGAAATGGAACTTGCTTATAATTTCAGCCATATACCCCGAGCTTATTCTCGGCTGCGGTTCATGGGCCGAATTTTGAAGAATTGTAACGCACATACAAAGGAGATATAGAATACAAAACTCTCCACATTTAGACTATTGGAATCCGTATCGCAAGTACAGTGAACAGCCGTTCGATTTGTGACTACTCGGCACAGCCTTTAAGAAAGCGCCACAGAACTGGTGCTGACAGACCACATAAATTTCGTTTGAATTTCTTGGTAAACATTCGAAGATCGACTTCAGTTTATGAGTACGATGAAATACTTGGGTCGTAATGACATGAGATTATAGAAAAATGGTTCCGCGCTGATGCTTGCATGAATTCTTTCTTCCCTCTTGCCATTCGGGAATGTAATGCACAGAGTAAGAATTAGGTTTGGTCCAAAACACTCTCTGCCACCCACGATTGTATTAATTGCAGAGTGTAGATGTATAAGTCTTTGGGGATGAAATGAACAATACAGAACAACCTTACATCGTTGGGAGGAGTAAGCAATATGTGAGTAATTGGTTGTGAACAGTAGTTAGGTTAGTGAGAGCCACAGTATCAGATTGCAATACGAACATCATCCATTATTGAGATCAGTTAGTTCCACTGCAAAGTTGTCTGGATGACACTGGGTGCCTCAGGTTTTTACTCTACATAGAGGTCTCCAACCTTAACCAATGCATTCAAGTTTACTTTGGTTCTCTCAATACTTATTAATATTCAAAATCAATCGATTTTATCACTCATTTACTGATGATCATCAAACTTCTTGAATTCTTCATGTATCTATAGAGGGGGTGATTTGATTTTGGTACACAGATTAATCTGCAGGGACCGAGGATGGTGGTGTAACGGTTAGCGTTCTGGCCTCGCATTCGGGAGGACGGCGGTTCGAATCCCCGTCCGGGCATCCAGATTTGGGTTTTCCATGGTTTCCCAAATCACTCCAGGCAAATGCCGGGGTGCTTCCTTAAAATGGCCATGGCCAAATTCCTTCCCATTCCTTGCCCCCCATCCTTTCCCGTCTCTACGCTGTTAAGAGACATTAAGCAGTTATTTTATTTTTATTTTTTTTTTATTTTTTTATACCTTTCATTCCTTTGGCTGAGGGCCAAAGGCGGGCTGTTAGAGAGCTGTGGCTCTTTTCAGCCTATAGATTATACATAACTTTATTTTCTTATAATCTTATTACATTTGCCTTATACATTATATTTGTTTTGCTGTTATAATTATTCTTATATTTTAGAAACTTATAAATTAATTGATTTAATTCCTAAATTTTCTATATCTATGTTGTGTCTAGTTTATGTGCCTTTCTTAATATAAATCTATTTTCTGATATATGTACATTTTACACATTCATACCTACAGCTATTTATATACATACATACACACATATGCACATGCATACACTTAAGTTAGTTTATTATATTTGTTTTGAGTATTTACAGGTTTCTTTCTTTTCTTGTGGCTAGATTTTTATAATTTGTATTTTATATTTTAGAGGTGTTTGGCAGCTATATCGTGTTTTGTAATGTGTAGTCTGATTTGTTTTGCTAGTTTATTCTATGTGTTCGTCTTCGTCCTCTACCCGCCTTGGTCTTTCGTCTAAGTGTGGAGGTAGTTGTTCATTTTGTGTCAGGTTATTGGGTGTTTCGTCTCTGTCTGCTTCATTAAACTTCTTTTCTCTGTTAAGAGCTATTATTTTAGGCGGGTAGATGTATTTGTATTTCGACTTTCGCGTAACTATTGGTTTTGTCGTTATTAGGTCTTGCATGTCTTGTCTAAGAGTCATAAGTCTTTGTCCTTATTTAGCTCTTTGGATGGCCAATCTTGTCTGCAGTGGGGTAATGTTTGCCAAATCATACACTTGCTCTGATGGCGTCATGTGATCTATTTTCATGATGCTTCGAAGAAGTCTACGTTCTGTCGCGTACAGTCTGTTTGCAGCTGTTTTGGTCATTCCCGTCAGTGTAATTGCTGAGTACTCAATTATTGGTCTGATGAAGGTTTTGTAAGTGTGGATGGCTGTCTCTTCACTGCATCCGTGGAACCGTCCTTGTATGAGTCTGATAAGGTTCTGTCTTTTCCTGATTTTGTTGAGCGTTTCTCTGATATGTGTCTTCCAATTTAGGTATTTGTCAATATGTATCCCCAGATATTTTGCACAGTCTGTCAGTCTTAGTTGTTGGTTCCACAAGGTCAATTGTATGTCTTGTTGTTTTTGCTGTCTTTTTTTGGTAAGGTTTCTATGTCTGAACAGAACTGTCTGATAAAATCCCATATTTAACATATCTGAAAGAACCTCTCTGTCCCTCTACTATCAATAGACTTCAGGGGCACCTCTAATACTGTGACTATCATCCCTGTCAGTATCGTTACATGATCTTTATTTTTGATGTCATTATGTAAAGAATGTATACCTTTTACCACCTGATCAAGAGAAGTACTTGGTTTAATAATTTTCTCAAGTATTCAGTACACAAAATCATAAACATGTAAGAAAATTCTAAAATAATTTTTAACTTAGGAAAAATACATATACCACTTCTTACTTTAAATCTGACAGTGGAGAGAGTGACAGAATGCTTTTGTTATCTCAAGTGAAGTAATTATTATTATTATTATTCTGGAGTCACAAACATAAAATAAAAAGCTAAAAATTGTTCAAATTTACTCATTTAAACCCATTTCGCTTAGTACTTCGCAACATCAAGTGGTTTCGGTATTGCTCGAAACATATTATCTTCATTGCAGGATGATGGACACATAAGGCACTGTTGCATTCGTTTCATGGTATGGTAGCGTTAATACAATGCCTCCCAGTACTATGCAAGGGGATCTCCAGACGTTCCAGTCCGCTGCATGTATCAGTGGTCTCGAGATGTTGGGGACCTTAGTTTTCCACAACTGCACTTTTTCCTTTTCAGTGCTCGCGATGTTCTCAGGAAGCTTATACTGGACTTGGGTCTCTGGGGTAGCGATGCATGGCCGGCTAGTGGGTACGTCCTATCCTTTCTACTTTTGTCCTCCTTGTTCGTAGCCACTTTTCTTCACAACTGGGCTGTGCAATCCCTGAAAACAGATATAGCCTGTCAACTGGGGTAGGTTTTAGGCAGCCTGTGATCAGCCTACAGATGTTATTGAGGGTCGCATCCAACTGTTTAATGTGAGAGGATGAGTACCATCTGGGCATACATAATCGGCAACAGAGTAACAACGAGCCAATGCTGATTTACGAATAGTTTGTGGTTGACTGCCACACTGTGATCTAACCACTTAACGTAGTAAATTGTTTCTTGTGGAGATTTTCATTTTGCAGCTCTTGCAGTGCATATTATAATTGAGGGTTCTATCGAGTGTCACTCCAAGGTATTTTGATCATAGTAGAGGATCAACAGAGTCGTGATAAGAACAGAAATTCAAAGTATTGATTTCCCCAGCAGCTTGTCTTAAATGATGTAAAATTTTAGAACTGAAAGAATATTTTAAATTTCTTGAATTGGAGGAAATACGAGCCGATACTTTATTTGTATAAACCTTGTTGGTAATATGTGTTTGAAGCTCTTTAAACGGTGGTTAATACGAAAGAAGTATCGCCAGTTGGCGCAAACAGTGTCTGAAATGACGGAGGAAGTACGTCAGAGATAGATATTACTGTATCAGCGTGTAAGGTGTTAAGACAAAACAGCCACTAAGGCAAGCGCAACAACTGTCGACACCAGAATTTATTTTTCCCCGTCCGGCGATCCAGATTTGGGTTTTCCATGGTAAAAAAGAATCCCTTTTCGAAGCCTCTGACTATACTAATTAATACATTCTAATGTCATTTTCTGCGTCACACACACACACACACACACACACACACACACACATATATATATATATATATAACTAGTGACCGGATTATATGCAACGCAAAAAGTTAAAAATATGCATGAAAAGTGTCAACAATGCTACATTATATAATATAAAAATAGTAATTTTTAGATTTTTTAATTTCAAAATCAGTATGCAATTAGTAAGTAGTTGAATAACATATTTATAAATTCGATGATTAACAATTAACTTTTTTCTTTCTTTTTTACTTTTGTAAACGTGGCAAACACACTGTTTAAGAACCATGCAAGAAGGATATACATCTGGAAACGTCCTGGGGATACAGACAGATATCAGTTAGATTATATCATGGTCAAACAGAGATTCAAGAATCAATTTCTAGACTGCAAAGTGTGCGCAGGAGCAGACATAGACACTGGCCATAATGTGATAGTATTGAAGTGCAGACTGAAATTCAAACGAATAAGGAAGCAGTATAAAAGAACAGACTGGAAGTGAATAAACTGAAACAATCTAGCACGAGAGAAAAATTTGCAGAAATGGTAGACTTAGGTCTTTTCAAGCGAATAAGGAAGCAGTATAAACAGAACAGACTGGAAGTGAATAAACTGAAACAATCTAGCACGAGAGAATAATTTGCAGAAATGGTAGACGTAGGTCTAAGAAGTAACTCTGAAAGGAGCTCACTCGAGGACTAATTAATACATTCTAATGTCATTTTCTGCGTCACACACACACACACACACACACACACACACACACACACACACACACACACACACATATATATATATATATATAACTAGTGACCGGATTATATGCAACGCAAAAAGTTAAAAATATGCATGAAAAGTGTCAACAATGCTACATTATATAATATAAAAATAGTAATTTTTAGATTTTTTAATTTCAAAATCAGTATGCAATTAGTAAGTAGTTGAATAACATATTTATAAATTCGATGATTAACAATTAACTTTTTTCTTTCTTTTTTATTTTTGTAAACGTGGCAAACACACTGTTTAAGAACCATGCAAGAAGGATATACATCTGGAAACGTCCTGGGGATACAGACAGATATCAGTTAGATTATATCATGGTCAAACAGAGATTCAAGAATCAATTTCTAGACTGCAAAGTGTGCGCAGGAGCAGACATAGACACTGGCCATAATGTGATAGTATTGAAGTGCAGGCTGAAATTCAAACGAATAAGGAAGCAGTATAAAAGAACAGACTGGAAGTGAATAAACTGAAACAATCTAGCACGAGAGAAAAATTTGCAGAAATGGTAGACTTAGGTCTTTTTAAGCGAATAAGGAAGCAGTATAAACAGAACAGACTGGAAGTGAATAAACTGAAACAATCTAGCACGAGAGAATAATTTGCAGAAATGGTAGACGTAGGTCTAAGAAGTAACTCTGAAAGGAGCTCACTCGAGGACCGGAAAGCATTAAAGACCGAAATAATGAAAGATGGTAAAGAAACATTAGGCTTTAGGGAACAAGCTGCCCGAAAACCTTGGATCACAGAAGAAATTTTGGAGCTGATGGATCAGAGGAGAAGGTACAAAAATGCTCAGGATGAAGCAGGAAAAGAGCAATACGGGCAATTTAGAAATAAAATAAATAGGAAATGCAAAATAGCAAAAGAAAAATGGCTACAAGCAAAATGTGAAGAAGTAGAAAAGGAAATGGTCGTAGGTAAAGTAGATGTTGCCTACATAAAGATCAAACATAATTTTGGAGAAATGAAGAAAAGAGGTATGAACATTAAAGCTGCCGATGGGAAACCTCTTTTAAGCTCAGAAGATAGAGCTAACCGATGGAAAGAATACATTGAGAAATTGTATAATGGGTACGTCTTGAACAATAGTGTAATGGAAAAGGAAGGTGATGTCGACATTGATGACTTAGGAGATCCTGTCTTGAGGGCAGAATTTAATAGAGCTCTGAATGACTTGAAAGCAATTAAGCCATTTGGAATTGATGAGTTGCCTGCAGAACTTCTTAAATCCGTAGGAGAAGAAGGAATCAAGATTATTCAAGCTGATATCAAAATGTTATGAAACAAGAGAAATTCCAACTGATTTTAATAAAAATATTATCAGTCGAAAAACTGATGACAGCAAAAAAAAAAATGTATATACATATATTTATAACAGTTGCTGGAAACATGTTAATTAAAAAAATTAATCTCACAATTGCTCCTAAAGTCGACACATTTTTGTACTATAGTCTACACCCGTTCCATATGGATATCGATTGGAAAGTTGATAGAAGTTGCCTGGACACAGTGCAAGCACGGGTGCGAACTCAGATCCCCCTGGAAAAGCAAAAATAAAAAACCGCGTCCCACTAACTGCAAGTGATGGATTTCACTATCTGCTTATGACATACATAACTGCAGGCTACTAAATATGACGTCGTAACTTATTACAAAAGCAACTGTTGCAAACGGCACACGTTCAGTTTATATTTGAAGCTCAACTTTTAGTGAGGATCCCACGCAAGAATTTAGGTACCTGTATTCGACACAAAGCCTATCCTTAATAGGAATATTATTTATTTAATCGCCATCATATTTGCATATTCATGTTCAGTACAAAGTACTTAACTGAGAGTTATAGTACTTTACAACCTTAAGATTTCGCCAACACTAATCGCTTGCCAGCTATATAGTAAGCACATGCTCAACTCTTCACCATTGGCAGACGAAACCAGTGTTGATTTTATGCACATATTTCTGGTTCACCGAATTTTCTTAAATTCTTATTTGATACAATTTCATGTCGACTGTAGGTGCACTGTCAACAATATTTACCTTACGCTGTTTCTACTTTATCTTGACGGCTACTAAGAATTAAGAAATGATTATTGCCAGTTTGTGAACTGTTTTACTCGTGAAGCATTTGAATTTCGTATTAAGTCTGTAATTACATAATTTGGAGTGTTGGTTGACTTTCTGGGTAATGCTTTTGCTAGATTACAAGATGTAATCTGTCATAGAATATCAAATAAACTCCTGTATTTGTTAATTGTTTTTGGGGTTATAAGAATGCTTGCACACCGTAACATTTCTGGATCTTCTCTCGCATTTTTATTTGCTGCTAGTCTTTATGTTTAGGGCAGCAGAAAGACACTGAATTTTTTGTTCAGGAGAGAAACAGATCGAGACTTCATTACGAATAATATTGAATGGAACAAGACGGAAGTCATATCTAAGGCACAGAGATATGCAAGAACCAATTGGATATGATAAAAGTAGAGAAGCACAATTACCTGCGATGCTCCAGTGGAATATGAGAGTGTTTTTGGAATTTATCTTACAAGCGTGTCCATTGAGTGGGTGAGAACAGAGGCTCTATTGTGTGTCTGGCCTCTGCCCTATCGCCCCGCTAATGTGACGAGGGCAATTGGACCGGCCCACATCACCACATCTGCGGCAACGCCCTCTCTTTTCACTCACATTTCCGCACTGAATTCTGTATAATTTTCGAATATGATGATTTGAGTGTGTACGAATCTTTAAAATGAATCTACCGTGTTCTTGTTCTCGACTTTTGGCATAAGCTATTGGTTCAGTGCGGAAGATTGCGTATATTTGACGAGATGTTTCTCATCTTTTAACTGCTCAATTATCCTTTTATTTGCATATTTAATTTCACTAAATAAGTCTATTTCATGTTGTGCTGCCATACTTTATGGCTTTGTTGCTTTTTTATGCTGGGGGGGGGGGGCGCTGAAGGATTGCTTGTCTTTCTGCGTTTACTCGGTTGCATCAGATAATTTACAAGACGTTCACTGATAGAGGGGTATTTTTTTGTAGGTTGAATGAAGGCGAGCGGAAGCAGCGACGTGCTTACAGGAAGCTGTCTGAGCTTTATCTGTGTGTCGAAAGTGACGTCGGAAATGCGATATGTCGTCCCACGTTCGTTTTCGTATAAAACTTCCTACAGGTACCAGAGTGAATGATGTCATCTTAATGGTTACTCTCACTTAACTGCCAAATTTCGGTTTGCTACGGATTCTCAGATGTCTATATTAATACTGGAATGCTGCTTCATAGCCGCCGGTTACAATTCAGCTTCGTCAGAAAAACTTCTCGGCCTCAGTTAGCCTAATTCTGTAAAAAAAAGTTTGGGTAATATTATCCTCCGTAATGAAAGAAGTTTGTAGAAGATATTTCATCAGATAACACCGAGAAATTTTTGTTCTTATAATTGAAATAAGCAAGTTGACAAAAGAGATAAACGTTACCATTCTTGATCCAGTATTTTGTGGTTTCCCAGTTGTGTTCAATATAACACTGACCCCTCTATCCCTCCAGTTTCTTTGCAGTTCCATATTTTTGCGCGATGCTGCATTTCTATTGTTTTGATTCACACAAGGATGTGACACACTGATAAGAGGACTCCTTGATTTACGAGTGTTGAGGAAATGCTGGAGTAGGTTGTGATGTACTATACACTAACACGATTTGTACATCCCCACTAAATAATCCTACGATAGTATGCGTTCACTCGAAAACAGCGCGTCCCTTTTTTTTTTTTTTAAATGTTCCCAACAAAAACGGAAAAAATCTGAAATTATTTGTAGCGGATAGGTTGAGTGAGAGGGGGGAGTGGGGGGAGTGGCGTGTCGTCAGTCGATGGCGGCGGCTCGAGGCAGCTGGGCGCTGGCTCTCGCTCCGCCTGACGTTGCTCTGTGGCTACGCGAACTGCGCCAGGCACCCGCGCCAGAGGCTCCCGACGCTGCGCAACACCAGGTTCAAAATCTACCATAATTTACGATTTTATTTCGATGTTATTAATCTTCAAATGTTTGCTACCGTTTTTGACCAAGTGGTGATAACACAATTGTTGTATGAAGTGAATGTTGTTGAAATAATTCAACCTTGACAATACAACGGGAATATTGTTAGACTAGTATTTTGTGCGGTTGGTTCCGATTAACTGTATGGCATCGCAAAATTCTTTCTTCCGTATCAAACTGAATTGTATCTCTAAAACATGCTAACACGGAGTCTAGAACAGCTCACTATGAGGTAAACAAAGCTGACCATGTCAGAATGGTTACACAGAGCTCTACCTCCGCTTGACAGCTAGTCTGCGCTGTGTGTTAAGGCACTGTTATTTCAAGCTACAATATAAGGAATTTGCAATAGCAAAATATGTGTTTGGAAACCTATTCGGTATCCCTGAAGCTAGGAAAATGTAATACATGTGATGTTTGTGTTTGTTGGCGATGAAGATTTGGTTTTATCAAAAAGCGGACCAGTTAAGACCGAACATAAACAACTAATATGTTGTTGCTTCAATTGTGACTTAATTCTTAATGTTAACAATGCCGTAGCGTTCTTGAGGAGATGCTGCCAGTTCAGAAGGTACTTGGGTAAGATTATAAATTAACTTCCATACTGTGCGTCGATGAATAGAAACTCGGGGCATACAGTTTTACATGTCTATCGTCTACATCATGTTTCTCACTCTTCAGCTCTTGTCGATTTCTTGTATAAAACATAAATGGTGAGTGGTTAACAATAGGAAGTCGGCCGATATTTGTCGATAGATATGTATTTAAATATATATATATTGTGCTTAAATAAAGAAAGCCGCTAAAACAACCTTTGATCAGAGCTGACATAACATCAACACGTTCTGTGACCAGATTTGCGTAATATGTAAGCAGCTAAATTTGGGATAAGACACGTCACACTACCGAGAAACGTCTTTTGCTTGATTAAGAATAATAACTGAAATAGTCACAAGCGTACGTAGATATAGTTAGGGTTATAGATATCTCAATACTTGCTCCGAGATGCTGGGCGTGTCAGTTTTAAACCCTTCAAAGACAATTAAAATCACTTACAGTTCCTTACATCCCAAAAGTGATGCCTCGTATTTTATTTCTACGCTTGAATAAATGTATAAAGTTGTAGTTTCGAGGTTCTTGAAATTCGATGTTTGCAAATTATTCCAAAGAAGGCCAGATCTGTAAACGTTTATGGGAGTGGAGTGTTCTGTAGGCTCCATGACTTATCACATTGTGGACGCCTTGTCAGTGTGGACAGCCCAAGCTAATTCGACAACTGCCGCAATAGCTTTCAGTCAAATTGGAAATTAGTCCGCAATGATTGTGCTGCTGAATATTAAACGTGTGCGCGAAATGGGTTTCACGAAGTCTCGCAGCAGTCCACAGAATTCAACTAAAAATTGTTTAGTCCATCTTGCAATGTTTTGGTGCCAAGGGAGATGTCTGGAACGAAATTTTTACCATCCTCATTCACTGAGGAAGAAGAAATTCAACACAATTAGCTCTGCTGGGAATGTCATGGTTATTGTCCTCTGGGACAATTATCGAGTAATTTTCGGTGATTCGATTCAAAAAGGGACGTCTGCGATAGCGCCGCGAATACTCTCAAAAATTGTTTCCGGCCCGTTCCACCCAGAAGTGACTATTGCTCCAGACACATCACAGTACAGATTTCGCCTCTAAAAGAAGATACTGTGTGTAAGACGCTGACATTACACGGTAGATTCTACCTAGAAATATACGTTCCAGATTTCAACAGTTTTGTAAAATTGAAATAAGGTGGGAAACATAACTTCCGAACTATCCTAGTATATATATCTGAACAAACAAAAATCTATTCATAACTTTAGGGCATAATATATTCACAAACTTAACGGAATCCACAACCCGAAGGCTAATTAGATCCTAGGGAAGGAGGCACACTAAAGTAGTATATCATAGACCAAACTGACAGTTCCTTTCCTCTAGGACCTACTATTTATTGTGAAATCCGAACCACGGGACGATCAAATACATGAAGTAATGCTCCATATGTAAATCTATATATTTCACTTAGGGAGCGTCCATAAACCACGTAACTCCATTTTGGCCTTCTGTGAACATCCTCTCTCTCTCTCTCTCTCTCTCTCTCTCTCTCTCTCGTAGCACGTAGCTTTTTTCTCTTTTGATTCCAGAAGACATTTTGTACCTTTTTCTCCTGTCAGACTATTGTAAATTACATGCGGAGATGATTTTTTTTCTTTCTGTCATCAGTCTTTCGACTGGTTTGATGCAATCCTCCATCCTTTCCTATCCTGTGCTAACCTCTTCATTTCTACATACCCCTTACAGCCCACGTCCTCAATTATCTGTTTCATATATTCTAATCTCTGTCTTCCTCTACAGTTCTTACCTTCGACTGTTCCCTCCACTAACAAATTAACCAATCCAGCATGTCTCAAAATATGACCTACCAGCCTGTCTCTTCTTTCCATAAGCTTCTTCCACAAACTTCTTTTCTCACCCATCATTTCCAAAACTCGTTCATTTCTTACTTTGTCTGTCCACTTAATTTTCAGCATTCCTCTGTAGCACCACATTTCAAATGCTTCAATTTTGTTTATTTCCGGTATTCCTAAAGTCCATGTTTCGCTACCATAAAGTGCTGTGCTCCTCACAAAGGGTTTTAAAAAGTTCTTTCTAATTCCTAGATCAATATTTGAAACTAAAAGGTTTCTCTTTTTCATGAAGGCTCTTTTTGCTAGTGCTATTCTGCTTTTAACATCATTCCTGCTTCGGCCATCGGTTGTAATTTTACTTCCCAAGTAACAGAATTCACTTACTTCTTCTATTGCATCCGATCCTATTTTTATATTTAATCTACTAGTATTGGTATCATTTCTGCTACATTTCATCACTTTTGTCTTGCTTTGATTTATATTCAGTCCAAAATCTCCCTTCAGTATTTTGTTCATGCAATTCAGTAACTTCGCAATATCCTCAGCCCTCTCTGCTAACAAGACAATGTCGTCAGCAAATCGTAACATACTGATTTTTTCTCCCTGAAAACTTATGCCACATGGAAATTTTTCTTTAACTTTCTTCATTGCTTCTTCTACATACAAGTTGAATATTAACGGGGATAAACGACAGCCTTGTCTCACACCCTTTTTAACTGATGCATGTCTCTCGTGATTCTCTACTTTTATTACAGCCACTTGATTCTTATATAGTTTATAAAGTATTCTTCTATCTCTATATTTTAGACCTGACTTCTTTAAAATTTTGAACATCTTGTCCCACCTAACATTATCAAAAGCTTTTTCTAAATCAACAAATGCCATAAAAGTATCTTTGTTTTTCTTGATCCGCCCTTCAATTATTAATCTTAAAGACAGAATTGCTTCCCTTGTACCGCGATTTTTCCTAAACCCAAATTGATCTTCACCTACTATCTCTTCTACTACCCTTTCCATCCTTCTGTATATTATTCTGGTCAGTAATTTTGAAGCATGTGATGTTAGGCTAATGGTGCGATAATTCTCACATTTGTCGGCTTGTGCTTTCTTTGGAAGTGTGAAGATGATATTTTTATTAAAATCAGTTGGAATTTCTCCTGTTTCATAACTTTTTGATATCAGCTTGAATAATCTTTCGATCCCTTCCTCTCCTAGGGATTTAAGAAGTTCTGCAAGGATCTCATCAATTATTTGCCTTCAAGTCATTCAGAGCTTTATCAAATTCTGTCCTCAAAACAGGATCTCCTAAGTCATCAATGTCGACATAAACTTCCTTTTCCATTACACTATTGTTCAAGTCGTCCCCAACATACAGTTTCTCAATGTATTCCTTCCATCGGTTAGCTCTATCTTCTGATCTTAAAAGAGGCATCCCATCGGTAGCTTTAATGTTCATACCTCTTTTCTTCATTTCTCCAAAATTATGTTTGATCTTTATGTAGGCAACATCTACTTTACCTACGACCATTTCCTTTTCTACTTCTTCACATTTTGCTTGTAGCCATTTTTCTATTGCTATTTTGCATTTCCTATTTATTTGATTTCTAAATTGCCCGTATTGCTCTTTTCCTGCTTCATTCTGAGCATTTTTGTACCTTCTCCTCTGATCCATCAGCTCCAAAATTTCTTCTGTGATCCAAGGTTTTCGGGCAGCTTGTTCCTTAAAGCATAATGTTTCTTTACCAGCTTTCATTATTTCGGTCTTTAATGCATTCCATTCGTCCTTGGTTGAGCTCCTTTCAGAGTTACTTCTTAGACCTACGTCTACCATTTCTGCAAAGTATTCTCTCGTGCTAGATTGTTTCAGTCTATTCACTTCCAGTCTGTTCTGCTTATACTGCTTCCTTATTCGCTTAAATTTCAGCCTGCACTCCATTATTATCAAATTATGGTCAGAGTCTATGTCTGCTCCTGGGTACGCTTTACAATCTAGAACTTGATTCCTGAATCTCTGTTTGACCATGATATAATCTAGCTGATATCTGCCGGTATCCCCAGGACGTTTCCAGGTGTATATTCTTCTTGCGTGGCTCTTGAACCGTGTGTTTGCCACTACTAGCTTATATCTTTCACAAAATTCTAGCAACCTGCTTCCTCGCTCATTTCTTTCTGCAAGACCAAAACTTCCTACAGTATTCCCCTCTTTTCCCTCTCCCACTATTGCATTCCAATCACCCATGATTATTAGATTTTCCTCCCCCTTCACATATCGGATTAATTCTTCAATTTCAGCGTATATTTTTTCGTCATCTTCCTGTGATGTTGGCATATACACTTGTACTAACGACCGAGCGGGGCGGTGTAACGGTTAGCGTTCTCGCCTCGCATTCGGGTTGACGGCGGTTCGAATCCCCGTCCGGGCATCCAGATTTGGGTTTTCCATGGTTTCCCCAAATCACCCCAGGCAAATGCCGGGATGCTTCCTTCAAAAGGCCATGGCCGAATTCCTTCCCATTCCTTGCCCCCATCCTTGCCCCCCATCCTTGCCCCACATCCTTGCCCCCCATCCTTGCCCCCATTCCTTGCCCCCATCCTTGCCCCCCATCCTTGCCCCCCATCCTTTCCCGTCTCTAAAGACCTCGATGTTAAAAAGAGACGTAAAGCAGTTACAAAAAAAAAAAAAAAAAAAAAAAAATTGTTCTAACGTTGTTGGGACGTGCTTAGTTTCTAACCTCATCAAAATAATCCTGTCACTAACCTGTTCATAATAACTCACCCGTTTCCCTACTTTCTTGTTCATTACAAATCCTACACCAGTGACTCCATTGATAGCTTGTGTGCTAATTATCCTGTGTTCCCCATACCAGAAATCCTGTATATCCTTCCATTTAATCTCACTAATCCCAACAACATCTAACTTAAGTTGTTCCATCTCCCTTTTTAAGTTTTCTAACCTACCTGCCCTATTCAGACTTCTAACATTCCACGCTCCGACCCGTAGAATGTTTCTATCCATTCTGATGACTCCTCCCTGAGCAGTCCCCACCCGGAGATCCGATTGGGGGACTATTTTACCTCCGGAATATTTTACCCAGGAAGAAGCCATCATGATATATGTAATTTGAGAGGATTACATGTCCTCGGGATACCCTTTGGGTCTTTAATGCAGTGGTTTCCCGTTGCCTTCTGCATCCCCATGCCGTTGATCATTTCTGATTCATCCGCCTTTAGGGGCCGTTTCCAACCCCAAGGGCAGGAGGGTGCCCTGAACCACTCCCCGCTCTTCCGCCCTCCATTCGGAGGTCGTTGGCAAGCAGTGGGTGATTCCTTATACCAGGAATCTTTCAGTCGCCAGAGTCTCGTCCGTGAAAACAGGGTGCACCACGTGAAGGAGAGGTTGACATTTGGTTGGAAAAGGCTAGTATAGCCTCTCCCGAACCCTTACACCCCCGGAGATGATTAACTGAGGGAAATAAATATTCACATGCTACTGTGTGTTCTGTTCCTCATTTTAACTGTGAAAAATGTTGTGAAAGGAAAGCTACAAGGACTGGCTCGGATCCCCACCTCCCCGCGCGTAGCTCGGCGTAGCCTTCCAACCCCCCCCCCCCCCTCACCTTGGACCGAGCCACGTAGTTTGTGCACGCTCCCTTACACACGGCCAGTCATGACTTACTTTGTCCATGTTGCAAGTCTCCTTCGATTGTTTGACGGAAATTTATTATCATGAAAAGAGGCTTTAATGATATGAAAGAAACGTTAGGCTTCAGTTAAACTTCTGACGGAACAGATCATTGAAATACTCGGTGCGTGCAGAATAAGATTCGGAGAAAGAAAAGGAAAATTACTTGAATAATTCTTAAAGACAAAGAATTACACGCAACAGTTCTAAGCGCGTTATAAATCCCAATTATGTAGCAAGTAATCTAAAGGAGAAAAGTCACTCTTGAAAGAAAAAAATTAACATTGTAAAAGCCTGTCGTGAAAAAGACTACAAGAATTATAAAATAAAGGTGAATTTAATGGATGGTCATCCTGACCTGGGTTTTCCTAGATTACTCCAGGCGATATTAGCCCCTTACGCAACCCATACAACCCTTCCCATGCATATATGTTTAGACATTAGGATAGGTGCAACGGGGTAACAGAAATCAGTTGAGATGCTGTGGCTCTCAAAAGAAAATACTGTAGACACACCCCGACTCCTAATAACTTTTATTACAAACGCAACTTTTAGTAATACTTGGAACTGTAAATTTAATATTATAATCAAAAGCAGATTACGCTATCTTTGATTTTTTAAGTTCATCTTAATAACAGTTGCTAATATCAGGGATGGCCAACCGGTCGATCGCGGCTATTAGTCCAATCGATCGTGACAAGGTAGCTCTCTTTTGCTTTTGGCACGCAATGGAATATGGGCGGGAAATGTGTCAGTCTATCAGTTGACGACAGGGACTAGCGGAGTTACGACGTCTACGTAAATGTAAGTCTCGAATAGACTGCAACGCGCCTCATACGCTATGGATAAGTGGCTGAAGGAACATCAAATGAAGATATAAATGCTTCTAATGGATAATCAAATTGAGTAAAAAAATATTTTCGAAATTGTTACTGTGGCAAACGAATCCGTCAATAATGGTCACTCGTTAACTTTATGCCATCATTACGAAAATAAATTTAATTCATATTTAGTGGTAGGATATTTCTACTTTTATTATTATACGAATTATGTTATTAATATTTTAATTTTTTT
Source organism: Vandiemenella viatica (assembly GCA_031002005.1). NCBI lineage: Eukaryota > Metazoa > Arthropoda > Insecta > Orthoptera > Morabidae > Vandiemenella > Vandiemenella viatica. Next base: position 114,185,792 of record CM061921.1, read on the forward strand.
TTTAGATCCTTGAAAAATGTGCTCCAAAGAAATAAAAAATTTATCACTTTGACCAAGAATTGGTGAAAGAAAACTGTTGCTACATAATATGCAAAACATCTGTGACAATACCGAAAAAAGGAAATTTAGAGCGACATTTTAACACAATGCATAGTAAATATCAGTCAGACTTTCCACCCAACAGCGAAATAAGAAAGAGTAAATTGTAAGCATTGAAATCGCTATTAACAGTTCAAGAATACGTGTTTTCTAAGTCTATTGAGCAAAGTAAGGCTGCAACTAAAGCTTCTTTGCAAGTAAGTTACAGAATTGCACAAAACTGCAAACCTTTTTCCGATGGAGAATACATCAAGAAAATTTTCGAAGCAGCGTCAGATTCGCTGTTCGTGAATTTCAAAAATAAAAACTAAATTAAAGAAGCTGTCTCGAAATACTGTGATGCGCCCTATAGAAATGATGAGAGAAAACATAAACGAACAACTACAAAGAGATATCGTCCGCTGCGTTTTGTAATTGGTAGATCGCACAGGGTTTTGTTAGTAAACAGTAGATCTTGGCTCTAATAAAGTTGGCCACCCCTGCTAATATGATGGTAACCACACGAATAATGTAACGGCTTCGAGGCAATTACGAACCTGCTGAGCCTGGTATATCTTTTCTTTGCGCGTGCACAGTCAATAAGAAGGAATCAAATTTATGTCTAATGCTAAACACAACTAGAATCGGGAGGACACTTACTCCATGGTGATTCATGCACAAAAAACATTTAATTGGAAAAATTTCGTTAATTTTCTTCGTATGTCAATCACCAGTATTTTTACTTTTTGTTCTTTTTATTGACTACCCAACAGTCAAATCAGCTTCCCTGCCGCATTATTACCTTTTTCTTAAGATATAATTTCCTGTGTGGATACTCACTCATGCCACAATGGTCATTAGACACTTGCGCCTCGAAAAGTGTTCTTAGTCACAGAAAATACCTACACTGACGAAATTCCATATTAATCTCCCAGAGCCCAAAGCCAACAAAAACTAACTAACTAGCTAACTGATTAACTAACATTAAACTTTACACGGAAAGAAGCGATGGACAAAGACAGACCCATCGGGGGCTGTATGTGTCTCGACTGGTCTAGTGCTGTGCTCCTACGTATAATTTTTTTTAAAAGTTCTTTCCGAGTCCTAGATCAATTTTCGAAACTAAAAGATTTCTCTTATTCGAGAATGCTCTTTTCGCTACAGCTATTCTGCTTTTAACATCATTCCCTACTTCGACCATCAGTTGTAATTTTACTTCCTAACTAACAAAATTCATTTAATTCTGCTATTACATCTGATTCGTCTTTTAAAATTAATCTACTGTTATTTGTAACATTTACCTTACATTTCATTACTTTTGTCTTGCTTTGGTTTATATTCAGTTCAACTTCTTCCCTTAGAACTTTGTTCATGCGATTCAGTAATTTACCAATATCGTCATTTTGTTCTGCTTACAGGACAATGTTATCAACAAATCGCAGCAAAACTGATGGTTTCTCCATGAACACTTACGCCGCATTCAAATGTTAACAAAAAATATACTCTCACAGCAGGTTGTAACGACTCGACAGCGTAGCACTATTTTAAACTCGTCATTTCGCTGTAACCTTGGCAGTTGGCGTTAACTACTGGAATCTTTACATCTTTCTGCGGTGTAATCTGTAAAACCTATTTACTTAATTCTGTCTTTCTTCGAGCACCACTTTCAGTTAAGTATAAACTTGCATGAGAATGTCTTTCAGCCATTTACTTAACGATACATTCCTATCAGATTAGCTTTTCCAATTTATATCAACTTCGCGTTATTCATATCACAGTTTTATTTATTTTTTTGCTATCATCAGTCTCTCGACTGGTTTGATGCAGTCTTCCAACCCTTCCTATCTTGCGCTAACCTCTTCATCTCAGCAGCATACCCCCTACAACCTACACCTTCAATTATCTGCTTAGTATATTTAAATCTTTGTCTTTCCTTCGACTGTTCCCTACACTAACAGATTAACCAATCCCGCTTGTCTTGAATGTGACCCTCCACCCTCTCTCTTCTTTCTGTTACTCTTCCACAAACTTCTTTCCTCACTCATCATTTACGAAAGAAGTTATTTTCGTACTTTTTATCTAACCACTTAATTTTCAGCATCCACCTATAGCACCACGTTTCAAATGCTTCAATTTTCTCTCTTTTTTTTATTCCTAAAGTCCATGTTTCTTTACCACGTTTATTTCTCTTTTCAATGCATTCCATTCGTCCTCAGTTGAACTCCTGTAAATGTTCCTCTCATGTTAGATTGTTTCAGTTTGTTCCAGCCTATTCTGCTTGTGTAGTTTCTTTATTCTCTTGAATTTCAGGCTGCACTTAATAACTATCACTTTGTGGCCATATTCTATGTCCGTTCCTGGATATGCTTTACAATCTTGAACCTGGTTCATGAATATTTGTTTCACTATGATTTAATCTAGCTGGTACCTGCCGTATCCCCTGGACGTTTCCAGGTATACATCCTGTGTGCATGGTTATTAAATAGTGTGTTCGCCAAGGTGAGCTTATATTTTTCACAAAATTCTAACAACCTTCTCATTTCTTTCTCCTAGACCAAAACTTCCTACAGTATTCCCCTCTTTTCCTTCTCCCACTACTGCTTTCCAATCACCCATGATTATTAGGTTTTCCTCCCCCTCACATATTGGATTAATTTTTCATTATCAGCGCATATTTTCTCTATTTTTTCATCATCGCCCTGTGACGTTGGCACATACACTTATGCTAACGTGGTTCGAGCGGGCTTAGTTTCTCATCAAAATAATCCTGCCCGTTTTCCTAATCTCTTGGTCGTTATAAATCCTACACCAGTAATTCTACAGACAGCTTTACCAGGAAGAAGCGTCATCGTTGCGAATAGATAATTTGACATTTGAATATATTTTATAGTCAGTACCTCCACACCAGGGGTGGATCCAGGATTTTGGTTTGGGGGGGGGGGCTTGGCTTGTTGGCTTGAATGGATTTTGGTTGGGGGGTGCTTGCCTTTAGTGGGTTTTGGCTTTGGAGGGGGGGGGGCCTTGAGTCTTGAGTTGGGCAAAAGGTAGTGTTTATAGTCTCCTCGGACCTCATATCCGTTGAGCTAAAAAAAAAAAAAAAAAAGTCTCCAAAATTACAATGTCGGAGATGGACCTAGATACTTTGGGGGGGGGGCTTGAGCACCTTAGCCCCCCCCCCTAGATCCGTCCCTGCTCCACACATAAATATACAAAAAAAAGTTAGTCATGAGGCAGAGCAAAACAACAGATGAACGTTTGGTCGCTGCTGTGCTATCCACACAAGATCTGAAATTTTCAGCTAGTATTTATACAGTCTTCATGTAAACATGTACTGCTTCCCTCAGATCCCGCAATAGTCCAACATATTGTTCTACATCTGGAGAAATATTGTTTAGAACTTCTGTTGGTTCTTGCTTATCTCTGGTAAATGTTAAAATATCAAAATACCTGCTTCTCCAGAACCAATCCCATTGCTTGAATATATATTTTTTCAGTTCTTTTCCTAAGGCTTCACGTATTCATAGAATTTTTTTAATGGCTAAATCTTTTTATGCATCGTCGACCTTTGGCGTGACTCAACAGTCAATTAAAGTTCTGCTGTGGGCAGTCGTTGTGGTTTATCTGAAATACAGCTGTTTTATGTTGCCATATCAGCTCTGTTCCGTACTAGATCGGAAAAATTACCCACATTTCGTTGTACGCTTTGTGAGTATCGTTTTGTAATGTACGAGATCTGTTAAAAAAAAAAAAAATAACATGGATTGTTTTAAATTTCCCGTTGTTATGTATGAATAAGTTACTCGTATTTTTTAATTTGAAGCTGCTTTATTATCAAGTCCAATTGACAATTATTTTTTTTGTGTTGGTATAGTTGTCCCTGAGGTATGTGGACGTAGTTAGCCATATTGGATGTTTAATCTGTTGTCGGCTGTCGAAATATACTTGTTTAGGTGTTTGTCGAAAAACATAAATCAAAGGATTCGTATAAGATTTTGCTTTAAGAATGGAATAAAGTGCAGAACACATTGGAAATTTGATATGTTACTTTTTTCGAATGTTCTGTGAATAAAACAAGTGTGTAGAAGTGGTACAAACTTTTTGAGTATGGCCATGAAAATGTTGAAGGTGACGAGTGCTCTGAACACCCCAGTACATCAAAAATCGATGAAAGCGTCGAAAAAGTGATAAAAATTACTATGGACACTCGCCGACTTTCTACCACAGAGATTGTCGATGATGATGGCATATCATTTGGCTCATGTCAAGCAATATTTTCGGATATTTTGGGCATGACACTTGTGGCACCAAAATTGTTGATTTTCAACCAAAAGCAACACCGATTGAACTTATCTCGAGAATTTAACGACGATCCAGCATTGCTTAAATGGGTTATCCTTGGTGATGAAACATGTTTATAGGGTGTAACGTCGAAACTAAGGCCGGTCGTCCACTGGCACTGAATTCGTCCGACCGACTGTTTGGCCGAATATGACCGACTAATCCCGAGATAGATAAATGAACTGTCACGCGTCCACTGGACACGACCTGCTTGGCCGAATACAGCCGAATACGGCCGAGTGACGGACCGATCCCATTGAAATGGATTTATTCGGACGTATTAGGCCGAATGTCAAAATTTTGTTGTGCTCCTAATAAACAAGTCTTCATTTTTTTTTATCTGTTATTTGATCTTCATTTGTATTTTTTAAACTCTATCATACACTGTGGTGGTACGCAGTCACTATAATATTTTTTAAAAAATATTTACCTATAGGACAATTATTGCAAGTGCGTCTACGCAGTTATAATAATTATTTTATTAAAAAGTTTTACAGTAAAGACAATTATTTGAATTTCGTACTGGAATATTCTCAAACGATTATGAGATATTTACTCTTATCGGAACTGCATTTAGGCATAGGCATTTATTTTTAAAATTTAAATCTTGACTTTTGCGAAATTGGCAACATGGACATAACTCTCAATTTCGCATTCGTTTTCTTCAATAATTGTTCAGAGCGATGTTAATAAATTGTATTGAATATCTTAATGATTTTCAATTGTTTTCGTTTTATCTCAACGATTCTATATTCTTCTGGATACGATGTAGTAAAATATTCTACTGTTAAATATTAAATTTGAAATGTTTATTTTAGAATTTTGGTTAGAAAATAAATATAAAATGCGAGGTTGAATTTCACAATATTTGCGGGGCATGGCGCGCATCACAGGTTCAGTCCAAGGGTCTACACATCCTAAATACGGCCCTCACTCTTGTAATTTTCGCGAGGGCAAGGTAAAGTCTATTTTTACGAAATGTAAGTCACTATACATTTTGTTCACTTGGTGTTGAAGCAATGTTGAAACAATGACGGATCGGCAATATGTGTCGGAAGTTATTCGGATGCAGTGGACGAGGGTAATCGGACGAACTGGTCGGCCGTCCAATCGGGCGTTACTCGGACGAATGCGGTTTGGACGAAATTCGGTTCCAGTGGACGACCGGCCTAAGTCGCAATTGTACCAAAGAAAGTTTAATGAAAAGCCAAGGCCGTAAAAAAGACGTCTAGTTCGATCGATTGTGAAGGTTCTGCTCACTGTGTTGTTCGATTTCAACGGCATAGTGCATCATAAGTTCAACTCGAAGAAAACACCTAGTAACGCATCTGCTCATTCTTCACGGCTTATTCATGACGTTTTGGCCAAAAAGACTTCTTGCTGTTCCTCAAACTGAAAAGGACTTTGAAAGTACGACGTTTTACCAATGTTGAAGACAGACGATATAATAGCTGAAGGAGCTTAACGCCAAATCTAAACTCGAGTATGAGCGCTGGTACAGGTGTTGAGAGATAACCATAGTAACAATTAAGTATAAAATTATTTGTGTAAATAACATGTTAACACATATGGCGAAGCAGGTTCAGCATAAGTATTAAATACGTTCATAAATAAATAAATTGGTTGGCTAGCTTGTAGGACGAATCGTGATGTAATGATTATCGCTGGGAGCAGCTAAGAAATTGTATATTTGGTTGTTATGAAAAAAAGAGTTGAGTCTGCGGACCAGTTACATTTTAATTAACCGAGTGAAAGATTGCATTTATAAATGATTAAATTAAATGCATTAGTGGAAATAAATGGTTGAAAGTTGAAAACAAAAACGCGGGAAGAATTGTTTATTGTGAGGCAGATTATTTATTAACAGCAAGGCAGATTTCGTTCGTCGTTTCGGTCGGTTGTGAGTCCATTAGGTTCTTTGAAGGTGCCAGGGTTAATATCAATGAATAAACAAAGGTTTTAAAAAAAAAAACCAAAATCTTACCTCATTGCTTGAAGCATACTACACTCTCAGGATAGTATTAGTTGTACCACAATCGTAATTGCACAAATAACGCTCTGTTCACAGAAGCGTGCATATGGTCTCTAAACTTTGAAGTTCTATTATGAATATTGCCTTTATCTGGGTAGAACCATACAGTGGTGCTAATTCTTTGTCACCCGCAAAATCCTGGCAAACGGGAACATTCTATAGAAAATTCACCATTGGAATAACTGGACTTCTTACAGCATACAGAAAACATCTGTACCGAATCTCATTAGCTGTAACATAGTCACCAGACCATCCCTTTTGTGGTGCGTATGTATGTGTTCTTACAACGATGCAGGTATGAAGATGTCTTACCATAATTTTTAAATATTCGACACCATATTGGAAAGAGAGAAGCAACAACTCGCTGAGGCGTCGAGAGAGGTAGAATGGTGCCGGGCCCCACGTATTCACCGTCCCCAACTAGGCCCTCAAATTGTCTTCATATTAACCACGATCTATCGGTTCGTGTGTTTCCGTTCTGCAAGGTCTCAACATCTCCTTGAACTCCGATCGACCCACAAGCTGATGGAACAAAACCCGCCAGGTCGGTGTAAACGAAGCATAGGAACAGTGTGCATCCAAGCGGCATGGGGCTCTACATAGTGATATAATGTCCCCTATATAGGGATATCACTCCATGCGAATGCGGGGATGATTCATTCAAAGGCCATGGCCGAATTCCTACCGGTTTCTTGCCCCTTGTCCATTCCCGCTTCTAATGACCTCGAAGTCGTCGAGGCGTAAATCGGTAAAAAAAAAAAAAAAAATACTGTTAAGTATCAATTTTACAGTTCCAAGTATTACTACAAATCATGTTTGAAATAAAATTTAATAGCCGGGGTGTGATCTGCAACCAAACCAGAAGTATTGTACCTTTGAGAGCGAGGATGGAAAGCCTAGAAGCTGCTGGACAGGTGCACCCCTCTGGTATTCACCAGTGGCCACCTCAAGTTGGGGTAACAATAGGTGCAGGTGCCCCTTTGTGGGCCAGAAAACCACTAATTTGGTGCCAAGATTATTATTGTGGGTCATTAATCGTATCCCTTTGAGTTCCACTGATACGATTCTCAACCTACGAATATTTGAATTGGAGATAAAATAACTGTGATGTATGTTGTTGCCGCCCAGATCACAGAGATTCAACCAAGTCGATTTATTAAAACCTAACGTTTCTGCTATCGTGCTGTGGCTTTTATCAGAGGACTGCTTTGTCTTAATCATTTGATTCAACCAAGTTGTTGGCTGTCTATAAATGTTCAGACGCCTAGTAATAATTACATTACGTACTCGTGTTAGAGATATCCCACTCGAATTTGTTGCTAAATTTTATCTGTTTATAGCATTGTTGGGCAGGATATCATACGTCGAGAGTTGTCGGGACAATTATTATTATTATTATTATTATTATTATTATTACTCCGCGATTCACTAAAAGTGTGTGGCGGAGGGTGCATAGCACCTATCGAAAAGGGTTATGGTTTGGAAGGGTTATAAGGGATATGGCAGGAGGCGCCCATGGGCTATTGTGAGGAACCATCCCCGCATTCGCGTGGAGTGATCTGGGAAAACCATGGAAAACCCAGATCAGGATGGCTGGAGTGCTTTATCGAAAGCTACTCCTGTCGGATTTTAAGTTTACTCGCCCGATAAATCCTTTATATTCCATTCCCTAATCGCTCGTGGGAAAAATGAGTACAGAAATGAATCGGTTCTGGCCCTGATTTCTCTTATCTTATTTTCACGGTCATTTCGAGATATGAATGTTGCTGGTAGCAATATTTGCTGACTGTCATTCCGGAATACATGTGTCGTGAATTTTTCAATTAGCTTCCGTCGAGAGCAACGCCTTCGGTGTTCCAGGTCTTCCCAACCTAACTCCTTCAACATCGCACTTACGCTTTCCCTCCAACTATATATACCTGTCACGAATCGGGCGGCTCTTCTTTGGACCTTCTCTAAAGCCTCCATTAACCCCTTTTGATGGGGACCCCATACAGAACAACAATACTCTAAGTGAGGACGTACTAGTGACTTGTATACAATCGATTTAACTCCCCGAGTGCATTGATTTAAATTACGACCTAGAAATTGGAGCATACGATTTGCTTTTCCCATTACATTCACGATATGCTCATTCCACGACAAATTATTACGAATTGTTACCCCTAGGTATTTAGCGGAATCTACCGTTCTAAGGACAGTGTCATTAATCGTATATTCATAGTTAAATGGTGTCACCTTTTTACTTACACGCATGACTTGGCACTTTTTAGCGTTTAACTCCAACTGCCAATCTTTACACCATGCAATTATTTTCATAATATCGTCTTGTAACAAAGCGCAGTCGTCATGGGTTTTTATTTCGCGATAAATTATAGCATCATCGGCAAATAATCTTTTCATCCCCCCTATTATGTCGCATAGATCATTGATGTATATGAGAAACAACAGAGGCCCTAACACGCTTCCCTGGGGAACTCCAGACCCCACTTCAGTAAGTGATGAACGCTCACCGTCGAGAACTACACACTGTGTTCTGCCCTTCAGGAAGTCTGCAACCCAGTCGCATATTTATCTAGATATACCATAACCGCGAAGTTTCCTAAGTAACCTAGTGTGAGGCACAGTGTCGAAAGCTTTTTTAAAGTCTAATAGAACCAAATCAACCTGGGATTGCTCATCTATAATTCGGCACAAGTCGTGAATTAGAAATGCAAGTTGTGTTTCGCAGCATCGGCCTTTTCTGAATCCATGTTGATTTGGATTTAAAAGCTCACCTTCATCCAAGAACCGCATGACATTCGAATAGATGATATGTTCTAAAATCCTGCAAAATATTGAAGTTAACGAGATCGGCCTATAATTCTGAGGATCATTAACATTCCCATTTTTAAACACTGGAGTTACGATAGCGGTCTTCCATTCGGCTGGTATTTTTCCTTGATCGAGAGAGACGGTATACAATTTCATCAAATACGGTGCAATTTCCTTTGCGTATCTTGAGTAGAATCTTGTAGGAATATCGTCTGGTCCGGGAGCCTTATTGGTTTTTACATTCATAAGCAGTTTAGTTATTCCCTCGACATCAAGAACGAGATCATTCATAATTTTGTCGGTACGATTGTTAAATATCGGTATCTCCTCTGAGTTTTCTATCGTGAAAGCCTTTTTAAATATATCATTCAAAATTTCTGCTTTCTCTACGCTTGTTTCTGATAATTCACCATTTTCTTTAATCAGCGACGGCATAACCTTACGAGAGCCTCTTATTACTTTGATATACGAACAGAACTTTTTTGGATTAGTAATCAGATCTTCGGATAAATTCCTGGCTTGGAATTCTTTAAACGCATCGCGCATTGCCTTACGCACTTCCGCACGCAACTGGACTAATTTAGCACGATTAGATGAGTCCCCTGATTTTTTCACCGCGGCATGTAAACGCCTTTGCCTCCTGAGCAAACGTTTCACTTCCCTATTGAACCAAGGGAAGTTATTACTGACCTTAATACACTTCTTAGGAACAAACTTGTTTAAACCGGTCCATATTAGTTCTTTTAAATTAAACCAAAGCTCCTCAACATTTGTATTTAGCGTGTACGTTTCAAAATTCTTCGCAAAGTGGTCAACCATACCCGTATCTTTTGCCTTATCGAAGCAAAACACGAGTTTCTCTTTGTCATGCTTCAGACTCAGACTGGAGTTTAACGTTACCACAACCGCCTTGTGATCACTTATACCGTCTTCTATACAAACTTTATCTACAATATCAGGATTGCTAATTAGAAAAAGATCCAGAATGGACGAGGAATCTTTGTCGCACCGTGTTGGCTCTTCGACCATCTGTTCAAGAGATCTTTCTACAAATGATTCTAGGAACGTTTCGGTTATTAACCTATCTCTTCCACCCAACCTGAACGTGTATGTGTCCCACCTAACCGACGGTAGGTTAAAGTCACCACCCACGATCAATATATGTCCTTGAAATTTTTTGTAAATGTTATTAAGCGACTCCCTGAAGTATTCCGCGCTAGCTAAATCAGAATCCGGAGGTCGATAAAATGACCCGAGTATGAACTTTAAATTTTTGCCAATTTTTACCTTGACCCATATTAACTCGCAAAAATTTACCGTTTCAGTTACGACAGAGCAATTAACGGTTTTACTTACGGCCACGAACACACCCCCGCCCATTGAGACAGTTCTGTCCTTCCGAAAAACATTGAAATGAGGGCCAAATACTTCGCTAGATTCAACTTCAGGCGTCAACCAGCTCTCGGTTCCAAGTATTATATCGACATCATTAGTCGCAACTGAGGCGTGAAAATCCGCTACTTTCCCTCTAATACTCCGACAATTTAGTACCATTATCCTTAGCTGCTTCGTATTGTTATTTGTGGAGTCTAAAATAGCATTTTTCATACTCGCACTCTGACGGTAAACGGGTGAAGTAATTGGAGCTGTAATATTAAAATTATTCGCGCCATCACTACCGGGACCAGCTTCTATGTTATCAGCACATCCTCTTCGGTGAAATGAAGGATCCTCGGGCCTCACGCTGTTCCTAAAAAATAATTCATATCAAGGCGGTTCCAAATTTTAGCAGCCACCTTGGACGCCATTCTAGGTGTGTAGTGGACGCCCGACCTGTCAAATGCGTCCCAGCTGGCAGCTATCATTTACACAAGGAGAAATAAAGCGGCGGCGATGTCGTAGCTTGTCATAGCCTGCCTAGATATCAGATTGTAAATAGTACAAAGGTATTTGTAGACACTACGGTGTCGGTATCTGGCGATAGCGGCGGTAAATAAAATTCACACACTGATAGCAGACGAATTTAGAATATAATTGAAGGCCTATTGGACATGGAGCTGCCATTTTCTGCGATGCCGCATAACTGTGTTAAAATTTCTTTCAGTTGTATTATGAAAAAAAAAAAATCCCAGGCACCGATTAAGCAAGTTAATTATCCGTTTTTTCACTTATATGCCTAAATTGCTTCTTGTTCAGATCACTGATGATTTCCCTCCATAAAACAGCTGCTCGAATTTCCCGCCACTGCAGCCAACGGAACTAAGATTTAGAATCCAACAGGTAACATACACATGGCTAAATCAACTCACTGTAATTTACAAAATTGCAAAGCTTCGATGCCAAGCACAGGTAAGTTCTATTCATTACCGGTTTTTTGCACTCAAGCACTTCACGAAAATGGCTGCCGTGATCTTAACCTAAGATATTGCAGTATATTTTGGTGCTCCAGACCACATCTTCGATGCCAGGCGCCGGCAATTTGCATTAAAAAAATTTAAATCAGAAGTTATTATCGGATGACCTAGTTTGCATAAATAATCCTCTCTGACGTCACGGGTTCGATACCTGATGGTGGCAATTCAGAGAATTTTCAACGATTCCCGTTGTGACGACGGCTTTGTTGGGAGTTTTAACTTATTTAAATACTATACTGGGTGCCTTACTGTTAAGGCTTTTGTATTGATTATAGATATTTATGATTTTAACCGACACATCATTCAGGAAAATCACGGGATAAAAAAAGAGTTCACAATATTTATTAGTCAATATAATCTATATACTTAATAAACAACAGATTTATTGTTTCATTAAGTTCGTCATAGTTGCAGTACTAAAACAGTCTGAAAGTCAATTTAATTGATGGGTCTGGCTAAGTTTTCAATAGAAAGCGTTTGTTTCTCAGGGCGCTATGAACGGGTGGAGAATTACTGCAAATTGTCTTTCACTTTGCACTTATGGGCGTAGATAAAGCACCTGATGCCCCTGTGTTCCGACCACCAAGGCCTAGGTCTGACCCTCGCCGCCACCCCAGCTGTCGTCAGCTGTGCAATCAGAGCTGATTTCTGTTGCCCGTCGTCAAATCCGTTCTTTCTAGCTTGTTGCAATTACTCCGTCGACCGTCGGAGGGGGGGGGGGGCTATTTCACCAATCAGTTCGTCCAGAAATCAATTCTTCTCCTCTCATTCGCTCTTCTCCTGTTCACATTTATAACAAACACCAGTATCTCGAACTAAAGTGATCTGATTGGCTGTTTGTCAATTCCTCAATATCCGCCACGGGTCGAAATACTTGGAACTTTTGGCTTATTCCTACGACAGATCAATGGGTGGAAGTCGGTAGACTTCAGTTACTGTTTGCTCATTTATCTTGGCCGTCCTGGCATAAGATGTTTCTCGAGCGGCATTTCGCTGTTTTTTGTGGCCGCATTTCCTGCGCTAAACATTCCTGTTCATACGACAGACTGCTCAGTGCAAGTCGGCACTGCTTTGCTTCAACCAATCCCTTGTGGCATAACAGATTACTTAGAGAAGATATAAAAGAGTGATAACTACTTTGGGGGTAATCGGTAGTTATGGAGACCAGAGGGTAACAAGATAGCAATAAGATCGGGCGAGCGAGAGGAAAAGTTCGCGTTTTGAGTTGATGATGTAAAGTTACTGAGAGCATAGGACCGCTGTATTCTTCGGATATATACTAATGAAGTGAAACGAGAATAAGTGTTAGTGAAATATATATTAAAGTTTATTATTATTTGAATAGAAAGTTAAATGTATAAGTGTGAAAGTTAAAGCACGGAACGAGGTAAGAACGGGATATTTTTCCCTGGCGATCTGAATCAATACTACAATAAAGAAATAATAGAAGTCCGAGACCAACAAAAGTAAGAAGAATCATTTCAAAATACAACACCTTGAGACAGCGAATGTACTAGAAAACATCTCAAAAACTCTATGCTGTGGGTCCTACTGCTAAGACGTGCATTACAACATAAAGCTGTATTTGGAACATCAGTAACCTTACATAAGTGCCAAAAATAATTAGTGTGATTTAAATTTTCAATAAGCAAGTACTATGCAAAAAAAATATTTGTTTCTCTATGTGAAATCGTAAAAGAATTTTATTACGAATATTATGTACCACTGAAGCAATTCCCTTACAGACAGAAATCACACTTCATTCAATGTTAGACTCCAATTCTCAACCTCTGACGTAACGTTTTACTCCCGTGCGAGGGGCCTCCTTGCCCGACATACTCGCTGCTGCTGACATAATCAAGTGGCATCAAACGGATCATCTAAATAAGACTTTCAACCAGTAGTTGTGCTAGAAAGTCACTCTAATTTGGAATGAGCTGATCGGTTTGATGAGCTCAGCGCTGTAGGGTAATAATTAATACTTTCAATACATAGCCAGCTGTGCGTCGTCTTCAAGCGGGTTTCACGTACGCCTTACCTAATTAGCATAACGTGAGTACTCAATGATGTTATCAATAGCCTCTTCTAACCTTCCTCTCAAACTTACAAGAATTCTCGAAATTAATAAATTAATACTTGAATACTCAGAAAAAATTTTAATCACTCAGTATTTAATGCACAGTCTCTTTATGTAGACTTTCAGAAGATTCCACTACAGCAGAATTTACCAGATAATCAGAATTATATGTTACTTCCTGCTTCGCTCGCAAACCCTTAATGGTGTCTTGAATGTTCTCTAACTGTCCCTATTATTTTTTCTTATTTGCATATACGTTGCGCAATGATGACTATCATGCGTTTTCAATTAGTAAAAATCCCTAACAGCTCTTAAAAATCATTTGTCTATACGTTGCGGAATTATGCGCCTTCTATTAATACAAGATCCCTAACAGTTCCTAACAATCATTGAATATGTTGCGCAGTGGTGAATAGTACACGCGTTCTCTTCTGAATCACGTGTTGGCCAATTAACTGCTTCTAACCTGAACAGTTTAAACGATATCTCTCTCTAAACAGCGAAATATTAATGCGATTGTAGGGCCTCGTTGAATCTGACCATGAATCATGCCAACAAAAAATCTTGGTCCTAGATAACTAATTACCTTTCGCAGTCTCACTTAAAAACCCGGCACTTTTTACTTTACCTTAACAAAAACTTAACCTAACCATGAGCAACTATAGGAAAAACTTACGAAAACGACGAAAGAACAGACTTACTCCCAATTGGTGTCTTGCATATTACCGTCTACTCACGCTCGAAGTAGCTCGGTCCTGTCTACTCACGCTCCAAGTAGCTCGGTCCTGTCTACTCACGCTCGAAGTAGCTCGGCCCAGTCTACTCACGCTCGAAGTAGCTCGGCCCAGTCTACTCACGCTCCAAGTAGCTCGGCCCTGTCTACTCACGCTCGAAGTAGCTCGGCCCTGTCTACTCACGCTCGAAGTAGCTCGGTCCTGTCTACTCACGCTCGAAGTAGTTCGGTCCTGTCTACTCGGGTGAGCTGTCACCGCTGAAGCTTCCCCAGGATCGGTGGACAACGAAGGTTCGGCTATGCAGAAATAACCCACGGTGTCTTCCTCCGAAACTACAGTATATCAATGACTTTGAGTATGTTCTATAAGCTGAGCCGCCAGAGATATGTGTAACTTGAATGTGTTGTAACAAAAGTATTACAGACCATGAAATCGGAACACAATCTAATGAAAAACCATAACGTAAATAAGTCATCTACAATTACTGACATACAATAATGTATACCCTAAATCCGTATTTAGTGCATTATGATTAACACGGAGACTTCAAATATATGTGAATCTTGTAAGGGTTTATATCAGTGTACGACATTGAACATACTTTAATGATATTACTGATATCATTCTCTTACGTGATTGTAAATAACAGAAAGAACTATATGTTTCTGAAACGATGAAACCAGCTCTGCTGAAAAGCCACTGGCTTCTAGCGCTTGTATTGCAGTCGTTTTGGACACTTAAGAGAACTTTGTTTCCTCTAAATATCCACCTAGTAAGTAGATTGGCTTCTTCATCATCATTGTCAGAGGATAAATAATATATGTAGCGTTGAACTTCGTCTCGAGTAACATTCACGCTTCTGTATTTAAGAAAGTCAAGTTTCCATTTTGTATGTGGAAGGCAAGAGGCGTTTACTTTAGGTTTATTTGAAGTGGAGGCGACACCTCAATCTACAGATACACAAAATACATAGTAAGAATAATTGATGCAAAGGATAATACACACCTCCAATATCAGAACACATCGTTCTAATGTGGTGACTACAGTTGTTCTTTCCTCTGCAGAGGATTATTGAACGATCGCCACAGAAGTGTTGAAATGTGGAGCAGTCTGCCGATTTTTACTTTTTCATTAACATAGAGTAGTGCCCGATTTTTAAGTATCCGAATTTTCTTGAAGTAAACGAATACACACGAATTCCATGGATTTTAAATCAAACATGCCAGTACATCTTTAAAAAAAAGGTATTTGAACAATGTGTATTACCGGTCCTCACATATGCCTGCCAGATTTGGACCCTAAACAGTCACATGAAGCAAAAACTAAGAACTTCCCAGCGAAGTATGCTAGGGGTTTACAAGAAGAGACAGGAAAAGGTCCGTCTACATTCGTTTGATAACCAAAGTGACAGAAAGAGTCACGACCCAAAAATGGCAATGGGCTGGTCATATTACTCGAAAAAGAGAAGGCATATGGACTATGGCAGTTCTAGATTGGATAGCAAGGAACTTGAAAATAGCAAGAGGAAGACCCCCGGATCGTTGGGATAGAGACATACGACGTGTAACAGGCGTGAACTGGAAGAGGGTTGGTCAAGCTCGATCAGCCTGGAAGGAATTAGAACAAAATTATGTAGCATTAAATTGTAAAATATAGCTCATCTGGCTTAAAGAGGCTGCATCCTGAAACAAGGATTGATAAAGCTGTAAAAATAAATAAATAAAAACCGAATAAAATCTTATAAAATGATATAGCAGCACGTATGAAATAACAATAAGAAGAAGACGCATACTCCACACTACTTAATTTTTCAGTTAGTCGTTCCGAGAGAGTATCAGCGTCGCTTAGACCTTACGCAGCACGTGAATAACAAACCGAGCCTACTGAACAATCCCTACAGATAGGGCTCAAACAAAAGGCGATGTCTGCAAGATACACTATCAAAAGGTTATTAAAACTCTATCCAAGCTGTTTCATGAATAACAGATCTAGGATTCAGTAAGGCTGTGCCAACCACACATTTTTTTAAATTAAATGCCTTACTGGTACAGCTCTATATAGCGGTTTTGGGCGTAATCTTAGGATTTATTGTACGATTTTGTATTTGAGAGTTGCATATGCTTAGCGTTTGTGGGTTTACCATTTATATTTGATGGATTAAAACCGAGTCAGTCACGTTCACATTGAATGGGGTCGTAGGGTCAATTTTTAACCATTTCAGGTCTCGGTGCGTCCATTGAGTGGTTTGTACAGTAAAAAGGGATTTAATAATTGTTTAGATCTGTCTCTACTGTGATTGCAAGATTATGAAGCGCACCCATTGAGACAATAGGAACAACAACAGCAGTCACATCTGTTGTTTTTAATTCCTTGAGAAAAGAAGCAAAATGAATCTTTTAATAACGTATCGTTGGCTACATCATCATCTTCGGTAGGTTCAAACACTCGTTTGAGGATTTTTCCATGACAATCCTTTCTTTTGTGAGACATATGAGTTGAGGAGGGAATACAAACACTCATATATTATCAGCCCTTCTGAATTTGCCCATACTCATAACGAAATCAATACTTATTGTGCTTAGCTATTTATTTAACCAACTCGCACACAGACAGGCATTTACTAACACTTTCCAACTTACACACACCCCGATACACATCATCACACAACTGCACACGGACACCCACTAGCATACTTCAAAACTCGTTAGCATAATCACACAAAGAAAGACACAAAGGCTAACACGTTATCTCAGACCCTCACCAACACTATCATGCGTCTACACTCACCAAACGAAACACATTCAGGCATCACACCACCAACAGTCTCTTACCAACCCCCTCCTCCACACACACACACACACACACACACACACACACACACACACATACACGCTCTCTCATTCAGTTACGTGTTTTCCCCAAATCACTCCAGGCGAATGACGGAATGGTTCCTTCAAAAAAGCCACGGCTAAATTCCTTCCCGTTCCTTGCCCCCACACTTTTCCCACCTGTAATGACGTCGACGAAACATGTTACCATGAAACAAAAATAGTTTTTTATGTATATAATATTAACAATTTTATCACCTATCTTCATGTAGTCAGTTATTAAAATAATAATGGGTGTCATGGTAAATAACACACATTAAAATCATCCCATTTACATAAATCAACATGCACTTAAGTAAATTCAGTGGAAAGGAATTAAAAAAACAAAGCTAAGAGATTAACAGAGATTTCTTAATCTTGAATTTAATCCTCTAATGAATATATTTATTGTGTCATTGATAAACAAATAACTGACAATTGACATAAAAATCAAACAAAGTCAAGAAAAGAACACGACATGAAATTGATTATTATACACGGGCGGAAATTAAAAGTGCAATAACCAGATAGGAATGGTGGAATTTTAGTAAACTTTGTAGATTTATCCAGGGTAATACCCAGAAGAAATGATAAATTGAAATGGATCAAGCTAAGCTTGTTACCTTTAGGTACAGTTGTCAGTAAGAAGTGCGCACACCTGGATCCTTGCCGGAATTAAATCAATAAGTGTTCGGATGTCTTCTTGGGGTATGTCTCTCTACGCCTGTATGTCTTGTGCATTCATTTGTTGCACAGTTAATGCTGGGTGATCGTGTGATCTAATGTGCCTACTCCTGGCATCCCAGACATGATCTATTGGAGATAAATCTGGGAACTGTGATCGTATCCTCTTGCAAGGCTTGTGTCGCGATGGACACTATGAGGACGGGCATTATCCTGTTGAAAGATGCTATTTGGATGGTGGACATGAAGGGTATCACAATAGGGTGCAGCACCCTGTCCACATAGTGGTGGTCTGTCATTGTGCCTTCAATAACAACCAACACAGTCCTGCTGTCGAAACTGATTGCCCCAAAACCATGACACCAGTGGCTGGACCTGTGTGACGTTCTGAAATCACAGCAGGCTGAGCTTTTTCTCTACTACGCCTGCGTACAAGTTGTCTATTATCACTTTGCCACAGAATCGAGACTCGACTCTAAACACAAATATATGCCATTCACGTGTCCATTTGCGTTTTGCATTGCAGCAGGTTAGACGATGCTGGCAATGAAATCAGGTTAATGGAACACATTGCATAGGGGTCAGAGAGTGTAACCCAGCTTGAAGTAATTGTTTTACAATCGTCCGGGAGGTGACTCTCTCTGTAACACTGCTTGGATCGGGCCTGCAGTCACCCATCTGGCATCAACAGACACCCACACAATTTGGCGGTTTTCACGCGCCTACTCTAGGAGTACTTCTTTCATCCACAGTGTAACAAGTCTGTACACTGACACTGCACTACGGCCAATCCTTAGGGAGATTTCACTAAATGATACACCCATTTCAAACACGCTAACTCTCCGACCTCTCTCACAGTTCTAAAACACGTAGCTTTTTTCCATATGGATTCTAGAAGACATTTTGTACGACTATCGTAAATTACATACGGAGATCAATAAATGAAGGAAATAAATATTTACATGCTGTACCTCATTTTAACTGTGAAAATAATATAAATGTAAAGCTACCCAGCTTCAAGCAGTCGTCAGGGGGTGACTCTCTGTAACCACTGCTTGGATCTCTTCTGCAGTCACCCGTCTGCCAGCAACAACCACCCCCACCCGCTGTCCTGTATGGACCTGTGTCTGCTCTACGAGTACTAGAGCCTTCTTTCATCCACTGTGTAACAAGTCTGTATGCTGACATTGCACTACGGCCAAATCTTCCTGATATTCACGATATGAAACACCCATTTCAAACACGCGAATTCTCCGAACCCTCTACGCCAAACTGTTCACCAATTCTACCCTAAAAAACGTAGCAGTTTTGCATAATAAATAGCCCCGTAATTCTTATACTATTAATATTCTTATGCTATTACTGTAAAAATTTCAATTTTTAATCATTTAATAATTGTCATATGGGAATTCCAGTAAGAGTATTTTCAGAATATGCGGCGGAAATCGGGCCATTTCTGTCTGATATATTCAGTAAATCATTAGAAGAGCGAAAAGTACCATCAGACTGGAAAATCGCGCAGGTAACTCCGATTTTCAAGAAAGGTGATCGAAGTGATCCTGGAAACTATCGTCCAATATCTATAACATCTGTTTGTAGTAGAGTTATGGAGCATATTATATGCTCGAACATTATGAAATTTCTAGACGATAATAATTTGCTTACAACAAATCAACACGGATTTCGGAAGAAAAGATAATGTGAAACACAGCTGGCCCTATTTACACACGACGTAATGAAAGTTATTGATGCAGGTTCACAAGTAGATGCCATTTTTTTTAGATTTTCAGAAAGCCTTTGACTCTGTGCCACACAACCGCCTTTTAGCGAAGCTACGAGCGTACGGTATATCGGATCAGCTTTGTGAATGGATAAATGATTTTCTAATTGGTCGGTCGCAGTATGTCGTCGTTGAAGGAGTACGTTCTTCTAATCTAGATGTTACATCGGGGGTACCCCAAGGAAGTGTAATAGGACCACTTCTTTTCTTAATTTTTATAAACGATCTCGGAGACAAAGTGAAAAGCCTTTTTAGAATGATTGCTGATGATGCGGTTATTTATAGGGAAGTAAGAAATTTGGCCGATTGCTTAGAAATTCAGCGTGATCTGGATATTATTTTGGCATGGTGCGCTGAGTGGCAACTTACACTAAATTGTAAAAAGTGCAAGACAATGAGCATAACTAACAAAAAGAATCCAATTGTTCAGAAATACGAGTTAAACAATTCAGTTATTGATATGGTCGATTCTATGAAATATTTGGGAGTAACAGTGCAAAGGAACGTGAAATGGGACTTACACATTAATTCGTTAGTAGGTAGAGCTAATTCTAGGCTGAGATTCATAGGTCGAATATTGAAAAATTGTAATGAACAAACAAAGGAGATAGCGTACAAATCTCTTGTGCGTCCACATTTGGACTATTTTTGTGCCATTTGGGATCCGTTTCGTAAGGGGTTGATCGAAAGTATAGAGAAAGTACAGAGAAGAGCCGCTCGATTCGTGACCGCTTGCTACAGTCCTTATGAAAGCGTCACAGAACTGATTAGTATACTAGGCTGGGAGTCTATGGTAGATAGACGACGCACGTTTCGTTTAAACTTATTGGTAAACATGTGTACTCCCACCTTCACTCACGAGTGTAGTGAAATACTTCGTCCACCAACCTATTTGAGCCGGAATGACAGGAAAGATAAGATTGGAGAAATAAGGTGCCGCAATGATTCTTATATGAATTTATGCACAACAAAGAGATTAGCTTTGGTGCTGAGCGCCCTCTGCCACCCACAATTTTGTGAATTGCAGAGTATAGATGTAGATACTTAGGGCCAAATTTTATTCATTTATCACAACTCCATTTGTGTGTTACACTTTCAAGTGTACAACATGTAACAGATAATTTTCCAAAGAAGCAATTGGTTTTAGCTCGGTAAAAATGGCAGAACACAAGAGATACTTTAATCCGATTTGCATCATCGAGGCGTTGACGGCTATTAACGTTCATTTTCCTTTGGCAGACGAATGATTGAATCGACGATATTGTAATGTTCGTTGTTGCGTGGGCCGCTTCCCTCTGGCGCATCACCTGGTAATGCCTTTAACGACGCGATCGTACACTATTCAATCCAAGTGCTACGAGTTTTTGACATGCAGCTATAGGATCAACATGTCACATACTACTTGCTCGACCGGACTGGCACCGGTCCAGCAGCTCTAGCCGTCTGCATTCTCGGTCGATGATTGGCGGCAAACATAATTTTGACAATAATTAATAAAATAAAGTGTTTCTAAAATTTTAATTCGTTATACTAACTTATCCACTCCTGACTCTACACTCGGCGTCCCGTTTGTTGGTTTCACGTGACAGAAAGTTGATCGGAAAAGAAATATGCCTTTTTGCCTCCAAATATGTTTATACTTTGTCTTTCCCACGTCACTTCTCTCTCGCCAAACCGGTCTACCCTGCCGACCACAGTTTGCAAAATCCCATAAAAGTGGGTTTAGAAATACAGCGACATGTTATTGCGCTGATGAGCTCGTATATTCGCACCGTCACTCGCGATTATTATTCTTTGATTGCCGGAACGCTGGCATTGTTCCGGACGCTACCTGCCGCGTACGGCACAGTCCAAATAGGATGCGTAACAAACATTTCCTATACTCTCACAGTCAGTGCCACGAGACGATGTTTCTAGAGACGCGCTCTTATTCGATTGCTGTCGCCAAGCGGGATTTTGCGTATTGTTTTAAAGTTTTCAAACAAAACTGTTTTGATTTCGAATCGACCACGTGTCACCACACCACTCGTTGAAAAAATAATTCTGATTTTGTTCTTTCAAGTGAACTTAAGTGCATCTTTAATTCTAGTGCTCGCTGAATTATTATTTAGAATTCTAAGTGTGATTCTGATGTCATATGGTGCTGTACAGTAAACTTTACGTGACTAATCTGGGTTTTTTTTTTCAGCGGGTTTTCAGCATCCAGAATGGCGTTAAAGAGTTGGGGAAATGTTTTAAGCGGCACAATGACTGGTGATGTGGAAATTAAGGTGGCACAACTACATCAAAAGATTTTTTTTTTTTTTTTACGTGGCAGGAATACTTTGTTTTATTTTTTCGATTAATGAACAATGATGAATCAGATAAGAAAAATGTTTTCAGTATTACATCAAGAAGAAAATGATTCCACCGCTCTACCCCAGAAAGATGTTTTCCCAATAATTAATAATTTTCAGGAGTGGCTAGTTTTACTACGTATTTGATTCAGAATACTGTATTTATATCATGCAGAATTCGGTCGTCTTCATTCTGCACTCTATAATTTTAACGATAGTCTGGTAAAAGAAAACGGTAAAAATATTTCTTCTGAAATTACATTCTACTCACGGGGTGGGGACAAGGCAAAAGCCACGTGAGTGTGACTTCAAACCAGGTCGAAACGGAACCACGTGATTTATGGACGCTCCCTTATGTCCCTTACCAATATTCGCAAACGTTATATTCAAATTACACTGGTTTTTTCGCTGTACTTGTGCAGTACCTATGATACCCTTGCCTTTGAATCTACATCTACATATTCTGCAATTCACAATATTGTGGGTGGCAGAGGGTGCTCAGCACCAAAGCTAATCCTTTTTTTTTTGTGCATTCCAATCCCTAATCGTACGAGGGAAAAAAGAATTCATATAAGAATCAGTCCGGCACCTTATTTCTCTAATTTTATCTTTCCTGTCCTTCCGACTCAAATAGGTTGGTGGAAGAAGTATTTCACTACACTCTAAAGTGAAAGTGGGAGTACGCATGTTTACCAATAAGTTTAAACGAAACGTGTGTCGTCTATCTACCAGAGACTCCCAACCTAGTCTACTAATCAGTTCTGTGACGCTTTCATAAGGACTGTAGCAAGCGGTCACGAATCGAGCGGCTCTTCTCTGTACTTTCTCTATACTTTCAATCAACCCCTTACGAAACGGGTCCCAAATGGCACAACAGTAATCCAAATGTGGACGCACAAGAGATTTGTACGCTATCTCCTTTGTTTGTTCATTACAATTTTTTAAGATTCGACCTATGAATCGCAGCCTAGAATTTGCTCTACCTACTAACGAAGTAATGTGTGTGTCCCATTTCATGTTCCTTTACACTGTTACTCCCAAATATTTCATAGAATCGACCATATCAATAACTGTATTGTTTAACTCGTATTTCTGAACAATTGGATTCTTTTTGTTAGTTATGCTCATTGTCTTGCACTTTTTACAATTTAGAGTAAGTTGCCACTCAGCGCACCAAGCCAAAATAACATCCAGATCGCGCTGAATTTCTAAGCAATCGGCCAAATTTCTTACTTCCGTATAAATAACCGCATCATCAGCAATCATTCTAAAAAGGCTTTTCACTTTGTCTCCGAGATCGTTTATAAAAATTAAGAAAAGAAGTGGTCCTATTACACTTCTTTGAGGTACACCCGATGTAACATCTAGATTAGAAGAACATTCTCCTTCAACGACGACATACTGCGACCGACCTGTTAGAAAATCCTTGATCCATTCACAAAGCTGATCCGATATACCGTACGCTCGAAGCTTCGCTAAAAGGCGGTTGTGTGGCACAGAGTCAAAGGCTTTGTGGAAATCTAAAAAAATCGCATCTACTTGTGAACCTGCATCGATAACTTTCATTACGTCGTGTGTAAATAGGGCCAGCTGTGTTTCACATGATCTTTTCTTCCGAAATCCGTATTGATTTGTTGTAAGCAAATTATTATCATCTAGAAAATTCATAATGTTCGAGCATATAATATGCTCCATAACTCTACTACAAACAGATATTATAGATATTGGACGATAGTTTCCAGGATCACTTCGATCACCTTTTTTGAAAATCGGAGTTACTTGCGCGATTTTCCAGTCTGAAGGTACTTTTCGCTCTTCTAATGATTTACTGAATATATCAGACAGAAATGGCCCGATTTCCGCCGCATACTCTAAAAATACTCTTTCTGGAATTCCATCCGGGCCCGGAGCTTTCCCCCACTTCAATAGCTCTAATTGCTTAATGATACCTGCAGTATCTATTCGTAATGATTCCATCACCGACTCGCCACGGCGTGGGAAAACGGGAATACTATCCTTATGTTCATTTGTAAATGAATTTTTGAATACAGTATTTAGTACGTTAGCTTTATCGCGGCTTTCATTAACCTCGGAAACTTCACGAATTAGTGCTGGAATATTGCTGTTGGTACAATTAACTTTTCGTACATACGACCAAAATTTCTTTGGGTTTTCTGTGAGACTCTTAGAGAGAGAGTTGGAGTGAAAATCGTTAAAGGCCTTGCGCATTACATTCTTAATACGTCCTCTTAAATTAGCTAAGGTTTCTAAATCGCTGCGACACCCCTTCCTTCTTGAGCGTCGTGTATTTTCCTTTGTTTTTTGAGTAATCTTTTGACTTCGCATGTGTACCACGGTGGATCATTCTCCCCCTTTATTGTCCGCTTTGGTATATGTATTTCCATGCCTTCCCCGACTACATGTATAAAACGATGCCACATATCTTCAACGGTGTCCTTTGTTGACTTGAAGTTATGGTAATTATTCCTCAGGTAGGTTCTAAAACACTCCTTTGAGGCCTTACTAAATCTGTATACAATCTGCCCGTTTTTCCTTTTTCGTTTTTTCAATAATTTGATAGTCGCAATTATCGCTTTGTGATCGCTTATTCCTGTGGTCGTTGAAATGTCGGTGAATATTTCTGGCCTGTTGGTAACCAGCAAGTCTAAAATGTTTTCGCTACCGTTATGACACCCCGTAGGTTCATTAACTAGCTGCTCGAGATGATTATCTGACAACAACTCGAGAATTACTTCAGAAGCTGCCTTATCGCTGCTACCTGTGATGTGAACGTAATTACGTCAGTCAATATAAGGCAGATTGAAGTCGCCTCCTAGAATCATAGCATGATCCTTAAAACGGCTAGCTATACTATTTACATTATTTCTTAACTCCTCGACGATAGCTATGTCGGAATCGGGTGGACGGTAGAAGGCGCCTATGATGAGTTTTGACCCAGCAACGTTTAGTCCATATGATTTCACAGGTCGTATCGACGTCTATTTCATTACATGGGAGAAATTTACTCACAGCTATAAATACCCCACCTCCATGAGAATATAATCTGTCTTTACGAAAAACGTTCATGCTATCTTTAAAAATTTCGGTGGAACTTATTTCCGGTTTCAACCAACTTTCTGTACCGATAACGATATCCGCTTTTGTACTACAAATAACGCTTTCAAGTTCCGGTTGTTTGTTACAAACGCTTCTACAGTTAATTACGAGAACTTTTAACTGTCGAGATTCTTTTATGTTGCTCCTACATTCCGGCGTTGCATCTGATTGGGTTGCCCTTAACTGAATTTCGTGTTTAGGGTCTTCCTCCCTCAGCCTAAAAAACCACCCAGTGCATTCCACACGGCCCCTGCCACCCGTGTAGCCGATTCATGTGTGTAGTGCACACCTGCACACCTGACCTATTAAGGGGAACCCTACAAGACTCGACCCTATGGCGAAGATCGAGAAATCTGCAGCCAATGTCATCAAAGAAACGTCGTAGTCTCTGGTTCAGCCCCTCAATACGGCTCTGAACTAGAGGTCCACAATCAACTCCGTCTACGATGCTACAGATAGTTAGCTCTGCCGATATCTTGCGGTCACTGGCCACAGAGTTCACCCTTTCAGCCAGCCGCCGGAAGGAAGAGAGGATAACCTCCGACCCAAGGCGACAAGCATCATTGGTGCCGACATTAGCCACAATCTGTAGTTGGCTACACCCCGTCCCTTCTATGGCATCCGGGATGGCCTGTTCCACATCTCGAATCAGGCCACCCGGAATACACACTGAATGGACGTTGGATTTCTTCCCCGATGAATCCGCTATTTCCCTAAGGGGCTCTAATAACCGCCTAACATTAGAGCTCCCAACTACTAGAATGCCCATCTGCGTTTGCTCAGACCTGGCGGGCTGGGGGGCCGTCAACTCGCAGGATGACAATTGTGGGACTGAGTCAGCCTCCGACAATGCATCAAACCGGTTGGACAGACGAACAAGTTCAGCGTCTTGGCCTTTAAGCCTGTTCGACTGCCCCCGTGTGCTGCTTCGAAGTCTAGAAGCCATACGCCAGTCACCGACAGGTGACCGCGGCACAGCATCCAACACTTCAGCCTGGGTTGCAGGTACGACGGTCGATATGGGAGAATCTGTGATAGGCATGGCTACATCAGTTTCCCCAACATCACATCTGCTGCAGCCTTTTACGGCAGCTTCCAGCTGTGTAACTTTCGCTAACACAGCTGCAAGCTGTGTGCGCAGATCAGCCACCTCAGCTCGCGTCTGCACACAACAATCACAGTCCCTAGACATATTTCTTTTGAAAAACGCAAAAAAGAAAGGAAAAAAAAAGTACAGAAAAAAGGAACAGAAACTCGAAATAACCTGTACTTCCTACAAAATATATACACTCGGAGATTGTACTAACCTAATCTACACCCACTGCAGATAAAGTATAAAAAACAAAATACGCTACTACACTCGGCGACTGTTCAAACGCAACTAACGACCACTGTTTACAAAATGTAAACCCTCAGAGATTAGACTAATCAAATCCCCACACCACTAAAGATAAAATACAACAACAAAATACGCTACTGCACTCGGCGACTGTTCAAACGCTACTAACTAGTACTGTCTACAAAATGTAAACACTCAGAGATTACACTAATCAAATACCCACAACACTACAGATAAAATACAACAACAAAATACGCTACTGCACTCGGCGACTGTTCAAACGCTAATTCCACATATTGCGACGCTCTTCCACATATTGCGACATATATTATAAAATGCCCCAATAATGCGTATTTATATACTGCTAGTAGATTTTTAACTACAATTTATGGACGTAGCGTACTTTTCCAGTTATTCCTGTAATTCCTTTTACCACAAAATACGCATTGCACTTAACCTTTGTAAGCTGTGTGGGCGTTCCTGGTGAAAGTATAGCCTTCTCAAAATAGGGAACCAGAAATTTCTGGAATTTTAGGATTTTTAATGATTGTTTCATAGATTCCATTTCATGACCTTAACTTCATTTCCTACGTTGATAGTTCGTTCCCTTATTCCAAGACACCTAATAAATAAGAACGCCCCCTAGGTGACAAACAGTTACCTCCACTTTAAAAATTACACTGACCTGCATCATCAAAAAATTCTATTATCCACTTATTCCCGATTATGGAGTTCCCATGCTTTCTCTGTTTTCTTTTGATGTTTATCCTTTTTGTGTTTCGGTCATGTTTCCATCAATATGTAATTGGTTATCACTCAAATTATTAAATAAATTACATGAATTATTGGGGACCTGTTTATGTTGCTAGCTACTTGTGTGTACGTAGTAAAGCACAGTTTTTTTCAATCGTATTCGGCTACTTACGCCATACAGCCAAATCAGGTGTGATTATTATGAATCTTGAAGGGCTTCAATTCCAACAGTACATTATTTATACTAAGTTTACACTACGTTTTACTGTTGGCGATATCTAAAAGGCAGTGTCACATTATGTTTTAGCGCTTTTTTGCGTTACTGCTCTTTTAATATCCCATTGTCATCACGTCTTTCTTTCCTGCTAAACAAATTAACCAGCGAGTAGAAAGCGTTGGGTTTTAAGAACAACCGTATAAAATAAATATTTACTAGTTTTTCATCCGCGATCGAAGTTACTCTTGTCACGATCATGACCGCAAATCCTCCCATAATTTTCGATAATAGCTGAGACAATCAAATGCAAAGTAGTTACCTCTTCATGTCGTGGCAGTAAAACTAGTTTTTCATTTCTTCTGATAGATTGGTAATACAGCAAGCACCAAAATGAAAAAAAAAAAAAAACGAATGAAAAGATAGTTCCATATTCTGAACGGATTTAGGCGGTACACAAAACTTTTTCCTGTTGATTCGTCATTGAGTGTGAATTTTTATATTAAGAGCATAATTTTCTATAAAGCTATTAAAATGTTACAAGTAAATCAGGACTTAAAACTTCTCTAAGTTTTCTAAATGTAATCAGATTGAAAAAATTCAAGAAACTGCTAGAAATTCATGGCTATTGACTTCATCACAATATCTTATCACTAGCATCGGTTAGGCGTAGGATAAAACCTCAGCTTCTGCTTGTTCGATTATTACTAGTATTACCATTGTTACTGATATCTGTTTGGTAATGTTACCACAGACTTATTACCAACACGCTACTTGCAAGCTGCGTTATTAAAGTTTTTAAATTGACTTAAATAATGTATCCTAAAATACAACATATAAACTGAAATGTAATTTGGCAACCGTTTCTCAAAATTCAGCGACCAATACGAAATCCATATAATTTTTGTCCATAAAATAAGTGAGCAGATGCTACGTTGATAATTTAGCATATTTAAGTCGCCCTGCTACAGCTTATTTTTAGGTAGGAAATTGTATGGTAAGAAATGGAGTAGTTTCCCAGCTAGAGAAACAGCCAGGCAGACAAGACATCTGTTTTCCATAAGACGAGTTTACACAGTACACTCAGTCACACTCAGTTGCTAACACGTGCCCCAGCCTACAGCAGCTACACTCAGCCGAAACTATCCTGATATAGACATATTCGGTATGGAGCTGAGAGCATAATATCGAAATGGCTGCAAAGAAATCATATTGTTTGCTCGGATACCGTAACTAACATTTTAGAACACGTTAAAAAAAAATACAAGAGGTGTTTCAGCAAATGCTAGAAAGGGGAAGACCACAGAAGAACAAGTGGATCGTCTTAGTGCCACTTACAAGTCTTCAAGAAGGACGAGTTTGGGATTTCAGATTTCACAACAAACTATATAGAAAATTTTGTGGAAGCGGTTGAAAATATATTTCCTTTTACTTCTGATATAGTTGTAAACAACACAATTCTTTAGACTAATAATAGATTTTTCACATTAATGCAATTTTCGTGAACTAGAATGGAGGCTTAATTTTTGTTCTGTTAATAATGACTGAACATACTGCTTTAGTAGTTCTCATGAAGCTGCTGATAGGCACTAAGGACAACGCGTGGTGTTGAGACAGACCATGTGCTGTATATTAATGTAAGAATTGAGTCTTTCCCGGTGTATGGCTGATAATAGTTCTTCTCGGGTCTTCTGCTTGATAAGTCCTGCCGTTTAATATCGTACTTCGACCTACCATTTCACTTGAAGAAGACAGCGGAGGTAGCTGTCCGAACGTCGTATATGGCAGAGCATAACCGGAAGAACATCCGAGAAGAATTTTTATCATGTATTATAATGTTATTCAGCTTCTTTTAAATTAGTTTCTTACTTAAACATTAGATAAAACAAAACTTTTTTTTTTCTTATAACATAATTTTTCACTTGAAATCTCTTATTTGTGTTTTCTATTTTTATTCAGAACATGTTTCAGCTTGACAATACATAATTAAGCATTGGGCAAAATAAAGTTGGAAAAATAATTTTTCCATTATTTAAATTGATTGATTAGTAATTAACAGTTTTCAAGAAAAGTAAAAGCTTTGATAGCAATGCTGAGCACATTTGTTATATTAGTAGAAAATACACGATTGTTAGTCCCATTTTAATCTCAAATCTGGAGTGATTACTTTGGCTATTTTTACCGTTCCCTACCCTACCCTACCATAAAACGGAGACTTATTACTGTCGCTCTAACGTCAAAGGCCTCTAACCATTAACCACAACAGGTTAGACTTTAAATCATCAAACTCTGTTTGTTTTTTTTTTGGGTGTTTTTTGTTGACCTAAAACCCAATATCATATTTAAAATTGTATAGAATTAAGTTTTTTTTTCCATATGCCAACATGAGAAGTGTAGATGTTTAAGAGTCCGTTGAGTAGAGGAATAAGATATTTTTTCCATTTCAGAATTAAGGACCATCAAAGTTGTCAATTTAGACCATTTTTGTTAATGTGTCTGTCCCAAAAACCGTATTACCAAGGAATTTGAAATTTGTGTCCAATATCAATCATACCCTCTATTTAAATGGCAAATATTATAAATACTCTCTTCTAATATAGCTTCAAGCAAAATAAATAAACATTTTTACTTTGAGGTTACTTGTCATGTATTAATACTATTTTATTGAAAAGTGCTCTTACTTGAAATTTTGTTGGGCAGTAATACCCCTGTAGTAATTTTTATGAAAACTGAACTGTTGCTCTATTGATGTGAGCAAAATAAGTTGTGAGAAGCTATGGAATAGTCCTCACCCTCATCTGAAAATGTGTCAAGCATTGATTTTTTGGTACAAAGCCACACATAAGATATAATATATTGAAGTAATTAAAGTCAGAAACCTAATTGTTCGAGGTTTGCCTTGCACTTGTCCAGTTTTTCAAATTTATGACTGTGAACTCGCCCATAAGGGAGCGTGCATAAACCACGTAGCTCCATTTTGGCCTCCTGTGAACCCCCCCTCCCCCCCATGTAGCCCTACGTTGCTTTTGCCTCTAACCCCCCCCCCCCACCACACACACACACACACAGCATGTAGCACATAGCACGTAGCTTTTTGCCCTTTTGATTCCAGAAGACGTTTTGTACTGTTTTCTCGTGTCAGACTATTGCAAATTACATACGGAGATAATTAACTGAGGAAATAAATATCCACATGCTGTTGTGTGTTCTGTTCCTCATTTTAACTGTGAAAAATGTTATGAAAGGAAAGCTACATGGCCTGGCTCGGAACCCCCCCTCCCCCCACGTAGCCCAGCGTAGCCCTCCAGCCAACTCCTCCCCCCCCCCCTGGACCAAGCCACGTGGTTTGTGCATGCTCCCTAATAGAAACATGTACCACAATTTTAGCTGAGTTGTGTTGCAGATAGGTATAAAGATATCTTAGTTTGATAAGGAATCAGTTCATAACCAAGCTACAAACGTTGTTTGTAGTTCTTTATTTCTTAAGCACTATATTAAACTTGCAGGTATATTTACTTAGGTTAGTGAAAAGCTGTGTTCATTTTGTAATTGATGCTACATGAGGTCTGCTGAAAGTTCTAGGTAGGCACCTAGTAAGTGTTTGAAAATGAAAAGTACACTCCATTTAAAATAGTGACTGTGGAAAAAACTTGGATCAATTTATACAGAGATAAAAATAAAAAAGGGCTATATTGTGTTACATATAGATTATTATCAACTACTGTTGATATAGTTGCTACACCATTGTTCTAAGAAAAAGAAAAAACTATTTGCTGTTTTGTTTTAAAATCATTTGCCATCTGATTCATGCTCAGCTAAGAGATTTGACACTTTGTAATTGTGGATGAAAATTGTTGAGCAAGAAAATAATGTTGAGAGATTGTGTGGTGTCGCAGGATTAATTGTATCTTAATCTGTCTTGAAGAATAACTATGAATATCACTCTGTCAAATAAAGTATTAGTTAATAGCTTTCCATTCATTGAATATCTTTACTGTGACAGTGATTTAAGTTTAATCTCACAAAAATAACACATATCTGCACTATTGTACTATGAGTTCCATGAATAGTAAAAAAGGTTAAAAGAATGCTGCTATTAGTATTTTTATCTTTTAGTATTTCAAAGTTCTGTTCTACTTATTTCAGTGGTTTTCTTCAAACGATGCAGAAGGAAGAGTCTATTTTTATCAAGAAAACAGCACTGCTTCATCATGGCGGTTACCTGACATTCCCACCATCACAGTTAAGGTGAGAAATGAAAAAAATAAACTTTTTTTTAATTCCATAGAACCATGCTAAGGAAGGACCTCTGGTATGTGGAACATGTCATGGTTAATATATATATACAATATTAATACTGATCTTAGTGAGAGAGTATTAAATGTTACAAAAAATAAAAAATATAAACATTGTTTTCAGCTGAATTAAAAAAAAAAACATATTAGATACAATTAATTCTGTTGTATAGATTTTTAAATGGTTTATTAAGAGTTGCCAATAAGATTTAATTTTTCTTTGAATACATCTTCATTATCTAAAACTGTTTCATACTTTTAGGAAGGTTATGAAAGAGATTAGTCTCAGAATAATTACCTTCTCTTTGTAGTAACGTCAATGACTTTTGTGTTTTGTACAAGTTGTTTTTGTTTCTTGTATTGAAATTGTGAACCTGTTAATTTAATGTAAACAAGTTAAAATGTTCTGTGACAAAGCACATGGGAGAATATACAGGTTATCCAGGAACAAAAGGATAATCCTGCAACCACAAATGGGCAGATAGATCCTACTATATGACAAAATTTTATTTTAGTAAAAGTTTAACCATTTTTGAGATATTGATATTTGATTTTTTTTTTTATACATGTGACTTTGTTCAGTTTATTCCATCCCATTTCTACAAATTAAGACTTTATGAACAGTTGTTTTTAATTTACTCAAGGATGTTTGAATCATCTAAAACAATATTATTTTTTCTTAAAACATTAAAAAAGAACTTTAAAAAATTTCATGTAAAAAGTGTATACAAATTTATTGAAACTGCTGACCTTGACAGCAAGTGGTGGAAAAAAAATTACTAAATGCGTTAAAAAATTGCTTCATTATTGCCAATTTTAAAATGGTATAATTGTTTAGCATTCCTTTCAAAATTATGTTTTTATGGTAGCTCTAAAGCACGAAGGTTGGTGTTTTGGACTTTATTAAAATAAAATCTATCACATTGAAGTTACCATGCGAGTATTTTTTCATTGTTTCGGACAGTTTGACAATGAATTCGTAGAAATCTATCTTGTTGATGAAATGGCTACCTTAAGGTTTTAAGGAAAAAAAAAACCCATTGTTTTAGATGACTCAAACACCTTTGAGTAATTTCAAAAAAAAAAAAAAAAAAAAAATCAGGCCTCAAAAAGCCTTAATTTGTAGAAATGGCATGTTTCGAAAAAATATTTAAAAAATCAATTTCTCGAAAATGGTATGACTTTTACTAAAATAAAATTTTGTTATATAGTGGGAAATGATGTGACATATCCTCGGTTGCAAGATTATCCTTTCATTCCTGGACACCATGTATATACTGAGAAGTCATTTTAAGAATATTGAGCTCTCTAGAGAATTGTCTGCAAGAAGTTCTTGGTTTTACTGTACACAACATCCTAATAGCTCTTTTCTGTGCTATGAAAACTTTCTTGCATTATGAAGACTTTCCCCAAAAAAATATGCCATGACATGACTCGATGAAAATTCCAGATCTTCTGTAAGAGAAAGTGTTGTTGCAAAGGTAGCACTACTTAATTTCCTCAGAAGTAATGTTAAATGTTCTTCCAATTGAGTTTCTCATCTATTCAAATACTAAGGAATTTTATTCTCTTTGTTTCAAAGATTGCATTATTTTTATAATTTCTATGTAAATCTTAATAATGTAGTGATTGGAAAGGTTCCCCTTAACTTCTTTATGGTTCAGATGTATGTGAGATTTGATTGGTGTTTCAACTCTTGCAACCATATTTACATATTTCTTTTACTTGCATCTGCTGCTTATTTCATTCCTAAAAATTTAGTGGATCTTTATGCTTCGCCTTGGAGTGAGCCCAGTGGGTGAATGTTAATGCTCGTGCCTGGTGTTCAGGAGGATGAGTGTTCAAATCCCCATCCGGCCATCCAGATTTTGGTTTTCCATGGTTTCCTGAAATAATTCCAGGTGAACACCTGGCTGGTTCCTTCAGAATGCCATAGCTAAATATCCTGTCCCCACTCCTCTCTCACCTCTAATGACCTTGGTGTAAAGCGAAAATAGGGAACAAATAATTAATCTTTACAGTTACTAAAATACCCACATACATTAATATTCTCTTTGGCTAAACATTTCCAGTCCCTTTCTTATGCTTTAGAACTTCGAATCCCTAATTATTGTGGTGAGAGGCATTGTATCTACAATTCAAAATTTAGTGTTTTTGTTTAAATGTAAAATGGTCTAAATTGTATCTTCAATTTTCACTTCTTGTTTCTGCTTCTATCACTTTAGTTTATGATTTTCAATTGGTTTATTTGCTTAACCAATCTTAAAATCATGGTTCCTCATTCTAGGCACAAAACCTCCACAACAGTTCTTCTTTTCTCCTACTATGTCATTCAAAGTAGATTTACCAACTTTTTATTTGGAGATGCTGAGGATATGTAGTTGTTTTATTCTGTTTGGTCCACACTTGCTTTCTATTTTTTCAATACTTTCTTCTATCTTAATACTGATGATTAGAGCACACACTTATTTATTAGTAATGCTACTCTTACAACTGCAGTAGTTGATTCTGTTAATGTGGTGGTTTTCTTGCTAACTAATGCCAGTGATAATTTTTGACCAATTCTTGCTTACTTGGTTAGCAGAGAATAAAGTTATCCGGCAACAAAGTATCGTAGGTGCTCTAATATCAGACTTACTTCATTCTATGTCGGTTGTAAGTGGTGTTAGTCTGAAATGTTCCTAGTAGTGTGTAAATATATGAGCATTCTTGCATAGCCTAATTTGTTACTTATAAATGGTACCCTTCTTACAATACTTTTCTAAGAGTCTTAAGACACCAGCTCCATTACTACAGAGACTATTTGTGCTATGCTTATTGCAGTAATTTATTTGCATACACAAATGAATTATGAGAAAACTTTCATATGTCTTTCTGTATTAGGTTTATCAAACTTCCTTATTTTTTCCAGGAACCTCCAGAAGAGAAGGAACATTTTAAAGATTTCACAAAAGAAACAGACAAGCCAGCTGTAACATTATCTTCTGACGATTCTCAAATAAGACATCAGCATGAATCGGACAGCAGGCCATTATTCAGGATTGCGAAGGCACGATCCATGGTTCTCACAGATGGCAAGTATGTAACTACAGTAATGCTTTTTCTTTTCTTGTGTGCTGTAGAAAAACATGTTAAATAACTTCACAAATTGTTACAGTTAATTATTAACTGATTTTACAGTTTGCATCATAATTTATCAATCACAAGAATTTTCTGTAATTGTACGGCAAATCTTAATTGTGTTTGTGCCCAGTTTGCGTCTTTAATGTGTTTAACAGCTAAACTTTTGCTTATTGTTGTTATGCGTGTTGGTGATCATAGTTTGAACACAGTCTTGAGTATTTAGTGGCTTCATACACTGAAAAGCAGTTGATTTAGAGACAGCTGTTTTTATGCAAATTTGCCACCGTAAGAAGCCCTGTAACTGGAAAGGAAATGATGTAAGCAAAGATCTAATGTAGCTCACATTATCAGTAATAAAATAAAATGCAGTATGAGGAAGATGAATTACCTAATTGGATTTGATTGCCATCTAACTGTTGGGGCCTGGACAAATAAGTCCCTGTATCTAAAAAATCACTGATGAGTTACGATTCACGTTGGTGGAGATTGCAGGGTATGAATATAGTTCAAATTTTGCATGAAGCAATTGCTGCTTCTCCCAAACAGGGTACTCTTCAAGCTGGTGGAAGTGGCATTCTCAACTTGTGGCCATTTACATGGACTAAAATGGGGCCCTGGTATGTGTGACATCTTCCTCATATGTGAATGTTACCGGGATATCCTTGATGTCTTTATGCTCCTGTTTGACTGCAGCATGCCACTGGATACTTAAAGCCTCTGGCCCCTCCCATGTAGTTTTAATGAAGTATGAATGATTGTTTAGGAATCTTCTATCCGTACAGCTTCCCAGTGCTTCTAGTGTCTTGTCGAGGCCATGCTGTCCTCGGAATGGAAGGGATGGTGCTACACAATACCTAGCAGATGTGTCTAATTCAATTGCTCTTCAGTGTATTTCATTAATTGAACTAGCTTTTTGGCTAATTGTTAGGACACTACCGTCATTGACCTGGGTGAGGACAGGGATTGAGTAGGATTATCTCAAATACACATACAAATACTGTCACCACCTGCATATCAGCCATTTGATTACAGTTTTTAGACTATTCTCCATAATTTTTTGGACTTGCACTTTGAGTGTTCCCATCAAATGTCGTGTGTGAGCAGTAATGCTCTGGCCTCCCATCCAGAAGGACGTGCGTTCAAATCCCCATCCGGCCATCCAAATTTTGGTTTTCCATTGTTTCTGAAAATTGCTACAGGTGAATGTCAGGATGGTTCCTTCAAAAGGCCATGGCTGAATTCCTTCTCGTCCCTTGCAAACAATCCTTTCCCACCTCTAACTACCTCAGTGAGGCTTAAAGCCAGAAGGAAGAAAAAAAAATTGTGTGTTCCTAATTCCTATATAAAAAATAGAAAGTTCACATGCAGAATAACACAAAACTATGTTAGCTCAAAGTTACACAATTAGCAGACAGATGGTGATACTGATATCCCTTCCTTAGCATAGGTTATTATTAATGACCTCAGCAATCGATGGAAAAAAAAACTTGACAAAATATAAATAATTAATGAGAGAAACATTAATTGTGCCCCAGTTTTGTTATTGTGAATATATTGTAAGTAAAAGGATGTCTCTCTTGACAATAAGATTTATAAATAAAAACTAAACGTTAATCACTGCCCATGTTCCAATTAATGATGGTGACAGCAAAAATCCTGATAAAGTGGAAGAGTATTAGAAAATTACATCTATAAAATTCTTAAAGATCACATCAAAGTGTTGCTTGTTACTGAACATTTTACAGGAATTTGGTTACGACTTAAATCTGTCAATATAATCATGTGACCTTCAATGAAACAAAGTCCAGAATAAAATTTATGGGAGAGATCTTAGAGGAATTTAAAATTAAAACTGGTGTCAGGCAGGGAATGGGATTTCCCAGATTCTCTTCAATTGTGTTTTGGAGAAAGTAATAAAAGTATGGGAAGAGAAACTCAAAGAAAGGGGACTCCATCGTGAAGTAAGATTAGGTTCGAAGCACAAAGTGGTTGATGTAAACTGTTTGATTTGTTCTAGTGCAGTTTCTATGCTTCCAGAGAAGTGAAAGCCAACCTTCTGAAAGAAATAGCAGGAAAAATCGGATTTCACATATCTTTTGAGGAGATATTCATGACCAATATTAGGAATTCACCCACAGTACTTCTGGAAAAATTAAAAAGGTCAATAAATTTAAATATGTAGGTGAAGTAATTCAGATTGATGGGCTTGATAAGGAAGCAAACAGATCAAGAGCAAAAAAACTAGTACTAACATACCAAGTGACCAAAGATTCATCCCATAAGAAGATTCTCTTGAATCAAACACTACAGCACAGTAATCAAACCAGAGGGTCTCTACACCTCAGAATGCATGTTCTCTGTGAAAACTTGAGAAATAGAAGAGATAAAGAAAACAGAATCTTGAGGAAGATTTGGGGACCATTGAAAACTGAAAAAGGATAGTTTAGGCACTGAAGAATAAAGATCTATACAAGGGAGAAGAAAATGAAATGGTGTTGGACACAATCTAAAAGAGGAGAATAAGTTTTTTTTTTGGTTACAATGAGAATGGATAACACCAGACTTGCAAAAAGAATTTTCAGCCATGTTTTTAAGAGTTTATCATGAAATAAAAACCCAGGACGACTGCGCTTTATTATAAGCCAATGTTATGAAAATAATTGTGTGCTGTAAAGACTGTCGGCTGAAGTTAAACCCCAAAAAATGCCAAGTCATGCATATAAGTAAAAAGGCAACACCATTTAACTCTGACTATGCAATTAATGGCACTGTCCTTAGAACGGTAGATTCCGTTAAATACCTAAATTTGTTGTGTATTTAACATATTGAGAAGGTAATTGGGAAAGCAAATCATATGCTCCTATTTCTAGGTTTCAATTTAAAATCGTGTACACTGGAAGTTTAATAGACGGCTCTGGTTTGTCCTCGCTTGGAATATTGTTGTTCTCTATGGAGCCCCCATCAAAAGGGATTAAAGAAGGCATTGGTAAAGGCCAAAGAAGAACAGCCCAATTCATGACAGGTATACGGTATATAGCTGGAGGGAAAGTGTAAGTGTGATGTTGGGAAGATCTGGAACATTGAAGGCATTGCTCTTGGCATAACCTAATTGAAAAATTCAGGACTGGGCTATTTCGGGATGATAGCAAACACATATTACTACCAGCAACATTCATATCTAGAAATTACTGAGAAAATAAGATAAGATAAATCAGGACCAGAATCGATTCGTTTCTATACTAATTTTTTCCACGAGTGATTAGCAAATGGAATAGGAAGGATTTATCGAGCAAGAAAACTAATAATCTGATAGGATTAGGTCTCGATAAACTGCTCCAGCCAACCTGATCTGGGTTTTTCATGGTTTTCCCAGCTGAATGCCAGGATGGTTCCTGGAAACAGCCCATGGGTGCCTTCTGCCATATCCCGAATATCCCTTCCTGTGCAAACAGTTACACATTAGGATAGGTAAAATGCACCCTCCGTCACCCAGTTTTATTGAATCACGGAGTAATAGTAATAATAATAGTAGTACAGTAGAACTCGAATTATCTGAACTCTGACTATCCGAATCACTGAATATCCGAATCTCTTTTTTAACTCATCCTAACATAGTATTGTTGGAAAGAGGGAATGGCCAGTTTAAAACAATCTTTTTACCACCAAAAGTCACAAGTTTGTTGCAACCAATGGACCAGTCTGTTATTGAAACCATGAGACACCATCACAGAAGGCAACTTTTAGGGAAACTTTTGGTGGAGGGCGAAACGAAGAAGGTGTGTTGGCTAACAACAAAAAAAAAATAACTTTGAAAGATTGTTCTTACATGATGGCGGATGCTTGGAGCCTGGTTAAGGCAGTCCCATTAAGACACGCATGGAACAAGTTGAAAGGCATACCAACTGAATAAGAGAAGGAAAAGGAAAAAGGAGCTCAAGAAAAGGTAAGGGAAGAGACAGGAGAGGATGGGGATGACGTGTCACTTGAGGAATTGTGAAACATTCTTTTGAAAATTCCTGGATGTTCAGAAGTTAATGCTGAAGATATAGGAGAGTGGGTGGTGTGTGATTCATCAGACCCTGGGCATGGAATTCGAAATAATGATGAACTTATTGAAAGTGTGAGAGAAAAAAGTGTTAAAGCAGACACAGGACCATCAGCTAGTCAAGCATCTGCCGGCCTTGAATCTGCGTTGAAGTGGATGGAGCGTCAGCCTGAGTGTGACCACATGCAAGTTCCCACTTTCAAGCCGATGTGCGACTTGGCTGCCCGAAAACAGATGAATAAAGTCAAACAGCTTACTTTTACCGAGATGTCCAGCAAGCAATGACTTTTAATTACAGTACGGTACGTACATACTGTACTAATGTACAGCACTTGCAAGTACGCTTAACATGTAGAAGTGTTGCCTTTTCATTTAATTAATTTAAAGCTCTTTTTCTCCCATTTTCAACATTCATACATTAATTAAAATAGATCCTTTTTCAGAAAAAATCCAATTATCCGAATTTTTGACTATCCGAATGGGGTCCGGTCCAAATTGATTCAGATAATTAGAGTTGTACTGTAATAGTGATAGTAAGAATGGCAATCAGTGGATCCAAGGAGTAAAGAAAGATATGATAGAGATTGGAATAACAGACGATACAATACAAGATAGAGCAACTAGAAGATTGATCCAAAATTTCAAGTGTTTCCAGGAGAAGGGGAAGAGGAAATATAAGAACATATGGATCAAAGAAAGGAAGAAACAGCAGAATGAAAGGATGAATAACTATTGGAAGTCAAGAAAAGAAGCAATGAAATGAGTGCACAGGATTGCTTTTCGTGGTCTGTAGATGACCAAAATAGAAGAAAAAGAACAATATTGACAGTCATAACTGAACATTCCTGGGATATTAGGCATATACAAGAGTACTGGTTTTTGCTTCTCATCATCAGACAAGGAATAATATAACCCTTTTCAATTCTGCCTTAACTAAGTCGTGTAATCTCATATAGCATTCATGATTCATGACCAGTGACTGGTGAAGACAAGACAAGATAAGAAAGTTGCTAACTACTTATTATAGCATTGGCTTGATGAGCTGTGCAGAAAAGACACTGGAGAGGATGTCAAACTGCCACCTCGTCTGTTGTTTCGAATCCTGGTGTTCTGATGCCTCCTCCTTACTCACTTTCAGTTAAAATTTAGGAATTTTTTTTTGCCTTAGATAACCCGATCCTGCTGAAGGTGGTGCACTGAGAGGCAGTGGCTACTAACAGTCTCCAAGGAAGACAAATACTTCCTAACCATTGATAACTGATATAATGTAAAAAAAAAAAGAGAGAGAGAGAAACAACCAAAAGTGGGTGTCTGTTTCAGAAAAATGAGATCTAGCCTTGAGGAAAACTTTAACTTTTAACGAAACCATATACTTTAGGGCCTTGTATTTATTTGGAGATTCTGTTGGTGCAATATGCAGCTTATGTGTTGCACCTGTTGCTCTGACTCTCATTGACAAGCAGTTGTCCTCTACATCTGTGAGCTTCTGGCACAGTTTTAAGTATTCCAGTTGGCATACACCCACCAGTTCATACACAAGCAATTTTAAATGTATAGTTGTGTTTTGTCAATAGCCTTAAAGCATTGCTGCAGTAAATCTCTGTTACAGCTTTCAAAGAGGCTTGTAATGGTGCAGCAAGCTCTGTACTGCTGGAAACATTTTGTGAAATTTTAACTCGATGTTTATCTATACCCCGGTATACTAACTGATAGGCCAAAACATGCTGATTGATTTGATGCACTGCCATGTTCCCCCATGTTATGTAAGCTCTGCAGAGAATGCAGCATTTATGACTTGGAGTGTTACATTGTATGGAACTTCCTCCAGTGTGTGAAAATCTGTCATATCTCGAAATGCGTCATTTGCTGTGATTCCCTTAGCTCCATTTCGGCTGTTGGAAATGCTTTCCCAGCTGATCCTTTCATCCAAGACATATGTTTGGTCGTATAGGAAGGAGGTTGTATTTTACTGGGTGCCTGGTCTTGTTGGAACCAGAGATAATGAAAGAGCAGACAGAACTTCCACATTTGCCCACAACAATCTCAGGACAGACTTCTCTGCAGTCTCATCATCCGATGTGCTTGGCAAAGACAGTTGCTGAAAGTTGAGCTTGTTCAGACTGGTCAAATCAACTGTGCAGCCAGGGAACCGTACTGTCCAACGATTGATGAGGGCCAAAGTTCTCGTTACTCGTACATCCCTAGGGTACTTCACAGTGGTGCTTAGTCCGCTTCTATGTTGAGAGGATCTACCCTGGGTGATTTTTATGACTTAACTGTGGTAGTATTTTACATTTCATTTTCTCAATTTTTTTTTTTTTTTTTGGTAAAATATTTTGGTTTAGCTGGTGACCTGCCCCTTATTTTTAACAAAATGCCGAGAAAGGCTTCCTAATTTTGTCAGAGGTGGCTAGACTTTCTATTAGATCTCATATGTTTTGTTTTGTGATTTGAAATTTTTTTGGATGGTTTAATCCCTCTGAAGTGTAGTTAGCCGTTTTACAGCTAGCCAGAATACTTGTTTCATGTTTTTTTGTTAACTTTGAATTTTGCTGACACTATTAAATTCAGATAAATCAAATTTGTTTCAAAACATTTCTAGTTGTTCCTAGCATATTAAATTCTAATCTGTTTGATGCTTTCTTCCCAACCAGGAGTAAGGACACATCTGTTTCAACTTCTACAAGAAACTTGCTGCCTTGGTGGGATGGAAAGGTGTGTGATCGTTTATTCTATTTAAAACATCTTGTTGGATGAAACAAATTACTAACATCTGCATGTGTTTTAACTTTGCAGAATACACTCAAGGAAGGCACATTACACAAAACAAAAATGTGGGAAACTGGAGGGAAAAAAGTCCGTAAGAATTGGGCCCCATCATATGTTGTCTTAAACAGGCATCAGCTACTTTTCTTCAAAGATCAAAAAACGTTTGCTTCAATGGTTGGTATACATGTACCAACACTTACCACAGATGAAGGCAGGAGGGCAAGATGAATAAGTAAAAAACACCAAAACAAACAAATTGCACAATATTTCGGCGAGAAACCTTATTCATGTAAGAAGTGAGACATATGG
Organism: Vandiemenella viatica; assembly: GCA_031002005.1. NCBI lineage: Eukaryota > Metazoa > Arthropoda > Insecta > Orthoptera > Morabidae > Vandiemenella > Vandiemenella viatica. The sequence goes on from CM061921.1 coordinate 114,227,910, forward strand.
CGTGAGATGGGGGGGGGGGGGGGGGCGGTGATGTAATCACAACCCAACCCGCCACATGAATGAAACAAAGGTGGAAACACTGGGTGGGGGGTGGAAGTGCTGAGGGTGGGGGGATAAGGTTGAACAGCGATAGAAGTGGAACAAGATAATCTCTGCAGTACCTGTTTAAAAATTATTATTGAAAACATTATAATTTTATTTTGATTTTGATGAGTTATAGGGGTAAATAAATGGAGACATATATAACCGACTAAATTAAAAATACTTAATGTAGGTTTAGGCCAGGAGTGTGCCTGGTGTCGAGGATGTGTTGGTAGGCTAGTTCCCATCTGTGGAGTTCTGAAGGAGTGGTGGTATTCGGAAAAACTCTTAATAGCTCTTACTGTGAAACAGGTGTTGAGGTTGTTTGAATCATGTGAGTTGGCATGAATTGCCACTGGATGGTCAGGGTTGGAAGTATAAACTTTTTGCCTGTGGCCATTCATCCTGTAGGATAGTTGTTGAGTAGTGAGGCCAATGTAGGAAGCAGTGTAATGGAGGCAGGTGAGTTGGTAAATAAGGTGAGTGGCAGCACACGTAGCATGTCCAGGATTCTCCTGTGACAGGATTAGAGTAAGTGGTTGTGGTGGTAGGGTGGATGCTGCATGTTTTACAGTGGGGTCTATTATAAGGGAAAGATTCCTGTGGAGCTCTAGGAGAGTCAGAGGGTAAATACTTGTGGACTAGGATGTTATTCAGATTGGGTGGTCTGCTGAAGCAAGTGCGAGGAGTAGCGGATAGGATTTTGGGAAGAAGGAGATGCATTTCAGGGAAGGACCGTAGGAAGTCATGCCCACGGCAGAGAATTTGGTTGACGGATTCCAAGCCAGGAAAGAACTGGGTGATGAGTGTTGGTCCACAGTCAGTTTTAGGGTGTGCAGAATGAGGGTTGTGGGAGATGGATTGTGAGATTTGTTTTTCCACGAGATTGTGGGGGTATCGCCAGGAAACGAGGGCTTGGGATATTTTTGGGAGTAACTGGAAATTGATCCTACCAACATATCCTCAACACCAGACACACCCCTGGCCTAAATCTACATTAAACCTATCACTTACTATTATATTAATTTTTTATATTTTATTTATTTATCTATATATATTTTTATTTATATATATACATATCCACCTTCATTTATTTACCCCCTATAACTCATCAAAATCAAATTATAATGTTTTAAATAATAATGTTTAAACAGGCGCCGCAGAGATTAACTTGTTCCACTTCTATCACTGTTCAACCTTATCCCCCCACCCCCGGCTCTTCCACCCCCGTCCGGTGTTTCGCCTTCGTTTCATGTGGAGGGTCGGGTTGTGATCGTATCTTTCGCCCCGCCATATGTCTTGCTTCTCACATGAATAAGGTTTCTCACCAAAATATTGTGCAATTTGTTTGTTTTTGTAGTTTTTACATGTTAAGCTCACCATTCTGCCTTCATCTGTGGTAAGTGACAGGTTATTTTCCCCTATCTTATCTAATTTTTAGTGCCCAATGGCATTTTCTTTGTTTCCATTAACCATAATATAAAAATTTATTGTTTGTAGTTTCTGATGTTGTTATAGTTCCTAATATTCTTGTTATAGTTTCATCTGAAATTTTCAGACTTGCTGAAGGTAATTCAAAAAAGTTCTAAGAGAATTAAATTTGTTGCAGAAAGGTACCAGTTCTACAGGAGGCATGTTGGGTGGGCCAGAGATGTGTATCGATCTGGAAGGAGCTCTGCTAGATAACGCAGATAGATTGTCTAGTCGCAAATGTGTCTTTTCTGTTACTACAGTGCATGGTCTGAAAGTTTTGCTGCAGTGTGAGGATAAATCATTATATACTGAATGGTATCAGGCAGTCAGAAATGCTATCAGAAATATTGTAAGTAACAAATCGGACAGTGTGTTTTTCATGATTAATTTGTGCTATGTAAAAAACTAATTTGGTTCAGTAAATAAAACAGTGAGAGGATTAGTCTGGATGTAGTTAATATGTTTTAATTGTTTGTCGAATCACTGTGCCTTTCGATACACCATTCTGTTTTGGGAAATTTTGATTGTTTCTTTAGCCTAAAAAAGAATCTGTTGTCTTCATACCATTTTTTTTACTATACTGTTTGATCTCTTTGGCTTGATTTTGATTCCATTAATAGTTGCTTATTAGTATGATATGTCTGATTTATCCTGGCATATAATTCCAGAGGGATATCACTTCAGTTAATGACTGTGTTAAAACAGAGGTAAAAAGAGCAACTCTATCATCAAAATGTAAGCACCTTAGAATATTGGTAAATTCTAGTTTTCTTAGTTTCAAGTACAAGGGACGGAGAAAGCTTTCCTATAAACATAAGGTTTCATTGCAAGTACAGGTTATGGGAGGAAAGTTTCATATAGAAGCTGATACTGTAACCTAATTCATTAAATAAACTAATTTGGAAACAGTAAAGCCACTTAAAACATAATATAAGCATTAAATAAACTTTGTTTAATAGTAAAGAACCTTTCAACTAACCTGGAATAGGGTAATCCATTATTGTCCAACTTGCAAACAATAGATTTTGGCTAAGTGATAATTTCACTATTTCTGATCACTTTTAAATGAAGTAAAGTAATTTTAAAATAATAATAATTCAAAAGAAATTTAAATTCAGTAAAATTCCATAGTTTTAGACCATGTAAATAACATAAATAAATTTTTAAACACTTCGATAAATGCACTTTCACTTCTAATATTTTTTATCACATGTTTTCGATAATTTCCCGAACTAAAAAGTAGATTTTCTGAAAGAACTAAAAATATAGTTTAATATATTTGAATTTTAGAACATTCCATGCAGTAGAACAGATTTTATATACATTTTAAAGATTATTTTGTCATTAAACACACGTGGTTTCACTGTAGATTTATTTGCAAGTAAACCCAGCCACTTTTGTAAATAAAACTGTTGTCAAAACATGTAACTAAATTCAAAGAAAATTCCGATAACTTTATTTTTTCGACATAAACAACATAAGAATAGTTATTCAGCATAAACCGAAGACTTATGATACGTTCTAAACACGATCTTATTAAATAGATAACTTAGCTATTTCGCCACCGATATTCACAAAATTTATATCACTGGAATCAGGAATTAACGTAGAACACTTTGGCACTAATTTTATGTAGATAATTTGCAATTCAGCGGGATTCCCAAAAAATTGAATAAAACCAGACAGAGATAGGGTAACCCCCATTTGCTGTCAGATAATCTTATCAATACGCCGTTTAAATTAAATTCATTTTTAAGCAAACTAATCATTCAATAATTCTCACTAAGCACTTTTTATGTACCATGAGGACAAAACTTTATACAGTTAAAGTGTGAACACTTTCTATAATCACAATCATTTTACACTATTTTGGGAAAGTATGTGAATACCTGATGTCACGCGGATTTGGTATATAAGCGGGTACCTCGTAGAGGTCTTGGTCTCTTTCGATTTCGTCTTTTGGTCTGTATTCCGGGAACGTTATGTAAGGTAAATCTGCGTCAGTAGCCATGGTGTGTGTTGATCTGTAGCCGGAAACTGGCTGTGCCAGCTTAGGAATGTGTGTCGACCATGATGAATTTTTGTACCAGATTGTAAAGTCAATATCTACTATGGACTTTTAATTTCAGAAAGGTTTTTTTTTGGTTGGTTGGTATTCCTTCTCTCCACAATCTGCAATTTTCTGGAAATGTTTGTTCTATCGCCTACTCAACTGTAGAATGCAAAATTTTAAAATGTGTCTTTTGAAAATAAACTTCAGATTTTTATCAAAGTGAACTTTTGTGATTTCATAGTAGACTGAAACCTTTTCTAAGTTTGTGGTTTAAACAAATTTGGTGGCGACCTTTAAGCATCTCAGTTGAGAAATCCAGACAGGCAACACGGTCATTTAAAATTATTTAGTCAAATTCAACAGAAATTTCATTTCAAGTGAACTTTCAGTTAAGGTACTAAGCCTATACCCCACCCCAAGTATAGGTTATGTCCTTACAAAAACCATGAAATTATTGAAGAGTCGTATATCTTAATACCTAAGTCAGGATGTAATGAATTTTACATTGACTTGCCTTAATTCCAACAACATTACATGAATCAGTATACTCAAAAATTTATTTGCAGTAATTGATTTTCAGACTGAAGACTCTGGACTAAGGAATTCTGCTTCAACGAAAGATGTTCTGAGTTTGGCAAATAGGGCAGTATCCCCAGATCGAAACAGAAAAATTGCAAGAATTGATAGGGCTCGCTCTGTAAAAAGTAAGTACAGCTTCTTGTACTCTGTCTACATTTATTGTTTCCGACTTTTAAATATAATTTTAAAAAATAGTTCTCCTTTTTTTTTTTGTAGGTCCACCATAAGTCTTCCTATTTGTAATTATTTTCTGCATAAATTCATGCACGAGTTTCAAATGAATTCTATTGTCATGTGCCATTTGGTGAAGCCCCTATCAGCTGGGACTTTATAGCCAGTTCTTCCTGCAATTTGTAACTAAATTTTATTTACAAAACTTCGTTCCTTTAAATTTATTTACAGAAATAACTAAAAACAATTTTGGAATTGACAAGCCTGTAACATTTCATCTACTGTTAATCTGCAAGTTAGTTGTACAAAAATGTTAACTACTTAAGTCCCATAGCACTTACTCACGTTTCCTCAAAGCGTCTAACAACATCTATATTTATTTATGGTCACTATGAACTTGCCTAGTTTAATAGTAAATGATGACAGGGATTGTGTAAATAAATATTTTAATAAAAGTTTTCACAAATAACCAAAATGTATGTGACCGATATCTATTTAAATATTGTGATTCCTAAAGAATGTGAAGTTCTTTTCCAGAAATTCCAATACTATGCAACATTTAGATTGCCTCACAAGAAGTACAGAGGCACATTTAAATCATTTTTCCATTTCTTAAATATGACACTTGTGCACTTGCAAAGATTTGTTTCTTCTTTTGTGATTTAATAATTCCTTCTACAAACACTGCATGAACATTTATGTTTGAACCACTATGGTTCACTTGCACCTGCATATAACTCGCGAGTCGGTGTGATTCGGTTACATCGACTTCTCTTGCACAGTGCTCTTCTCTCTGTATAAAAGTGGGAGATTACTAAATAATAACTCAAACTTGTATAGTGCTCTCTAACACCACAGTTGTCAATATCTCACGTCCTCAAACTAATCACAATGTTGTTACAGCTCCTCCTCCAAAAAACGCTGGGAGGAGGCTGGGGATAGTTTAATTTCTAGAAGAAAGACCAAACCCTTTAAATATCCCTTAAGTTATGAATAAATATATGTGTCTGAAAAATAAATGAGAATGATTTTTTAAATATCTGAGTGGTGGTGGCCTTACTTACCCTTCATTCATATTAATCTTAAAATATTACAGATCTTGCAGAAAGAAAGAAAAAATAAAAGCTCTCCTTCCAAAGTCTAAATGAGATAGAATATATGGGCCACCATGATTGATAGATGGTCCACGTTCTCTCGAATACCGTGGTTCTGTTAACAGAAATGTTAAATGTAGTGTCTGCACTTTCAAATAATGCACCTTTTTTCACTTCTTTGCCTAAGCATAAGTTTTGACTCCAGTGAGCTCTTAAAAGATTTTTTTATTATTATTACACTACGTTAAATATTCCCTTAATCTTCCACTTTTCTATCTCCCTAATGCTGAAAGTTGTAGACAAACCTGTCTTCAAACCAACCCATAAAAGTATTTTTCCTTCCAGAAGGAACTAGATACTTAAGTTCATCATCAAATTGGAAATTCAGATCTTCTTCACTCTTTAATGCTCTTTTCTTTCTTTTCTTCCAGTTTTCTTCATGACTATTTTTTCTGGTAGAGGTTTGTTGTTATTTCAACATCTCCATAAATGTCTTCTTTCTTTTCCCCTAAATTTCTTATCTTTGCTATAGGATTTGGGTAAAGTTTATTTTAAAAATTGCGTTTCAGCATTTACAGTTGGCCATGGTGTTTATGCACCCTACTTGCCAGATGGCTCGTACCTCTCTACAAGCCAAAACATTGTAAAGTTATTTTAATCTCATGTTTTGTATGTTCATTGTTACCCTTCTGCCATCAATTTTGTATGAAAGTTAGGTTTATTTTTCCTATCCTTTGTTACTTTTGTTGTGCAAAAGCCTTTCCTGTGTCATTACTGATATAATGTATGAATGTTATATTATTTCATTTGACGTACATGTAGGAAGTCTACATTATCTTTGTCAATTTTAAACACAACAGGTGAAACAAGTTTATGATGATACTTGAGAATATTGCAATGTTTCTTTATTGTAGACACTGAATATCAATTATAGACTGAAGACTTCACAAGGGTGAAACAGTTTCATCATGCTTTCTGGCCTTTCATGAAGTATTTAATAGCTATTTGAGAACTGTTTTACTTAAAGTTACCGGTTGGTTTTGAAATTTTTGATTAAAGTACAAAATTTGAAGATACAGGTTTCACTGAATATGGCTGGCTGCCACATAAAACTGTTACATTTATAGATACCCCTCCTTTAACTAAATGAGTCATAGTTCCGTGAAACCGAGCATGGTGGCTGAGCGGTGATGCTCTGGCATCACATTCGGGAGGACATAGGTTGGAATCCCCATCCGGCCATCCAGATTTGGATTTTCCGTGGTTTCCTCACAACTCTCAAGACACATTCTGGGATGGTTCCTTCAAAATCCCCTTGCAGAATTCCTTCCCATTAATTGTCCCAAATCATTTCCCACCTATAATGAGATTGATGTCGAAAAAAGCAAAAAAATAAAAAAATAGTTTTGTGAAATGATAACAAGTTTTAGATTTCACACTTAAATACATTTAACGATCTTCAAATCAAAAAATTATACTAACATTGTAGTAAGCCAGAAACATCCAAAATCATATCATACTTCGAAATGTTCCAAAGATTCAAATTCTAATGGAAACAAAATACTTTTAACCCTTTGACTGCTCTAGACGTGTTAACGCGTGTGGCTACTACTGCACCCAGGTGCTCCAGACGTGTATACACGCACCGCCTTGCTGCCCTGTCTGTGCTCTGGACGTGTTAACACGTCCGACCGCTCGGGTCTCTGTGTGCTCTGCACGCGTTAACGCGCTAGCCTCTTAGCGGCATGGTCATGTTGGCATATTTCCATCCAGGGTGGTTAGTTGTTTTCCTCATTCAGCCCTTGAGCGTTGGCAGCTGCGATCTAATTTCTGTTGCTCTTTTCCTTTTAGCTTTTGCTGAGAAAATGGCATGCTGTCGTGTTTTTACAGCGGAAGAAATCATGGAGATTCTTACTAGAAGTGACAGTGATCTCTTTGATATGGATGACAGTGATGACCCTTCGACAGGATCTCGAAGTAATAGTCCTAAGCCATGTACATCAGCTAGTGGAAAATGACCAATTGTCTCCACAAGAGGTGAAAATTCTTCAGAATTTAAAGCTACAGATAGTGAGAGCGAAATATGTGGAAAAAGAAAATGCTTTAATGACACATTTGACCGCACGCGCTTGACGATTATGCTGCAGGATACGAGTGTGGATTAGGTTAACATTCCAGCAGTTTGTCATTTTTCCTGATATTTCTAACAGAAGATCATATGATACCTATTGCTGATGAGACGAACAGATACGCGAGAATCAGTTCACACTATATTTTCACTATGAAGTGGTATAAAAAGTTCTTTTTCCACATTCTCGGAAACTGCATTTTAAATGCTCATGCTCATGCTCTTCACCGAGTAGTAAACGGACGAAAAATGCCAGATGCATAGTTTCATCTGTCTCTGGTAAGGGGGCATCCATAAATTACGTGAGGTGTTTTTCCAGACACCCCCCCCCCCCTAGAAATAGCCTTCAAAACCTTCCAAAGCTGCACTTTTCGAGGAAATATCCCCCTAAAATCGACTTTTGCGTCATTTGTAGACCTTTTGTTTTAGCTCTACAGTCCAACAAAAATTTAAAAAATCTCACGTGAGATTTCCATTGCCCCAACTCAGCAGCGCAGGTATCAGTCGAACGCTGCATTCCAGGGCAGGTAAACAGCTTAGGCGTAAACAAAGCAGCACTCAGCGAGAGCTCGGCCGGGCGAACCGTAGCAGTTAAAGGGTTAATTAACACATTGAGCAATCACATCCACACACTACATCTCTCACACAGTCTGGATGGAATGCGGTCACCCAGATAAGAATATGTAAATAGTCTTACAACATCTCATGGAAGCATACAAAATGAGCAGAAGGTTCTGCGTGACCACCCAGAATTATTGAGAACACTTCAAATTTGACTACACCATTTAATCTGGTGGACTGGTTACTGGAAGAATGAAGTCAACTCTGTGGTGTCATATCACTTGCTTTTCTTGGGATTCTCCTGGTCCTATCCAACCAGTGATTATATGAATGTCAAATGGATTTAACTTTGAAACTCAATGTGATCTTTTACTACAAGGTCTCATCAGTTCATCCTAGTGGATTGGTGTGACGGAGATTCTTGCTAAAGTTCATGATAATGACAATGAGCAAGTGAAAATCAACGTGTCCAGTGACATATCAGCAGTAACATTCAGTGATACACTTCTGGATCCTATGCACATTTTGTAAAAGATGTGGTTCTGATGTTGAATTAAATTGAAAGGAACATTAACGGTGATAAATGTTCAGGTCTCATATCTCTTTGGAATGAATGGTGTAATAAAACTGGTTGCTAATCCCACAATTCTAATGTATGTGGTATACTTGTAAGGCACCCTTTAGTTCACCAAAAGCACTCCCACTAACCATCCCCAGCAGTAAAATATTCTATAGATCGATTTTGAAGTCGCTTATGCTGGACTTGGAAATTTTGTGTAAGGTAATTGTCAACTTGAAGGGATTTTCCTGCATTCATTTCCATAATGAAAACTCATCATAAGAATCTTTTGAAAGTGTATTCATTATATCGGGAAAAATTTAATTTGAGAGATAATTCAGTTTGTTCATGTTTTGAGACACACGATTAGAAAAGCAAAAACTTAAGATTCGAGATTACTATGAATTGAGTAAAGTCACAGCTGATCTTTTATCACCAGCTATAGTCAGAACTTTTCCGTATATTTTGATAGTAAAATTAACTAATTTGGCAAAGTTTAATTAGTGGTTTTGATTAAGTGAAAAAAATGAACTTTTTAACTAAAAGGAATACAATTGAGAAATTTATATCAGCAGATAGCCTAAATTAAGAGGATCATGAACATATAATGGTTTCGGCAAAAAGTTGAATCATTTGTCAGATAATTAAGTTTTTAAAGATAGTCGCTAATTGTTGTTATAGCGCGTAAGATCGCGCCTAACCAGTGACGTAAGAGACTTCAATTTTAATCTTATAGAAACCCTTTTGAATACCGAATTAAATTAAAATAGAGTATGATCATGTGAAGCCCTGGTAGAAATTTCAAGTTAAACTATTTAGTACTTTGGGAGATATCAACTAAAGAAAAAAGTTGCTGACGTCATAGGCTGTGGCAAGCTTATGAGAGGCCAAGCAGCCACCATGAATTGTCTCATTCTTTCACTGGAAATCAAGCGCATAACTTCGTGCTAGTTAGCGGAGCGAACCGCTCCATGCGGTAAAGTTGCAGCACATGCCAACTAGCCATAACTCTTGCTCACTAATGTTAGGGGGATTTAGTGAGTTTGTCTTCTCGTATTATTATTATTATTATTATTACTCTGTGATTCACTAAAAGTGTGTGAATGTGCTTAACCTGTAATCTTCAATGAAACTGTTGTTCGATGTTTTATCCACATTTCTGGTACCGATATTGTAAAAGTGGACTTAATTTCAAGAATACAAGTATTGTGTGATTTAAAACTATGTCAAGTGAACGCATTTCATTGTACCCTTCATATTTGGGGTTTATAATACGAACATGTGGCGGCCGACATATTAAGTATTAAAGGTACCGGTCAAGAACTTAATTGTTCACAGTTTAAGCAAAAGTGTTAACCCCTCATTAACATTTACACCTGACATTCTCTCATAGGAAGTAAACAAATGCAAGAGGAATTATGGTCAATTCCTTTCCTATTGGGCTTATAGTTTACTATGAATGTTAAATCTGTTATCAAATTTTAAATGTGTTTGAAAATTAGTTTGAAGAGAAAATGCTAATTTTTACTTTTAGAAATCACTAGTGGTGTATATATATTAAATTTCAAAGCTAGCAAAAGTATTATTTTGTGTTCAAATGAAGATTATTACACACATGGTAGAATGTACTCAACTACTTCCCCCATTTACCCATTTAAGAGGTCAAACAATGTGTAGAAATATGCACAAATAACTATACCCCATATAGCTGGGATGTGAATAAATAGACCCGGGACATGACAGCTATCTATGTTAATGACTTCCACCATGTACAAGGTCTGACAAAAACTGGAATTTTTGTTTTTCTGAAAGAAAACTTATTTATTAATCAGGATCAATTTTGTCCCCTTCGAAGCTATCCCCCTCGGATAAAATACACTTGTACCAGCACTTTGTACAATCTTTGGAGCACTTCTGGAATTCACTTTTTGGTACAGCATTCAGCTCCTTCAGCAGTTCTGTTTTTATCTCATCAGTTATGGGAAAATGTCATCCTTTAAAGGTTCTCTTCCAGCTTGGGGAATCACAGGGGGCCATGTTCGGCAAATAGTGTCTGACTTGGAGACCATCAGACCTGTTCAGAACGGATTTCGATCCCCCGAGTATATGTTGAAGGGTATTTACTCCTCATATTTGTGTTACAATTATTTCTTCAAAATGAGCCCTAGGTATCGCAAAATTAACGCGGAAACATATGTGAATATCTTTTAAATACTATAATTTTAGTACATTCTTCAAGAGCTTCAGCGTGGTGTATGCGGTAAGACGCTTACTTCACATTTTGCGAACCCGGGTTCAAATCCCCATACTGCCCAATATTTTTATTTCTTTTTTTATGTGCAGTAATAATTGAGCATTGATTTTATTTCATTTAAAAATTTTATTATGCGAAATAACTTTTAAAACAAAATATTACAGAATATACAGTTCCAACTTTTTTTTTTAGATAATCATTATTTCATTGTTTATTGTTGATAAGTTTACTGTTTATGTGTGGTATTTTTTTTTTTAATGAAACAGGTATATTTCATGTTCATCGTTTCTATATTTGTATCTCAACATTTAATATCATAAAGTAAATATATTACAGCCAGAAGGTCGGGTTTTTTTCCCCCTTACCACACTTATACTTATTTCCGTGCAGTGGTGGTAACATGTAAATGTTTGAAAATAACATAATGTCTGTTATTTCGCATAATAAAAATTCGTAAATGAAATAAGATCAATGCTCAATGATTACTGCATATAAAAAAAGAAATAAAAATATTCAGCAGTATGGGGATTTGAACCCGGGTTCGCAAAATGGCAATTAAGCGCCTTACCGCATACACCACGCTGAAGCTCTTAAACAAGGTACTAAAATTATAGTATTTAAAAGATATTCACATATGTTTCCGCGTTAATTTCTCGATACTTAGGGCTCATTTTGAAGAAATAATTGTAATACAGACACATGGAATAAATACCCTTCAACATATACTCGGGGGATCGAAATCCGTTCTGAACAGGTCTGATGGTTCCCAAGTGAGGCAAAACAACAGTTTTGTTTTTTACAAAAAAAAAAAGAAAAAAAAAACTACATGAATAACCAGTCAGGTGTGAGCATAGCATTATCGTGATGAAATTTCCATGAATGGTTTTGCCTCAATTCTGGGAATTTTCAACAGATTGCTTCATACAAACGGCGCATAACTTCCAGGTAGTATTTCTTATTAACAGTACGACCATTTGGCAAAAACTCATAATGAAAAACATCATTGAAAACAGTGAGGAGAAACTTCACATTTCATTGAACTTGTCAAATTTTTTTCGGGCTTCGTACACCAGGCAGTTGGGACAGTTGGGCCTTGCTTTCGATGTCATATCCATACACCCATGTTTTGTCGCCTGTTATGACTGTTTTAAGAAGTTCTGGTCCGTAGTTGACTTCATTCAGCAGTTCCCGAGCGATGCCTACACGAGGTTGTTTTTGGTCGAAATTCAGCAATTTTGAAACAAACTTTGCTGACACATATTTCATATCCAAATCATCCAAAAAAATTGCTTGGCATGAGCCAAATGATATTCCAACATCATCAGCAACCTCTATAATAGTGATAAGGTGCTTTTCCTGGATTATTTTTCGACTTGTTGGTAGGGAATCCAGGCAGTCATCTTCAATGTCCTATGTGAATGTGGTGAGCTTCAGAACCCACATCATCTTCTGATATGCAGGAATCTCCCTGAAACCTGCACTATCGACAACCATTTTAGGGCAAACGAGAAGGCCATCAAGATTGCTGAATTTTGGTCACATTCCATTTAATTGTGTTCTATAGTTTGATATTCATTAATTAATGTTATTTGTTTTTTGTTTTGTTTTTTTCAACTTGTAATGTTATAGCCTGGACACGAGAAATAAAATAAATCTTCAATGCCTTCACGGCCTTCTTTGAAATATCTATACAACTCATAAACTCTTGTTTTACTCATAGTAGATTACCAAAAAGCTTCTAAACAGCATGTGGATATTTATTTCTGTCATTTACTTATCTCCGTATGTAATTTAGAAATCCTATATACTATCAGCTCTGTGCATGTGTGTGATGTAAGTTGCATGGGGCTTGTGCATTTTAATTAACCAACATACGACGTGGTATTATGATTCAAAAAACACTAGACTCAAATTTGCTTACAGATGTCACCTGGGAATTTGCAAAACAATGATAGTTCATATTGTTTTAATGGTTTGAATTAAAGCTGTTTCGATTAGGATTGCTCATGTGTGACCCCTCTGCTCATTGATAAAATAATTTTAATTTTGTTAAGTGAATTTCAGAGCAACTTTAAGTATAGTGCTTGCTGAAGTGTCATTTCTTGTTCAAAGTATGGTGTGAAGTGGCGCTGTACAATAATCTTTGCAAGGCTTATAAAAATGTTTTCTAACCCCGGGACCACACGCTTGGCACTTGCCACAAACTCCAAGCCTCTACAAACACTTGGTTAATCTTGGGGAGGTGAACATTGTCATCCATACGCTTGTTAATGCGCTTTTATGTTTGGAGAAGCAAGCATGAGGGACATCGAGGTTGTGTCGGCCGTAATTTTTGGCCTAACCTATTTTTATTTTTAAAAAAATTAAAAAATGAGAAAGACTACAAAGAAGATTGTGGATGTTAAAAATCCGTAGAAACCATACCAAGTAATTATTATAATTTCATTAATGTAACTATGATTACTATGTAGCTTCATGTATGTGTTTCATTTAGTATAAGATATTGTTTTATAATTAGAATTGTATAATAATAATAATTATTATTTTAACTACATTATAATGTCCATATCAATTATTTTTTGAGTGCAGAGAATTTACGGAAGAAACATTTAATGAGCTTCTTTTTGAGCCGTGTGGGCAGTTTGATAACTTTTGTAGGAAGAGCTATGCTGATTCTGGATATTCGCTGAATAAAATTTCACCTATGATTTCTAAAGAAAATGCAGACCTCATAGCAGCTATACTATACCAGCTAAATTAATATCTGACCCAGACCGAATAGAATCTTGTTTTTTCTTTAAATGATTACAAAATGTGACAGTACGATTTTTTAAAAAAAATCTACATGATAGGTTTATTTAAAATTTCGCTAAGATGGCTCCAAGCATCAGCTATTTTATTTTTACTTTATGGTCTTAATTCTTCTGGTTTCAAATGCAGGGTTCTACTGGGTAGAATCCAATTTTTTAAAAATATCCTTGTTGGGGCATTTATTCATTTTTCCTGCAGCTCTTCTATCACAACAAACAGGAACGCATGTCAGTATCAGTTATGCACTGACAGCGGACAAAGTCCGCACAAACGTGTAGACGCATCGCAAGCGCTTGCCGCAAACTTCCTTTGATTTGTGTCAAAAAACCGACACTCGATCGGATCAGCCACAAGTGCTAGCAATCCTACACAATCCAAGCCAAACGCCCTATCCACACGTTTCAATTTCAGACGACTTGTCGAGGTTTGGCAAGCGTGTGGACCCGCCGTAACATGTTTTCACTATCCAGTGTGATATAGAACATATCAAAGAATCATTTGCTGGTATTGTAGAAAGAAAGGTGACAGAACTGCAGTAAAATAAAACAAAAAATGCAGCTCCTCTTAGTTTCTATATGTGGCAGGTATAGTTTGTTCTGTATTATCAATTAATGAACAACAATGAATGAAAAAAAGAAACGGCTGAAGAATAAAAGGATTTCTGACTGTACCTAAGAAAGAGTTTTTTTCCCCAATAATTGATCATTGGCTTGTGTTAACATTTCATTCAGAATATTTATAATTATAGAAAAGTACATAACGCAAATGTCAGTTGTTGTGTTCATTATACACATTGGAAGAAATTTTTATATACTTGTTTTTGACAATAATTGTATGAGAAGTGTAAGATAAAAAAAAATTTGGCCCACTTCTCAGGCTTTAATTATTGTCATTACATTCAGGAGTAAGTGAAGTTTCTTTTTGCTTGTACATTTATTGAAAAAAAAATGAAAGTCTTGAATCATTTAAAAGATACATTTATGATTTTACTTCCAGCCTTAAAACTAATTATTGCATTTGCAGCCAATATTGTTAAATCTTTAGTTGTGTATGGTGATTTTATGGTTAAAATCAAGAAACTTTACTGAAATTAAGGGATTATTGCCAGTATAACACTTACAGATGTTATGACTGAATTGAGGAAATAAGTGAGTTTACAGTGTTTACTATGATTCTGAGATCTCTTGTTGGGACAGTTTCAGTATATATGTGAATGAAGAGATATCTTCTACATATTACATACAATGCAGAGCCATTACCTGTTGCACTAAATGATATTGGCAACAGTCTTGAATGTGAGATGATATCAGTAGGTTATTTCCAAAATCTTTCAGATGGCAAGTCCACTAAACATAATCAGTAGGTTCAATATGTCAGACCCATACTTATTAACAACAATAATTCTATTAAGAACTTTTAAATGATGATAGTTATTAATAAAGTAAATCTTCTGTTGTGTCATAACTGTGGGAATAGTTTGCAAAATTTGCCAATTGAGTTTATAATTAGTGAGAGATTAGTTGACTTCTGATATTAGTAATACTGCATAGCAGATAGGGACAAAAAAAGTGTGACTTTGCAGCTTAGGATTTAAGTAAGGATTGCAATCCTGCAGTGTTTTCAATCCCGCAGGATTTTTTCGGGATTGGTGCTAATAGTTATTCAACGCATATATTCAAACATAGTTAACAAATTAAATAATAAACATCTGTTAATTAAATTAATAAATCAATTTTAATGTTAAATGATAAAAATTAACAGTTAGCAGCATTTTAATTGCCAAAATGGCATTAAAATATTTTAGCGTGTCTTAAGAATATTTTGAACTTTACATTTTAAAAAATCTAAACCGTTTTTTTAAATAAATAGTAAAAAACTCAAAATATTCAGTCTTAGGTCATATTTGCATTAAATCACATCAGTTTAAAAACATGGTATGCATAATTCCCAAGTCACCAGAGTTTTTTTTTTTTTTTTTTTTTTTTTTTATTCTTAATAAACGATCTATAACACGGAGTGAAAGCATTATATTTCACGAAGTGAATATACTCTGTAAAGTGCAGACTTGGCTCAGAGCAAGATCTTGTAACTTTTCATCACCGCACAAGCACGAGATTTGGTCTATTATTACAAGAATTGTTTTTGTGGGATTCATTATTATGTCTCCTGATTTCTGGATTGATCTTATAATTAATTCATTTTTATGAAATGAAACTACTCAAGAGAACGTAAACTGTCAAGTATTTCAGTCTTACTTTAAGTGGCATTAGGACTTTTTTAAAGATTAGAAATGAGTTCTTTTATGTAATAAAGGAGATTTTCTCATCGTATAATTGCAATGAAGTCCTCACAGGTGTATTCACCGGATTGCGTTGTAAAAACAAGAAATTTCACATGTTAGAAAGACGGCTGAGGCAGCCGTCGAAGTATGGTGTTTTTACAACACAATTCAGCGATACTATAACTTTTTTGCCTTTAATGAAAATAATAACAAGGAGTTGAAAAAACACATGCTATTCACTCAAGAATAATGTATTGTGGCGATTGACCAAATCATTCCATGAGGGATTAATCAAAAGCCAGAATGGCACATGTAAGCAGGCGCCTTTCATAAAAGAACATGTGTATCAAATGCATTTTGGCGGCGGCCGAAACAACAGTAAGTAAAAGGATATACAACTTCCTTTATTAGCTGCTAAATAAATAGGTATGCAATCATTAAAATTACAATAACATTATTTCGTATCAACGAATAATCAAATTTGAAGCAGCAAATACGGCAATTTATCACATTTACTTTATCTACAAATACAGAAAATGAGAAGAATGAAACTGTGAATAAAAAGCTTTGTATAGTTCAGATGGCGTGTGCGACACACAAAAAAATACTCGGTATATAGTTAGTAATTTGTACTAAATACGCAACATAACTCAGATTATGTAAATGTGTACTCAAAGCAAACGTAACTTTTAAAAGTGGTTCTATTTACTTACGAATGATGAAGGTTGACAAAAACAAACGTTTGTACCCACGAGTCAAATGCCAACTGCAAGGGTACAGGCAAACATTGCAATATATCAAACCGATAGAGACCAGGTGAAGTAGGAAAACAACGATGGGGCAGCGAGTCACGCAGACTGGCACAGGTTTTCGCTGTATTTTGCAGATTGCGGATCTGCTTAATTTTGTGCGGGATCCGCCAGACTGTCTAATGATGTGAGATCCCGTGGGATTGCAGGATCCCGCTTTGCTGGATTGCAATCCCTAAATGTAAGGTTTTTTTAAAAATATTGTGTGTCAAGGATATTGTGAAGAGAATAGATGGCGAAAACTGCAGAGATATCATCATTTGTTGATAGCATCACTGAGATCATTAAATGATTATTCATAATAGAATCCCTTTATATGTGATTAGGTGCTACGCTAAAGACAGTAAATTAGTGTAGAAGGTACAAATAACTTTTTGCTTATGAGGGTGGTCTAAACAGTTCTCAGCCTTAACCATAGATAATGAAAATTCATGAAAAATTTGGAATACCTTCTGCCTACAAATTTAAGAGAGATTGTTTCTATTAAGATGCTATAAATTTAAGCTGGCATTGCATAGTTAACTAATATACAGAATTACCTATAGTCAATGCCAAGTATTTTCAGACTGCCTTTTAATGTATATTTGCTATGGGGGATGATATACACATATAAAAGTAGTTAATATTAGTTTACTTTTGTATTGCATCGTATTGGGTGCAAATGAGTAACCAGGAAATATGTTTGTTGATCATTTATATGAAATGTTTGCATGAATAATATTATGGAATAATGTTGAAGATACTTTTCATCTATTACTGAGTGACAAGGCATGTTGAGTTTTAAAATTGGCTCTACTTAATTATTTTTCTTTTATCCTAGCCAGTATTCATTGTTTTGTGCTTCTAGGTAAGATAAAAGATGGCAGCTTGGAAGATTTGTCATCTAGTGCAGAGGATCAACAGATACGGATTCATACTCGCTTAAAAAATTTCTTCCTGAGAAGGCCAATGAAGGAGGCTTTAGAGCAGAGAGGAATTTTAAAAAGTAAGATTTTTTTAGTTAAAACAGTCTGTATCTTTTGATAAAGCTATCTTGTGATATGTTGTTGTATCTTGAACTAAATGGTACTTTGCATGTTCATTGAATCATAAATTAGAACTGTTCTTGAGTTATTGAAATGTAAAGGAGAATTTGTTCTCCAAATAATTCAGTGCCACATATTTTGAGAGGTACATTTGTGATTTTGTTTCACATTTAAAAGAATTTACTATACTATAGTTATTTCATACCTTTCACTTTTACTGTTAGTGAACAGACCGGATCTTTCTCCTTCTTTTTTTGTCAAGTATAATTTATTGTCTGATAACTAGGTGGTAGCTCAACTGCTCTGGAAAACCAGGATGTTATGAGGATTTTTATTTCTTGCTATAGTCTTGATGTTGATGATAGCAGGAAGACTTTAACTATTAAGAAATGCAAAATTATAACAATGTGTACTGCATACGATAGAGGACCAGTTTGTAGACAATGGTTGTATCAGCATGAAAATGCACCACCATGTCTTAAAGCTGCATCTGTGAGGCATGGATAATAACATTCCTTAAATGGACTGGCCAGCTCAGAGTCCCGACCTGAAATCAATGCAACACCTTTGGAAGGAGTTAGAATGTCAACTTCACGCCAGACCCCAACATGTCGTATCACTTCTTTCCCTGGTTTCAGCTCTTGAGGAATAATGGGCTGTTATTCCTCCAGAAACATTCAGACACCTCATTGAAAGTCTCAAGAGCAGAGTAAAAGCCAACATAATGGCAAAGGGTGGATCCACCCCATGCTAATGTCCAATAATAGAGTATGTGACATGGTTAAAGTTTAAAGTAGATGTCCAGATACTTTTGATCAGATAGTGTATTTAAAAATGTGCAAAGAGTATTGTTTCAAGTTTGGAGCAACTGCGAATCTAAAAGTTCATGCAGTATTTACAGATCATATTCAAAGGATAACTTACATGAACCTAGTTATTAAAAATATATAGCTTTTTAAATTGATGTACATAATAATAAATTTAATAAAATTAATCTACAGCTGTAAGGATATAGTTTGAATTTGACCAAAGCAAAGGTAACTATATCCGTGTTCGTATCAAAACTTACCTCGTTCAACCAAAATTGAGTCGAAAACAATTCTATCAGTTTATTAATCTTTCCGTTGTGCAAATGAATGATGACTGCATTATGGCATTGTGCTAGCATTTAGCAGCACTTAAAAATGGTTTTAAAGATAGATTTCATGATTCTCCATGTGATCATTCCAGATTGTTTCCTAGAACATTTCTCAAATATAGTAACAACAGAATTACTATTGTAGGTGGAGTTAGTTAAAATGTCATCAAGTGAAGATTACATTGCGTCATTATGCCAGGAAACAGTCACACAATAAATGAAATGTTGAAATTGAAATTACAAAAAGGATATCACTAATTTTTGAAATGAATACTTCATAGGTTTTCTGCCGGATAATTTACTTATTAAACTCTTTATTTAACAACGTTTTGGCAACTACCTCCATTGCCTTCATCAGGTGAGCTGTCATATCAAGCTATAAGACTGCAATGCCTCGCAAGCGAGTCCTGGCTGCTATAACTAGCCTGCTGCAGGAGAGACTTTCCACTGCTCTCCCATTGGTTGGCGCTTGAATCGGGCTCAGACGGGGTCTGGATGGCGGCTGTGCGCCGGCTCTCTTCTGGATGGTTTACTATTAGCCAGGCCCGCAACAGTGACCCTGCTAGAACGGCTGCCACCAGAAAGGTTTTCTGCTGCTCTTCCATCGGGCGGCGCGCCGATCGGTCTCAGATGGGGTTCCCTCCGAACGCCTGTGTCTAACACGCTGCAATTTCAAATCTTGGACGATTGGCTCCTAAGCTTCGCACAAGAAGAGACCGCCTTCTCTGTTGATGGTGTTAGTACTTATTCGAATCTCCAGCACTTCTCTAATTACAGAGTCTCAGAAATACGATGTCTGAGCCAAAACTTCAGTATTGTCAAAGTTTATGTTGTGGAAATTTTCCATGGTATGCTCAGCTAATGCGGATTTGTCCAACTGCAGCAACCGCAGATATCATTAGTGCTCGGTGCATCGTTCCTCGATACTACTTATGGTTTGACAGATATTTGTTCTTCTGAATAACCATTTTGTCTGAAAACCTGACATAGGTGCCTCAGTTCTTCTTGCAGGCTATCACAGTCCAAGATGGCTCGTGCACGATGGACCAGCGTTGACAAAACAGTTTTCCGCTGAGCTGGGTGATGACATACAGGTCCGTGTGTGCACGATTGACGTGCCGACAAATGGGAGAGCAGGGGAAAGCCTTTACGGCAGCAGCCATTCTAGCGAGGTCGCCGTTGTGGGCCAGGCTAATAGTAAACCGTCCAGAAGAGAGCTGACACACAGCCGCTGGCCAGACCCCGTCTGAGCCCAATTCAAGCGCCGACCAATGGGAGAGCTGCGGAAAGTCTCTCCGGCAGCGGGGTACTTACAGGAGCCAGGACTCTCTCATGAGGAATTTCAGTCTTGTATCTTGATATGGCAGCTCACCTGATGAAGGCAACCGATGTAGTCACCAAAATGTTGTTAAAAAGAGAGTTTAATAAAGAAATTATTTTGCAGAAAACCCGTGAAGTATTCATTTCATACATACGGGAAAAACTTATTTCTCACATCACTAATTTTTGTTTCAAAGATTTTTTAACTGCATGAAAGAAATTTTTCATTGGTTTCTCACCACATTCAGCCAAAAGAGAATTTAACACGATCAGCAGTTTACTGACAAAGAAAAGAAACATATTGTTAATAGGTGAACACGGTGATTTAAGTTTGCTGATGATAAACACCGCACAAAATATTAAAAAATTATTGTTATTAAACCAATCTTGCCCTCTCACTGATATTATTGTATTAATTTGTTTAATAATATATATTTGTTCATAAAACTTAAACCAATATTGTTGATATCTTTTAATAAAATAATTTTGAAAATCTGTCCTTGTTTTTGAATATAAATATTCAATTAATGTTATTTGTTTTTTTTTTTTTTTTTTTTTTTCAACTTGTAATGTTATGTCCTGGACACGAGAAATAAATAAATGTCATTATTTCTAAATACATGTGAAAAGAATTAATGAACAAAAAAGGAAAGCGAAAAGTATCAACCGAAAAATTTAATCAGAAAGTCCTACAGTAATTTCTGATATAAAATCCTGATTGCAGATGAAGCAGTGTTTGGGTGCCATTTGACAGATCTATGTCACGATGCTCCCTACATTCCCCTATTTGTACGGAAATGTGTGGAAGCAATAGAATTGAAGGAAGAAAACATGAAAACAATTGGGCTTTACAGAGCATCAGGAAATCTTTCACAGGTCCAGAAGATAAGACTTCAGGTACTACATGTGATTGTCATTCATGAAAGTTACTTTAATATAATAATTATTATTGGCCTTCTCTCAAGTACCAACAGTAAATATTGAGGCATGTTGTTAAACTTAAAAACAATTTTCCTATTTATGTTTTAAAAAAATGCATTTGGAGGTGTTAGGCGTGGGAGAGATTTTACTGCTTGCTTCTTGGAGTGAGGTTTTTTTTTTTTTTTTTTTTTTTTTTTTTTTTAATGTAACTGCCTTGAAAAACCCTTAAAAAATGAGTATGCTAAAATAAGAAATTTGAATTTTATTATTGATAAAGTAATCTGTACATTCATCAGTTTGTAAAAATTATGCACTATAATATGGAAATACATGATCAGAAAATTCTTGGGAAAAGAATATTGTGTTCCATTAATACTGTTAGTGAATCATTCAATAAAAGCAGATGGCTGTTGGTACTATTTTAGAAAAATTTGCACCTATTTTAGGGAAGGTATCTCATTGGTTGAATGTTAAGCAGAAATACCATACACATTATCAGTAAAGCAAGCAAATGGTGATATAATGAAAACATCGTTGTGTAGTTTCAAATGACTACTGTAGATTGAAAAAATTCTAAGCAATACGCACATATGGCATAGTGATATATATTTACTGGAATGGTTCTTTATTTCTGAAATTTTAGTAGCTGTAGCTCTTAAAAGTCAAGTTAGTGGTTTATGGTAAACTACGCTACGTAAGTTGCGAAAATCAAAAATATGTGCAAAATAGTATTATATAATAACAGTGAGCAGGAAAATGCTTTAAGGCAATAAAACTAAGGAAGGATAGGGAAATATGACTTAACACTCACCACAGATGAAGGCAGAGCAACTAACACCAAAAAAAAACAAACACAAGAGAAGCGCAATATTTTGGCATACGGCCTTATTCGTGCAGAAGTGAGACACCAGCTGGAGTCAGACGTGTACATGGGGATGACTGTCTACACGTCTGACTCTGCCTGGTGTCTCACTTCTGCACAAATAAGGCTGTATGCCAAAATATTGCGCTTCTCTTGTGTGTGTTTTTGTTCCCAGCTGCCTTCATCTGTGGTAAATGTTGGGTCATATTTCCCTATCCTTCCTTAGTTTTATATATATAGTTGGCTATATAGTACATTTGGAAAAAAAATTACTGCACAATGACAATCCATTTCAATTTTTAATATTATGAAATCGCAGTAGAACAAAAGGACGGTCAGTATTACAGCTTCATCTCTTGGGAAGAGGCAAAAAATTATCAATAAAAATTAAAAATAATATAACAAACTAACTGTGATACCCATGATAAGATAGGAATGCATAAAAACCTCCATTATAAGATACCATTGACTTATGTTTTCAACAGATTAATTAAGTAAGCAGTAACAATAATGTAATTTATGGATTTTAGTAAAAAATGAAAATAATTTATTGAGACTACAGTAATTATTATTTCTACAGGTGAATCAAGACAATTACAAGGTTCTTGAAGAAGAGGAAGATGTGCATGTACTTACAGGTGCTTTAAAGTTATTCTTCAGAGAACTCAAGGAACCTGTCATTCCTTGCCATTTGTTTGGCAGAGCCCGTGATGCAAGCAGTAAGCACAACATTACTCATTATGTGTTGAAACTTTCTGATCCATTTTTCTAAATGTTCAGAATACTTATAGCATAGAACCTTCAGGAGTGTTTGTGTCATACCCCACGTTCCTACCCTTTTCCAACTATATTCTTCTGTTAGTGAAAGATTTACAGCATAAAATTGCATTGTGAGTGTGTGCTCTTTATCAGCTTTATGAATGTTGATAGGTATCTCGTTTAAATGAATTAATTAGTCCAAGAAGAATCACTGTCAAGTTTGTTTTTATTTTTTCAAAGACGTCAGACTTCATACAAAGATATCACGTACAAATGTAAACAAATGCTCCAGCAATTATAACTTGCAACTCCTTCAAAACTAATCTTTTCAAAACTAAAACTCTGCCGATCGCTTATAAAGGGATTACAAAAAACTCCAGAATAATTCAAAGATTTCCACCCGATGTTTCTCAAATCCTAACAATACTTAAACAATTAAAATCAAATTAAAACAATCAGAATTGATACAAAGTCATTCACAACCATTATCAAATGCACAGAAATGAAAATTAAAGATATTTACACACAAAATTATCCACATATATCAATCCAAACTGTCGGAAATTGTCCTCTAAACATCGTAACTTATATCAATACTTAGAATTAAAAACTTTTAATCAATGTTTCATGCGTAGTACTGTACTTTGATCATACTAAATAGTATTTTTCCATAAAACAATGTTCATTTACACAAAAGCACAGTTAATTACAAGAAAAATATACAAAACCATATTTAATCATCTCCCAGCTCTCTACACATAATTCTTAAAATAAAATTTCTTTCAAGGCGGGATCTGAGGGCCGTTTTCTTCTTCTGTAATTACTTTTATTCAAACATTAAATAAAACATTTTAGATATCACTGTGTATGGTATGGAAATGGAAAGAAAAGATTTTGTACAAAATTTGTCATTTTGAAAAGCTAACATCAGTTTACTGTGCATACAGATGACTTTGTTGCAAATTCATTTTCTCTGTTATATAGTATTCTGTACTTATTGTATGATAATGTAAGCAAGACTAAGGTAAAAATTTATACACTGCATTGTGAAATCGGCTACTGAGGAAATTATCGTTACATCCAGATTTTTAAGCCACAGGACATCATGCAGGTATTTGTTATATGTTTTGGGATTCATTCTGATGCCGGTACACTACTCTGAATTGTTAACTGATTAAATCAACATATGTTACGCAAAAATTTAATTAATATTATTTACTTACAATTTTGCACTGTATATGGCTACTAACAGGCAGTCCCATCTGTATAATTTCAGTGCATATATTAATATCCATAGCATTAGGGATATGTAATGCCCTAAGACCCGGTATAATATATCTATAAACTTGTTAAACCATTTAGGAATGGATTTAACCTGCAGAAGGAATACAGTAAAGCATTCCTGCCAATCATTTCTAGTAATAAAAACACTTCTGAGACGGATGTCAAGGCTGCCTGGTTCTTGTTGCATTCGTTTTCAGTGCTAAAACTCATTATTTAACCTGCAGAAGGAATACAGTAAAGCATTCCTGCCAATCATTTCTAGTAATAAAACACTTCCGAGACGGATGTCAAGGCTGCCTGGTTCTTGTTGCATTCGTTTTCAGTGCTAAAACTCATTATGGAGATCATTTTGAAGTGTATTTATTATACCGAGAAAAATTTAGTTTAGAAGATAATTTGATTTGTTGTTGTTAACCCACGAGGTCAGAGGGGGCTGAATCTAAAATTGGAAATAAATAGTAAATGTGAAAAGTCGTAGCAGAGCCAGGTGTAGCCAGCATCCTCTAGCATTTTTTAAACATAAAGTTAATTAATTAGGGATAGAATAAATAGGTTTTTAACCAAGAGAAATATCAAAATCTAAAATAAACTAGGTAGAAACAAGAAATTAATTTCAGAAGATAGACAAAATCAAGAGGGTTAAAATGATATATTGGTTTCATTAGAAAGTTCAAGGCATTTACAAGATAAAACAAGATCTTTGAAATGTATTTTCGTGATTATTGAAAAATGCACCAAGGGTAAGAGAATTTGTGATTAATTTAATAGAAGCTTCCTTGTGGAGTAAGATAGGTTAAGACAGGTAGAATATGCTATCAGGAAGCCCATGTGTTAATTACAGTTCAAGATAATAAGTACTTAGGGAGATATTCATTTCCAAAGTAAAAAGCTGACATCACAAAGACAACCAGTTTGATAAATAGAAGGCAGCCATCTTGGCGGACGAGCAATCTTCCGGCAGCTTTTTAAAATGTCGGCTCGTGTGGCACTGACGGAGCGGATGGCTCCCTGTGGTCGGTAGTTGAATTAAATCCTATTAACGCCGTAGTTACACTTTCATCTTGGTAAGGGGGCCGGATGAGAGTTTGTCGTAAGTGTGTTTTACCTGCAGTCATCTACGGAACTGTTTGTCTGATAGCCTTATCCAAAAATCTAGTACCTGATACCGAACTTTTTGTAGGAGAACTTTTTGGAAGATAACAATTTCTTATGGAACCATAAACATTGTGAAGTGTTTTCATTTGATTCAATCCCTTTGACCAGATCATTCAAATATTACATCTAACGGAGACCACCGTCATTCATTATTGTTAAAGTTAGACAGTGTTGTTAGCTAACCCCCAGCTAACGCATGAGTTCTATTTCAATTATTATTGGTTTCTATCCTAATTAACAAAGAGAGAGAGGAAGAGAGAGAGAGACTAAGCGGTTGATTGTAAATATGTACAATCATTTTATGAATGTATTTTGATACGTCAAAGGAACTGAATAACTGTTGTAAATGTAATAAAGGCATTGCAGTTCCTGACATATTAATTAAAAGATTGTAATTGGGAATTCTGCTTCACAAAATGTGTTTTAAGTGAGATTTGACTGTTTGATATTGTTTAATTTTGTCAGTTTGTTGTTTAAATGCTTGTAAATATTTTGCTACTTTCATTTAAAATTGTTTCCTTATGATTTGATCTAATTTTGCACAAGTTTTAGTTATTTTTGTACAATTTCTATTGTGTTAGTAACTAATTTGAGTAATTGTTAACACTCCAGAGAAGACAGTTGGCACTTTTATTGTTTTTTCAGAAATTTCTATGTTGACTGTAGAAACTCTCAATAATTGCGAGCAGATAGGTTGGCTTGGTATAGTGCTAACGCTATGCTACAGATTTTTTTTAATGTAATGTGCTTCTAAAATCTTTGGAATGAAGTGTGATGTGAAGTTTGGTGTGGTTGTTACAAAAAATGTCAGGTAAAAAGCTTTTTGACTGCATCGTTAAGTTATCTATCATCTTAAAGGTTGAAGAAGTAGAGGAACCTACCATTTGGCAACTGGACAGATCTCCAAATCTTGTATAATAAATAAGTCAATAAAGGCATAACTGTTCCAAATTATTTCACATGACCAGTTCCATGACAGAACTCAGTTAATTGCAGTAGATGAGGTGCTTAACAGATGATTATAATACCAGAAAAAAATTATCTCTATTTTAAAGAGAAGAATAATATTTTTCAGATTCATTCTTAAGAATAGATAAGGAAGACATGGTAATACATAATTCATTTGTTTAATTTATGGTAAAACAGTACTAGATAATACAAGCAATCTGCCATTCTAAAACATTCAACAAGGCACTTGAAATTTTCAGTCCAGATTTTCCAACCACTCTGTAGCAGCTCTAGATACTTCCAGGGACCCTGGGTACACCCTCTTGCTACACCGTGTGACACTGTGCCAGATTGTATGTCGTGGTGCACCACAGTCTCATTCACACCGTCTGTGGTTGGTTTGTATCCTGTTAATGGTACCCCATGTTTTATGTGGCAGATCAAATCCTGCTGGTAGATGCTGAGCACTAAATAGTGACTACCACTCCTTAGGAGCTACATTGTTCCATTTTTGTTGCCATTCTGCTGTAGTAATAAATCCCTTCAATCGGCTCTTTTGCCTAAAGGCAAGGTGCAGGTGGAGAATGTGATTTCACTTGCCAAAATCTATGAAGCATGTCTTAATGGAAAGGAAGATCAATGTTCACTGATAATTTGTGAACTCTCAGATTAGATTATTAAATCTTCTTACTGTCAGAGGTTAGATATGGCTTAACAAGAGCAATTACAAAAGAGGACGGGTGTGTCCAGGGTGCGGCACTTGCCCTGCCTCAAGGAGTCGAGCAAAAAATATATAAAAATAGAAATTCCTACTTCTAATACTTAATTCACTTTTTGAAATTGACGCACAGTGCATTAGGTCATGGCCAGAATGGATGAGTACTCCGACGAGTTGGTGGTCGTAAAGTCTTGCATTTTCATCAGAGTTAACAAACGCGGTAAAATAAATATGAAAAAGAAATTTTGCCAAAATTTAGCCAGAACCCTCACTGATTAGTGCATAAATAAGTTAATTGAGTGTTTAATTTTTTTCAAGTAAAACCATTTACAACAAACATTTTTAATAAATTTCCTTGTTTATGCCCCATTCTAAAGTTCATCCTGACTACGCCCTTGAAAGAGGAGTAGATTTTACTGTGCCATTGATGATGGTCTCGGTCAGGATGGTGTCCATCTTCATAATATGTTGACTATTCAGCCACACATAGAACAGTACTCTTGAGAAGACCAGACTCATTGCTGATGTTCAAAGAGTGGATGCATTAGATCCCCGTGTTGATCCAGCATATTTCTGGATGACATTATTCTTTTTAGTTTTTTTATTTATCTATCTTGTTTCATGGATCCCTTCTGAGGAAAGACCTCTGGGATGTGAAACATGTCATAGTCAATACACATACATACAATATGAGTCATAGTCATAGTCATAGTAAAAACAAGTATATGTTCCAAAGACAATTAAAGAGAATAACAATAAACATTAATTTTTACAACTGAATTTTGCAAAAGTCATATTGAATACAATTAATTAATTTGTTCGAATTTTTGAATGTTGTAGAAGGAGTTGCCAATAAGATAATCTCTCAGTTTTTCTTTAAATATATCTTTATTATCTGCAGACTGTTTTATACTCTTGGGAAGTTTATTAAAAAGATGTATACCAGAATAATTAACTCCTCTTGGTACTAATGACAGAGATGTTTGTGTTTTGTGCAAGTTATTTCTGTTTCTTGTATTGAAATTGTGTACCTGTGAATTAGAAGTAAACAGGTTAAAATGATCTATGACAAAGCACATGAGAGAATATATATACTGAGAAGTCATTGTAAGAATATTGAGTTTTTTAAAAAGTTGTCTGCAAGAAGTTCTTGGTTGTACCCTACACAACATCCTAATAGCTCTTTTCTGTGCTATGAAAACTTTTTTACTTTGTGAAGAGTTTCCCCAAAAGATTATGCCATATGACATCACTGAATGAAAATATGAGGAGTACACCTGTTTCGTTAATTCTAGATCTGCTGTTAGAGAAAGTGTTCGTATTGCAAAGGTAGCACTACTTAACTTCTTCAGTAGTGAAGTGATATGTTCTTGCCAACAGAGTTTCTCATTTATTTTAATACCAAGGAATTTTATACTCTTTGTTTCTAATATTGTGTTACTTTTATAGCTTTCTTGTAAATCTGGCTGTGCATAATTTTTTGTTTTAAAACTAATATAATGTGTTTTTTCAAAAATTAATTTTAATGAATTTGCCTTAACCCTTTGACTGCTGTTGACGTGTATACACGTCATGCTGCCTGCTGGCCCCGAGTGCTAATGACGAGTTTAGACACAGCCGCCGGTTTTCCCCTGAGTGCTGTTGACGAGTTAAGCCGCACCCGCCTGCCGCTACCTGTGTGCTGATGACGAATATAGACGCGCCGCTACCTGAGTCGTACAGTGGACTTCACGACCCATTTCTCAATAGCCTTTTGCAGTTCTGGTCGCTAGCTTATCGTCCGAATGTTTGCCTGTAGGGAGCCTAGGCGTTGCTCTACAGTTCACTATTTAACAGAAATTACATCAGTCTTCTTTGTGTCCTGTATTTTATGAAGAAAATAGCAAGACATCATGGGTGCATTGAGGAAGAAATCATGGAGATTCCACAGACTCGGAAGGCTGTAGTCATAAACCATACTCGTCAGCAGGGGTGACAATGCTGTCTCATGTTTCAACAAGAGATGTTAGTTGTTCTGAATCTGAAGAATCAGAAAGTGATAGTGAAACGCTTACGAAGAAATTACGTCTTAGTGATAAATCTGACTGGAAAAAAAAAAAAAGATTTTCGTCCAGTTAGACAGGCATTTGATGGTATGCTGTCGGGACATGTGTGTCAAATAGGGAATGTGCCAAATATTATGTCAGTTTTCATGTTATTTTTTTACAGAAGAACTGATGAAATATATAGCTGATGAAAAGAATCGGTTTTATATTACCACTATGGAGAATATTCCAGAATCAGTGCATTCTTGAATATCAAAGTGGAAAGATACTGAATATGATGAAATTTTTGTTTCATAGCTATTTGTCTTCTGATGCATCGCGTTAAAAAAATTGAAAATTAGCTAATATTGGACCAGAGATGTTTCTTGGTGAACTTATGTCCAGATACCGCTTTTTGTTACTTTGGTGAGGTTTCGTGAGATTTCTCCGAACCCCCCCCCCCCCCCCCCCCTCCCGCCCTATTTCAACTCGCGTAATAATGGACAGACACTTCATAGCTTTGAAATGTTGAAAAATCGGTTGAGTACTTATGTGGAACAAATTTCATCAAAGAAACAAAATTATGTATAATCGGGTAATTACAAAGCGCAGCAAAAATTCAGTCAACATCGAGATATTTTGGGAATCTACATCTACAAAGATATTCCGCAAGCCAAATTTCCGTGTGTGTGGGAGGATGCTTGTGCAATTATCATTTTCAGGTGTCTTTTTATATTCGTGAATAGCACGAGGAAAAATCGGATGCCTTTAACTCTCTGTAGAAGTTCGAATATCTCTAATTTAACAGTCGTGGTCTGAACGCGGTATGTAAGTGTGGAAGTAAAATATTTCTAGCATCTTCTTCGAATCTACGCTCTTTAAAATTCAACAAAAACACTCTGATACAGTAAGGAACATACAGAAAATTGCAGTTGTTATAAACGGGTATGCAGGAAAGAACAGTAAACTATTAAGGTAAATTTAAGAATCATGATGCTTTCGACATAAGCTGCGAAAATCTAGTAAAAACTAAAAGCAAGATGTAATTATTAGTGACGAAAAATAGGGTTAATGATTGTTTGATTCTGCAGTAATTTATTTGCAGAGAAACTATGTAGTGAGAGTATTTATTGTGTATCAGCCGTGAGAGGTAACACCAGGAACATCCAGCACTGGGCGGGTGAGAAAGCGCAGGCCACTCCGTCCCCAGGAATAATCACTTAGCACAGGTAGCCGGCCTCAGCGCGGCAGGTAGACGATCCGCTGTCAGCAGTCAAAGGGTTAAACCAATTTACTACTTCACTAAGTACTTCACTTACATTAAATTCTAGATTGCTGTTTGGTGTTTTCTCACTGTTAGGTTAGTGTTATCTGCAAATAAAACACTCTGAACTTTGTCAGATAAGTTTCCAGGAAGGTCATTGATGTACAAGAAGAAGAGAAGGGGTCCTAGGACAGAACCTTGTGGAATTCCATGTTTTATTTTCTCCCCGTCCGATGAAGCATCTTTATTTATTTCAGGATCAAAAATGGAAACTTTTTGCATTCGACTTTCCATGTATGATTTAAACCATTTACCTGCGGTTCCATAAATACCATAGTATTCCATTTTCTTCAAAAGTAATTCATGATTTACACAGTCAAATGCTTTTGCAAGATCACAAAATATTCCTACAGGGCTCATTTTATTATTCAGTTCCTCAAATGTGTTATTTAAAAATGAATATATAGCCATTTCTACAGATGATCCTTTTTGGAAACCAAATTGTTTTTTACTGAGGATATTATTTTGTTTAACATGTTTTATTACTCTACAGTACATGACTTTTTCAAAAATCTTTGAGAATCCTGAAAGTAACGAAATGGGACGATAGTTATCTACACATGTTGCTTCTCCTTTTTTAAACAACGGTTTTACAACTGCATATTTTAGTCTATTTGGAAACACGCCTTGCATTAATGATTCATTACAAATGTGGGCAAGTACACTACTGATACAATCTGAACATCTTTTCAGTAATTTGTTTGAAATATTGTCATAGCTGGAAGAATTTTTAGGTTTTAATTGTTTCATGTGTTTATTTATTTCTGAGTCTGTTACTGGTGGCAATGGCATTTCCACAAATTTATTTGGGAAAGTAGTCTGAAGAAGCCTTAGGGCACTATGTGGGGATTGCTTTTCTATGCCTAATTTCTCTACAACTGAAGTAAAATGTTTGTTAAATATTTTACAAACTTCCCCTACTTCACTATGAACAGGTCCATTTTGTTCTATTTCTATATCTTTAGAGTGATTTACAGATTTTCCTGTTTCACTTTTTATTATATTCCATATAGTTTTCATCTTATTACCTGAATTCTCTATTCTAATATACACCTGTTCTTGGCCTTTCTTATTGTACAATACCCTTCTTTCAAGTTATTACTTTTATTATTACTTATTTTGTTTGCCTCGTCATATGATTGCCAAGCTGATGTAAGTTGATATAGGTCATACTTTGGGCGCCAGTGAGTTCAATCAACTACCTTGATTTGACAAAATAATGGATCATAAGGAAAGGTGATAAATGAACCGTATTATTAATTGAAAAACTCACAAATTACGAAATAAAATTCGCTATCTTTATTTTAAAGTAAATCACCTACACTCCTAGCAATTCATAAATTGCTGCTCAGTGGATTGCATGAATTATCCTATAAGCGTTACTGGGTTTTGCTAAACTGAATTCCGGTGACAACTGAGGCGTGAACTGCGCTCCTTTACTGTGTGTTGGACGTTGTTGTTGGAAGAGGCGACACGCAAAAGTTGTTGACCATTGTGGAGAGATGCCGACGTGGACTGCAACAGCTGTCGAGTCGAGCGCCCACTGCTCTGTGTGGCGTCGTGTAGGGAAGGCGTCTGCAGGTAGTCAGCACCGGCGAGACTCGATCGCCGAACAGCCTGCAGCCGTGGACATCGTTCTGACTCCCAAACAACCTGACTCGTCGAACCCTCAGCCACGAATGCCTCTCTTCAGTCGTCCGTCGCTTCAGATCTCCCTGAAAAACATTCTCCCCAGTACCGCAGTCCTCCATCAGACGACCAGCAATAAATTTCAACATACCACTCACAACACGTCTGAACCACTCGTATCTTCCGAGCGCTAAACAAACATTCCCTTCTCTCTTGGGACAACAACATTTATCCGCCCGGCCAGCGAAGGTCTCTGCTCCCCCCGGGTTCTAGTTTTTTTGTGTGTATGGCGAGCGTCTCGTGAACTCGCCCCCTCCTGTCTGTGACTGCTCAGGTCTATAACACATACAGTTTCGTTTAACGTTGACAAACATCAGCTGTTATTTATTCTCAAACCTGATGTAACATTACATTTCGCCCCACTGTTCTCAATTAAAAAGACCTGGGACTGTCTTTTCAATTCACCCACTAACACTTTCACTGATTCACTGCACTTTGTTGTCAGTCATTGGTCAGTTGTTCCATGACTTTTTGTTTCAATTACGTATCCACCTCCCCATTTATGAATTGCTAAGTGCTCTCTTTTTCATCATATTAGAATTTCCTGATAATCATTTTATGGATCCCAATATGATTACATTAATATTCCCTTTCCTTATATTGGATTTAAATAAGATTTAGAACAATACAAAAATCCCTTAACTAATAGCAAGTTAGTAGTTTATGGCTGCAATCCATCCTTTGATGTTACCCAGTGCATTGCTCGGCATTTCCGATGACTTGTACCAACAGTCACATACTCATGCACACCAAACTCACACACATACATATAATTTATCAACAAAACTCTACTAATCAACTTACCATCTAATCAAAAAAACTCTACTAACTTGCTCGTGATTATTCACAATTTTATCAAACTACTAAAGTACCATCTTATGCCATTCCCTAATGTTATTTCTAAATCCAAAGATTAGTTTATATCTACGAGGAATTGCATACAAAATTGTTTCTGACCTCACACAATACTGGATTCGAACTCTATCGATATTATCCAATCCTTACTCCCTTTGATCATTTATCCAGCCAGCCTATATTCTCCCGTGCTTAATGCTTTAGACTTGACCCAAACTTGCACCACCTATGGATTCCCATATTTTCTTGTTGCGAAACTGTTGCTTGTGATGTGAATTACACCCATATGTCAAATGTTTTATGCCACTACGTGTTGTCGCGCTTTCCGTTTCTAATTTTAACTGAAGGTTCCTATCGTTGCAAAGCCAACGTATCATCATATCGTCTAGTCTCGACTTCCTCTGCACAAGTTATGTACAAGGGTTTTCAACGTAGTTACGTTCATATCACACGGAGTGAATTTTACTTCCCTAATGAACTTCTTTTGTTCCTCAGGTGGAAATAATAGACATACGCTAAATTCGGGTAAAGTCAACTCGGTCAATAACGAGCAAACCAATTGCTTATATGCAATACAACTTGAATCTCGTGTCCTCGGGACTTAACATTGACTTGCCAGAGATGACACCCGATTCACTCTTCCCATTTCTGTGAACGTATTTGCCTTACATCAATCAATTATTTCGCGCTCCCTTAACAATAAACGTGCGACTTGACACTTGAAATTCCTACTATTGAGGGTTCTCCTTCAGACATTGAATTCTTTTAATGGTGGAAGCCACATCTCGTTTGTAATGATGGGTTGTTTCTTGTTCATAATTTTTTATCATTAATAATATAATATTCGTCAACGCATGGGTCATATCCGTACATCAGGCTCGTTTGTACGCTCGTCCCTGGTGTAAATAGCGGTGGCTTAAACAACTCTCTCTCATAACCAAATCAGTTTTGGTTTATACCTTATGATTAATTAATATCCTACATTTTGACTATTAATTATTATGATACACTATGACTTATTTCCCACTTATCTTTCTCTCCGTCCTGATTTCCCCCCCTAAACTTCATTGTGATGAATTTACTTGAATCTTACCATCGTCTTTCAGAACATCACTTCATCATTGTGTACTTGTCTAATTGCGTTCATGTTCTGTGCCCGCTCCTGCGAACTCTGACCCTCTTGAAAATTTCTGTTCTGGCCCGCTCCTTGTCCACCGTGGAATTGCTGATTATGATGCGAATACTGATTCTGATTTCGCTTCCATCTTCTTTTGTTATTCCCTCCGTTTCCTTGTTTG
This sequence comes from Vandiemenella viatica, assembly GCA_031002005.1. NCBI lineage: Eukaryota > Metazoa > Arthropoda > Insecta > Orthoptera > Morabidae > Vandiemenella > Vandiemenella viatica. The sequence goes on from CM061921.1 coordinate 114,262,084, forward strand.
TGGTATTGACCATTCTATTCCTCTCTTGATCTTTGTTCCTGTTCGTGGTACATGCCGATTTGATCCAAATTTCCTAGTGTTTCTAAGAACTGTTGCATTGTTGTTATCATTGTTGGGTTGATGTGGAAACGAGTTTCTGGTTTGAAATGGGTGCTTATGGCTGCAATCAACTCTCTGCTCCCCATAGGATATTCCAAATGCTCTGCCAACATGTCCAGCTTGGAAGCGTAGGATCGCATTGACTCCCCGTCCCGCGGTTCATATCTCCCTCGATAAATTTCCACTCGATGCTGTGTCTGTGTCACTTCTGACCAGTACATTTTCAATAATAGGTTCTTAAATTCGTCATATGTCATTTTTGATCCATTCGAAATACTGAACAAAACTCTCTCCTCAGAATCTAGGCATTGTTGTAACACCAGTAATTTCAAATTATTCGGTATGTTTTTTATGTGAAATATTCTTCCAGTTGTTGGAGGAATACCTTCTGATTGCTCCCTCTCTTCACACCAAAACGTGGTAGCTGCAACTCTACTTGTCCCCGAATTACAATTTCTTGTCCGGTTACATATAACCCCTGATTATTTTCACCATTTTTCACAGCAGCAATCTTTTCTTCCAGCTCTTTCCGTGCTTCGGCAACGTTTTCTTGCAATTTGCGTTGCATTTGTTGTATTGTCACATTCTCGGCCTGGACTTGCGCAACAGATGAATCGACAGTATCCATTCTTGCCCTTACTTTCGCAACTTCACGTTCAGTATTCTTTTCCAATTCATTGACTCGTTTTGTCAATTTTTGATGGTGTTCATTCGTCTCTACCCGTATCCCACAAATCTCCTGCTCTATCTTTGTGATTCGCCCATCACATTTCACCTTGCCTTCTTCAAGAGTGATAGTTTTGTTAACCAGTTGGTTATTTGTATCCTGGATAACCAGTATTTCTTCGGTGACCTTCTTTTTAAATTTTTCAAGTTTGTTGTCGGTGTCCGAACAAAATTTGGCAATCCTGTCCTCGATCCGTTGAATGAAACTGTCTTGCTTCACTTCAAGCAAATCAATTTTTTCGTTCATATTTTTGAACTGAGAATTTACATCACTTTGCACAGATTTCATCTGTTCATTCATTTCTCGTAACAAAGCAAACACCGCAGCTTGAGAAAATGCTTCGCACTCGGTATCTGGTGGGTTATGCAAATTGTCATTATCTATAATAGCAGCTACACAATTCCTTGTGACAGTTTCATTCATATTCGTTACTTCAAGACAGACCGCCTCACGTACAGAATCAGTTGCTAGCAATGGATTTTCAACGAAGCTGTTTTGTAATTCCGCGTCATTTGCCATGTTCTCAAAATTATTACTCTTATCCATTGTTGTGTTCATATTTATTACCCCCACTTGCTTACCACAGCGCAGTTTCATGTACTTGTATTTTAAAATTAGAAACCCACATAAAATGTTACAGATCCTTTGTTTTTTTAAAAAAAAAAAACTATCAACAAACAAACTGTAAACAAAAAATCCCAGTGAATGTTTAAATTTCAATATCAATGGAATATTGCAACGCCGCACAGACACAAACAACGCCGGATGCAAGAAATCTTTTTTTCAACCATGAACAACATCAAAAATCACTGGCAAATAAAGTAATGGAAAATGTCAGCTTCACTTGGAATAACTGCATCTGAAATTACATTCATTTAATGATATTACTCTATATTTCAGCCATTCTCCATCCACCGTACAGCATCTGAAATACAGGCATACACAAAAGTACATCAAAGAATAAAGTCAACAGTTTTCACCATGAATCCAGTTGTAAGCTAAATTATTCACGCTAAACACGGCCCCACGTTCTGGTCGCCATTTTGTATAATACCCTTCGTTTTAAGTTATTACTTTTATTATTACTTATTTTGTTTGCCTCGTCATATGATTGCCAAGCTGATGTAAGTTGATATACACAGACGGAAAAAAAAATCCCAACACCAAGAAAAAATTATTGTAGAGTAATGAAATTTGGACAATGCATTTGTCAAGTTAACATGTTTAATTGATTAAATTTTCAAGATCACAGGTTAATTTAAGCTCAAGAAAATGCATTTCAAATGTGAAATACTGTTAAATTAATAGCCGGTGTAACCTCCAGAATTTTGAATGCAAGCCTGCAAACGTGAATGCATTGTGTCATACAGGTTTCGAATGTCACTTTGTGGTATGGAGTTCCATGCTTGTTGTACTTGTGCTGTCAATACTGGGACGGTCAGTGCTGGCTGTGGATGATGCTGGAGTTGTCGTCCAATGATATCCCATACGTGTTCAATTGGAGACAGATCTGGTGATCTCGCAGGCCAAGGTAACATGTCGACACTCTGTAGAGCACGTTGCGAGACAACAGCGGTATGAGGGCGAGCGTTATCCTGTTGAAAAACTCCCCCTTGAATGCTGTTCATGAATGGCAGCACTACAGGTTGAATTACCAGACTGACGTACAAATTTGCAGTCAGTGTGTTTGGTATAACCACAAGAGTGCTCCTGCTGTCATAGGAAATTGCTCCCCAGACCATGACTCCAGGTGTAGGTCCAGTGTGTCTAGGCCGCAGACAGTTTGGTTGCAGGCGTTCCCCTGGCCTCCTTCTGACCAACACTCGGCCATCACTGGCACCAAGGCAGAACCTGCTTTCATCAGAAAACACAACAGATCTCCAGTGTTGGTCAGAAGGAGGCCAGGGGAACGCCTGCAACCAAACTTTCTGCGGCCTAGACACACTGGACCTACACCTGGAGTCATGGTCTGGGGAGCAATTTCCTATGACAGCAGGAGCACTCTTGTGGTTATACCAAACACACTGACTGCAAATTTGTACGTCAGTCTGGTAATTCAACCTGTAGTGCTGCCATTCATGAACAGCATTCAAGGGGGAGTTTTTCAACAGGATAACGCTCGCCCTCATACCGCTGTTGTCTCGCAACGTGCTCTACAGAGTGTCGACATGTTACCTTGGCCTGCGAGATCACCAGATCTGTCTCCAATTGAACACGTATGGGATATCATTGGACGACAACTCCAGCATCATCCACAGCCAGCACTGACCGTCCCAGTATTGACAGCACAAGTACAACAAGCATGGAACTCCATACCACAAAGTGACATTCGAAACCTGTATGACACAATGCATTCACGTTTGCAGGCTTGCATTCAAAATTCTGGAGGTTACACCGGCTATTAATTTAACAGTATTTCACATTTGAAATGCATTTTCTTGAGCTTAAATTAACCTGTGATCTTGAAAATTTAATCAATTAAACATGTTAACTTGACAAATGCATTGTCCAAATTTCATTACTCTACAATAATTTTTTCTTGGTGTTGGGATTTTTTTTTCCGTCTGTGTAGGTCATACTTTGGGCGCCAGTGAGTTCAATCAACTACCTTGATTTGACAAAATAATGGATCATAAGGAAAGGTGATAAATGAACCGTATTATTAATTGAAAAACTCACAAATTACGAAATAAAATTCGTTATCTTTATTTTAAAGTAAATCACCTACACTCTTAGCAATTCATAAATTACTGCTCAGTGGATTGCATGAATTATCCCATAAACGTTACTGGGTTTTGCTAAACTGAATTCTGGTGACAACTGAGGCGTGAACTGCGCTCCTTTACCGTGCGTTGGACGTTGTTGTTGGAAGAGGCGAGACGCAAAAGTTATTGACCATTGTGGAGAGATGCCGACGTGGACTGCAACAGCTGTCGAGTCGAGCGCCCACTGCTCTGTGTGGTGTCGTGTAGGGAAGGCGTCTGCAGTGGCAGCCCGGCTCCGTCGACGTCAGGTAGTCAGCACCGGCGAGACTCGATCGCCGAACAGCCTGCAGCCGTGGACCACGTTCCGACTCCCAAACAACCTGACTCGTCGAACCCTCAGCCACGAGTGCCTCTCTTCAGTCGTCCATCGCTTCAGATCACCCTAAAAAACATTCTCCCCAGTACCGCAGTCTTCCATCAGACGACCAGCAATAAATTTCAACATACCACTCACAGCACGTCTGAACCACTCGTATCTTCCGAGCGCTAAACAAACATTCCCTTCTCTCTTGGGACAACAACATTTATCCGCCCGGCCAGCGAAGGTCTCTGCTCCCCCCCGGGTCCTAGTTTTTGTGTGTGTGTGGCGAGCGTCTGGTGAACTCGCCCCCTCCTGTCTGTGACTGCTCAGGTCTATAACACATACAGTTTCGTTTAACGTTGACAAACATCAGCTGTTATTTATTCTCAAACCTGATGTAACATTACATTATTACATTTCTTAGTATTTTAGAATAAAGTTTGTAATGAGCTTTCAGTGAATAGTTATCTGATTCTCTTACTTTTAAGTACAGGTCACTTTTTGTTTTACAAGATAATCTAATACCCTTTGTTATCCATCCCTTACTCAGTTCATTGTTTGCAGTATTGACAACTTTCCTTTTTTTGAAACTTCCTTCGAAAAGTGTTAGAAATATATTGAGAAAGGAATCAAATTTTTCATTAACACCCTGTGCATGGTACACTTCTGACCATTGTTCATTATTTAAGGAATCTATGAAATGTTTTGTATTGTTTTCATTAATATTTCTTCTATATACCCATCTTTTCTTTATCTGTTTAATAATGTTTCTGGACTTGATACATAACAGCTGGACATCATGATCTAAGATACCATTTATTACTGGAAGTATGTTGTAATTACTGTACTGAGAAATATCCATAAAAAAATTATCAATTGCAGTCCTGCTATTATTTTGTATTCTAGTAGGGAAATTTACAAGTGCTTCCATATCTAGCCTCTCATTACTGTGATTGAGAAAGTTAACATTAAAATATCCACATAAAACTATTTGTTTGTTTTTTTGAAACGTAGTAGCAAGGACTCTAACTGAGATAAAAACAGTATAAAATTTCCTGAGGGGGCCCTATAAATTGCTATTACTATGAGCTCTTCCTTACCATATTCTAGTTTAGTAACACAGCATTCAAAGTGTTGTTCTATACAATACTTTTTTACATCTACACTGTTGCACTGAATATTATTTTTAACAAAAATGGCAACTCCCCCTTTCTCCATTTTACATCTACAGAAATGAGAACTTAGTTTATAATTTGGGATGGACAGCTGAGATATTCCTGTGACAGACAAATGATGCTCAGATATTCACAAAACATTGCAATTTCTGGAATTTTTAATCTCTTCTAGGCATAAGGTAATGTCATCAGTTTTACTAAATATTCCCCTTATATTTTGATGGAGAATAGTGGTCTGAACACTTTGATTAAATGAATTTAAATTGTTTAAATTATTAGTACATACTGGTATGTCAGATGGAATGTCTAATTTCAATAAGTTTTGATCAGGAGAAATGTTAATTTCTTTTAGACATCTTAATACATTTATTTTATTTACCCTAAAAAGGGCTGCGACTTAACACCACTTATAACAGGAATACCTCTTTCACTCACCTGGTATCCCCTGATCTCATCAGCAATAAGAAGCGAAAGGTTCCTTTTACCTCTGAAATTCAGATGGAGTCCATGGTGAGTATCACTGTCCCTACCAATGCAGGCCACATCTATCAAACCAATGTGTGAATTTGCTGGCTGCCAGAGAACCCTTTCCAATTATGCATTTGTATGCCTAATGCATTTGTTCTTAGTTTAGCAGCGCTCTTAATCAAGTGTATCCTGAAGGACAATGTGCGGTCTATAATGACTCCAAGATAGTTGAGGTTAGGTTTGTGTGGTAGTGGCATGCCATTGAGTGATACGTCCAAGGTGACATTGGCCTGTCTGCTGTGGAAGAAGCAAGTTTCTGTTTTGAAGATGCTTGTTACTAAACACCAGGTTTGGAAGTATCTGCACAAAACATTAAGATCAGCATTTAGGATTTCTTCTGCTTCATTCACAGTGGACAGTTCAGTAATAATTTCCAGGTCGTCAGCATGTGTAAATTGACAGGAGATAGTCAAAGAGAGATCTGCTATGTAAAGATTGAACAATAAAGGGGAGATCACAAATCCTTGATGCAACACATTGTTGGGCACTTTTAATTTACTATGGTTATTACCCATGATAACCTGACCACCCTGTTTGATAGCTTGTTGTTTATGAGCTCTGCTATTACTTCACAGCTTATAAGTTTGATGAATTTGCAGATTATAGCAAACACTCATCAAAGCAATTGAGCGATAGTTTTCAGGACACCCTGCTGGTTTCCTTGGTTTCAAGATCTTAGCCCATTTGATCTCTGAAGGAAGCTTTCTGGTGTTTAAAATATCTGTAAAAAAAAACTGTGATAGCCATTTTCTTACATTCTTTCCTTTGAAAAAATCCTGTGTAAAAAGTGTATGCAAATTTTTTCAAACAGCTGACTTTGACAGCCTGTGGTGTAAAAATAATGTACTAAGCAGATCGTGCAAATTACATTAAGAAAACCCTTTGTTAATGCCAATTTTAAAATGGTATAATTGTTTAACATTCCTTTTAAAATTGCATTTTTATGGTTGTTCTAAAGTATGAAAGTTGGTATTTTGGACTTTATTAAGATAAAAGTCTATCTAATTGAAGTTACCATGCCATGTTTTTTTTCATTGTGTGGGTCATTTGGACAGTGAATTCGTAGAAATCTATATTGTTGTTGAAATGGCTACCTGGGTGCCAGCACATTATTTTTAAAAAAGGGGGGAGGATTTAACTACCATAAAACAATTATTTTAAAAGAAGTATAAAATAATTATACCATTTCAGAATTTTTATAAAGTTTTAAGAAAAAAAACATTGTTTTAGATTACTCAAATATCTTTTACTAAATTTAAAAAAAGCAGGGTACAAAAAGTGTTAATTTGTAGAAATGGCATGGAATAAACTGAAGAAAGTCACATGTTTCAAAAAAATATTTAAAAAAATCAATATCTCGAAAATGGTGAGACTTTTACTAAAATAAAATTTTGTCATATAGTAGAATATGATGTGACCTATCTGCAGTTGCAGGATTATCTTTTCATTCCTGTACACCCTGATACACACACACACACACATACACACACACACACACACACAATATACTGCAACACAATATATAAGTTTTCCAGTTTATCAGTAAGGTAGGTGTTAACATAGCTGTGGCACCATATGTAATGAGCATATAAAGGTAGTGAGGGCGTTGGGTGCTTAAAGGTGTAGCTGGAAAAATTCAGTGCAAAAGAAATAGAGATACTTTTCATTTGACTCCCACCTTGTGCATTCCATGTTCTCCTGCTGAAAAAGTGTTTACACCCAAAAATTACATTATTGCTGCGCATTTGTTTTATTTACTGTATTTGCACTGTCCTAACACCACCTGTGCTGTTAATCAGCACCTTTTTCTGTTGAATATACATGATGTGAAGGAAAATGCTTTTATTTAATGAAAATAAAGATTGTGAAGAGAAGTAAACTTATAACTTGCTATATGCGAGGGCAAAAGGGCACTATCAAACACTTAAAATACAAACATATTTTACAATATTATCTTGGTTCTCCAGCCAGAGAACCAAGTAAATACAGACAACCAAGGAAGTCTACATAATCAAATTTTATCGTATTTTTGTATGGGCCATGTTCATGTAGAGAGGAGAGACATGGGGATGGGACACTGAGGCATCATGTGATGAGACTTGGTGTGTGTGCACCCGACCTCCTTGCTATTTATCTCTTCCCTATCAACAAATAAGGTTCAGACCAAAATATAGTAAAATATATTCATCTTTTTATTTTAATAATAATACCTCAATTTTCAGGGTAATGCCACATTGATCTTTCTTGCACTGAGCTTTTAGCTGTTATGCTGCAGTCTGCTGCAGATTTATTGTGTTGTTGTTCACATATTTCACAGCAAAGCATGCCGAATGTCATGGAGAGGTAGTCCACTGTCCTGATTGAAATTTTACTATTTGCAATTTCCAATACCTCCTTTACCTGTCTATCCCACCATTTTCCATGTCAGTAACTGGCCTTTGTGATCAGATTTAATGGTGTGTCTGGTTCTGATTGTGTGGCAACCTTTAGTGAATCTGTAATTGGTATTTTGCTTGTAATTACGGATTTGTTCTCAAAGTCCATGTGCCACAATGCAACCAGTCATTGATGTGAATATCACATTTTCAAGGAGTTTCATAAACTCCTACAAATTGGTGTGGGTGTGTACAGTTATTCATCATATTTACTGAGTGGCCAGGGTTACAATGTATGTTGTAAACTATAGGCACATCCACCCACTTCAAGAATTTTCTATTTACACCTGTAACTACGTATGTGCAGCAGGTGGTAGGAAAAGGATACAAAATCCTACATTTACTAGAGAGGCTGATGAAAGGATGTACCAGAGAAATTAGGGAACTGGGTTAAAAAACTTTGGTCAGGCCATTGGTTGAATATGGTGGTTTAGTTTGGGACCCTCATTTTGGGTATCAAATACAGAAGTTGGAGGGCATGCAAAGAAGAGCAGCTAGATTTGTTTATGGAAATTATCACAGGACCCAGTCAGTATCTGCTACGATAAAGGAGCTGGATTGGGAGTCATTGGAGAACAGGAATAGGATGAAGAGAGTGCTGGGATTGTACAAGGTATATGTTGGTGATGGGGCTTGGATATTGGTCGAAGAATTAGGAATAGTGCATGGAAAGGGGAAGATGACTGTGACCACAAGCTGGCACTCAATTTCATGCATAAGGAGGTGGGAAAATTTTCTTTTGTAGGTAAGCATGTCAGGGATTGGAACAAATTACCAAGTGATGAATAATTTACCAAAAATGCTGAAAGAATTTAAAATTAAAATTTGTAAATCACAAAAGTAGATGGGGGAAGGATTTAACACTCAAATCATATAAGATAAAAAAAAATAAAAAAAGGAGTAGTTAGATGACTAATGGAATTTCCGCCAGAGCATGTGCACCATCGAAATTAAATTAAAAAAGAAATGTGTTGAAGGAAGGGGGGTTTACATGGCAGATTAGTGCCCTGGATAGCAATTTTATGGAAGGACACGAAGATATCCTCCACGGGTTTGATAATTCTTAAAACCCTTTTGAAATCCATTTGATTGCAGGCATCTGCTCAGAATATTTTTGTGCGAGTCACCATTTCCTCCGAAAGGCTCTTCAAGTCACGTACTGTCTTTGACCTCTCACTTAGTGATGCCATCATGCCCCTTGTTGTTGCCAGAAGATTGTGAAACTTGGCTTATGTATACCTATTAGTTTCGGTCACCTTTCAGTTTAAGGTATTACCCAACTGTCCACCATCATTATAAAATAGTAGAACATTCAGAAATGTTAATTGCCCATTTTATTTTACTTTTACTGTACAGATGTTCAGAAAATTTCTGCAGATTCTGTATATGATGAGACTAGATTACCAGATCAACTGACCTAATTGAAAAATTGTTTAAGGGTATGAATGTGCCAACAGTTTACAAGGCACACTGCAAGCTTGACAAGTCATTGACTGGGGTAAAATGTTATTTGCATCCACAACATCTTGTGGGAGTTTTATGACGTTCCTTGCTGTTGTGGCCATGTTTACATCTGTGAGACGGGTAACACTGTGTTGGATAGACTTCGAGAACATATCCATCACTGAAAGCGAAATAACAGCAACAGATCTGCTATAGTTCACAGTGTGGTCAACACTGGACACACCATTAAATATGAAGATAAAAGGCCGGTATAGAGACAACACCCATTGCAGCTTAGACGGATGAAGGAGGCATTGGAAATTGAAAGTTTCAATGAGGACAGCAGGCTGACATTCCATGACACTTGGTGCAAAACATGTAAACAACAATTCAGTTACTTGGAAGGTAGGAGCATGACAGCTGAAAGGTAAGAGCAAGAAAAATTAGTCTGGTATAACTTGGAAAACAAGGGTATCAGTAAAAAACTTGACTACAGAACTTTACGACTTTTCTTTATTTTGTGTTCGTTACTTTCCTGCCTTCACCTCAAGTAAATGATGGATTTATTTTTTCTATCCTTCCTTATTTAAATGTAAAGAGAGAGAGAAATGCAAATTAGTTAATAAAAATAAATAAATAAAAAGAAAAAACTTTACTTTGAGAGGATGATTATGATACATATTAGGAAAACTTTCACTATATATAAGTGATGGTTTGCCAGAGGTAGAACAGAAGGAATTATCCAAATTTGAGGTCTGAAGGATGTTTGGTGTCCAGAATGTCTACCAACCTACCGAGGTCAGGTGGTTTCATGGAGGGTTCTGATTGCTCTCTGAAGTAGCTGCTGAGGTCATGGAAGTTTTGGCAACTGGCGTAGGCAACAAATAGGTGGTCAAGATTGTGGGAATAAACTGACAATTCTGATGGACAGGAGGCTGGTGAGCTGGCATTTTAAGTGTTGGGGGTTATTAAGGCTGGATGAATGTTTTGTAACAATATTCCAGGAGAAAGGGTTGGGGTGGCAAGATGCTGTGCAAGAAGGTAGGTTTTTGTGGAAAAGTACATTTTTGAAGGGGGGGGGGAGGTCTTTTAAAGATGGGGGTATTATGGATCAGTTATTGGGGAGACGGGAACATTTCTTGGAAATAGCAAATAATACCATTTGGGGATTGAAGACCATTAGTTTAAATGGTGAGGATTGGATTGGATTGGTGTTTAGATATGTGTGCAAGATGCTATACTGTGATAGGTTCCCGTTTCCTTTTGGAGTAAAAATGCGAATTTAGACTCTACAGATACAGATATTAAACCGCTAAGGATAATGGTCCTTAATTGTCGGAGTATTAGAGGGAAAGTAGCCGATTATACGCTGCAGTTGCGACTAACGATGTTGATATAATACTAAGAACCGAAAGCTGGTTGATGCCAGAGGTAGAATCTAGTGAAGTATTTGCTCCTCAATTCAATGTTTCTCGGAAAGACAGAACTACCTCAATGGGTGGAGGTGTGTTCGTGGCCGTTAATAAAACCATCAATTGCTCCGTAGTAAATGAAACGGAAAATTGTTGCGTGTTAATATGGGTGAAGGTAAAAATTGGCAGAAGCTTAAAGTTCATAATAGGATCATTTTACCGACCTCCGGACTCTGGATTAGATAACGCGGAATATTTTAGACAGTCACTTAATAGTATTTCTCAGAAATTTCAGGGACATACATTGATCATGGGAGGTGATTTTAATATACCCTCTGTTATCTGGGACACATTTACGTTCAGGTCAGGCGGAAGAGATAGGTTAATAACCGAAACGTTCCTGGAATCATTCGCGGAAAATTCTCTTGAACAAATGGTCGAAGAGCCAACGCGGAGCGTCAAAGATTCCTCGTCCATTTTGGATCTTTTTCTTACTAACAATCCGGATATTGTAGATAAAGTTTGTATAGAAGACGGTATAAGTGATCACAAGGCGATTGTGGTAACTTTAAAATCTAGGCTGAATTTGAAGCATGATAAAGACAAACTCGTATGTTGTTTCGATAAGGCAAATGATGCGTTTATGGTCGATCATTTGGCGAAAAATTTTGAAACGTACACACTTAATACAAATGTTGAGGAACTTTGGTTTAATTTAAAAGAAATAATATGGACCGGCTTAAATCAATTTGTTCCCAAGAAGTTTATTAAGGTTAGTAAGAACTTCCCGTGGTTCAATAGGGAAGTGAAACGTTTGCTCAGGAAGCAAAGGCGTTTACATGCGACGGTAAAGAAATCGGGGGACTCATCTGATCGCGCTAAATTAGTCCACTTGTGAGCGGACGTGCATAAGGCAATGCGTGATGCGTTTAAAGAATTCCAAGCCAGAAATTTATCCGAAGATCTGATTACTAATCCAAAAAAGTTCTGGTCATATGTCAAATTAATAAGAGGCTCTCGTAAGGTCATGCCGTCGTTGATTAATGAAAATGGGGAATTATCAGAAACTAGCGTTGAGAAAGCAGAAATTTTGAATAATGTATTTAAAAAAGCTTTCACGTCAGAAAACTCGGAGCAGGGTGGCCACAGACCTGGAAAATCTGGAATTATCAGGGAATTTAAAGTAACCTTGAAGTATCATGGAAATATCAGGGAATCCAAGTAATTTCAAAAATTATCATGGAATTTTAATTGCAGCAACCCAAAATTTGGAAATTTTTTGATAATTTATTTTAATATTGAACTTTTGCATTAAATAATTCAGCTTTATTATTTTTGACATAAAATAGCCAACAAATGCCGCATTTACACTATCAACTTGCATCTCGTCTTGCGCGTCATCGAGATACGAAGACGAGATGTTGGTACGCAAGTGCTGACATGAACTATCATTGGAACTCAGCATTCGAAATCATATTTAAAAAAAAGGTGGATGACATCTAAATAAGAACTCAGAAGTTATATTTATTACTGAATAAAACAGCAATCGTAGAGTAGTAAGTTTATAAAGGTATTATGTTTCACTAAACAGTTTTACAATTTCAAGCTAAGTGTGAAACAGATGTTCCAAAAAAAAATTGATTTTGTGGAGAGTCTTCGAAGTCCTGTAGAATGTCACAAGCTGGTTTTGAATTTCTTTTGAGAAAAATAGAAACTTTAATATCAAAACAAAAGCCTAGATTCAAGATACCAATGCCAGCAAAAATGTGAATAGTGATAATTATATGGCTTTATAACTTTCGTATTAATGATACAATGCAAATTAAAGAAGTAACGAAATAATACACAAGATCATGTAAATACAAACCAGATGTCTAAATAGGTACGATTTATAAAGTTTTGCGTCATTCAGAGCTCTTTCAAATGCTGAATCCATGTGACAGTATAAACATTGTGCTCGTATCTTTGACCTGCGCCAAATAAATCGCTGCCAAGGTGAGCAGCACACCCAAGCAACCACGCTAGGTGAGCCTACATGATTGCATGGTTTATACAAACTTGTGTTCATGCTATCTTGTGTAGACTCGCGGAAACTTACGCACAAGTGTTATCTTGGCAACAGAAGAAATTGAAGAGGGAACAAAAGCAGCTTACAATAACTGAACCAGAAGATTTGAAAAGAAAAGTGTAGCAAATGAAAAAAGGCATAAAAAAGCTAAGCTTTTGACTGAGTCAAGCTACTGATGAACAATTTAAAAAATTTCAATTATTTTATCTACCAAATATTGAAAGATTATTAATTTGTTCTAGTTCATATTAGTCATTTATCTTATTTTTGTGCTACTCATTTTTAATTATGCTTCATAAGATTACTAAATTAGTTATAAAATTTTCAAATAATCATTCTTAAACATGTTTCTTTTTCTGATTTTTTTTAGTTTTATACCAGATTTAATTATTTACAATCAAAATCTAATTAAAACTTAAAATATCTTAATCATGCAAATAAACTTTCTAAATCAGGGAAAATATGGCAAATTTTTCTGGAAAACCTGGAAATATCAGGGAATTTTTAAATCATTACCTTGTGGCCACCCTGTCGGAGGAGATTCCGATATTTAACAATCGAACCAACAAAATTATGAATGATCTCGTTCTCGATGTCGAGGGAATAACTAAACTGCTTATGAATGTAAAAACCAATAAGGCTCCCGGACCAGACGGTATTCCTACAAGATTCTACTCTAGGTACGCAAAGGAAATTGCGCCGTATTTGATGAAATTATATACCGCCTCATTGGATCAAGGAAAAATACCAGCTGAATGGAAGACCGCCATCGTAAGTCCAGTGTTCAAAAGTGGGAATATTAATGATCCTCAAAATTATAGGCCGATCTCGTTAACCTCAATATTTTGTAGGATTTTAGAACACATCATCTATTCAAATGTCATGCGGTTTTTGGATGAAGATGAGCTTTTAAACCCAAATCAACATGGATTCGGAAAAGGCCGATGCTGCGAAACACAACTTGCCCTCTTAATTCACGACTTGAGCCGTATTATAGATGAGCAATCCCAGGTTGATTTAGTTTTATTAGACTTCAAAAAAGCTTTCGACATTGTGCCTCACACTAGGTTACTTAGGAAACTTCGCGGTTACGGTATATCTAGACAAATATGTGATTGGGTTGCAGACTTTTTGAAGGACAGAACACAGTGTATAGTTCTCGACGGTGAGCGTTCATCACTTGCCGAAGTGAAGTCCGGGGTTACCCAAGGAAGCGTGAGAGGGCCTCTGTTGTTTCTCATATACATTAATGATTTGTGCGACATAATAAGGGGAATGAAAAGATTATTTGCCGATGATGCTATTATTTATCGTGAAATCACAACCCAGGACGACTGCGCTTTGTTACAAGACGATATTATGAAAATAATTGTGTGCGTGTAAAGATTGGCAGTTGGAGTTAAACGCTAAAAAGTGCCAAGTCATGCGTGTAAGTAAAAAGGTGACACCATTTAGCTTTGAATATACAATTAATGGCACTGTCCTTAGAACGGTAGATTCCGCTAAATACCTAGGGGTAACAATTCGTAATAATTTGTCGTGGAATGAGCATATCGAGAATGTAATTGGGAAAGCAAATCATATGCTTCGATTTCTAGGTCGTAATTTAAAACAATGAACTCCGGAAGTTAAATCGATTGCGTACAAGTCACTAGTGAAGCCTCACCTGGAATATTGTTGCTCTGTATGGGGTCCCCATCAAAAGGGATTAATGGAGGCATTAGATATGGTCCAAAGAAGAGCCGCCCGATTCGTGACAGGTATATATAGTTGGAGGGAAAGCGTAAGTGCCATGTTGAAGGAGTTAGGTTGGGAAGACCTGGAGCACCGAAGGCGTTGCTCTCGACGGAAGCTAATTGAAAAATTCTCGACTGACGTATTTCGGAATGACAGCAAACAAATATTGCTACCAGCAACATTCATATCTCGGAATGACCGCGAAAATAAGATAAGAGAAATCAGGGCCAGAACCGATTCATTTCTCTACTAATTTTTTCCACGAGCGATTAGGGAATGGAATAGAATAGATTTACCGGGGGAGTAAACACAAAATCGGACAGGAGTAGCTTCCGATAAAGCACTCCGGCCATCCTGATCTGGGTTTTCCATGGTTTCCCTAGATCGCTCCAGGCGAATGCTGGGATGGTTCCTCACAATAGCCCATGGGCGCCTCCTGCCATATCCCGTATATCCCTTCCAAACCATTACCTTTCCTGATAGGTGCAATGCACCCTCCGCCAAACACTTTTAGTGAATCGCGGAGTAATTGTAATAGTAATAGTAGGTAGGAAATGAGACGAGATCTGGCTTATGGACCATTTAAGAGCAATATTTGTACGAAGTATGTTTTTTGTAAAATTGCCAGAATTCTGGGTGAGCAAACCGTGATTGTAAACAAGTATGGCTGTCTCATATTGTTACATTGCAGGGGAGGGAGAGTGTGTTGTGCAAGAGTTAACATCTATCAAACAAACAAAAAAAAAAAAAAAAAACACACACACACAGCTTGTGGAAGGTGTCTATCTATTGAGATTAGGGAAGTAACGGAGCTCCGCATCCACAAATGCATAACTTCTGCATGAAGTTCTACATCCGCTTTCGCATCCGCAACTTTAATGTGGAAGTATAACAGATGTTTTGTTTACATTGCAATATATATGTCTTATTCTTTTCTCTTTGTGCAAGAATGGCCATAGGTAAAGTGAAATCAAGATTGTGATTCGTAGGCCAAATTTTGAAGGATGGTAATACGGATACAAAGGACATAGCATATTAAATGCTTTTGAATCCTCATTGTGCTGTATGGGATCAGAATCGCATAAGATTGATCACTAGTGGCAAGAAAGTTCAGAGGAGAGCCAGTCACTGATTTTGTGACCACTTACTTTTGCCCTTAAAAACCAACTTGGTTTTGCCCTTAAGAAGGTGTCACCAACATTGTCCAGAGTTTGGGCTGGTATTATGTGGCAGACTGGTGATATAGTTTCTAATTGAATTCATTGCCTAATGTTTGAATTTATGACAGTGGAGAAATGCTTCACCCAGCAATAACTTTTGGTCACAATTACAGGAGAGATAAAATCTGGTAAATAAGGTGACACACTGGCGCTCATGTATTGTATCATCCCATATGCCTTTAGGGCTTGTAATACATAGAGGAAAGACTAATATTGGTGGAAAGCACCCTCTGCCCCCCTCCCTTTTTCTGAATTGCTTAATGTAGATACTTGACTGGCTACTTTCAGCCACCTATTCCCTTCCTATCATCTGATTTACCCTGCTTCTTATCAGCCAGACATTTTTCTGTTTCTGTGTATTACATTTTGTGCTTGTTATGTGGTGCTCTCTTTAGTGTCAGCCAAGCTTACATTTTACTTTATTTTTGTAATCATTTTGATACAGGCATTAACTCGGTTTGGTCTAACCGGGAAGCCTAAACAGAGAGGGTGATATAGATGTAACATATCTAAATTTACTCTTTTATGCAGTACTGATTTGCTTTGACTTGTTGCTAATTTATTTGTCTTCATCATTAACAGATAAGCAAGGAGATGAGGAAAAAGTCAGAGAATTTCAGGATATAGTGAAAACCCTACCTGTAGCAAATAGGAACACATTGAAGTTTCTTCTCCAACATTTGCTGAGGTAATATATGTATACTAGATTCATTACCTATAGTTTCAAGCAAGTATCATATAATTCTGCGAAATTTCATTTGCTCTCAGCTGAGATTTAGCAGTTTCTGAAAGTTTCATTTTCTCCCTAGTGAAATATATGTAATATTTAGTTTGTAATGTAAAGGATGTTTGTGCATATGAATATGAAACTACTTCCTTGCGACTGGTCTTGCATTACCTATTTTCACATGTTGTAGATGTTTGCTGCATATTCATAGGCATGTAACGCACATAATTGGTGAATGTACTGATCTTTGAAAATTAATGTTTATATTTATAGTCTCTCCATCTGTGAGATTCCATTGTTTATTCATTCTCTGAGTGCTAAAAATGTTGAATCAACTGACATTCATTGGAGAATTGTTGCAGGCTATAGAGAAGTTATTACACAATAAGACTTGTATTAGTAAATAGTTTCTAATCTTCAAATGTAGAAGAATGGACTTTAACAACAAAGAGAGATCAGGTAGCTCCTCTTTCATCATAAATAAACTGATAAAAGGTTTGACTAAATCACTAATAGGAACAAGTGCTTTATAGTTAATGAAGTGCATTCACTATGTCTAAAGATTTGTGTCATGGTGTTAGAATGAACACTGAACATTTGCAGCGCTGCAGACTCCCCTCCAGGTGGGTATTGTGGATGCTCAGATTGGTTTTAAGCTAAAAAGTGTTTTTAAAAAACCCTAAAGGAAACAACTATCACATGAATGACATCATACTCACAAAGCTATGCATTTCAAACTAAATTTTTCTCACCAAGATTGATGGCACCTTTTTGCTGAGATTGAAGAGGTGTTGAACTTGTTGAATCCACACCAAGAAATGCAACCATGAATGCACATATCTACTGCCCTGCTCTTAAATATCCTAACTGGGTGGCAGTGGCATTGAATTGTTATCTTGGTCAGTACTTAACCCATATATCGTCAAAAAGATGCAGGATGTGCTGCAAGACTGCTCTTGGAAATTGTTTCTATATTTACTCTAATTTTCAGTTTTGGTACTGTCAAATTTTCATGTTTTCTACTTGTCTCAAGTTGTCAAATGTACCCAAAGCTCCAAACCAGTTTTGGGGAGCAGTGTTTAATGTGTAAGAAAGTAAAGGTTAACACAATACAAGTTTTTATTTTTAAATGATCTTTGATTTATGAAACACCCTTTTGTTACAAAATCAGTTTATATGGTAATATCAGCATTTACACACATGAAAGTTTTGATAAATATTGGATCTTGTGATAGTTGTTTAACATTAAGGTTATGAACCCAAACCCTGTTACTCTGTGCACTTACACAATAACCCATTGAGTGCAATTTCAAGTGCAAAATAACACTTAATTGAAGAGTGTAATAGCAATTTATGTGTATATTCTACAATATGTTTCATTCAACTATTTTGTTATTATTCAAAAATTTATTTATAATCTTACAAGGAGATGTTTCCAGAGCAGTGGAGGGGATTTGAGAAGGAAGATGGTTAAGTGTTTGGTGTCTTACTCTAGTGCAATTTGTTCTAGTTGATCTTCGTTGTTGAGAACTTGAGAGTTAAAAATTATACGGTAGCTGTGTTACAGGTGAGCATGTTAAGGCGCTGTGAAGCTATCAAAGGGTTTAGCTTTCACAGAGCATGGTGGGTTAGCTGAAAGCTGTGGCCTTGCATTCAGGAGGATGGGGGTTCGAATTCCAATCCTGCCATCCATGGTTTCCTGAAATCGTTCTAGGCGAATGCCAGGATGGTTCCTTCAGTCCTATCAAGCCTCTAATAACCTCAACATCTACGGGGTATAAAGCAATAAGCAAAAAAAAAAAAAAAAAGTTTTCTATCTCAAATAAAGTAATTGTGCATTTTTCTTGACTACTATTCACAGAAACCTTTAAGGTTGAAACTCCAAACATCCAACTGAATAATAGTAGGAAAATTAAAATCATAAACAATTTCAAATATCTTGGACAAACTATAACCTGGAACTCAAATGAGAAAGCATCAGTTGACAACTGAAACAAGCGCAATGAATCACCTAGTCAACCTGTAAGAAGAAATCTCTCAATAAATGCCAAATTCAGACACCACTACTCTGCTGTTAAACCTGAAGTAACAACATATGCTAGTGAAACACTATTCAAGCTAAACATAAAATCAACAGCAGATAAATTACAAAAAGCAGACAGAAGAAATATCAGAACAGTCATTAACAAAAAACACCAAATAGATGAGCAATGGAGATTGTTACCTACTGAAGTTATATACCAGGAAAGTGATCCAATAATAGACAGTGTTAAAAAGGCAAGTTTCCTTTTTCTATTACATCACAGGATTATCAGAAACTAGGCTAATAAAACAGTTACTTTTGGAAAAGTAAAACAAAATACATTTGTAAACGTTTCTCGGGAAACAAACCGAGTGATGTTGTTATTAATACACAATATTTCGGCGACTATATTCTCCGTCGCCATCTTCAGGTGCAGTTGCAAGTCTTGAAGTCTGCCTTGAAGTCAGCCTTGAGCGTGTTGTTTTTAAACTGGCATGGCAACGACAGATGTTGTTATGTTGCCTAGCAGCATCTCAGATGTCATTAGACGCCCGCGGAACACAAAAAGCAGAGCGTTGGTGATGAGCAGCCTCAATTACAGGAATCCATGCATCACTTATCTGGTATCCACAATCCCTGTTTACCAAATCAGACGCGAGGCGAATTTCAAATGCTTCTTTAATGACGCTGTCCCAGAAGCCTCTCGCATGTGTCAACACCTTAGTCGAAATATTGTGTATTAATAACAACATCACTCGATTTGTTTCCCGAGAAACATTTATAAATAAACGCCGCCGAGAAAGATTACATTCATTTATAAAATACATTTGGTTTAATGAAGTCCAGGAAGACTTAGGAGATTTAGGTATGTCAGTGCAACAAATTGGAAATAGAGGAGAGAAAAAGATATTGAGGAACAGAAACACTTGAACTAAAAACAATTGAATGAAAACAATACACCACAGCTGGCAAAGAACGGGCAGCCAGGTTAGAAAGAATGAAAAAGTTTTGGGAGCAGAAGAGAAAGCTGAAGAACAAATCTTCATCTAACACTGCGAAGACAAGTGCACAGAGACTGATTCAAGTGCTCCTGTGTGGACATAAAATATGTAATAATAATAATGATAATAATTAGTAGATGAAATTTTCTCAGAAAACTAGCCGAGTGAAAATGTTTGTATGGCACAAAGTTTTGGTGGTCGTATTCTCTGCCGCGATACTGGCAGTATTGTTGGTGTCTACTGTTGGCCTTTATTGTTAGCGGGGCAGGTAGAGGGGCTATTCACAGTTCCGATATAATCTCATTTTCTGGAACAATGGCCTCCAGGCTTCAATTAATTGAAATCTAGCAACTCTGTTTACTAGATTATCCGATATACGGATTTCGACAGCTTCTGAAAAAATGCTGTCCCAGTAACCTCTCGTGCATATTCAGTGTACCTTTGGCTTATATACTGTATAGTTTTCCCGATGTATGCCTTTCTGCATTGGCAAGGAATGTGATATACCCCAGGTGTTCGTAGTGCTAAGTCGTCCTTGGGAGAGCACAGTATGTATTTAATCTTGGCCAGTGGTTGAAAAGTTGTTTTAATGCCACATTTTTGTAAAATCCAGCCAATCTTTGCCATGGTCACTCCCACATATGGAAGAAAGGTGGAGCAGCATGGGTCTTCCTGTTGTTGCATGTTTCTTCGTGCTGCTCTTCTAAAAGCTGAATCTATTTTATCCTATAATTTTGGTATAATTCAGACTATTCCTTCTGGGTGTTACAATTGTCACAAACAGTACTTTACAAAATTAAAATGTGATTTCTAAATTTTGTTTCAGTTGCTTGTTATCTTTATCTTGACATATACAGGGTGCAAAAATGATCTGATAGTTTTCGCCGCCATATTGTCAAGCGAGTAGATGGTGGAGGGTGGTGGGGATAGGCGCATTCCATAGCCCACACGTGGACATTTGTAGTAACCATGTCTCTGGTAACCATGGAGCAGTGGTCGGGTGAGTACCATGATTTTGTTGTCGAGGCGTTTTTTAAAAGTTGCGATTCCTGCGTTGCTGCTCAGCGGCAGTTTCCTAGACGTTTTAATGTGGGTCCAAGAGGAAGAGTCCCAACTCGTAACAGAATTATACTATGGGTGAGTACCTTCAGAGCTACCAGTTCAGCATTAAAAAAGAAGTCGACAGGCCATCCAAGATAAGCCTGGATGCCAGAGAATATCGATCGAGTAAGAGAAGCTGTGGAAGCCAGTCCTCGGTGGTTGGTCCGTAAACAAGCTGCTGCTTTGCACATGTCTGACCGCTGAGCAAGACGAATGTTGAGTTTAGATCTGCACTTCCACCCGTAAAAAGTGGCTATTGTCCAGCAGTTAAAGCCTAATGACTATGCAAAGCGTAATGCATTTGCAGAAAAAATTATTGCGATGTTCACTAATGAAACAATTTTAATGATGAACGACGAGGCACATTTCCATCTGGATGGTTGTGTAAACAAACAGAACTTTCGTTGGGCCTATTGGTCGACTACAAATCCGGAACAACTGCATGAACGTCCTCTGCATAGTCCTAGGGTTACCGTGTGGTGTAGCGAAAAGGTGTGTCATTGGGCCATACTTCTTTGAAGAGGGTGGTCGAACCATTATGGTAAATTCACAACGTTATTTGTTGATGTTGCAAAACTTCCTGATCCCTGAACTTAAGGAAAATCGTTTAGTGCGCAGGAGGATATGGTTCCAGCAGGATGGGGCAACTGCCCATACAGCCAATGAGGTTATGGACGTTTTGAGAAGCAAGTTTTGTGGTAGAGTGATCTCGTGTTTTGGGGACATTGAATGGCCAGCTCGCTGTCCAGACCTTAGTGTTTTCGATTTTTTTCTTGTGGGGGCTCCTTAAAGCAAGAGTTTACACAAACACACCCCGCACACTGAACGAACTGAATGAAGCCATAGGCCAAGAAATCACCAACCTGCCTCGTGCGATATTAGAGCAGGTGTTCAACAGCTTCAGTGCAAGGCTGGAAGAATGGCTTGGCCAAAGACGGACGTCATTTAAAGGACGTTATCTTCACATCTTAAACAAATGAGATTGGTTGTTCTGATGTTATTTTCATTCATTTACATGAACACCCTTCTATAATAAGCAATAAAATATTTTGTATCACTTTTATTTTTCATGTTGTTTTTACTTTAAAACCGTCAGATCTTTTTGCCGCACCCAGTATATGTATTTCATGTAGTTTTATTGTTGAGGTAATCAAAAGACAGAGACAGATGTAGGATATTAATATATGTGAGCGGTAAGAAAAGTTTTTTGCCTTTTATATAGCATATTCTATACATATACTGCAGTGATGTAGTAATATTTACACTATTCTTACTAAATAATTGCCTTGTCTCATATAAATATTTTCTCATTTTATGCCATTGCACTTTCTACTATGGTTTAGCTTTTCATTACATGATGTAATTTGTAGCACACCTTAAACAGGACCAAGGACATGTTTGAGGCCATCTTGTTTCTATTTTAGTATGCAAGTTCACACCTGTGTTTTTATGGGCGGGAGTCAGGTAGGATTGTTTCTCCATGAATCATGTAGCACATATTTAAATTATTAGGGTTTTGACCTGCCTATAATGCGAGATGTAAGCCTTAAAGGAACTAGGTGGAGCAGCTGCTGGATGATATAGGTTAGTGGTAAATATTGTGTAATAGTTAGTGGTGATACCAATACAGAATGCAGGGTAATAGCTCCACATAACATCACCTGAATTGGTTTATTATGGGTGCCATAATTAGAAATAATGGAGGATTCTCCTACTGTAAGTAATTGTTATAGAGAACTCACAGGCAAACTATTACTTACGGGTAAATACCGTGTAGAGGGAGAAAAAAAATCCGTCTGGAGGATAACTCCCTATCTGGTCTGTAAACAAATTTCTTTTGCCGCACCTGGCAAATACCAACCGCACACTCCAAAGGCTCCTTTCCCTTACCCATGTTGCATGATGATTTGAATAAGTTGCCTGGGTCTGGTTGGGAGTTAGCCAAATCGCATTGAATTTACCAATATTGTCAGAGGTAGAATTGAATGGTCGGTATTTTGTAGGCATGTCTGTGGACAGACCGTGTAGAATATTGCTATACTCTGCTTCTATCTTCTTTATTCAGGATGAGTTTTTATTTTGCTCTCCGCTGTCTTGAAGTCTTGAGGATTTAGTGTATTAATATATAATGACTGACATCAAGTAATTATAGTTTGTGAACAGTAGATAGTAAAAGCTAGTACTTGGCAGGTTACCGAAAATTGGGATGATAAATACCAATTGGAATATTTTTATTTTATTTTCCATTTACATTTTAACTGGACCACTAAATCCTCTACACTAAAGACAATATTATAGAGGGAATGATGATTTTGATGCTAATTATGTAACTAAATCACCAAGAATGGAGTAGCAACTAAATCAAGAAACAAGTTACAGTTTGAACATCTAAACCTAATATATCAAAACTACAAGGATACATATATGTATTTGAAAAATTCATACTAACCCTACTTATTAACAACTATGGATATATTCAATAAGTACTTTGATTGTCCCGCCTATGTTACGAAAACCTGGCTGTAACTCTCTCTCCTGGTATCGATTGCAGTGGAGACTCCAGCACTTCAGAAAGTTACTCTCGTGGAATACATGAGGGACTCCAGTAGTCACTCTTAAAGGAGACCCCTCTCGCAAACCCAGAAGTGATTACGGCAGGTCATTGTGGATAACTACATCGGTTCCTGCCCTTAGCTTTCTGTGTTTCCAGATTTTTTTGTTTCTAGAGGCTATTTCTGCACATTCATTTAGCAAGTGCCATAGTCTTTCTGAACACAGTATGTCGAATATCCTCAGACCTTGTTGCTGTATTATTCTCATCTCGGCTGTTGTTTGGCATTCCCATATTGCGTGTCCTGGTTAGTGAAAGTCTACGTTTATGTTGGAAGCTTCTGTATGGACCATCGCCAGTTATGTATTCAATTAACCCTGGAGAAGGTTGAAAGAATTCCGTGCTGATTCTTTCAGCTACGGATGGAAATGTGTTGTACATTTTATGACCTGTTTCAATAGTGCCCCACTGATTTTGTCATTCCTCAATCAGTACATTCCACAATTCCTTTTTTGCCATTACCTTTTACCCATTTCCACAACATTGTCCATCTTGTTATTTCTCAGCCAGTACTTAGTTCCTCGTCTCCTCACTTCTAGATCCAGGGGCAGTACACCTGCTGCTACTGTTAGAGCCGCTGTTTATGTTGTGCTGTATGAGCCAGTAAGCCAAATAAGTATTGTTTGTGGTATCCTCCAGATTTTCTCCCTCAGCTTAATCTTTCTGAGGTGCTTGGCGCAGATGCTCACTGCATAGCATACAACGGATGCTAGTATAACTTTTTGGTATGCCTTCATTGTCAAGGCAGGGAATTGGAACTGTCATTGACCTATAATTATAATTCCATTCATTGCCTGTAGAATTCTTTCAAAGACTTCCTCCAAGTGGGCTCAAAAGTTAAGGCTTTCATTCAGTATGTACTTACTGGACTTCTGCATATTTTTGCATTATTTATATTTATGATAGAATTTCATTTCAGTTTCTTCTTTTTCATAAACACCATGTAATTTGTCTTATTCAGTGCAAGTTTGTTTCACTTCATCACACTACATCACAAGAATTTTTAGCACCTTTTCACTCCTCATTTTGATTTCAGCTCTTGACATCCCTTCAATGTAGAACTGTGAAGGCTACCAGTACTAACAACTCAGGTGTTCATTAAAGTCCTCGGTTCTGCTGCTAAATCCCAGAAAAGGCTGGAGACAGATCCCTGGGGGGTAACCTTTCTTTATTTCTCTTTTGATAATTTTTGTTAGGACATCTCATTGTAACAGTACTATGCTTGCAGTAGTCTCTCAGACTGTAGTACAGCCATGTTGGACAGTGAATTTGCCAGAGTCTTGCAAGCAGCGCTGGCCACCACAACTTATCAAAAGTCTCAAAGATTTCAACCAGAAGCGTGATGGGTGAACAGTTAACGTTCTGGCCTCACATTCGGGAGGATGTCGGTTCAAATCCCCGTCTGGGCATCCAGATTTGGGTTTTCCATGGTTGCCCCAAATCATTCCAGGTGAATGCCGGGATGCTTCCTTCAAAATCCCATGGCTAAATTCCATCCCACCTCTAATGACCTCAATGTCGACGAGGCATAAAGCCATAAGTAAAAAAAAAAAATGTTCAAGCAGGATTGTGACTAAATATTTCTCTGATCCTTCGATTATTTCGATGGCTCGGTTTATTGCATCCTCAGTCAAAGTGCTTGCCTGAAACCAGACTTATCAGGATTTATTCCTTTGGCTATTCTAAAGTCTTGAAGCTTTCGACACAGGACTTTTTCCTGCACCTTTCCCATCGTGTTTAATAGGCAGATTAGGCGGTATAATTTTGGTATAAGGGGGTCTTTATTGTCTCCTTTCTTGAATTTTAAAACTTCACCATACTTCCAAATCCTTTGTATTCTTCCCTGCACAATATCTTGGCTACATTAAAAATCAACTTCTGGAGCATCTCATTCGGAATTCCGCCTGGTCCTCGTGCCTTCCCCATGTTCAGATAATTGGTTGCTGTTACTACCTCTTCCAGTGAGATGTCACTATCCATGATGCCATTCACATTGGGTTGCCACATTTCATGGCAGAGCTCATGTTGTTATTTGTTGTTTTCCTCTGGTCTATCTTGTGGCAGTAAGCTGTTCAACAACTCGTCCGCTGATTCCTTCCAGTTACTTACAATTGATCAGTTTTCTCTTATTGAAGACAACATGGTGGGTAGTCATATTTTACCTGGCTAATTTACATGGAATTCCCCATGGATTAACCTTCAGATTTTCTTTCACAAGCGCTTCCCATCTAACTTGCTTGGTACTTATAATTTTTGGCTTAAATTATACTTTCATTTGACTATATATATTAAGAAAATCTCTTTCTGCAGCTGCTTGGCTCCATTGGTAGGCTTTTCTAGCTTTTCTTTCATTTGCTTTCAGTGCTTGCAATTCTATGGTCTAAGATCTATCTGTTGTGCCACCAATCTTCTTCAGAGGAGCAGCAGCTCTCATTGCATCCTGAATTGCCCATATTAATCCCCTCTTCTGATATTAATGGAGCCAAGAAAACATCTCTAATCTTCTCCCATGAAACTCGTCTTATGTTGTGTTGCCTTTTAAAGTAGATTTTGTCAGGATCATATATTCTCTGGCAATATCCTTAATTCTTGCAGAACAGTGATACTTCTCTTATCATTGTGAGTTGCACAATCCTTAGTTTAGAGAATGATTCAGAGATGCCTCGTGATATTGAGGCCAAGGTAAATTTGTATCTAGTATAGTCCTGTCATAAGTCTGTACAAACTGTCTGTACGAGATATCCAGATCAAAGATTTTGCCTCTCCTCTCAAAGATTTGCTTTAGCAAAGTGAGAAGCTGGGCATAATCTGTTGGCAGGTTTTGTGCTTTGTTGAATCCTATGAACTGCTGGAGAAGTGACATGCTTACGACTGGACGTAATCTTCTTGTTATGTGCCAAAGAGCCAGTGTTAGCATCTCAACCTCCTCAGGTCTTGTGAGTCACAAGTTGGTTTCAAAACTCGCGTAAATTTAGGAGTGAATCAACTCTTGAATTCTTTTCTGCCCATTTTTACTTCAATGTTTTTCTCATAGATCTTTTCTGTGATCTTACCTGTTTCTATGGCCTTTGGAAGATCATGCAAGGGCAACTTTCACTTTAGTTCTTCATTTAATTCCTTACTGTACATTATTTTCATCACATCTTCCTGCAATTGTTTCTCCACAATCACTGCAGTGTTTGTGTTCGATATTTTGAGAATTCTTATATTCTCTTTTGTGCATTTAAAAATTCTAGTCAATTGACTTGGTACTTTCTCCTGTTCTAGAGGAGACGAATACTGCACGTTGTAGAGGGGATTCAGTTTAAGTAGCGGAGTAGTCTTTGACACAGTCTCTGAAGCATAATTATGGAGTTCTTTTTCTTAACTCATCAGGTTCTCTCCTCACCCTGGTGATTTTCTTCTTAAGTTCTTCAATCTCCCTTCAATGCATGCTACAACTATTGCAAAAGTTGCCAGCTGATCCTTTATTTCTCTTTACTTCTGATTGGAATAAAATTACACAATGTTATTGTTAAGTGAAGAAACGCCATGACGCAGCCTGCTGGGGAACTGATGATGAAGCGATATTGTGGAATCCAAAGCACGAGCTGTTCGCTAAGCACAAACCAAATGCTTACGTTGCCAATGAAAATGGAGACTAGTCACCATTTGTTCATAATTTCACACCACTGCATGTGTACTTTATTAATCGCTCTGTCCTATCAAATATCCATATCGTACTGATATTCCGTATGAAAACACGATTAAACACGGAAGCGACAGGGCAGTGCAACCAGTGCAGTGGCCATTGTAACTGTAAGGAATTGGAATAAGAGATATATATTTGGTGAACCGCAGTTAATACTGAAGGCTGAGTGATACAGACAGTATTGTGAATATCTCAAGAACAAGCCCAGGCTAGTATTGACTAAATACTTGATTTCTTACATCTTTAATAAATAGTGCAAACTGAATGGCAAAGCAAGCGTGGGTAGCAAGATGGATGAGAATGGTTATAGATACTAATCACCTTATGTTGATCAGTTGGAATGAGAATGAATATTGTGTGATAAGGCCAGAAGCCTTTCCACATTGTCAGTGATTGTCGGTTTAACCTGGCTAGCAGTAACCTTCTGGTCAGGAAGTTGCCTTGAGTGATTTTACAAACAAACAAGCTCTGCTGAGATGGTGTCTTTGTCTATAACTTAAATGTATAAATTCTAACATTCCTATTAAAATAGTTGTATTTCTAAGTAAACTGTAATGTCCCATCCAACCTATACAAAGTTAACACCATCCCTCACAAAGATTCTGGCTTTTTATGTTCCTGTCCTGAAATGAAATTCATCTATGCTATGAAATAATGTACAGATAGCCTATAATTTGGGTCAACAACCTTCCATCCTCCCTTGCCCTATACTTAGAAATACCAAATTATCGACATAACAAATCATTAAATAAAAGTCTACTGAATCATTATTTCAAGAGATGGTTATTGAAGCTGATTTTATATCTTATATGTTTTGTATTATATTTACCCTTGTGGCTTACCCACTAAAGCTATGTTTTTGATCAAATACCATTTTATACTCAAAATATATATTTTGAAGGTATATAATTGAGGAGGAAAGTTGTTTAAGTTCCACAAAGGAATTATAATAATTGTATAGCCTCAAAAAGTGAAAAATCATTCATGGAAAAATAGTGTATAACACGCTGTTTAATCCTTAATAAACCCCCACCAACATTTATTAAATCAGTTTCCATGAGTGTTGATATTATCTTTAATAACCTGAATTGAATCGCATATGAAATCAATTTTTTTTCTACATAAATAAAATTTTGAATTTTCATTACCCTGTGCAGTGGGCTTTTGAAGCACCTGTCTATACGTTTTCCTGGAATGTTGTTGTTTTTTTTTTTTCGAACCAATGTCCTCCTGAATGTGAGGTTGGAGTGTTACCACTCACCCATCATGCTCAGTGCAACTTGTAAAGAGAACATAAAATAGTTGTCATTATCCATTACCAGCAACTTTTTAAGCACTCTTGTTTTATTAAAGGAAAATAATGTTTGGATATTTTTTTTCTGATATAAATTGGTACATTTTTTTAATGTATTAATTTATTGTGCCACATATAATTTTCTCTTTTTTCAGGGTAACTGAATACACAGCAGATAATCAGATGACAATCCATACCCTTGCTATAGTGTTTGGACCATCCTTGATGTGGCCAGAGGAGGAATCTCAAAATATTGCATTTGATTATATGATGCAGAATGTTGTGATTGAATATCTTCTAAAAGCATTCCATAAAATATTTGATGGATTGTAATTATTTTCCTATACTGTATATTTATATGACTGAAAAATTTTGAATGAAGTATTTTTGTAGGTAAAGCAATACTTACAATGTGTGCCTTAAACTTTATCAATATTTGAAATTGTATATACATATTACTTGGTCCATTGTAATTTGTCAGAAATTGTAAAAATGGATTTCCCATCAATAGTGACCATGAATGGGACCAATTGTTTTAAAAATGGTATTAAAATTTCGTATTAGGCATTATTTTAAAGAAAATGTTAATATTGTTATAAAGTGAAACAGTACTCAGTAGTTAAGATGAGTTTTATATATTAATACAGTGTTACTAAAATGTAACTTATTTTCTGATGTATCACAGGAGTGTAAAAATGTTTTTAAGTGAATGCATCTTGTTGATAATTATAAAATACTGTTGCTAGTTGACTGCATTGGATCAGTTATTGATCTTAAAATGCCCTTTACAAGTGAAATATACAGAGCATGTGCTGTGACATATTCCTAGAATGAAAGTGTTAAATGGATTATAATGATAAGTCCCATTGCTATTTATTCTGTATTACTTTTCTGACCTCTTCCAACTAAATGTATTCTGTATTTACTTGCATATATTATTTTACTACGTGAAAGGAACATTGTGATGCCAAAAAAGACGACATTGTTATATATTTTTTTTCTTCATTTTATGAGAAATGTAGTCATTCAGTATTTACATACATCCAGAAATAAAATGGAAATTGTTTATGAGTAATGAATATAAGGTTTTGCCTTCATTCTGTCACAAGTAATTGTATGGTGTATCAAGTAATGTGTGTTAAATGACAAAATTACATATAAACAATCGTTCACAGACAGATATTGTAAGAAAATGTTTATCCTAAAAAAATTATAATAGACATGTGAAGACAAGGAAGGTGCACAAAAAAAATCAGTGTTGTTTCAATACATATGCAGTGAGCACAGTGGCGTAGCTAGCTCATCAAGGGCCCCGGTGCAAAAAATTTATTTTGGGCCCTCAGGCCAGATGGGCGACCTTTTTTTTGCTTTGTGTTGCTGGTAAGGGCCCCCTGAGCTGAGGATGGGGCCCTTGAGTTGTGCTTAGAGGCTCCCTGAGCAATGGTTGGGGGCCCCCCTGAGCAGTGAGAGGGCCCTTAGTGAGGGACTTCCTGTGTCTCAGGGGGGCCCTTAGACGGCTGTAGAGTTAAAAAAAAAAAAAAGGTCGCCAGTTTGACATGAAGGCTCGTGTGCCTCTGAACTACGCTTGGATGCCCCCGGAGGTGCGCTTTGGGGCCCCCAGAGGTATGCTTGGGGGCCCCCCTGAGCGTGGGGCCCCGGTGCACTGCACCGCCTAGCCCCATAGTAGCTACGCCCCTGAGTGAGCAATATTTATAGACATGTTGTAGTGGGTGCCTTGGTGAGCAAACTACGTTACAATTATCTTTCATACCTTTATGATTAATAAAAGGGGATTTTTAATTTTTATGAAGGAGTGAAAATTTATTAATTTTGAAAGAATCTCGATGTTAGTTGGAATTTAGGAAAATTGTCACAATATGACATTTATTTTCTTATCATTGGCAATTACAGGTCTGAGCGAATTTACCGTTAATGTTAACACAAATTAGTAAAATCATAAAAGCAACGCTCAGAGGTACAATTAGCCATGAGCAAGCAAACAATTGGATATTTACTTTTAAATATATCTCAGAATTAAAGACAATGGGAAACAATGAAAAATACAAAGGTATCATAATACTGTGACTTTACAGTTAAAAAGAAAATCATGGGTGCCACGAATGAACAATATATCATTCGAAAATAACTAGTTCTGGCAAATTATGCCACTAGCTCAGGGGTTTTTTCAATTACGAAATTAGAACATGGATCTATCCTCTCAAAGTCGTTTAAGGGTTCTGTTTCACGGAATGCACAATCAGATGGCTTGGTCGTAATAAGTTACCATTGTAGTTCTGCGTCTGATGTCTGCGGTGATCGGAGATGACCCACGGTATGCGAGTTCATCTCTCACGGTGGCTACAGACACGTCCTGTCTGTTAATGCGCATCATCGCATTACTGGCGGCGTCGCCGTGATAAGTCGTACGGCAGCAGATGGCGAGAGAAGCCAACTTTCCAAGTCCACCTCAGACTGGACTCGCCTAGAATCGAATGTAGAATGTCCAGCTCCTCGCTCTTCGGTCCACGAGGAAAACTTCTGGCTCCACCCCCTTACAGTCTCGAAGATCACATTCAACAGAAAATTCCCAGGATTTTAAGTTATATGGTCATTTGGATTGGATCTTCAGGTTGGCACCTAATGTCACGTGATATCCCCGATATCTGATTTGCCCCACGTATATTCGGCTAAGTTCGCTGGGGTGAGTGCGTGTTCGGGTGGCGGGTTTTTCGCACCCGAGCAGTGGCCTGTTGTGGACTCCCCATCCCACGGTGAAAGCTGGCAAAACCCCTTATCCCTGACTTCCTGCCTCTGTGGCTCTGGAAGACCACGATTAGCTTCAAGCCTACACAGCTTAATAATTCTTTAATATTCGCTTTAACAAGGTACACTGAATGTTCACCATTGCATTACAGTCCTCACTTGGAATCTTGCGTACTTTATAAAATTACAACAAAAATCAATTTAGGTGGTCGCCCAAGATTTATGTAAATTATTCTTATATTATTATTTATATAATAAAAATGCACATTGGAACGTGGCGACAGTGCGTCACTTTACAATGTGAACATACAAATATCAAAACTCAAAAACCTATATTTTTCAAAATATTCCCAAGACACAGCAAATGTATTTCAAGTTTTTTTGCATTATATATATCATTCTTAATCTATTGCCTCCCTTCTTCCTTTTTTCATTAATGATGACATACTGCGAGTATATGAGGGGGGAAAAAATCATAAATAACTGTTAACTTTAAGAAATGTTTTTGAATAGGTGTTGGTGTTCACTTTCCCCTCTATCCTATTGCTGTTTTTATTGTTTTAACATTATATATTAACAGTACTAACACATTTACACTCTTTACAGTCAAACAGCCACAATAACCAGACACACTATATGAAGAGCAAAAATGCAAAACAAGTTAAATCCACTTTTTCACTTTTTGAGAAATCACAAAAAAACTGCTACTCTAGTACTACTTACTACATATTATGTTAAACATTACACAAGTTTTATCTAGGCATAGATAGGCTGTAGACACAATTTCAGATTTCAATATACATTTATGTCCACAATATAAAATAATCTGGATTTAAATTGATTTGCACTAAACAAGGGATATAAATTGTTATGAATTAAACAGGCTTATTGATTTATTTCTAGTAGGACGTTGAATTTGTATATTGAAATAAAATAGAGATGTAAAATAGTTTTAGTTTAAATCCATTATATTTCATGCACTGTCACACTACACTTTCAGATTCTTCTATGACCGCACACAAACAGTCCTCATGAGGCAAGTCTGATGATTGATCTTGAAGCACACTTTGACTTGTTGGTATCAAATCTGCATACAATTTTAATTCTATTTTCACTTCCCATTTATGACCATACACTTTCTTTAGCAGATCATGGTTGTCCCTTATTTTCAATGGTGTAATCCCTCTGGAAGATGGTAATACTGGTGGTTTATTGCTGTTGTGATTCATTTTTTTCTTTAACAGTGACAAAGATTTTGTGCAGATATCAATGAAAAAGTTTTCTTCGTTTCTAACAGAGATAGCAGGAGGCTTGTTACTATGTTCCTGGTCTCTTTGTGTTATGATCCTCTTCGCTGCTTGAATTGATGGCAACTTCTTGTAGTTCTGTAGGGAACTGAATTTCCAGTAAAAAATCTGCCAATATTTAGGATACACAAATACACCATCACAATGTTTTTTATACACATGGTATTATTCAGCATGGATGATAGTGTCCGTAGTTTTCAGGCCATGCTATATTCTCCAAAACAATCGATCACAAGGTAAGAAACTGTGGCCTCTTACAGGGAAGAGCAAAGTGACACTCTCTAATGAATTTGGTGCGTTGAACAAAAAATTCTGCACCATAGCAAGAACTATATTACTCTTATTCTGACCTCCACACCCATCACTGGCCAAGATTATGTGTTTGATGTCCTTGTAATTTTCATCCGGCAGTATAATATTTTGCAAGTGATGATGCACAGCACTTGAAACTTCATTGGCTCCTCGTTCTGCTTGACCTTCTAGCCACGTATATGAATAGTTTTCGTTTCTTGTGGTATTGCAGATAGCAAAATTATATAACCCCAGTTGTCTTGAGTAGAATGTTTCCTGTATTGGCAACTTTGTTAGCACTTGCACCTGCTGAAGGTCATACACTAACACTAGAGAAGTTGGATCTTGAGACTTTTGCTTTATAATTCTGTAAAAAGCTCTGCTGCGCATCTTGTGTACCCTAAGCTGAACCCGAATTTCGTGTTTTTTATCTTTGTCGGCTGATTGGAGCATTGTTTTATATTTTTCACATGCAGTGCATACATCAACTCTAGGTGAACTAAATCCAATATTAAAATCATGTTGGAATATGTTATAGAACATAGAAAACTTCGGTTGTACATTTTGTGGAGATTTCTAATGCTCTTTAGTTCAGACGGTAGGTATATCTTTACACTTTTTTGTCTACCATAGTGACTCTCTCTAGCTTTGAGTTGCTTTAAAAATTCCTTCACTTGATTTAGTTTAGTCTCATTTTTGTTTCCTACCTTGTCACCACCTCTGTTTCCACCATAACAGTACCAGAATCAAAGAATCTTTTCAAGACACCTGTCAATCTTGTGGATCCAATTGGTTTAATAGCAGCTTGAAACATACCACGACGGACTCTTATATTAATATTATTATCTACTGCCAAGAAGAATGTTGCTGATTGGGCTCTGTTTCGTGTGCTATTTTCCACTCTCTTTCTAGCTGCAGGAGAAAAAAATTATCTTGCTCACTTTTATCCCTACTTTCGAATAACTTACCGCGAAATATCATCACATATTGCTCGTGTATTCGTGAACACTGAAAAACTGTATTTTTATTCTGCCCAAGTCCATGATTACAGGGTTGCTTCCACACAAATTTGTTTCCAAACGGATCACTGTAACGTCCATGTCTTTCTACTTCACGTTTATTTTTTTTGTCGTTTCCCTTTTCTAGAACCATTGTTTATGTTGTCAATAGTTCCATCACAAGACATGTTTTCATTATCTTGATAATCACACATAGCACCTTCTTCAGCCATCTTTCAACAATATAATAACGCTATTACAAACTTTAACAACACGTGGTGATGTAAGTTTTGCTAATTATTTCACATTAATTGCAACAGTAATACCGTGAAAGTATTAACCAAAAAAACATATTACTTTATTCAGTACATATAAACTGTTAAAATGGAATAATAACCGTTGAAAACATATTAAAATCGTTAAATTAAAACTGCGGTACGCAGATATTTACTATGTTGGTATCGGTACAGAAGATATTCGCACCAATGCAGGTCTCTGATTGGAAGTGGATCCAACTTGTTCTGTTCATAACATGTGTTTGAATTTAAATCAGTTTGCTCAAAACACACATTTAAACCAGCTTTCAAACAGCAGGAAATTATTTGTTTTGCACAAAACAGTGCATTTTTTCGATAGGAAGTGTTTTCTCAGAAAGATAAAACCTATCTCCAAAAAAGTTAAAAAGTGGATTTAACTTGTTATGCATTTTTGCTCTTCATATACACAATAATTATTTTAGGCAAGAATCATTTTAGCATCTAATTACCAATTTACAGTATTTATTCCACCAATCATTTAGCTCTAAAAACATGACAGACTGATATGTTTGCCAATTTTAACTGTCATCTAAAATTCTTTTGTGTCTTTCGCGTTTCTCATTATTTGTAACAACCATCTTACCTTTTTTGCTGTACTGACATTTTCATAAATTCTCACAAATTTGCTGCAGTGACACACTTCATTCACCCATTACACTATCATTCTTTCCCCATGATCACCCAACAAAAATAACAAATACATTTTTGTTTGAAACAACATAATTATAAGTAGAACTAAGTAATGAAATATTGACACTTTACAATTTCTTCTGACTGTTAAAGACCTGGCAATTTTCTCTAATACTTTCCTTAATCTCCTTCCACCTGACCAAATTTTATCCAACTCTCTCAATTGCTGTAATATTCCAAATATTACAACAAGTTGTATTAGTTAAAATGCATTGCATTAGGCTGAAACCAGTGGAGGTGCCAGAGGCTGCGGCAGTGTTTATGGTTCATATCAGTCACCTCCAGATGCTGTGATTGTTTCGGTGTGCAAGCAGATCCTCTTTGCAGGCAAGCCAATAGAATAAATAGAGCCTGGTTCTTAGAGAGCCAAGCAGAGTGCATTAATAGTACTCTCGCTGTATACACTGCCTTTGACAGAAGAGTGAATTGAATTGGAATGGAACACATGCTCTGGTGGCAACTTCACCAGTCATCTAATAATCCCTTTCTTATTTGGCTCAGGACAAAATAAGATTTGCTTATCAAGTAAGGTAGGGTGGCGTAATGGAGTAGCATAAGGCTGCTTATAGTGATTAGTTTAACAAATCCCAGCCAACACTTGGACGTTAGCGGGAAGACAATGAAGTGGACACAACAGCAACTTCACCAAGACACCTAGAACCAAGTATCAGTTAGTTGTAAATGTTTGATTATTGACTGTTTAACCATTTTGTAGTTGTTTAACTTGATTTCAAAATGCGTATTAACACAAAAAAAGGGTCATGTGTGGGATAATCTGTTAATGTATCAGAAGCTCTTAAATTAATTTCTCAAACATTTGATGGTGACAAATGTAAGTTTAGGGAATTCATTAATAATGTTGATATGTGTGAAGTGGATCACGAATGGCTTTTTCGATTTGTTAAATCTAAAATTACAGGGGATGTGTGTTCCAGACTAATGGATAGAGATGTAACTAATACTTGGCCTCGGGTAAAAGAAATTTTAGAGGAAAATTACTCCTGTAAGGTAGATTGATTTCTAAGCTTGGAAAATGGAAGAGATTTTAATGGTATATTCTTTCTGTCATGAGATAAGTTAACACAAACAGATGACATAAAAATGAGATACCTATTGTACCAAAACCACACGGGAAAAATTGTCAATATGAGGCCATAAAGATTACCAGAGGCATAGTGCGTGATTTTACAAGAACAAATTGACAAAATCCCAGATGATGATATAATAGTCTTGTCTAAAAATGCTTGGACTTCACTTTTATTACAGATTAAAAAAAAAAAAGATGCTAGTGGGAAACATGAATGGAGAGTTGTACTAGACAACAGGAAATTAAGTGAGATTACAGTAAGACATGCATTTCCCCTTCCTAACATATCAGATATTTTAGGTCTTCTCGAAAAAGGTAAATATTTCTCAACTCCTGATTTAGGGAATGGTTATTTTCACATTCTTACGCATGAGAAGGACTGAGAGAAAACGGCAAGATGTAATTGCATTTGCAGCAACATTGAAAAAACATATTTAGTGACTTAGTAAGATTTTTCAGAGATTAAGAGAGAACAAATTAAAACTTCAGTTGGATAAGTGTGAGTTTCTTTGGATGCAGATTGTGTACTTAGGGGACATATTCACAGATGAGGATATAAAAAAATTCATGTCAAAGTAGAGAAGCTAAAGTATTACCCTTAACTGAAAACTACATAACAGCTTAAAGGATTTTTGGAGTTATCAGAATACAATTGATGTTTCATGCCAAATTACAGTAAAATCGCAAAAAGCTTTGCATATATTAGTAGTAAAAGGGCAGAATATAGTTGTGGAGAACAACAAGAAAGAGCTTTTCAGGAATTAATGCAAATGTTAATAAATCCTTCTCTACCGCAATATCCAGATTTTGTACCAACACTCATCGTGACCACAGATGCCAGTAAATTTGCAATTGGAGCTGTAGTGTCTCAGTGGAATTCCATTAGAAAAGATATGCCAAATGCATATGCATCCAGCAAAACAGAAGTATTCCACTAAAGCAAAAGAATTTTTGGCAATTGTCTGGGCAGTTTAACGATTTAGACCCTATGTGTATGGCAGAAAATTCACAGTTGTGACAGATCACCTAACACTCACGAGGATACTTAATGTTAAAAATCCAAGTTTTAGATTACTAAAATGGAGACTTAAACGCAAAGTGTATGAGTACAGTGTGGTGAATAAAGGGGGAAATTTAATACAAATGGATGCACTAAGCCGCATATGAGAGGTTCATAGATAGTCTGGAAAGAAAGTAGTAGATAAAATTTTCGAAGAAAGTAATTTGAAAAATAGATCTATTAAAATTAGTTTGGATGAAAAGGAACAGATTCTACAGAAATGTCATGATCAGGGCCAGAATTGATTCATTTCTATGCTAATTTTTTCCACGAGCGATTAGGGAATGGAATAGGAAGGATTTATCAAGCAACAAAACTTAGAATAGGAGTAGGTCTCGACAAACCGCTCTGGCCATCCTAATCTGAGTGTGTCTTCATTATTTCAAATATTAGATCAATGATCTGATCCGATACTCTAACTACAAAATCATCTATTTTGTTAGACAAGTGGTTCATATAGAAGAGTTTTCTGGGCATATGGACACACTAAGTGCTGGTACTGTTTTGTTCATAATTATCTGCAACATCCCTCCATGTATTTGCTCCCCATGGTACGTTGTCAACTCGAAGTCTCGGATCAACATCCAACTCCTCTCCTCGTACCCCTAGGCTATTGACTGCATCTCCGACATCCCTCATGTTACAGCCACTTGGCCATGTAGGCTTGATGAATTCCTCTCCTTTCGGAGACTGCCTTTGTGATCTCATCTGCATGATGAGGTTTGCTCATAAATCTTCCCTTTGTCTCCCAACACTTTTACCTGCAGACATTAAGCTTTCTGTCTCTCCTCTGCTTGTTTAATTATTGTCATCATCATGTAATGTTTAAAGTTCATTTTTTCTATGTACCACTTTGTCGAGTACAGTTATCACTCATTTATTTGGGTACTTTCTGTTAACTTACTCCACCTTTAATTCTCCTTTTAAGAATGCTTGGCTTCAGTTGAGCAGGTTCCATTACTGTATTGGTCGCCGCTGGCTACCTTCCTGCCTGGTATTACAATTATTTTTTACAGTAGTCTGATGTAAACACCATTCTTAAAGAAGACATATATAACTTTTTGTTTACTACTGCTTCTTTTAATCTATCATATTTTCCCCTTATTTCTATGTTTATCTTAATTCCAATACTTCCAATGTTGTCTCCTACCTTGCACTGCCCTGGCACCAGCCAGCCACTCGTCAGACTCTTGTCTCACAATAGCTGCTATTAAAAAGTGTCATATAAAATAGTTTCTATATTCACATATTTTATTTATTATATCCTCCCATTCTTCTCCTCATTAAAAGGTTTTGTATTTAATTTCTATTACCAGTTAACTGTAACTCTTCCTAAATATTTGCACCACTTTTTGGATAACCACCTAACCAGAAAGCAATTACTCCAGTGTAATATCATCATATTACAAAAAGCAGTGATAGGGAGGATTATTAAACACTAAGAACACTGACAGAATTTTCAGGTTTCAAACCTTTTGTTAGCAGTACTATACGATATGTGCAAGGTGGGAGTAAAAGTAGTGGTGATGGTTGTTGTGGTGGTGGTGGTAGTAGTGTGGAGGGGGGAGGGGGGGCAGGTGAGTATATATCACACACAATGAGCAGGAAAATGCTTTAAGGCAATAAAACTAAGGAAGGATAGGGAAATACGATGGAACAAACACAAGAAACGCGCAATATTTTGGCGTCAAGCCTTCTTGCAAAAGTGAGAGACCACGAGGAGCCAGACGTGAACACGACGGCCGTCTGGTGTTTCACTTTTGCAAGAATAATGCTCGAGGCCAAAATATTGCAAGTTTTTTGTGTTTGTTCCTTATTGTGTTTGTCATTTCCAGCCGCCTTCATCTGTGGTAAGTGTTGGGTTGTATTTCCCTACCCTTCCTTAGTTATATATATATATGTATATCACCATCCTGTCATTATCTGTAGCAAGTAGTGGTTCCTTATTTTTCCCCCCTTTACTTATTCGGATTTGCTGGGCAATGAGGGAAAACAATAAATGCTGCACGAGCATTAAAATGGTGAAAGCACTTCTATAGTAAACAAGCAACTAAATTATTGCTACGTATGTATAATGGCTAAATAAAGATTCTTGGGTGCTCATAAGTAATCACTTAGGTAAATTTGGGAATGGATACCCTTACCCATCCCCCCTAAAAAAAATAATCACAGCACATTTATAATCTCTTGATTATAACACACATTAGTGGAATACTCAGACAAAAAAACAACATTAGTCCCCTCCCCTTCCACACCAAAAAGGAAGCCGAATAGAATTTTATTCAATATGACTGAAAATGTTGCCAATTTGTCATTACTGTAGCTCTCAGGAAGCCGAATAGAATTTTATTCAATATGACTGAAAATGTTGCCAATTTGTCATTACTGTAGCTCTCATAGTGCATTCCCATTTTTCTGGTAGTGATGTACGAGAGATGTGTAGAAAGTCATGCCCGTTTTCGCCATGTACACCAAATAGCTGCCTTTCAAGGTCAAATATTTCCTGTTTACTGTCTACTTATTGTGCGATTTGCTCAGTTATGTGAGCATTTGAAATGTTTTTTAAAAAAATGGATAATGCCGCCAATTATGAAGTAATGCAATAAATGAATAACTATGTGATATCCATAGTCACATCATTGGAGACAATGCAATCATCTACATAAGAATGAAAAAAATGATGAATCACCAGTTTGGTGATGACGCCAAATTTCAACTCTGGGAGAGAGAATGTCTGAGGATGAGCATACAGGTCGCGCATCGGTCATAAACAACTTGCTGAATTCAGTAGAGGAGTCCACGAAGAACGATTGACGTATTACACTAGATAAAATCATTAATCAATTTTCAACAGTTCACCTACCACTCTTCATAAAATTGTTAAATATTATCTGAAGGACAGAAAAATTTAAGCAACACGAGTCCCTTACTTGCTTAATAATGGACACAAATGGAGCATATGAGTGCAGCATTAGATTTTTTTTTTGTGTTGTTACTGAAATTAAGGGGCTTGAATCATGAAAGCAAAATGTTACTGGGAACGAAACGTGTTTCTTACTAAACAGCTCAGCACAAGCATCAATCAGTGGAGTGGAATCATAGTCATTTAACAACCAAACGAGAAGAAACCATCAACTTAATGACTCATGGTCGGTGTCTTCTGGAACTGATTTGATGGCTTTGCTCATTGATTTCATGCCTTGAGGAGCTGCTATTAACGAAGCTGGATATAGTGAAACTTTAAAGAAATACTTGTGTGAAATTGAAAATCGGCAGTCAGGTCTGTAGTATGCTGGCGTTATGATTCTACACAATAGTTCCAGACCTCATGCTGCTGGAAAAATGCAACTCCTGAACATGTTTAAATTGGAAACTATATATACACACCACAGTGTGTTACACTTTATTAAAGTCGCTCTAGTATATAAAAGTAATGTGCAATACAAGGCACATCATATGCTGTGTATTAAGACATTAGGAAACATGTACCCAGCCGACCATTTGGTGCACGACATACAGGACACTCTCTGCTCCTTCCAATCTTGTGGAAAGAACATTTTATTCTGCTCGATACCATGCCATAAGGGAATCAGGGAGAACAAGGCAGCTGATGTAGCTGCCAAGGTAGCTCCAGTCCCAAAGTCAGACCTTGCCCATTGGCAAAAAGAATTGTTTTTGATGTATGGCGAGGCAGTGCTGGAAGTTGAGCATAAGCTCCAGCTGGTCAAACTGACCTTTCAGCTGTGGAGCAGCTCCTACCAGTGGGCGAGAAGGGATGAGGTTCTCCCTACTTGCCTCCATAAAGGGCACTGTCCTTTGAAATATAGCTTTCTTCTCCACCGGGAGAACCCATCAGAATGTGATGCTTGCGTCTTACCATTGACGCTGCACCACATTTTAATTGACTGCAAGTTATTTTTAGATTTAAGGGAAGGCGTTGGCCTAGCCAACAAATTTTAAACAATGATAGTGGCAATGTGGCAAACATTTTAAATTTTTTTGTTTTAGCCAGTATTGTCCAAAAAAATTTGGGTAGACCAGCATATGTTTTAAGTTGGATGGATGTTCATCTTAAAATCATCCATCCATGTATTTTGTTATTAATTGTTTTAATTATTAGTTTTAGGCTTTTAAATCCGATTGCTTTTTTACAGTCAACCAGACATTGTTTGTAAATCATGTGCTTTTAGTGGTTCGATTACAGTCAACATTTTAGTATTTTATTTTATTTTATTTTGCTGTCTGTATGGACAACCTCTTTAAAGCTGGCCATGCAGACAGTAATTTCACAAGATTTTAAGCCACGTTGTCAACATGGTTGTTGTAAGAGTGCTAATGACCACATCGCCCACATGTCCTAAAGCCATAACAACAACAACTACCTTCAGTATTGGTCTTGTTTGTCTTTACTTAAGTCTTAAGGTACAGAGCAACTACAGACTAAATAGGCAGCAAAACATTTTTTAAAAAAACAAGCCAACAACACTGGCCACAGCAGCAGTTACCTGTGTGATGGTAGAACTCAAGGAATGTTGTCACTATGATAATAAAAGGCTAACTATCTCAAGTGATACTAATTCTTACACAGACAATTTAAATGAAACTACAGCTTTAGAGGCAAACAGCTGAGTATAAATTTTAATCTGAAGTATAAAAAAAGAAAATACAGCGTTTTGGAAAAATCTTAAAATTTTATTGAAGTGTCATTTCATAACATCCATTGATTAGTGACAAGATCAGACTTCAGAGTATAATTCAGGATTAACTGTAGTAAAAACTAATGACCATTACTTCACACCTGATGAATGTGCATTACCATCTCTTTTCACCCTTTTGCAGATAACACAATTTTCCTGAAAATTATGAGAATTAATTAACACTGGTACAAAATATGACAAAACATTTGCAACACAAGTATATTCTATATGACAAAAAATAAAGTTTAAATAGGATGTATGTTTCTTTAGAACAATTCATTCAGTTGTAATTAAGTGTCAGACTCAATCAGATTGATTTTTTTTTTTTACTTATGGCTTTACGCCTCGTCAACGTCATTAGAATCGGGATGGGACTGGGGACAAGGAACGGGAAGGAATTCGGCCAATTGAAAGAAGCATCCAGACATTTGCCTGGAGTGATTTGGGGAAACCATGGAAAACCCAACTCTGGATGCCTGGATGGGGATTCGGACCGGTGTCCTCCCAAATGCGAGGCCTGAGCGTTAATCACCCACCCACCATGCTTGGTGAATTAGATTGAAAGATGTGTTTTTAATAAGATTACTAGGTTCATCTTCAGTTGTATAAATTCTAGTTGGGTGTACTGCTGAGAACAGTAGAGAGGAAAACAAAGTGACAGAATAAAGGACCTACCTGACATTAAGGCTAAGGATGTCTGGTGCTGAGATTATGCTGATATGCCAGTTTTCACCTGTGTTTATCAAAGGTACAAGCCTGGTTGGAAGGAAGTCAACTGCCTAGATTATAAAATAGGCATGCAGAAGGTTTTATGTGGACAAACATAAGTAGGTGAATTGTGTCTCCTGTCAAAAATAGTTGCCATGTTCCTACAATACACACAATCTCACGTAAGCAGCAAAGGTCTCACCTGACAACATTAATATCTCCACAGCACATAGGTTATATTTTTTCAGATTACTTACATAAAGGTGTGTTCTTACATCTTGAAATATGAATGAATTGGTATTAGAAATTTTTATCAGTAATTTTAAATTTAGCATGTCTGTATTATGCAATTGTAAATGTTTATAATTCTAGGAATAATAAAGATCATCTGGGATTTTCCTTATTAAAGGTTTAATAAGACGTATCAGCACATACATCATTTATTGTTATGATACAAATTTGTAAAAATGGACACCAAACATCTGTATAACAAGTAAATAAATACATAAAACATGGATGATGTGGAAACAAAAATGATGGAAGCATCATAACAGACAGATCTAAAATTATTTTGAGCAATGGAAGAAAAAAATGGGACAAGTGTACCAACTCTGAACCCTCTCCAACAAGTGCAGAATTTTGAAACCTTCTACCATTACCTGTTCAAAGTGTCCAAGGGAAGAAGAATGAGAAAAATTACATGTTTGCAGAGTTGCTATCTTCACTGATTCAATGTACGAATTACCAAAACATTTGATAAAGTCGATAAGATCATGACACTTTTAAAGGAAATCAATTTCAAAAAGTGATTTAAATGGTTGCAAAGAACACATTTAAGAAATCTAGAAAACTCAATAAATGCAGTCGTAAATCAAAATGGCGTGAACGAAAAGTTATTTAAAAAAAAAAAAAATTAGATTTTGTAGAAAAATGTTAGCTGTGAAGACACATACCATTTAAGAAATACTGATGTGGATAAACATGCAGAAAACTAGTTTAGCAGTTATCTGATGGTCAAATTGTTTCACAACATTGACAGCAGCCGATTCAGGGTGAAAGATCTGACAATAATGTTGACAAGAAAATAGGGTTCCTAAGACAGGATTATTAGAAATATTTTTTTAAAAAATCAGTGCTCATAGCACAAT
Organism: Vandiemenella viatica; assembly: GCA_031002005.1. NCBI lineage: Eukaryota > Metazoa > Arthropoda > Insecta > Orthoptera > Morabidae > Vandiemenella > Vandiemenella viatica. The sequence continues at coordinate 114,305,508 of CM061921.1, forward strand.
TGAGAAAGAAATAAGAATCTTAGTTTATTATGTAGAAATACCCTAATTTTTTTTTCATGTATTACAAATGCTCAATACGCATACCCTTTGTCACTCTATACAACTACACGGTAGTCCATTTCTCCCCATACGTGCAGCGTGTCCATGATCATGTTTGCAAATAAGGCTCCGATATGCACCTCCATAACAGACATAGGTAGAGGGAGCTAAGTCTGGTGAATGAGGTGGCTAAGACGAGAGTATCTGATCACTGCTGAACCCATGTTTGATCCATCACTGTGGATTTTAAGTGGATCCTTGCCAAATCTTGTCCAAAAGTGACATTGGACAACAGTCTGAGTTTGATGAAATTTGAAAGTGCAAAGTGCTTTCTCCAAGCTGTTAGCTGCGAAATTGCAAACACTGACACTTGGTAGCAAAAAACTTAACTTCTGGATGGTGGCTAATACGGAAAAAATGTTGAGTGATTCTCTCTCAATGCATAAAACAATCATAGTCATATGTTTATACTTTGCATGTAATATATTCACAAAACTCCAACTATCATTTGTAATAATCCTGTATTTGAGGATTGAAGCAAACATGACTAAGCCCTATGAACTAGTTACCAAGGCTACATTATATATTAAACTTTATAAATTGTAAGATTATCTTACCAGCATGTCCAAAGTTGGCAAACAATCTTCATGAAAAATATGCTTGCAAAAGAATATAACTGCATTACCTGCATGACTGACATCTGTAAAACACGATCATTAATAAATCATGTTACTAAAAATTGTGTTAAATTATAATGTGCGTTCCTAAAGTAATTATTTCAGTAATTACTTATTATTTTTAGAAAATTTATGGTAAAATACATTAGCTGCCATGAAAGGCAGAAGATTTTAGGCCATAAAACTGTGACATTAATTACCTCAATTCATCATTATTACTAGTTGTAATAATAATAAAACGATTTGTTGTAGAAGGTGAGGGAGATTCAAATCTAGAACATCCAGGGAAACCAAAATAAGGAGTTGGAGTCGAGAGTATAACTGAACTGTATTAATTAACAAAAGAAAGACAATACACAAAAGAAAGATAATACACAAAAGAATGATAATGACAAATACAGACTGCTGGATGATGAGAAACAAGACAGCAGTTATAAGATTATAATCAAAGTGTGAAAGTCTGATACAACTGAAGGCTTGTTACCTTTAGTAATGATTTTCCCATGGCAAGCTCCACACACTTGTTCATCTGCAATGACAAACAATTATTCAAACATTCAGTAGAAACACTAACACAACTCCAGTTATTGTTAAATGTTTATTTTACCATCAACGCCAATTCCTCTATACTGTAGCCCAACAAGTTTTTCATGTAGGTTGAAGTAGTCCGATACCAATATTTTCTTGCAGCCTTCTTGAACTGAAACCTATAACAAATGATAAGATTAAGCCACACACATCAATGTATGATCCTTTCTCTAAAGCTGTATTTAATAAACAAACTTTAACAATGCATTAATAGTGGAAGCAATGGTGCAGATATTCAGTAAGAAATGTAATTACTTTACAAGTAGGAAACACTGTAGCACAATCATTTGGTACTGGTATAGAAAGATTACTTTAGGCGAGAAATGACTGACCCCTCTATGGAAAGTAGTGTTTTATGGGGCGTCCATTAATTACATTAGCACTTTTTTTTCGTAAATCTAGATCTGGACCTGTCGCTACCCCTTGGTGAGAGAGATCTGATCTGGTGGGGAAACCCCCTCCTAGGTGAGCAATTTTTTAGCTCTACTGTTCATGAATATTGAAACGATAGCATTAGCTTTCTGTGCACCCCCCACCCCCCTAGTGAGATTATGTTGGACCCCCCCTCTCTATTTGTGCTCACGTCATTAATGGGTGCCCCTTATTAACCTGAATCTGCCTGTTTCAACTACGCCCATATATGCGTTTCCTGCTCACATCGTTCCATTCAAATCAATTGTTCTCCTGCTCATCCTTTGTGCTCATTCCATTGAATGTTTCCATGATTTGTTGCATATCTCGTCCACAACTTCATCAAGTCAGCCAGATCAACTTCACATGAAAGGGTTCTGTCACATACTAGGCCTCGGCTATTAAATACATCACCAATTACCAACAACGATTTATTATAATTGAAAATTTAGGTTATACATACTCAAATCCAACATATTTCTTTCATCCTCGAACATATTGTCCAGCCCAATTCATGTGAGGTTCACCCTTCACTTTAACAACTGGTATTACATTTCTTGTATGAGAATCGAGATTACTTGCACCTGTTTTTCTCTTTTTCTGTAGAAAACAACACTTCCCATCATCACCTGAAATGTCCATTTCGCCTACATCGAATAAAACCCCTTGTGTTTCACCACAAGAAACTGTAGAAACATCAGAACCAACAATCGTACAAAACTGTTTTCTGCAGAAAGGGAACATGTCCAGGACATGTTCCCTTTCTGCATCAAATGCATATTTGTGAAGGTTATTTTAGACACTTCTGCTTATGGAATATATTCCTTTTCTGCAGAGAATGAAAGGGCTAAGTTCAAAGATGCCTTTTCAGAAATAAAAAGATTTTCGCCAAAAAGTGGACATGTTCCCTTTCTGCATTTAGCGATTCAATTTGGGACCAGGTAGTTGCGTTGTGTCGCAGGTTGAGCGGGTAGGCAAGTGCTCACCTTCAAAATTCAGAGTAGCTGTTGCTGTTTGGGAGGACTATGATAGCACAGACCATGAAACAAGTCGTGGGAGATGGTATAGACAGCAGCTGGATGCTTTGGGTTCCATGTGAATAGTGTCTGTCAGTGGCCATTCATTCTTATGATTAGTGGATTGGTGGTCATACCTGTACATGTGGCCAGGCAGTGGTTGCACATTAGCTGGTATATTATATGAGAGGTTTTGCAGGTGGTGTGTCCTATGACGGAAAAGCTTTTCCCAGTGACAAGTTTGGTGAAAGTGGTGAAGATGTGGTGAATGTTGCACATCTTGCAGTGGTGTCTACTGCATGGGAAAGAGCCTTGGGGCTGTCTGATGGGGCAAGGAAGACTATGTTTATGGGTAAGAGTTGGCTGAGGTTAGGAAGCCTGCTGAAACAAGTTCTGGGAGGGTTTTGGGAAGGATTTCATTTCAGGCCAAGTTTGCAGGAAATCATAACCCTGCTGAAGGATTCTGTTAATGGATTCAAGGCATGGGTAGTATTGCGTAACCAGGACTGGACTATGGTTTGTTTTTGGGGGTTCAGGATGGTCGAAGAACTGAGCAGATTGTAATGTGGCCCATGAAAGCTGCTTGTGAACCAAAGCTGGACGGTAGTTTCAAGATATCAATGCTTGTGAGATGTTTTAATATCACATGTGAGACTGTTGGATGGAGCATATACAACTTTCCCGAATCCGAAGACTGTAGGAAAGGGTACGTTTCGTATGATATAGATGGCAACTTGAAGCAGTACAGCAGCAATGGTATGTGGCGGCTGTAACATTTGTATGTACAAGGATAACTATAATTTGCTCTATGAAGTCGTGAAAGGACAGTTGAACGTTGTTGGTTCGTTGTAGACATGCAAATTATGACCTCAGTCAGATGCGGGTGAATGCTTCTCTTCCACAGATTCTGCAACCTACAGGTGAAGAAGTCTGTTACAGAATTTTGGTTGGTGACCCCCAGTGAGGGAATGTTTTATCTTGAAAGTGGAAAAATAAATCATGTTTTACCTGAACTGTGGATGTATTGTTATTAGCTTACATGGCGAACATGACAGTGACGTGTGGATAAATTAGTAGTGGAAATCGATATAACAGAATTGTTTTCCATTTCCATGAAAACATGCTGGAAGAGAAGTGAAAAGTTTGTTTATATTGGAGATTTGAGCTGGAGCACATGAAAGACAATAGTGCAACAGAGTGAGTTATCAGAGGTATGGGCAAAGATGACAAGAAGAAAGTAGGCTACTGATAGTAAGAGCATCGCAGACCAGCGATAGCAACTATCCAGTTGAGAAAAAACACTGCAAGGAACAACACGATTCGAAGAACAGTGACGTATATGACGGTGCGTGTTTCGAGAAGCAGCCGGTGAAAGAAGACAACGAAAAGATAGGAACTATAACCCATATATTAATATAGCATTTCAATAACAATTTTTCTTGAATAGTATCCCAATTTCATTTTCTTTGAAATTTCTATAAGAAAGCCTAATTTTCCCATTCTGTCACTGGTGATGACAAAATACTTCTTGTCAGAATCCTTTGACAATTAGCAAAGTTGAACGATTTGCTTTTGAGTAGTTTTGAGCTTCTCCTCAAGTAGTTTTGTTAACTCAATATCTCAGGCTTGTTTTCTTTCAAGTCTTGGCGCATTTGGGCCGAAATATTTTATCAACTGTTTTTCTTTGGAGTGAGTGATGATGGAGGGTGTCTTGAAAGGGAGTGACATATCTATGGGTGATTTATTCAACCTCATTTAATCACAAAAAAAGGACTACCTTAACCTTCATACTAAATTAGAAGAAAGTATTTCTGCTCTTCAGGCAGAATTTAAGGCCGACATTGACTCACTAAAGGAAGACAATCTTGCCCTTCATACTAAATTACAAGAAAGTAGCTCTGCCCTTCTGGCAGAATTTAAGACTGAAAATAGTAGATTAGTAGACTCATTAAATTCGTCATTTGAGTTTAAATTTGCAAACATCGAGAATCGAGTTGCAGGACAAGGTATTCTTCAGTAATTGATCTCAGGTGGTTCAGAGTAGGGAAGAGTTAAGGCATTATCAGAACTTTGCATCCTACAGATGGTGAAAGTTTCGTCTCAAGATTACCAGTACCGGCCAGATTTAGAAGACAAGACAAGCCATTTGGCTCAGGACATGAAGGGGGAAGAAACAGATGCGAGAGTGTGCTTGGAGTTAAGCAAGTGGAAAGAACAAGCTGGGGTAGTGTGGGAAGAAACAACCTTATGTAAAATAATGTCAGCAACAGATGAGGAAAAGAAGATAGTTGAGTGGCCCATCAAGGGGAAGGCAATTACTACTGCCAGGAGCAACAAAATAAAAGCAGTCAAACATGTTTAGCATTAGAGGGGGTAATTCAGGTGCTCACAGCAGTGCATAGGTCTGGTGGTAGATATTGTCTTCGAAGGAGAAGTAATTGTTGTCGAGCATCAGATGGGCCAAGTTTGTGAGAAAAGATGCGGTGTGGAGGTTGCTGGAAGGGCGTTGCTCTAAAACATGTTCCATGGCAGTGCGGAATTTGTGGGTACAGGGATGTGACATCAATTGTTACCAGGATGGAGTTTGAAGGAAGAGGTGTGGACACAGTAGAAAGGCAGAAGTGTAAATGTGAATGAATGACCACAAACAATTTCACATGACAATCATTTTAATTGCTGTTTCACAGTCCGTGCTGTCAGATTCCTCCCAAATAACAGCAGCTCAGTACCGGATCAACCACGTAGCAGGAGGTAGCAAATGCTACGGGCCTCACGCCTTCTAGGGGGCCTCACACCTCCTAGGGGGGCCCGCACCTAGGCGAGATGGGCGACTTTTTTTTATTTTTTTATAGAGCTCTACAATTTTACCCCGGACGGGGCAAAAATCAAGGGCCCCTTCTTCACATTTGCTACGGGCCCCGCGCTGTCTTAATCCAGCCCTGCAGCAGCTCCTCCTAACTCAGAATGTGGGAACTTGCCTATTAGTACAAAAATTAAAAGACATGTTTATTATTACATTTATATTCTCTCTTGTTAATTATTTTGGTGATATTTCCCCACTTCCAATGATAGTATATTTCCAGAATTATCAATTCAGTACTGGCTCGTCCCCCTCCATCACCATCCTTGATACCAAGGCCATGCTACCTGGGTTCCCCATTCAACAGGCAGGCAAAGATGTGATCACATCTGACTCTGCCAAGTATCTCATCTACTTGCATAATACCGACATATTGTGCTAAATGATTCGTATTTTTTGTGTTCATCATTCCCAGCAGCCATATATACATAATTAAGGAAGGATAGGGAAATAAAACCAAACGCTTACCACAGATGACAGCTGCTGGGAACGACGGACACAAAAAAGACAAACACAAGTAATGGAATATTTTGATGGTTAACCTTCTCCTTGCAAGTACCTGAGCCACTAGGCAGATTTAGATGTGCATACACTGGTGCCTGCTTGGTGAATGGAGGGGCATGGCACAGATGGTAGTAGAGGGGGTGAAGAAAGTACTAAAATAATAACCAATAGTACTGCAGGTGTATTATCACTGGAAGTGAGGGAACATCAACATAATAAATGTGCAAGGATATAAATATAAAATTTTTAAGTGAGAAAGATATAATGTAAGGTCTACAAAATGTGAACAGGTGCTGGGTCCACTGGGAGGGACTTATTGGAGATGCAAGTCTGGAGGGGACTTATTAGAGATGGAGGCGAAGAGGATGTCTGGTGTCAAGAATATTTTGGAAAGCTAGTTCCCATCCGTGGAGTTCAGTGAATGTTGTGTCAGAGAAAACTCTGATGGCCCTAACTGTAAAACTGTTGTTGAAATTGTTCATTTTGTGGGAACTGGCATTTTTTGCCACCAGGTGTGATACATTACTGGTATGTACTGATGGCAAGTGGGTTAGCAGTGAGGCCAATATATCAGCTAGAACAATGGAGGCATGAGAGTTGATGCAGGCAGCATGTTCAGTGATGGGGAAGGTTTCATCTGTTGTCAGACTGGAGTAAGCGGAGGTAGCTACATGTTTTGCAGCGGCATCTGTTGCATGGTAAAGATCCGTTTGGTGGTTTATATGGGGTGAGTATTTATGAACCAACGTATTCTTGACATTGGCTGGTTTGCTGAAACATGTGCTTGGGGCAGTGGGTGGACTCAAGACCAGGAATGAAATTGGTGACGAAAGGGGGCGCTGCAATGATGAGAGCTCGGGACAGGTTTTGGATGTATCTGGAAAGAGATTCTTCATCGGAAACAGATGCATCTGCCCTGGGTGGGCAGACGGTACAGAAGGGAAAGTTTGATATGGGAAGGATGGCAACTGTAAATGTACTGTTGTATGTTTGATGTGAACAGAGTTATGTAGGCTCCCATTATATAAGGAAATGTCAACTTCAAGAAAAATGGTATGGCTGTGATAGTATATCTAGGTAAAGTTGATGGAGTGACTGTTGTTTATATGGAGGTGAGGGAGTCTAGTAGGCGATTTTCATTCTGGATCCAGATCATAAAAAGCCTCTATGTATTTGAACCACCCAAGATATTTTAAGGAGAGGCTGTTAGGAATTGTTTATCCAGACAGCCCAAGAATAGGTTGCACAGGATGGGGCCATGCAGGTACCCATGGCAGTGCTACCTATCTGGTGGTAAATTTGAGAAGTGAAGGAGAAGTGTTTATTTAACACAATGAGATTTGCCAAGGAAATGAGAAAGGACGCCTCGGGGAAGCTGTTGGTGGTCAAATTTCCCATGGCAATGAGGGACGATGGTGTAAAGGGAAGAGACATCTATGGAGACAAGAAAGGAATCTGGCAGTGGAGGGTGGGGACTGTGGAAAGACGTTCGAGGTAGTGTGGGGTATCTTTTATGAATGGAGAGAGGTTCTGTACTAATTGTTGTCGGTGCTGATCTGAAATCCATTCTGAATGCAATCCATATGCTGCAACTGTAGGTTGCTCTGGATTTCCAGTCTCGTGGATCTTAGGAAGAAGGTACGAGCTGAGGGCACAGGGATTGTGCAGAGTAAGGAGGGACAAGGATTTGGGAGATAGGCCTTGTAAGTTGCCCTGGAGAACAAGGAGAGAGTGTACTTCTTGGCATATCCAAGTAGTATGTAGGATGTGGATGGTACATACCGGTGTCGGAAAGCTGTCTCAAAACCTCGGCCTAATAGTCACTGTGGTCCATGACTACAGTCATTGAGCCCTTTAAGGCTGGGAGAGTGATGATGTTCTTATTCTTAGATGGTTCTCTCATGGAAAGGGATCCAATAGAACTGAGGTTATTGGAGTGGGATATGGAGTAAGGGAAAGAGGTTGAGGACAGGTTGGAAATGACAAATTCCTGAAACATGAGGAGGGAATGGTGGTGGGACAGGAGAGGTGAGTCTAGTTGGGATCGAGGTTTGAACCACTCCTCTGGAAAAGTGTTACTGCCATTGGAGAGTGTGGCAAAATGCCAAAGAATCCCAGACCAAAGTCTTCTTCTTCCTATTATCATTATTACTATTACTACTAGTACTGTTCATGTTTTATAGACTGTATACTGCATCTTTCTCCCTTAAAAATTTTATATTTTTATCCTCACATATTATGTTGGTGATGTTACCTCAATTCCGACGATAATACACCTGCAGCTTTATCAGTTATCAATTTAGTATTTTCTTCACTCCACCTATGCCATGCGTCTCCATTCACTGAGCAGACACCGGTGTGTGCACATCTAAATCGGCCAAGTATCTCACCTACGTTTCCTTGACGTAGAGGGGCCTTGCCTGGTTTATTTTTATGAGGTTGTTATATATAGAAATACAGCAAAATGAATACAGAATTCAATATTAAGATAAAAATTGTTGTATCTCTAGTTGCAAACTACTCAAAATTAATACAAACATCAATTGAGAAAAATGAGAACACATTTTAAGCATCGTTAAGAACTTTTTATGAAATTAAATCTCCTTCCGAACAGATAATTTTTCAAATTTGAGAATTAAAATTGAACATCTGATAATGTTATTAAATATTCTATGATATAGATAAGAAAATTACTATTTTCTCATCACAAGAGTAGTAATGTATTATTTACATTTGTCTTTTTTTGAAGAACAAGGCAGTCACCACTATCAACTTATTATTTGTAGAAATAAATACCTGTAAATTGTAATCCTTAATCATTTTAACAAGAGAATTTTTTAATCCTGGTATCTCCATCCCATTTTCAATTTTTTGAACTAATATCCTTGGATCAACATATGTTCCAATTTTCTGTAGAAGAAAAGTTATGAACTCTGCAACAGAAGACAGCATATTAGTTTCTTTATATATTCAGATTAATAAAAAAAAAGGGAGTAATTTAAAATGCGAGAGCTACAGGGTTATTAAATTGAGGAGCCACTGTCTGAAAATATAAGAAAAAATCATACTAAGGAAAAACCTAACAAATAATAGAGGAAACAGCTGGAGAAGAACAGTATGGGAAGATAAGTGCAATTTATATACTCAGACAAATCACAGAGACAATGTGGGAGTATTGCAAGGAGACAATTGACATAAAAAGGCTTATAATAAAGCACTAAAGAAAGCATATGGTTAAGTTTAAAAAAGATAGGAACTAGCAAGGAACATTTATGAGAAGTATGAGAGAGATAGTAGACACTCTGAATGGTTTCACATGGAGAGTTAAGCAAGGAAGTGTATTGCCAAATATTCTGCTTAATGCGGTTTTAGGTGAAGTCATCCTAGGTCCGAGGGTATAGAGATCCAACATGATCGATATGCTGAAGATATAATAATATGGGAGGAGACAGAACAGAATCTGGAGAATGAATTATGAAAATAGTGTAGACTGTGAATGGGAAACAAAGCCTGGGGATTATAGGGGGGGGAGGGGGGGGGAAGAAGTAAAGTTAGCAAGAAACACTGGCCTATCAGAGGTTGTGTTACTCGATTGCAAGAAATTGGAATGGGTAGAGTGGTTTGGGTACTTTGGAAGCAAGGTAATTACCCAGTGGCGGCTCTAGGCGTAGTGACAGTGTGACTTGTCACCACCTCTAATCAAGAATAAATAAATTAAAAAATAAATGTAGTGAAAGAAAAACAAATATTTATAAATGCGGCATTCTCTACTCTATGTTAACTTATGACAGCAAGGAAAACATTGAACTCCATCTGTTGGCCACATCAGTGAAGTATTTCGCTGTTGTGGAGACACACTCCCAGTGTCACCAATCGCGCATGCGCACTAGCATTTTCGTGGAAATATTTGGGGTTTGGGGTTCACTTTGTTAGTGGCGAATGGAGACAACTTTGTTATGTCACACGCAGCTCGATAAAGTTAGTAACACTGCCGGTAGAGCGCAGCATCTGTTGGAACAGTGCTTCTCAACCTGTGGTTCACTGATTACTGGTGGTCCACGAACACAGTTTAGGAGTTCCACAGGCATAATATCATAAACTTTGATACCATATTCGTATGCCCAATTTTTTAAAAAACCTTTAATATTTCAATGAACTGGCAACCATATGGCATCAGAAAGAGATTAAGTAAATGACGGTTTACTAAGAGTTTTAAATGGGTATGAGGAACCGCGGTAGGTGGTATGATTGTTAACGCGAGTAGTGAAGTAAACAAAAATAAAAGACCTACGGTCTAGCGTCTTTTATTTTAGTTTATGTGTGTAGGCTGGTGGTATACTGTAGTCTAGACTGTAGTAACATTATTTATCTGGTTGGTTCTGATTAACATGTAATTAACTTTTGATAGTTCACAAAGTATAATATCTGCGTTTTTATAGGAATTCAAAACATGGTTTTAGATTTATTATGTTATAATGTCCGAGATGTTAATAATAACAATATGGAAAATAAAATTAAGCCTAGGGTGGAAGACATTAAAGACGGGGAACTATTCAGAGGAAAAATTGTGGAGGTAACTGGCGACGGAGAAAGGAAACTCAGAAGAGGAATCGAAGTAGCGTAATCCTCGGCTGAAACAAAAGGAAATAAAAATAGCTCTTGTGAGTTAGAGCTCCGCAGCATTCCTTTTGAAATTTTACTGCTCCTAGGGTTGAAAAAAGTTTGGATACGATGTCTTGGAAAATTGACCAATGCGAGCAGGCAATATTCCTTGTGTATCTTAGATTCTCAGAACGTAACAGGAAAAGATTCTGAAGTGAAATGTATTTCATTGTCGTCGTCGTCATCAAAGGCAGTGCTGGATAAGAAAGTATGAGGCACTAGGCACTCTAAAAATTTTGGAAATAATTATCTGTATTTTATAAGTACAAAGAAAAGGTTTTATAAATAATTAATAGATTTTATCATATTTTTTATTGTTAACAAACGAATTTTACAATTTATGGTATTTTGAAACTTACTCTTTTTATCGTACACTACAATGAAACAAATAATAATTTTCATGCCTTTCATATTACTTTGATTGTTTTATTTTGGATGATTTTCTTTTTCATTATTTTTATTTATGGAAAAAAGTGAACTTTCAGAGGGTCTTCAAAACTCAGGGGCTCCAGGCTACTGTCTAGTCGTATCAAGTCCTGCCTATTGGGTAATCCAGCAATGCTTATAGATCAACTTGTCGCTTTTTGACAAATCACTAAATGTTTGGTCAATTTCAAAACATTTGTGTTTGATTTATTTCGAAATCATTTCTTTAATCCGACAGTAATTGCAGATAAAGACTTTCACAGGTTACAAATCTTTATGTCGCTCCGAGCTGTTTTTCCAGGCACCTTTCACTTCAATAACCAGTAAAGAGTCGAAACACTTTATTGTTGTCACTACCTGATCAAATCACTTCGGCCGCCACTGTAATTACCAATAGAAGGATGGAGGAGAAATAGGCAGAGAAAAAGGAAGAGTGGACACCTGTATTATCAGATGTAATATTCAGGTGGAACATATGGAAGGAAACCAAAATCTTGCTCTATGAAGTATATTATCAGCCAATACAGATCTAGATTATGGGCAACAGAGAGGAGTTTTCTGAGGGGGACATAAAACATCCAAAGAAATGATAAAACCAGAAATGTAAACATAAGTTGGAAGAGACATTAAAAAAGAAAATACTGCAGTGAGTTGGACATGTTATGAGGATGGAGGAGTGGAGGATGCCGAAGATAGCATTCTTCAACGTTCGGAAAGGGGTTATACCAACTGGAAAATCACGGGATGATGTATAGACGAAGGGAGTCGTTTAGAGATAAGTGGCTCTTGGAGTAGCTGTTAGCCATTGATGAGGATGAGCCAGATGCCCGGCAAAAGTGGAAATGTCTAATGATCATGAAGTAATGTACAATAAACAAGAGATTGGAAATTAATAAAATCAAATACCTTAATTATGCAGTTTCCATTTGATTCATAAAGGGACAAAACAATAAATTTGTAAAATATTTATTTACTACCTGATTTTTTAAGAGAATATTTTATGAGATCCTCCCACAATTCTGCATCATCATGCTCCTTACAGAAATTAATTGCCCGGTCTATATCATCCAATTCTTGCATAATTAATACTAAGGCCTCCTTTGTGTTTCCAATTCTTCCTGTAAACAGCAAATATAAATTAGGCCTAGAAGTAAGTACTTTCATATTTAAGTAGCAATAAAATCAAACACATCAGTGAATCCACACTTTGGAACTAATGCTGTAATGCATTTTATGAGATAAATGTACGTACCAAGAAGATAAACCATTTCAGGATAAAAGAAACGCTCTTGGCATATGTCAAGCGCTTCTTGAATTGGATACTGGTCACTACGGCGCAAAAATGGTAGAAGCTTCTCTCTTGCAAAGTCGGCATACAATTGGACAAGCAACCCATGATACTTACGGCTAGCTTCCTTTGTGTCTCTCTTATCCAGGGCATCCAAATACTAAAAAATAAATAAAGTACATAATGATAAAAGTGAGACCAAAATTTACTATATGCCAAAAGGTTAAAAGAGCTATACCAAATTAATCTCATTTGAGCATATCAGATATAACAAAAAATAAAACTGCTAGATTATATCGCCAGCTGAATAAAACCCGGAAAGAAGTCAGCATTTAATTTGATATAAATAACTCTAAGACTCAATAGTTATATCACTAATATATGAAGAACTTTTGATATAGTTTTAGTACTATCATACCTAAGGATTATGTAAGGTATGTATGATACAGAATTCTTCTGGGGATTTCAAAATTAAGAATTAGAAACATTGTCTTCCACATTTTATTTTATTGACTTTGTATAACTATGTGAATAATGCTAAATTATGCAATGGGAGGAAAAAATGCTGCATCTTTTAGAGACTGAAGTAAGCTAGTATAACAGTAGCCATCATATTACTCTGTATACGCAATAGGCTCAGCATTTTCTTGTATGGGTCTCTATACGAGGGTTGGAACTACAACAGTTTTGATACTGCGGAGACCCCCATACAACCGAACCAAATAATGTCCCTTGTACAACACGTACCTGAGAGCAAAATGGACTCTCCCTTTCCACATCACATGCATGCACAATCACAGGAAAAATAGAGCCTTGTGCTAGCTAGTGGTCTAAAGCAGTGTTGTCACAAGGTTTTCAAAACAGGAACCACAGAGTTGGATAATGATTTAAGTGCCAGAGGTCACACAGCATGACAGTTTTATCAAAGTCTTCACAAGGCTTGAGGTAAATCTGCACTGTCTTATAGAACAGTGGCAAGGTGGGTAAAAGCCTTTAACAAGGGATGCCAAAATGTGGCAAACATGCACTGACCAGGTCGTCCTAGTGTCAGTGAGAAAGTGTATGCTCTTACTACATTACTGGACAGTGGCTGACGCCAAACGATTTGTGAGCTGGCCTGACAGATAGGGTTGGCTCTTATAACTGTGCTTCACATCCTGAAGGAATGCCTGTGCATGATAAAAATTGCACAATAATGGATTCTGGATTATCTGACTGAAATGCAGTAATGGCTAAGAAACAATACGGCTCGTAGCTACTTGAAGCACTAACGGTGTGATAGAGAAGATTTCTTATAAGGTACATTTACGCAGGATGAGGCGTGGCCCAAATCATATGAGCTGCAACTGAAGTGTCAATCAAACAAATAGAGTCATTTCGGGTCACCACAAAAATCAAAAGTTTATCACAACTCGAGCTATGTGATGATATCATAAATTCATGCTATTCCCTGACAGCAGACCATCGATATGCAGGACTACTATTAACTTTTGGAACACAACCTGTGGCCATCTTTGAGAAAGAAGCAGCAAAACTTTCTGCAGAACCAACCCATCATTTTGCAGGACAACGCTCAGCCATATGAAGTGCAAGCTGTGGCTGATCTGTTCGGTCAATGTGGCAGGGAAGTGCTGTATCATCCACCATACTCCCTGGACTTGAGCCCTTGTGAATTCGACTTGATTCCTAACAAGAAGGAGCTGATTTGTGGCATTTTCTCCAGAACTGTTCCAGTGACAATTCATGCAGCAGACTGATCCATTCGAACTATCAACACAACAGATTGTAAGCACCTTAGAATTTGGATAAATTCTAGTTTTAACAGTTAGCTTCCCAGTAAACATTAAATTTTTCAGTTTACAATTACAGGATATGATAAACCAGTTTCATGCAGAAGCTGATACTGCAAGCCAACTCAATAAATAAACCGATTTGGAAACAGTAAAGCCACTCAACACATAATATAAGCTCTAAATAAACATTTTATAATAGTAAAGAACCTTTAAACTAACCTGGAATAGGGTAATCCATTATTATCCAACTTGTAAACAATAGATTTTGGTTACGCGATGATTCCACCAATTCTTAACATGTTTTGATGCAATAAAGTAATTTTATAATAATAATAATTTAAAAGAAAGCTAAATTCACTCATATTCAGTAGTTTTAGACCGTGTAAATAACGTAAATAAAATTTTAAACACTCCATAGAGCACACTTTCAACATTTTTAATCATATGTTTTTGACAATTTCACAAACTAAAAAGTAGATTTCCCAAAAGAATGAAAAATCTAGTATAACATATTAAAATTTTAGAACATTTCATGAAGGAGAACAGATTTCAGATCAATTTTAAAGTTATTTCATCACTAATCACAACGTGGTAATTTTGAAATTTATTTGCGAGTAAACCAAGCCACTTAAGCAAACAAAACAACTGTTAGAACATGTAACTAAACAAAAGAAAAATTCAGACAACTTCACTTTTTTGGTATAAACAAGACTTGAATAATTATTAAACATAAAACAAGGGTCTGCTAAACAGAATTAAACCCGATCTTTTTCAGACTCATAACTTTGCTATTACACCAAAGTAAACTTTTTAACATTGCGCACTGTAAGGTCCCCTCTTCCTGTATTTAGGTTTAGGTATATGTAATCTGCCCGTCTTCAAGCTGGCAGATTATTTCCATTCAAAGTTCAGAAACAAATAAATAATAAATATCTAGACAACGAATTCTTTGAAGTAACACTCGAAAACATTTTTTATTTATATTCACAAGGGTCCAAACACACTTCTTACATTCCTTTTATTCAACGACTTGCCAGATATATTTTGTATTCTAATCCATACCCTCGCCATATTTTCTTTGTCTTTTTGTCCAAAGATATACATTATCATAGATAACCATTGTCCATAGATATTCTGGCACTTTAATATACAATTATCTTTATCATTTTTTTCATAACAATTTAACACATTTGTATACACAACACAAGCAAGACTAATATTTAATTAACTTTTAACAAAATTTGTTCACAAAAATTAAAGTGTAAGGGACTTTGTCACCTTACAGCACTCAAACTAAATTCATTTACAAGGAAGCTAATCATTTGAGAATTTTCGCTAAACACTTTCTATAAACCCCAAGGGCCAGGCTACACACGGTTAAATTTTGAATACATACTAAAATTACACCTTTTTACACTATTTTTGGAAAGCGTCGATATACATAGATCATCCGGCTGAGGGTATAAACCTAGCTGCTCAGACCGTCTGGCTGTCTTTATTGTTTTGCGTTTCGATTTAGTCTTTCGTCTTTTATTCCGGGAATGTTGCGTATAGTGGACCTGCTCGAGCATGTGTCGGTAAGGCCAAGTAATAACCGGAAACCGTTAAGCCAAGCTAGGAGCATGTGGTGGCCATGACGATTTTTCTTACCAGAGATGTGTGTTAACAACTATAATGAACTTATAAATTTTCTGAAGGGGTCGGTCGGTGAATTCTCCTCTTCATAATCAACAATCTTTTGGAAACATTTGGTTCAATTGCCTACTCAACTGTAAATGCAAATTTTCAAAATGTGACTTTGAAATAAAGTCCGAATTTTTCTTCAAGTGGATTTTTATGTACTATCATATTGAACAATAACCTTTCCTAAGCTTTTGGTTCAAATAAGCTTTGTGGCAGCCATTAAGCTTTACAGGTGAATATCCAGGGATTTACATGGTCATTTAAAATTTATTAAGGCAAATTCAGAGAACTTTCTTCAAGTGAACATTCAGTTAAAGTACCTAAACCTATACTTCACCCCGGTATAGCAGTTTTAGTCCTTACAAGATGCTACTAAAGGTATGCTACGACTTACACAACAATGGTATGTACACAGTGCTGGTGACAACATCAGAAAAAAAACTGAAAAACATGTATCTATTTTGTATCAGTAGTTAAAAAAAGGTCACTATTTAAGTTCTAATCCCTGTAGAATTGACCAAGTGTGCTAGGCAAAGGTCCTCCTTTCATAGGTAGACTTTGATATGGACCCAGCATTCTAGTTTGAGCAGCAATTTGCATTCAAATGTAAAAATACTGATAGTTAACATCAAAAAGTACTAATAAAATTTAAGAACATGATGGCTCAACTTGTTTTATGGACACAAAAATATAAAGCTTATCCACTGGATGTATTCCAAATCAATTAAGTGTCACCATTATCCAAATAAAATAAAAGTTAACCAATGTAAAAATTTAGTTATACATTGCTGCAAAATTTAGCATTTCTTAGTACAAGTCACTGCTAACATCTTGTAAGAGGCTAAACCGCATACCGGGGTAGAATTATCGGTTTAATCGCCTTAACTAACCTCCAACTTGCTTTTTCTGTCAAAATATTCACTAATTAAACTGTCAAACCGTGTGTGAGCCTGGATAAATCAACTGTAAGAAATTACGGCCGCCACTTTCCTCATTATCGTTAGGAAAGAAAAGGTTAGTTACTATTCACTATGAGAAATAAGCACTGTTCAAGTAAAAATTTTCTATATATTTTCAAAGTCACATCTAAAAGTCACAATTACAGTTGGCTATCGAACAAATCATTTCCAAAATTGCAAGTTATGGAGAGGAATAAAAAGACCGACTAACCCCTGTTAATGAATTATCAAAGCATCGTATTCACTGTTTACAATTCGCATGTTCAGAAAAATTTATCATGGCTGCCATGACTGCGTATTTGGTAACACTTCCGGAAATATTTTCACGGCCTACCCAGACGCCCGCGGGTGGCTACTCACAAAACTGACTAACACATCGAGTGCTTCCAGACATTTGACACTAGTAACGGCGTCTCTGCTCCCTCTGGGCATTATATACCTTTCAACGCATAACACCTGTAGCATCTCGCTACTAAAAATAGTTTGGAAAAATCCTGTGATCCCCACTGTTTAAAATTTTACAGTGGTACACGGCCTGTTGATTTGTTAAGTTTATGACGACTTTTGCTATAAACTTACTCAGTTTATTGTAAAAAATTCGAATGCGTTTGCGAAATGATACTGACTTCATGCTTCCCCTGACGTTAGCTTCTTTCTGCAATTTACCACTAATGTGTAAGATATCGTGTTTAACCCCCTATTATATTATTCTACTCTCTCTCCGCACTTCGGAGAGCTATTTGGTTTTTCTGCAAGTGTAAAATTCCAAAATTTATCGACCTTACAAAAATCAAAGTGATAAACACGACGCCGATATATTTGAAAAAAAAAAACAAAACTGATATTTTGTTAATTACTATTAAAGTGCTGCTTATTTCGAAAAAATATTTTTGTCAGAATTTTTCACTAATTTTATTATCCATTTTAAAAGTGATTTTGTTTACTGAGGTGGTCTTAGTCATTCACAATTTAAATTTGAAGGCTCCCACATTTTCCTTTACTGCGTAGTTATGTTAAAAGCTGATTCAATGTTTGTTTAACTATGCAGGATGCTTGAAACTTTTATATGTTATACAGTGTTCTTTATTATTATATAAAAATCATTTGTTAGCCCTGAAAATTACCGAAAACATATTGTTATGTGGTGTTGAAAATGTGAAGGCGTTTGACGAAGTTTTAAAAACGTGTTTTCTTTATTTATTCTGCCTAAAACTATTGATTTATAGTGAATTTTACTTTCTCCCAGTTCATTATTATTATAAATGTACTTTACAGCATCGAAAAGCGTTGAAAAATGGTGATATGGTCACGTAACCAAAATCAATTGTTTACAAGTTGAACTCTACGATTTCAGTGATTTAGGTGAGTTTAAAAGTTATTTTCTATTATTAACTGTCTGGTTAAGGCTGTTTTACATGTTGAGTTACTTTACTGATTTTAAATAACCCTATCTTCGGTTATCAGCTGCAGTATTGGCTTCTGTACGATTCCCGTCCCCCATATCCTGTAGTGACGAGGTGAACAATTTTACAAATTCTATGCCCTGTAGCAAAGAAATGTATAATTTAACAAATTCTAAGGTGTTTACAATCTAATGGACAACTATTTTATTACAGCACTGAGTACTGGACAACATTATTCCAAATTATGCAGTATTATGTACAACATAACCTGTTATCATCCAATCTGCAGATTTTTTTTACAGATGTAGATTGCAGAGAACATTGCTAAAAAGGTTGTCACAAACATGTTTAACAATTATTGGAGTTATGCTTGTGATTGCTTCTAACAAACAAGCAACTCTCATGTTCCTAAAAGTATTGCATAGTAATTTCTATTTTCTGTATGGTGACATATGTGAAACATAATCCAACTCAGTCATCCAAATCTCAATCCTTCAATTAAGATATATGACTGTGGTGTTTACAAACAAACTTCAGAAATTAAAATTTTACGTGAATTTACAAGTAATATCTTGGAGGAAGGGGGAATAAAAGAAGCAAATCACCAATAGGAGAAAAAAGGTAAACATATATAGTTCTTTACTAAAATAACTTAAAATAGTAGTCCTCAGTGGTAGTGAGTTTTTAGCTACATCACAACACTTGTATTACAGTTCTTGCAATAAAAGCATAATCTTCTCAAGTAATGAATAATAATACTGATAGTCTGGTAAATTCTTCTCACCCAGATATTTGACTGTGCTAACCTTTAGTTTTTTATCCGTGTACCTAATAAGCCAACTCTTCTTGGCATTTATCTTCATTCCATGTCGACCTACCCTGCCCAGGTAACCATGCAGCTGTTCACTGTCTTCCCCCTTTTTATCCTATTATATAACATTATGTCATCTGCACACAATCTAAGTTCTGACTGTTAACCATTAACAAAGTTATTCATTAGAATAATGAATAACAATGGTCCGAAAACACTTCCCTTTGGCACTCCCATTTTCATTTCTTCTTCTTTTGATACTGCATTTCCTACCCTAACTCTTTGCTTTCTTTTAAAAATTCTTCTTCCTAGAAAACCACTCTTCCATCCACTCCAATGGTTTTTACCTTATTTGCCAGCATTTTATGGCTCACTCTGACAAATACCTTAAATAGATCTAGTGTTTCACTAAGAATTTGATCTCCTACATCTGTTACATCTGAAATATCTTGCATAAAGTCACTAACGAGAATTCACATGCATATCATTGTCTATAGCCATGCTGTCGATTTGAAAACTAGCTTCATCCCTCGCGGAAATTTCTGATGTGGTTGTCTATCAATCTCTCCATTAATTTATCTACCACTGATGTCAAACTGATCAGCCTGCAATTTTCCATCCTATTTGTCAATCCTTCTTCATGTACTAGTAATGCTATTGCACTTTACATTCCTCTGGGAAGCAGCAAGTTTCCTTAGTAAGTTTTTTTTTTCCATTTCAACATTAAGTAAAATTTCGTATCCTGCTGTCACTAAGACATGTATGGTAATATTATCTATGCCAGACCATTTAAGGTTTTTAGCTTCCTCAGTTCGCCTTCATCAACTGCTCCTTTATCTTTGTGGCACACTCTATAACCATTGGTGAAAACCTCATTGTCTAGTACTCCCCCCTTCAAACAAAACTCTACTCCTATAACTACCTCTGAGTTGTGTATCTTTATTAAGTTACCAAACTCTATTACTTTGTTCATTATACTCCTGCTGTTCACAAGTAATGGTCATGAAATTGGCATTGAGATATTTTCAACATTAACCTTCATCTTCCCAGTTTTGACCCCATCTCTAATCAACTATTTTTTTTAGCATTTATGATTTTTCCCATCACACATCTGCACTCACAACATCTTTCGTCACCTATTTATATCCCTTCACCAGCTACCTAAAGAAAAATGCACTATCCTTACCGTGCCATAACTGGGATTGGGTGCCCTCACAGCTTCAGTAGACAACTCTAAGTCTCTCTAGGTCATGCCTAGTGAAACTCCACTTACCAATGATGTCTACAGGTACATATTTCAAAACCAAAACTACACAACAAACATTAATACAGAGTTTTAACTGAATGCAGGACAAAAAGTGACACATTCCTTCATAAATGTGATACTAACAATTCTTGTGAAAAAGATATTAATTCCAAGTCAATAATAATAACGTATTTTCTTTCAGCACTACTCATGTTCCACCCAATTCAATTCTCAGACAATTTATATTTTAGAGTTTTCATACTTGGTAATGCTGCAAAATAAAATTCACTTAATGCTGGCACAACATTTCACAACTAATACAAAGAAGAAAGGAAAATCAAACAACACATAACCAATTAAAAAAAAAAAAAAGATAAATATAGAGTGATGCATCCTGGGGAATACTTAGATAAAAAACACAAAATCATTCATTAAATTCAGAATACAAATTTAAATATGCAAGCCCTAAATAAAATAAAACAACTATTAGTTAAATTGAAGAAATATAAATTACAAGAAAGGGGAAATGACTCATCATTCACAAAAGTTCTAGGCAGCGACGGGTGAAGAAAATATAAGCCGGACACAAGTATACAAAATATTTCGGTTTTAAACCTTATTCATGCTAAATAAAATGAGTCATGTGGTTCGGGAGGTGTGCACATGCCGAAGTTTCCTACATGACTGTCATGTAGGAAACTTTCCTTGTGATTTATATTGTCTAAAGCCATTTCCTTTTTCCTTAGTTTGATTAAATTGAAGTAAAATATTTGATTGGGACTAATTAAATTAAGTAAAGAAACTAAAAATGGGTATCTTGAAAACTGAGGTTTAATCACATTAAATCTATGTTAAAATTTGAAAGCAATAGTATAGATCTAAATTAGCAGTGAGCAAAAAGTAGAAACACACCAGATATAAATAACGGCGATTCTTTTCTAAACGTTTAACCACTGTGTCAACAGACACTCGATCCTTTTCCAAAAACATATTTATTGCTTGTTCTGCATCTAATTCCATTAAATCCTCAATTGTGTCATGAATGGAGCCATAAAGATTATGCTTTTGAATAAGTTTAAATGCATCCCTATGTTGCAACCTGTTAAATATAAATATATTAAAATTGATATCAATTTCAATTCATATAACAGAAAGAAATAAAACCATTCAACAAAACAGGAATTTGTTTAATATTTACTAGTATGCATCATAAAATATCTTACTTGAGATACATGGCGAGAGCTTTGTCATATTTATGCTCATGAGAGTAAAGGATTGCTAATGCCTCAAGTAGTAACGTCTTTTCTGAATCATTTACCAAGAGATGTTCCAACACAGCATTAACAACAGCAGGAACATTATAGAGTGTATGGGACCAGTTTTTTATGGTTTCTAGAAAGCCCTGAAACATTAAAATCAAAAAATTGTTTTTCAAGTTATTTTATATCTCCTGTGAACAACACATATCAAAATAAAAAGAAGAAAAATTTGCTGAATTTGCCAATGTAATATAACATCATTAAGCCAAGAACTACTAAGAAAGAGAGAGAAAAGGAACAGAATGAGGGCTCAATAATGAACAGCAAATGATGCAAACTAATCTATATTTCAATAAGATGATTAAGTCCATGTAAGCTTCAGAAACTTAAAACCCAAGATGTAGTTAAAACAAAAAAACATGCATTCTGTAGAACATAACTTAAACAGTTGTTGTGGTGGTAGGGGAATCAAGGAGTAGGTTCTTCATGAAATACCAGGACTTTGAAAAAGGTTACTTGATGCTGAATTAGGAGGCATAAAAATTGCTTCTATATGGGGACATATTCAATCCAAAATATGTTTTTTTTTATGTTTGTCTTTAGCATATTTTCTTTTTTATTTTATATGTCATAGCATTTGCCCTATTTTCTCCCTGTTTATTCAATGTATTTACAGTAGAACAAGAGTACAAAATGTAAGATATTTCTCCTTGGACATACAACAAACAGAAAAGATCAAAGGAGAGGGAGGATTACATAAGTCATACACATGTTAGGTTTATGGTACTAAAAATACATTAATATAACAGTTTTAAACTCTATTAGTCTGTTATATGGGCTTGAAATTGAGCAATTGTAACTGATGCTGAATGTAACATTTGTTAATTACCATTCTTCTGAAGAAAATATGGTTAGCAGTAGGGGAAGTTTGCAACCATATGCCAGACAACAGTAACAATCTTAACAGTTCTTTACAGTACATGTAATATAAGAGGACAGTTTGTTAAGCTTGTGCAAAGTCCAAGTAATGGAACCTCTAGTACACACAATTTTTTTTTCTTCTTTCCTCTAGTTGCTAACAAATCTTGGAGGATCACTGACCTAGTTTCATTCAGTTAGATCTAATTTATATGAAACTATCAAGTAGAGTGATTTATGAAGTATGGATAAGAAATTTTTGTGTTAATTAAACAATATGTTTTGAGGGACAAAACAACAAAAGTGACCAATCATAAATATGATAAAATTGTGGTGAGTCTGCAACTTATAGTTTATGAGTGGTTTAGTACATTTCGAAGTGGCCATATGAACTAAGTGACAGTGCATGTTCTGGATGCTTTGCACAGACTGACAAATAACTCAATGACATCAGAAATTTTTGAGGCCACAGGCATTTCAAATGACCATAAACATAATATTTTTCATAACATTAAGATATTTAACTGTAAGATTAATGTCATATTTCTTCACAGTGGATCGAAAGTAATTTTTTCAAATATTTATATCAGTGGATGAGTTAAAGATTCATTACTAGCATCATCTGATACAGGAACAATCCAAACAAATTGTTTCTGCTGGGAAATCTGCACCAAACAAAGTGAAAACTGTTTCTCTAAAGGTAAAGTTCTGGCAACCATGCTCACAGTGATGTATTTTCATAAGGGTATAGGGAGGCCATCCCGACGTCAGTGTCTGGTTTTTAGTGTGCATCTCCAATCTTCTCTAGCAGTGCCCCTCTATTGCATAAAAAATACTTTGGTACAGTAAACTCATGCAAGTCTATTTATTAGCCATTTTAAATTTTTGTGATAACTCTGTATACGAGGTATGCGTGTAGCCAGTTACTGCGTAGTAATCAGGCATGGCAACGTGTTGGATCAGGGAATTCCTCACGGGGAGCAGAGTGGCGGAGAGTGAGCATAGGTGTGTGCATAGTGTTGACTTCTTGTCTTGAATGTCATTCAATTTATTTAATTTTTACTAATTGATTAATGGGGATCATGAAAGGTGCCTCCCCAAAGACTGCGAGTTAAAAACGTTATCAGAAGCAATCAGGCGATCCCTGGGCAACGGTATAATGCCGGCCAAACCTTTCACACCAGAAACATCAGTGTTCGAGCCCTTACAGGGCCACAGTTAAAGATTGTATTTATTAACATTGAAGGCATGTCATCAGCCTAAGAAGAATTGCTACAAGATCTATGCAATCAACACAAATGCCACATTTTATGTGTACAGGAGACACATATGAGGGAGGACCCAAAAGTAACGGGAACTGGGATGCGGCGGGGAGGGAGAGAGGGGGAACCCATTGTTCGACCTGGTGTCTGTTACTGTCATGCCACCTGAGTCAGTGTGCGAAGTTGTGTCGCTGTGAGTGCATCGGTTCGCCCGTGATAGTTTTTTTAGTAAAACAACTTTTTCCATTTCGGTGAAAACGTGATGGCAGATTGTCGAGAGCAGCACGTGGCTGTAAAATTTTGTTTCCTGTTGGGGAAATCAGCCGCAGAAACTATTGTAATGCTGAAGACGGCCCTAAGTAAAACCAGAGTCTACGAGTGGTTTTCACGATTTATAAATGGAGAAATGTCAATCGATGACCAAGCCCATTCAGGACGCACCTCAACAACAAGAAGAGAAGAAAAAGTCGACAAAATCAATGCCCTCATTCGTGCAGACCGTAACCGAACCACTGATCAACTCTGTGAGATGTCTGGAATATCATGGAGTTCAATTCAGAGGATTTTATCCAAAGATTTGCACATGAGAAAGGTTGCAGCTAAATTTGTCCCTCACCTTCTCACAGATGAGCAAAGGGAGCGTCAACTTCATGCGTGTTTTGAGCTTCAAAATCAGCTCAAAGAATTTTTTCGAAAGTGATTACTGATTATGAATTGTGGTGCTATGGATACGATCTCGAAACAAAGCAGCAATCAAGCCAGTGGAAGACGTGTGCTCTCCTCATCCCAAAAAAAACTCGCCAAGTGAAGCCAAACATCAAGACAATGATCATTTGTTTCTTTGATTGCAGAGGTGTTATGCATGCGGAGTTCGTTCCCCCGGGTCAAACTGTCAACCAGGAGTTCTACTTGCAGATTTTTAAAAGACTGAGGGAGAGAATCTGGAAGAAAAGGTCAGATCTTTGGCACACAGGCAACTGACTGGTTCTTCCATCATGACAATGTGCCGGCCCACACCACCCTCTCCGTAAAGCAGTTTTTAACCAAAAACGGCATTACACCGATTGTCCACCCCACCTACTCACTGGATCTAGCCCCCTGTGGTTTATTTTTGTTCCCCAGACTCAAAAGGGTTATGAAAGGAAAATGTTTTGCCACTGTGGAGTAGGTAAAACAAAAATCGCCGGAAGGCATAAAGAACATCCCGATAAGTGGATTTAAAAACTTTTTTGAACAATGGAAGGATCACATTCAAGTAGTGTGTTGTGGTCAGTGGAGAATACTTTGAAGGTGATCAAAATTTGGTGTAAAATATTAAGAAATAAAGACGTTATGACGAATTTCCCGTTTTTTTGGGGTCCCACCCTCGTAGAAGTAGTGAAATGCGCCGACCCAAAATAAATGGAATGATCCGAGCGGTTGAGAGATCTCACCATAAATATGGAAGCTCCATCTTCGTCCAACCTGATGTTCAGATCCTTCCCACGGCCTTCACAGAAGAGAACTACATCAAAGTCCTCACCATTGAGCTTAAAAGATGCACAATCTCATCCTTATAAAAACCCACCAGCAGTAAATTTGCTGTCAAGCCACCTTTAAACTTCAAAAATCAATACCTGCATATTGTTGTGGGGGATTTCAACCATCATGGTACTGCTTGGGGTTATGACTTTGAAGACGAGAATGGCATTGCAGTAGAAGAATGGGCAGATGTAAATCAACTTACTATCATACATGATCACAAACCACCAGCATCTTTCAACAGTGGGAGATGGAGACGGGGCTATAACCCTGATCTAATATTCAGCAGTAATCACATCAGCCAGAAATGTGTGAAGTCTGTCTGTAGCCCAATACCAAACACGCAGCACAGACCAATAATGTGCAAAGCATTACAGCAGCGAGAACCCAGAGAGTTCCTTACCGCAGAAGGTATAACTTCAGGAAAGCAGACTGGTCCATGTTACAGAAATGTTGGATGCTGCTGTGTCTACTATTGAACCAACACCAGAATCATACGACACATTTACCACAACTGTGAAAAAATGCTCCAGAAGATCCATCCCACATGGCTGCCGATCATCATATATTCCGGGTCTCACCTCAGATCTAGCTGCCCAGCTCATGGATTATAAATCATTGTTCCAAGATGATCCCTTTGGTGAAAAGACAGTAGAAGCTGGCAATCAACTTATCTCATCTCTAAGTGCAGCAAAAAGAGACCGCTGGATCAAGACATTAGAAGAGCTGGACCTGTCAAGAGATAGTCACAAGGCATGGAGACTTCTAAAATGCCTCAACAATGATCCATCGAAGATCAATGGACATTCCAACATCAATGCAAACCAAATTGCACATCAGTTGCTCATGAACGGAAAGGAATTAAAAAAGGTAGACCATTTAAAAAAACAAAGAAAACGTACAGATACAGTCAGGAAGAGATGAATAACCTCACTGAGCCCTTCAATATGTCAGAGCTGGAAAAGTTTATTCACAAGTGCAAGACAGGGAAATCGGCAGGCCTTGATGACAATAGACCACAACAAATTAAGAGACCGAGCGTGGTGGTGTAACGGTTAGCGTTCTGGCCTCGCATTAGCGAGGATGGCGGTTCGAATCCCCGTCCGGACATCCAGATTTGGGTTTTCCATGGTTTCCCAAATCACTCCAGGCAAATGCCGGGATGCTTCCTTCAAAAGGCCATTGCCAAATTCCTTCCCATTCCTTGCCTCCCCCCCCCTCCTTTCCCTTCTCTAAAGACCTCACTGTTAAGACACATTAAGCAGCTAAAGAAAAAATTAAGAACTTCAGATCTAAAACCAAAGAATTAGTTCTACAGCTCTTTAACAAATATATGAGCACATATCAAATTCCGAAAGTGTGGAGGAGGATGAGAGTCATTGCGCTGCTGAAACCTGTAAAAGAAGGGAACAACCCCAAAGATTTTAGACCTATAGCGCTGCTCTTGTGTCACCTTTACAAAATATTTGAATGATTAATCCTGAATCGTATCCAGCCTGTGATTGATCCTAAACTTATACCACAGCAAGCTGGCTTTTGTCCTGGTAAAGGTTGTACTGGGCAACTGTTGAGCCTAACTAAGTTTATAGAGGATGGATTTGAGACCCATAAGGCCACAGGCGTGGTCTTTGTGGACTTGTCAGCAGCATATGATACTTTTAACCACCAACTACTACTTGTCTAGGTCTACAATCTAACAAAGGTCACCAGATTAACCAAGCTCATCGCTAATCATCTCCAGAACTGTAGGTTTTTTGTTGACTTTCAAGGACAGCGCAGCCGATGGAGGGTACAAAAAAATGATCTACCTCAAGGTAGTGTACTGGCCCCAATTCTTTTCAACATTTATACAAATGATCAGCCATTACATCCAGCTACCAGGAGCTTTGTGTTCGCTGATTACCTTGACCTTGCCCTAGCCCCACAGAGCACAAAGCTTGAAGTTGTAGAAAGAAATTTGTCTGCTGCCCTTGAAGGCCTATCAAGCTATTATAGGAAAAATCACTTAAGATCTAACCCTTCAAAAACTGAAGTGTATGCCTTTCACCTAAAAAAAAAAACAGGAAAGCTCAGCATAAGTTGAAAGTAATTTGGTCAGGTATCGAACTGCGGACATGTAACACCCCAAAATATATGGGAGTGACACTCGACAGAACCCTGACATTTAAGAAGCACTGCATGAATTGCAAAATGAAGATCTCTACAAGAAACAACTTACTGTGCACACTAGTTGGATCACAGTGGGGCAGTCAGCCACAAACTCTACGTACATCAGCAATGGCTCTCTGTTACACTGTTGCAGAATATGCATGCCCAGTTTGGTATTCATCATCTCTCATCAAACAGTTGGATGTAGCCCTCAATAACACCTGTAGACTAGTGACAGGCTGCCTAAAGCCTACCCCAGTTGACAGGCTTTACCAGTTTTTGGGGATTGCACCACCCAGTATCCGGAGAGAAGTGGCTGCGAACATGGAGAGGACAAAAGTAGAACGGGAAAGTGCTCATCCACTGCATGGCCATACACCACCAGCCCAGAGACTCAAGCCCAGGAAAAGCTTCCCGAGAACATCACAGAAACTAATTGGGTCACCTGAAAAGGCAAAAGTACAGTTGTGGAAAATGAAGGTCCCTAACAACTCAGGACCACTGACAGTTGCAGAGCACTTGCCACCTGGTCATGCAGAGGACTGGAACGTCTGTCGGTCCTTAACCCGGCATCGTTCTCATGTGAGAAAAAAAATCTAACATTGTTGATTTTACTGAAATATTACGTTGTTGTTATTTGTGTTTAAGGGCGCGTCGATGACGGGGTCATTAGTGCCCTAACAAATACCAGGCGTGACAACGTGGCAAAATTGCCGTCTGTGTGGCCGATTGTAAAGGGGTCAGCCACAGAGACAGCACAATAAAATACTAACATACTAACTAAAATACCGTCTGCGTGGCCGACTATAAAGAGATCGGCTACACAGACAGAAACGTAGAATATAAAACTGAGACTATGGCTGTAAAGTGGCAATAAAATATAAAAATACATAAGTTAACTGGTTGGCTGTAAAATGGCCAACCAGTTTAAAACATCAAACTAACTGGTTGGCTGTAAAAGGGCAAACCAGTTTAAAACATCCAACTAGCTGGCTGGCTGTAAAAGGGCCAGCCATAAAAACAAGGCCACAAGTAAAAACACTACTAAAACCTAGGCCGATCTGCCCAAATGAAATATTACAATATATTTCAAAGATATTGAAGTGTTGATCTAGCAATGCTTTCTTTGATATCTCTACCTTCATTCCACATGTCTTTTGTCGCCCCAGTTACAAGTAAAGCCTGCTGGTGGCGGTTTTGTTTGAAGCGGTGTGCATTGTTAGATTATTTCCCACAGGGAGTTCTCGCGTAACAATACCTTGTGCAATCGTGAAACACCACCTTGCTTCTCTTTTAGTCTGTTTCTATGTGCTAGTGATTTGTGATTAATTTAATTTCGTCTCCTGGACGTATTCTGCACGTATTACGTGGTTTATATAAAAAAAGTAATTATACTTATTGGGTTTTATATATTGAATGAAGCAGTTGTGTACACCAAGGACATGACATACAATGTCAGATGTGAAAATATATAAAATTTTACAGGGAAATGTCATGTCAAACGAAAAGATATTGATGTGGCTACAGGAACCTCTGGACGAATATATCCACATAGAAGGCTTGCCTTCAGATACTGATGCACAGTCTGAACACAGCAACAGATCAGTCTGGCAGCGATTCGGAAACTGCGTCTGCTGTAGCCCTGACTTCTACAAATCGTGATGTGTATCTATGTAGGGATGGGAAAACAAAATGGTTCAAGCACAAAGCCCCTCCATCGAAAACAGCTCGTCAGAATATTGTGACACAGCTTCCATGTGTAAAAGGGGAAGCAAAAAAAAATCAAATTTAAAACTAAAGCAAGATGTAGATTTCATTTAATGTTTATATGTAGTTATAATGTGTTGGTAATAATAAAGAAATAATTTACTTGCTATTCTATCTCTGTGTGGAACCTACAGTCAAAATATCTTTGTTAGAAAAAATCTAACACGGGAGTTACCGCGCGACAACAATAGGCGCGAGTGATTCCGGGTTAAATCGATTGCGAACAGGAGTGGACAGGTCCAAGGAAAATCTAGTGAAATGGGGTTATGCTGATGCTACCAATATTAAGTGTGAATGTGGTGAGGACCAAATGATAAACCATATGCTTGAGTGCCCTATGTGCCCATCATCCTGCAACAAAGATGACCTGTTTCAAGCAACACCAAATGCACTTGAGGTTGTGAAATACTGGGCGAAATGTGTTTAAAGCTGTTAATTTCTGCACTGTTTTTAACTGTGTATTTGATGTGTATGATTCGAGAATAAAAATAATAATTGATTAATTAGTAAAAATGAGTAATTATAATTATACAATATTGAATTGTCACTAAGAACAAGAACATATGCACTGTGCCAAGTAAATCTGATATTGGGAAGTTGATTAAACATAATTTGCAAGATTTTCAACATACAGAGAGAGACAAAGAAAAATCTATGAAAAAAAAGTACCCACCAAAATTTGCCAAAAGACATCTTTCCTGGTCAAAGAAATGATAATTTTATCACTCTTTACAATGACAATTCCCCTCATTTCATACCTTAAATAAGAATTACCTTTGGGTCAATTTTTAGATATTCATATAGAACCATTTCATAGATGTGTGGGTCAAGAGCATTCTCATCACGTGGCAGATATGGGCTAACAGCCCTCAGCTGGTGAACACGTGCAAATTTGAATACCTCTTCCTCCCAGAGTCTTTTATCTTTCCCTGAGAACGAAAATATGGCAAAATTAAAATTGATCAAATCAACTCCAGCATATCACAATGCCAAATCATCACATTTACCTAATATTTTCAAGCACAGCCGCCCTGCTTCCTCAGGTTTGTTTACGGAAAGAAGATAATCCAAATAAGCTCTACCAACATTTAATAGGTTATGTCTTTTTAAATCACGTCCTTCAAACTGAGTCACAGCATCCATTGCTGCCTCATATTTGCTAAAAAATAAGATATGTAAGGGTAAAAAGTGCACATACACTATGTGTTGAGTGTAAATAATAATTTGATTTCTGATAATAGTTAACTTCTTAAAAGTTTCAAATATTTAAGTTTATTAATTCTTGGAATATTTCTGACCAAAAAAATAATCCAGGGTGTTAGGTTCCTAAGTGTATATATTACTAGGAGCTGTTAGACTATCTCTTATGAGGAAAGAAAGTGTAACTCAGGCAGCCAATAGTTAAAAATTTATGGACCAATTTATTTATTCATTTTATTCAATTGATCATATCTTTAATATGCATCTTGAGAACTAACGGGCCAATGTTAATGAAACAACTTTCAATTTTAAGCAGAATACTTACTTTTCCTACTTGATTATAATAATTTTGGTAAAGTTTAAACGACCTTCCCCACAGAAATTGCTGCTGTGACTGGACCTTCAAAGAAAGTGAGTAGTAAAATACTTATAGTTGTCTAAACATGATATCTCAAATTGCTTGGTAAAGAAATAATCTTAATTATGACTGAGTGCATACTCTGGTGGCAATTTCCCTAATCATCTAATTGGCACTTTCTTATTGGTATTTTATTATCACCTTATAGACCATAATTGTTAAATTCCCCCACCCATCTACTTTAGCAATTTATTAATTTTAATTTTTAAATTCCTTCAGTGCTTTTGGTATATTATTCATCACCTCCCTTGGCAATCTATTCCAATCCCTGATACCCTTAACCACAAAAGAAAATTTTCCCACCCCCATATGCAGAAAATCAAGTGATAGCTTGTGCCCATAGTTTTCTTTTAATTCCATGCACTACTTCAACCAATATCCCTCACACGCGAAAACATGGAAAACATCCCCACTTTACCACATCATGTGGAATTAGAGATGGATTCGATAGAAATTGATAGCGTAGGTATTGTAAAGCAATTAAAACTCCTGAAGTGGGGTAAAGCGCCGGGTCCGATGGTATACCGGTAAGAGTATTTTCTGAATGCGCGGATGAAATTGAACCATTTCTGTCAGATATATTCCGTAAATATTTAGAAGAGAGAAAAGTACCTTCCAGCTGGAAAATAGCCCAGGTAATTCCCGTTTTCAAGAAAGGAGATCGGAGTGATCCTAGGAATTATTGATCCATATCTCTAACATCTGTCTGTAGCAGAATTATGGAACATGTCATATGCTCGAACATTATGAAGTTTCTAGATGAGAGCGAGTTACTTACACCGTGTCAACACGGATTTCGGAAGAAGAGATAGTGTGAAACACAATTGGCCCTATTTTCCCATGACACAATGAAAGTTATCGATGCAGGATGCAGTTTTTTTAGATTTTCAGAAAGCCTTTGATTCTGTGCCACACAACCGACTTTTAGCGAAGATTCGAGCTTATGGTATTTCGGCTCAGATTTGTGAGTGGATACGTGATTTTCTAACTAGTCAATCACAGTATGTCGTTGTTGACGGGGAAGCCTCTTCTAAGATAAATGTTACTTCGGGTGTTCCTCAAGGAAGTGTAATAGGTCCACTTCTTTTCTTAATATTTATAAACGATCTAGGTGACAACATCAAATGCTGGTTGCGACGATGTGGTTATCTATAGGGAAATAAGGTGCTCCGACGATTGCTTAGAAATTCAGCGCGATTTGGATGGTATTTTCGATTGGTGCCATAAATGGCAGCTGACACTTAATTGCAAAAAGTGCAAGGCAATGCGGATAAGTAACAAGAAGAATCAGTTTGTTCACGAGTACAAAATAAACAATTCAGCTGTTGACACGGTGATTCCGTGAAGTATCTGGGGGTGATATTACAAAGCAACATGAAATGGGACATGCACATAACTTCCGTCGTAGGCGAGGCTAATTCTAAATTACGATTCATAGGTCGTATTTTGAGGAATTGTAATGCTCATACAAAGGAGATAGCGTATAAAACACTAGTACGTCCGCATCTGGATTACTGTTGTGGGGTTTGGGATCCGTATCGCAAGGTTCTGATTGACTCAGTGGAGATGGTACAGAGGAGAGCTGCTCGATTCGTGACTTGTTGTTACAGCCCTTATGAAAGCGTCACAGAATTGATACATAGATTGGGCTGGGATAGTTTGGAAGACAGACTACATAGCTTGCGTTCGAATTTATTGGAGAATATGCGAAAAAATTTAAATTCCGAGTGCAATGAAATACTTCTTCTGCCAACCTATTTAGGTCACAATGACCGGAGGGATAAGATTAGAGAAATAAGATGCTTTTATGTATTCCTTCTTTCCTCGCACTATTCGGGATTGGAATGGGCGGGTTTAGGATTGGTGCTTAGCACCCTCTGCCACCCACAATGTTTGTGATTTGCAGAGTATGGATGTAGATGTAGAAGCCCCATCACCATCATATGCCTTGTACACTCCCAGAACACTCTTCACCCCCCTCCTGTCTTCCAGTGACTCCCAATCCAGCTCCTTTGACATATCAGTTACTGACTGGGTCCTGTGATAATTTCCACAAGCAAATCTAACCACTCTCCTTTGCACACCTTCCAACTCCTGTATTTCATATCCAAAATGTCATATTCAAGCAATGGTCTGATCAAAATTATCCAACCCAATTCCCTCACTTCTCCAGTACATCCTCTCATCACCCTCTCCTGTAAATGAAGGATTTTGTAACCTTTTCTTACCACAGGCTCAATGTGTCTTTCCCAGTTGAGTTCTTATCAAACGTTAAGCCAAGATATTTACATTTCAGGCCTGCAACAATCAAATCTGCCCCCAGCCTCATAATCATAATTAGCCTTTAGTTTTTTATCTGTTTACTTAATACGCTGACTCATCTAGGCATTTATCTTCATTCCATGTTGACCTACACAGTTAGATATTATAGCAAGGTCATCCAGCACCTGTTGTAAGGGCCAAAACCAGTATACCGGGGTGTAGTATAGGTTTCGTCACCTTAACTGAATGTCATCTACATCTACATATATACTCTGCAATTCACAAAACTGTGGGTGGCAGAGGGTGCTCAGCACCAAAACTAATCTCTTTGTTGTGCATTCCAATCCCTAATGGTACGAGTGAAAAAAAGAATTCATATAAGAATCAGTGCGGCACCTTATTTCTCTAATTTTATCTTTCCTGTCATTCCGACCCAAATAGGTTGGTAGACGAAGTATTTCACTACACTCGTAAGTGAAAGTGGGAGTACACATGTTTACCAATAAGTTTATACGAAACGTGCGTCGCCTATCTACCAAAGACTCCCAGCCTAGTCAGTTCTGTTTTTTTTTTAACTGCTTTACATCTCTCAACAGCGAGGTCTTTAGAGACGGGGCGAGTTCTGTAATGCTTTCATAAGCACTGTAGCAAGCGGTCATGAATCGAGCAGCTCTTCTCTGTACTTTCTCTATACTCTCAATCAACCCCTTATGAAATGGATCCCAGATGGCACAACAGTAGTCCAAATGTGGACGCACAAGAGATTTGTACGCTATCTCATTTGTTTGTTCATTACAATTTTTCAAGATTCAACTTAGGAACCGCAGCCTAGAATTAGCTCTACCTACTAACGTATTAATATGTAAGTCCCATTTCATGTTCCTTTGTACTGTTATTCCCAAATATTTCATAGAATCGACCATATCAATAACTGAACTGTTTACCTTGTATTTCTGAACCATTGGATTCTTTTTGTTAGGTACGCTCATTGTCTTGCACTTTTTACAATTTACTGTGAGTTGCCACTCAGCGCACCATGTCAAAATAACATCCAGATCATGCTGAATTTCTAAGCAATCGGCCAAATTCCTTGCTTCCCTACAAATAACCGCATCATCAGCAAACAACCTAAAAATGCTTTTCACTTTGTCTCCCAGATCGTTTATAAAAATTAATGTTGTTGTTGTTATTGGAGTTTTAGGGCGCGTCGACGACGGGGTCATTAGCGCCCTAACAACAACCAGGCGTGACAACGTGGCAAAATTGCCGTCTCTGTGGCCGACTGTAAAGGGGTCGGCCACAGAGACAGCATAATAAAATACTAGCACACTAATTAAAATACCGTCTGCGTGGCCGACTGTAAAGAGATCGGCCACGCAGACAGCAACATAAAACAAAAAACTAAAAATAGGCAATAAATTAAAAAAAATACATATATTAACTGGTTGGCTGTAAAAGGGCCAACCAGTTTAAAAAACGCGTAAGCTGGCTGGCTGTAAAGAGGCCAGCCATATAAGCAGTGTCACAAGTAAAAACAGTACTTGGATTAGTGGCTGTAAATGGCCACTAATCCAATCTAAAACCTAGGCCGATCTGCCCAAAATTTTTGGGACAAGACCGGCCAAGCTGCAAAACTTTAAAACCTTAGCCACGTTGTCACGGTCATCGCTTAAAATAAGGGACAGATCGTTGCCTAAGCCAACGTCTGCCCTTAGATCTAAAAACAATATACATTCGGTTAAAATGTGGTGTACCGTCAAAGGTACGCCACAAGCATCACATTCCGGAGGGTCCTCTCGGCGGAGAAGGAAACTATGAGTAAGAGGACAGTGCCCTATACGGAGGCGAGTAAGGAGAACCTCATCCCTCCTCGCCCGCTGGAAGGAGCTGCTCCACGGCTGAACGGTCGGTTTGACCTGCCGGAGCTTATTATGCTCGACTTCCAGCCACTGCCTCTGCCAAATATCAAGGATAAATTTCTTCACCGCCGAGGCAAGGTCTGACTTTGGGACCGGTGCAAAGTCGGTTCGGACCTTGTCACAGGCTAACTTGGCAGCTTCATCTGCTGCCTCATTCCCCCTGATTCCCACATGGCCCGGTACCCAGCAGAATAATACCTCCTTTCCACGAGATTGGAGGGAAAGGAGGGCGTCCTGGATGTCCTGGACTAGACGGTCTGCTGGGTACATATTACCTATGGCCTGAATACAGCTGAGGGAATCACAGCATATGATGAACAAATTATCGCGCATTACTTTCATATGCTGGAGCGACTTCAACACGGCATAGCATTCGGCAGTGTAAACGCTGCACCTGCCGTCCAATTTGAATGTGTAAGTCGCTCGAGGGAACACTACGGAGCAACCAACTCCGTTAGCCTGCTTAGACCCATCCGTATACACCGGGGTAAACGTGTGATACTGGTTTAAAACATCACTAATAATTCTGATAAAAACATTATCGGCGGTACACAACTTGTTGTGCCGCGATAATTCTAAAATTGTTCTGGGCCTCTTTAAAAGCCAGGGAGGAGATTTACTCCAACCCTGGTGATAAAAAGAAGGAAGCTCGAATCCATATTGTTCTAAAATAGCCTTTGTACGGTAGCTGAACGGTTTAGTGGCTCTATGCCGGTTGGCATAGAGCCGCTCGTAGTTGGGATGGAGCACTATGTCGTACACGGGACTGCCAGGTGTTATGGCAACGTTCAGGTAGTGTCGCACCATGAGGAGTTGCCGGCGGATGGTAAGCGGCGGCTCGCCCGAGTCAGCACAAATGCTGACAATAGGGCTGGTGCGATATGCACCTGTGGCGAGCCGAATTCCAGCATGGTGGACACTATCCAATATACGCAGATAGCTGTCCCGTGCCGAACCATAGACAATACAGCCATATTCCAACCGTGACCGTACAAAGGCTCTGTAAAATTGTAGCAGGCAGGAGCGGTCAGCGCCCCATGACCTGCCACACACACATTTTAAAAGATTAAGAGCTTTTAAGGCCCTGGCTCTCACATCTTTTAAATGCGCAAGCCAGTTAAGCCTTGTGTCAAAAATGAGACCCAGAAATCTAACAGTATCACTAAAACTTAAAACGGTGTTCCTCAGGGTAAGGTGAGGCTCTGGTAAAAGGCTTCTGCTACGAGTAAAAAGTACACACCGGGTTTTCTCAGCAGAGAAACGAAAACCGGTGTGCACTGACCATTCATCCAGCCTGTTCAGCGTGAGTTGCAACTGCCTCTCAGCGCTTCTCAGGCTGGACGATACAATAAAAATTAAAAAGTCGTCCACATATAAGGAGAACTGTAAGGGACTCCTTATGACGAGTGATATACTGTTAATCGCTATGGCGAAAAGGGTCACGCTTAAAACTGACCCCTGAGGGACACCGTTTTCCTGAATAAAAATATCAGACACTTCACCACCGACTCGGTACCGGAAGCAACGACCAGATAAAAATGATTTTAAAAAACGGGGTAGGTTTCCCCTAAAACCCCACTCATGTAACTGTTTTAAAATCACATGCCGCCAGGTAGTATCGTAGGCCTTTTCAAGGTCGAAAAAAACACCCACAAGGTGCTGGCTGCGGATGAACGCATCCTGTATTGCCGCCTCCAGGAGGATCAGGTTATCCAAGGTGGAACGGAACTTCCTGAATCCACACTGAAAGCGGCTCAGAAGGTTTTGGGATTCCAGACACCAGACGAGGCGGCGGTTAACCATCCTCTCCAGTGTCTTACCCACGCAGCTTGTAAGGGCGATACTACGATAGCTACCTGGCAACAATTTGTCCTTTCCAGGCTTTAAAATAGGAATCAATGTTGCTTCTTTCCACGAGTCAGGGAAGTGTCCTCCGGTCCATATATCGTTAAAAATATCCAGAAGGTACTCCTTAGCATCTTTACTTAGATGCCTCAGCATCTGGTACTGGATCAAATCAGGCCCTGGAGCAGTGTCGTTAGCGTTGTTTAACGCTGACTCCAGCTCCCAAAATGTGAATGGGCAGTTGTAGGCCTCTGTATTCGACGAATCGAAGCACAGCGCGTGCCTCTCGGCAGCAACCCTTCGTTGCTGGAACCGAGGGTCAAAGTTGGTGGATGAAGTGATAGCGGCGAAGTTCTCCGCCATCAGCTGCGCTATGCTTCGTTCATCGGTGACTATACGTCCGCGATCCAGTAAACCAGTTACTGGTGGGCGGGAGTACCTTCCAGATATACGGCGGATAGACTCCCATACTTTCGACGAAGGTGTGGAACGATTTATGGTGCTCACAAAGTTCTGCCATGACCTTTTCTTGCTCTCCTTAATAACACGACGCGCCTTAGCTCTGGCTATACGGAACGCTGCCAGGTTGTCGGATGTGGGGTACAACCTGAAACGCCGCAACGCTCGTCTGCGACCCTGAATGGCGGAACGACATTCATCGTTCCACCAGGGGACGCGCGTCCTTCGCAGCGTTCCGGAGCTTTTCGGCATAGAAACGTCAGCTGTCTGGTGAATCGCCTGTGTAAGGTGATTCACCTTCTCGTCAAGACTGTTACACTCCTTTAGAATAATAGAGTGGCGGTAGAGATGCCAGTCGGCTTTGCTGACGTTCCATTTGCGTCGGTTATTCCCTCCTCCACGCTCAAACTCTACGTGCATCCATATTGGGAAATGGTCGCTTCCGTGAAGGTCACGATCCACCTCCCAATGCACGGAGTCCGCGATTGAGGGGGAGCACAGTGAAAGGTCAATGGCAGAGGACGATCCGGAAGCAGTGGTAAAATGTGTCATTGAACCAGTGTTGAGGACACATATTTCCTCTTGCTCTATTAATCTACCAACCATTCGGCCTCGGGGGCAATCGGCGTTTGAGCCCCACAACGCACTATGTGCATTGAAATCTCCTAAAAGGAGGAATGGCCGAGTAAGCTGCCGCAAGATGTTAGACATGTCGTCATAACTGATGGGCGTGTTGGGTGGCAGACAAATAGAGCATATTGTGAGTTGAGTGGGACCATAAATCCTCACTGCCACTGCTTGTAGATCAGAGGTGAGAGCTACAGGTTCGGAGTGGACAGTGTTTCGGACAAACACTGCCACGCCACCCTTCGCTCGATCACCCTCGGTATCGTCCTTACGGTACACGTCATAACCTCTTAGCACAGGATGGTGTGATGGTCTGTAGACAGAGACACAAAGGATCAGACCGTGCTAAGAGGTGTAACTCCTCTTTGTGAGCTATAAATCCATTGATGTTCCACTGAAGTATGGGAGCCATCCTTACCTATTTAACCTCACCCGCCCCGGTTCGGGTGGGTCTTCGGCCACTTCCAGCTGAGGAACGGGACCAGACTCGTCCACCAGCATTTCCGTTTCTTCTTGCCCGGAGGCGGAGACAGACATCTCCGACCCAGAGGACTCCTCAAAATCCTCCCCATCCTTTTTCTTCTTCTTCTTCTGCCTCTTCCCCTTACTCTCCCTGCTGCTGGGCAGCCTGGGAGGAGAAGAAGAGGGGGACTTAACAAACTGGGTCGGATCAGTCTGTCTAAACTTTATTCCTCGTATCTTTTGGTCACCTCTATTTCCACCGCTAGCAAATGGTATCGCTACCATTTCAATAGCACGCGGTGGAATAGGAGGTGCTATTAACTTGACTGCTGGTGGGGTCTTTGTTACTGCTGCTGGATTGGTCGAGGTTGCAGATGTGTTGCTAGCGACATCCGCGGTCTTAGGTGTTATGACCTTGCTGGACTTTGCGCCACACTTGCATTGACATGAGCACACTGTGCTTGTGCCCATGTCTGCAAAGGATGTCTGCGTAGCAACACTTTCTTTCCTGACGGGAGTCGAGACCATCTTGGCAAAGCTTGTTCCAAATATTGGAGCGGCGAGCGCTTTCGCCTTCTTCTTTGCCTCTACATAAGGTATCCGCTCTTTTGTCTTCAACTCCTGTATCTTGCGCTCCTCAAGATACACTTGACACTCTCTACTCCAGGCAGGGTGCGACCCAGAGCAGTTGACGCACACCTGTGGGAGCGTGCAACTGACACCCGGCTCATGTGCCCCCTTGCCGCATCTACCACAGGTGGGGTTGCCCTTGCATGACGCCGTCGTATGTCCGAACCTCTGGCACTGGAAGCAGCGCATTGGGTCCGGAACATACAGACGGACGTTCAAGTTGATATAGCCAGCTTTTATACACTTGGGCAACACTGGAGTGTCAAACGTCAGGACGAAGGTGGCAGTTTTTTCAAGACTGCCATTTACCCTCCGTGTAATCTGACGAACCTCGACCACTTTCTGGTCTTCCCACTCCTTAACGAGTTCCTCGGCCCCTAAATCCATAATGTCACGGCAGGTGACGACGCCTTTACTACAGTTCAGGGTTTTGTGGAGTTCGCTTTGAACGGCGAACTCCCCGAGCTTCTCGCAGTTAAGGAGTTGGGATGCCTGCCTGCTGGTAGATGTTTCCAGCAGCAGCGTCCCGTTCCTCAGCTTCTTAACGGATTTCAATGAACCAACAAGACCTTCTAATCCTTTGTTGATGTAGAAAGGGGACACTTTTTCAAACGTCCCCTCTATCCTCATCATAATTACGAAAGCATTCTCAATCGAGCATACTTTCCTGTTACTCTGGCCTTCCGAAGCGGGAGGGCTATCAACCCTGGCCCGCTTCTTAGTATTGGGTGTATTTTTATTTGCCTGCGGCACACCCGTACCGCAGGGTTCTTTAGTTTTTTTGTGAGGCTGAATTTTTGGTCCCACGAGAAAAACCAGTATAAAAAGGAATGCTTATACAACAGGGGTGCGCAGGTGCCCCTGAGGTTGCACGTTAATGAGTGATCTCCCTCATCACCCATTCACCTCCTCGGCACGTGGCTGACCTTGAGGTTGAGGGGTTTTTTATAGAGGTTTCTACCGTCCTCGCGATCCGGGCGATGAAGCCAAGATCCCCGTTCTCCTAGGCACACAACGTTCCACCGCCACGCCCTACGGTGGTCGTTGAAGCACGGTAGGAGTTTACGGTGTGGGAAACTTGCGGCGCTCACAAGTTTCCAGCTCGGGCACCGCGGGTTCGCCAAACCCGTACCTGGCACTTGCGTACCAGGCCCCTGCGGGGTATAAAAATTAAGAAAAGAAGTGGTCCTATTACACTTCCTTGAGGTACACCCGATGTAACATCTAGATTAGAAGAACTTTCTCCTTCAACAACAACATACTGCGACCGACCAGTTAGAAAATCCTTTATCTATTTACAAAGTTGATCCGATATACCGTACGCTAGTAGCTTCGCTAAAAGGTAGTTGTGTGGCACCGAGTCAAAGGCTTTCTGAAAATCTAAAAAAATTGCATCTACTTGTGAACCTGCATCAATAACTTTCATTACGTCGTGTGTAAATAGGGCCAGCTGTGTTTCACATGACCTTTTCTTCCGAAATCCGTGTTGATTTTTTGTAAGCAAATTATTTTCATCTAGAAAATTCATAATGTTCAAGCCTATAATCTGCTCCATAACTCTACTACAAACAGATGTTATAGATATGGGACAGTAGTTTCCAGGATCGTTTCGATCACCTTTCTTGAAAATCAGAGTTACTTGCACTATTTTCCAGTCTGAAGGTACTTTTCACTCTTCTAGGGATTTACTGAATATATTGGACCGTATGCAGGATATTAAAACTACTTACAACTATATTACTATCAACACAACCATACATATGGTAAAAGCAACTGGTTCTGTGACACCACTGAAACAAACAAATACTATGCCAGTGTGACTTAAGATGGTTGAAAATGAGGATGGAGACTGTATCCCTCGAAACATCCCAAGAGTGTGACATTCTGACGCGGGTGGAAGCCCGAGAATATTTTTTTAATTTACAATGCCATGAAAAGCTTCGATTTTAGATGCAATGGTTTATAATTACACATTGTTATAAGCGATTCACCTCTTGTCACGATATCATCAGCGACAAATTGTTTACCATGATGTTAGTAGTAACTAGTGTATTTTTTATAGAAGGCTTTAAATACAACATACTTTCTGAGGAAAACAGGAATGACTAACACCAATTTAAATAATTTGTCCCTGATACCACCTCAATGAGACACAGAAGGTATACAACAATAAATCATTGCAAAACAGTTATATTCACTTTATTTATTAACAATTCAATAAAGTACTAATGCTACATTGTCCTGTGCTTACCCATGCTCTATCAGCCACTGGACACGGTCATCTGCATCGTAGGGACTTGCAACGACTACGTCTTTTGGGCTGATGATAAAAAATCGATTCTCTTCAATAAGACATTCTGTAGAGATAACATTGCAAGACATAAGCAGTATGTGTGAACTGTTTTGCTACTATTTAAATCACAATTTTGTTTTATGTGCAATTGTTAAAAATAAGATATAAGACATACCAAGATGATAATCATTACATTTGTACTCCTGGTAACCTCTCAATGAAAGGCTATCAGTACAAATTTCAGTATAATCCTCAGCTCCTGGTTCCACAACATGCAGCTGAGGTCGTTGGGCTTTTCCATAGGTATCCATTTCCTTAGCATAGCCCAGCAAAACTAAATTGCTATTAAGGGGCCCAATTCCACATATGTAAAATTCTGTCATGAATGCAGATACTGTAATCACAATAGAAAAACAAGAATTGCTGATGTATAATATTGAAGTGAAGACTACAGTTCACATAAACAATGAAAAAATCCCTTTTAAAAGTGGCAAGGTACATTCTACTTATTATTTTACTGCAGAAAAGTCCGAAAGAAAAATTGGAAACAGCCAAAAATTAAAAAAAAAAACCTCCCTGAAATATGGTTAAAAAGAAATTAGGTCAGTTTTCTCCCCTCCTCAAGCCAAAAGTAGACAGAACTCCTGGAAGCCGGATAGAATACCCAGATATATTTACAGTGGAAGGCACTTCTCTCGGGAAAACTTTATACTGTAGCTAATAAAGTTATGTATTTGGTATGAATCTTAAAAAAATTCTGCTACATTACAATTTTCAATTCATTTGCTAAAAACTACGCAAATCTACTAAAAATGAACTTAAATGTTAAATACAGTTTTGCGAAAGGTTCTGTTTTAATCTGAGATAGATCAACAAAAACACTTCTAATACATTCAATATCAGATTGTGATAGAATGATCTATCTTTGAATACAAAATGTATAGCCAAACAGTTTGTATTATATGTATGGAATTTAGGCAGAACTCTATTAAATCACAGTTCACACATCCAGGAGGCCTTGTAAGTCCCTTTTATTGAAGGCAGCTGCGGATTATTCTGTTTAATTCAATGTGACTTGGGCCATGAATGAGTCAGTAATGGAGATAGTTTGGGACTGTATGTCAGTGGTGCAGGAGGGTTGGTGGAACTGAAATGCAGAAACAGTTTGAAGAGGGTACATAGTGACACACAGTCCACCACATTATAAGAGCCATTAACAGTTAGTTACTTAAGTAACGGACACAGTACAATTCAGTCAATAACACAATTATAGGAATCAAAAGCACGAGGCAGTTAGAGAACAGAATGTGATATGGAAACATTTATATAGCTCGATTAATCTGACTTTTACTTAAATTCAGTGGCTTGTGGTAGCATATGAATAAAAGGGATTAATATAACTACGGATTTTCTGTGAATAGTTTATCACCCTGTAGAATGAAAAATTCACCAAGATATTATGCTCTCACTGTGAAAACACTTCATAAATAAATTGTCTTAAACAGCAAATACTGTCAGGATGATGCTGTAAAAAAAGCTCCCGAAATTTCTTACAAGATTTAATGGGTTACATGCTGATGCTATGTTTCTTGACATCCAGAAAGCATTTTACACAGTACTGTTTAATGAATTTCAATGAGCATGGAAGTATCACAGGAAATTTATAAGACAGGACAAGAACAGCATGTGAAAGCATAAATAAAAATGTTATCAAATGTAAAATTATGTTCTTTCAAGGGTAAGTGATACTTATCGTTTATCTTCTTAATAATCATAAATTATATTTTTCAAAACCTGAATAACAGACCTTGATATTTTGTAGATCATTCCACAATTTATAATTGACAGAAAAATACTATTACACAATTGTATCACAAAAATTAGCTTGAATGAGGCACATAGAATGATACAAAACATATCAATGCACAGTAAACTGGAAAAGACTGAAGTGCATTAATACACTCACATAACAAGGAATCATTCCTAACTACACAAAACAAAGTGAGCAGTTTACTTAGCAGCAGAAAAATAAATTAACTAATTACTTGGTTCAACCACATATTCCGGAAGGTCCACAGAAGACATCTCAACAGGGCTCCTCTTCCTTATCACACAGATACGCACTGTATCCACCCATCCTACTAACAGTGTAGTTGCTGTCTTCCAACACAAGTTACAACGATACAACTCTGGGAGAGCCCTGGAAGAACAGATTATGATAATTCAATGCCATTTTATTATTTTCTAACACTCCGGAAAAGCACTGGATTAAACCGAATGTAAAATATTCTAGAAAAACCTTACTCTGGATTTCTAGTCCATTTAATTAGTCCAAGAGAACACTGAGCATTCATATCATACACTCTAACGCCTATATCACTTGCCCATGCGACGAATTGTCCATTCCATTTAATATTTTGTACACCCCCTTCGGCCTCGTACAACACTGTTGACTTCAAGCGAGAAAGAAAAGATTTCTCGTGGAGCACCAAGCGTTCATCTCCTGTAAAATGTGAAAAAAACACCAATTTTTTTTTTTTTTTAAAAAAAACTGCAGAATTATTTCTGTTAAAAGCTTCAGACGTTCTTGCATAAAGGATTCTTTAGCAATGACACAATATTTATTATTTATATTTCTTAAACTAAATGTCAAGCTCCTTCATGTGGTAAAGCTTGTTTCCATAGATGAAGATCTGATTCAGGTGTGTACACTGTATAAATTCATTCGAAAAGCAGTTTTACTGATTGATTTTAAAGGTTAAGTACATTACTAAAATTCAAAGTGAATACGATATGTGAAAAAAGCAATTTATATGTGAATTATTGGAGAGAAAAAGGGGGGGTAGATAAACAAGAAACTGATGACTTTTCTGAACATACAGGATTATAAAAATTGGTAATAGATGGTAAAGTGATTAAAAAATACAGAGGGAGACAAGTAATAGAGTACATGAAGTAAGTAATATGTTGCAAACGATACTCGAGGGTAAATACAAGGTGAGGAACAATATCAAGCGATTTTAAAATGCATGTGAATCAAGCTGTGTCCGAGAGAGGTGGAGGAGTTGGTGTCAGTTAAGTTGGGCGCGAAATAGCATTCAGCCATAATGGAGCGCTGGACCCCACAGCATCATGCATACACTGTCAAAGCATTTTATCAAAACGTTAGTTCGTCGTGCATTCCGCAACCACTTCAACATTAATCAGAATCGGCCAGTGCCAACTGCCTGTGTCATTAAAAAGTGGGCTGAGAACTTTGAAGAGATGGCATCAATGACAAAGAAGAAAACTGGGAGACCAAAAACTGTGCGCACACCTGAAAACGTCGAACGTGTAAGAGTTGCCATTGAGAGAAGCCCTCGTCGCTCAGCTCGCAGGCAGAGTGCTACACTTGGGATTTCAAACAGAATGGTAAGAAGAATTTTACACCAAGATTTGTACTTTCATCCCTACAAAATCCAAAAAGGAAA
Source organism: Vandiemenella viatica (assembly GCA_031002005.1). Lineage (NCBI taxonomy): Eukaryota > Metazoa > Arthropoda > Insecta > Orthoptera > Morabidae > Vandiemenella > Vandiemenella viatica. Next base: position 114,350,334 of record CM061921.1, read on the forward strand.
CAGATTATGTGAGCCGAAGCCGGTTCTGCTTAGAATTTTTGGACTTGATTAATCAAGACGAGGACATTGTAAACCGTTTGTGGATGAGTGATGAAACTCGCTTAAATCTTTCCAGTTATGTGAACAAGCAGGACTTTCGATTGTGGTGTGATGTTAATCCTAGAGAACTGCATCAGCAACCATTGCACTCCACAAAAGTTACTGTGTGGTGTGCCATGTCTTCATTAGGTATCATAGGGCCATACTTTTTTTTGAAGATAAGCTTGGCAATATTGTAACAGTAACTTCACAGAGATACGCAGAAATGTTGGAAAAAGTTTTTACTCCACAACTTGCACAGTATGAAGTGAATGATGAGACGTTTTCCAGCAGGATGGAGCAACCACACACATTGCTCGAGTAAGCATGAATATTGTCAATCGTTTGATTCCAAATCATGTGATCTCCTAAAATGGGGATATTGTATGGCCCTCTCATTCACCAGACATCACAATATGTGACTTTTTCTTGTGAGGTTATCTGAAAAGCAAAGTTTGCCAACATAGCCCTCCTCGAACAATTGAAGCCCTGAAAGAGCGGATCCGACAGGAAGTTGTTCCAATCTGACTGGGAATGCTGCGCAATGTGATGAGTCACTTCAAGGTCCAGCCGGAGGAATGTGTGCGTCTAAACGGACGCCATCTTACCGGAGTTATCTTCAAAAAGTAACCAATGTTTTACTATTGCAGAAAATGCTTTTTTATGTATTTTATGATATAAAAAATTGTAACAAAGTATTTTCACTTAACAGCCTCTTAAAAATCACTCTTAATTATGCCTCACCCTATATATAGACATGTGAAATGAAGTAGAGGAATGTATGTTACCAGTGCATGGACTAAATAATAAAAAATCATTGCTATTTAGTCCCTGCAATATGGAATATGCAACTGAATGTTTAAAAAATAATGTGAATTTTTTTTTAAAACACAATATTTAACATTTCTAAAACTTTAATGCACTTAATTTTATTTTTATAGCAAAATTTAATGCAAATTCTCCGATCCATGCTTACAAATGAAAAATCGCCCTGTATCAAAACACGTGTTATCCTTTTAACAGCTGACAAGAAATTAAACATACAACATAGCTCAAAATGTATAGAGACTTAAGACTTTTTGCCAACATAACAACGAAACAATCGTGCCAAATCAGACTAATATAACCCACAAAATTTCAAAATTCCCATTACTTTTTGAACACACCCCGTACACTATATACTGTAGAAAAAAGGACCATCACATTGTTTGGGTATGGCCCAAAATATCTGGGAGTTTTGATCATATTTCCAAGTGTCAGGTAATCAGTATTACAGTGTCTCAGGTTGGACTTTATTTTTTTCCCCCAATACAGCTGACAGAGAAGGTTCCATTCCATTTGGGTGTCAGAATTCTGTGCCGAGACTTCACTACGTGTCAGACTCCGTATGACGATCTGAAGGAAATTCTCCGACATCTTATGTACAGTACCAGGCCTGGCAACAACACTAGTCCACTCTGGTTGCCATTATATCAGTCACAGAGAATTACAACTCAAATCATTTACATACCTGATGATGGTGTGTACATGTATAAAGTTACATTGACATACAATCATGTATTCTGGGTGCTTAAATTTTTTGTTGGCAAATGTAATAAGCTATTTGATGCTTTGAGCATTAAAAATATACACATAATTTTTGACACTGTAATTTAAAAAAGAAATCTATGTATTCATAAATATAAGAAAGGACCATTCACCACACACAAAAGCAGGAGGGCTACACCTTCACACAAACACAATTTAAAATATTTCAGTACAAATCTTAATCGTGCAATGATGTCTTCATGATGCCACACTTTTTTTTCCAAACAATCTGGAAGTATACCCATGAAGACTTTAATACAATTATATGCTGGTAAAGTCTCCATTCTTGCAAACTTGATCAAGTTTACAGGAGGAAATATGGTAAGGGGCTCAGGTATGAGAGAGTCATACGGTGAGTCTCAGTGTATAGTCATCAAATCCCTTTGTCATATGTCCTATGTGATTAAGATTTATACCAAAATATTGTAAAGTGTGTTGGTATTTGCGTGTTCGTCACAGCCCTCCTGCCACCGTCTGTGGTGACAGGTGTACTTTCTTCCTTATTTTCATTGCCTAAAAGCATTTTCACTGTTGCTATTGTAAAATACATAAAAATACAACTGTACAATTCCATCTCTCTTTTACAGTTAGAATTTCTGCATATGTAATTCTAATACTTACCTGTTATGAATCTTCTTCCAGAACCAGGTTTGCAGTAATTTGGTTCAACAGCAACCGATTTCACCAATCTTGCAATTGAAACTTCTTGATTGTGTTCCGTTGAACACAAACCACTGATGAAAACCTTGAACAGAAGAAAGAAACATAATTTTCCACCCTTTATTCCTATTTCTTTAGAAAGATTTTTATGCGTCGTCAATGACGATGCCATTAAATCAAGGATTATGTAATATTTTTTGTTGGTACAGCCTTCAACTTTTATAAGAGCTGGGCCTATTTTATCTTACCTTGCCATTTTAAGGTGAATTTGTTATTCAAAATGTTTTTCATCTAACCTTTAAGCCTCATCAACAATCAGGTTTGTAGCCAAAGAAATCAATTAGAGCTAGTATCAAGATAGCAGGGTTGCATTTAGCTAGGTTTCCTTAACACAGAAATTCTAAACACAAGATTTTTATTTTTTTATACATAGGCAACTCCTATGGGCAAATTTTTTAATACACAATCCCAGTTTATGGATACCTTTAGCAGAAATGCAAACGTCAACAACAGCATTGCATTCAATCTTCGAATCTCCTTAAAAGTATGGCCTGTAGAGTGTGTTATGCATCTAAATTAATTTCTATTCTATGCATTCCAATCTCTTGTCACCATAGAATAAAGAATTCATATAGTCATCAGTACAGCACCTTATTTCCACAATCTTGTTCATTCTGTCAATACAATTCTAGTGGGAGAGGTATTTTACTGTATTTTTAGATGACAGAAGTTTTTTTTTGCATGCTACTTAACAAATTTATATGGAAACTATATTACCTATCTACCAGAGCATTTCAGCCCAATCTCCATATTTAAATCTCTAACACTTTTGTAAGACTGAGGCAAGCAGTCATATATCGTGTAGCTGTTCTCTGCAGTCCTGACACACAATAATAATTTAGATGAGTGCATAAGAGTTTTACTTGTTATTTTCTTCAAAGATATGTTACAACTAGCAAAGTACCTGGTGTTGCCCGGTCTAATTGGGATTGATTTACCTGTACAGTATTTTTATATTTCCAATGTGAGTCATGTGTACCAAGTTTCATTAATTTGGCATCAGCAATTTCGAGAAATAAACTAAACATTGATACATGTGAACAATTCCCAGAATGGGGTGAATTGATGCTGTGATACGGAATATCAATTAAAGTCTTGGCCCAAGCTGCATTTTAACCTAATCGCAACATCGGTTAAACTTGCTCCTCAATAATCGAAACATGTACCATCCCAGCATTAATACATACCACATATATAATACTGTATCTGGAATATAACTGTTCTATCATTTAGCAGAAAAATACAGATTTTTAATGAGTTTTCACAACTTGAAAGCTTGGGGTCCAAGGTAAAATCTGACGTACATGTTGAGACATTCGGACACATTTATTTTATGAATATTCTGGCATAACCTAAAAACAGATGAATTAATTCTGAAGGTATTTAAAACTGTGGGTTTCTATAAAGAACACTGGAAATGAAAAGGGGTGGGGGTAAGGCGGTTGGGTATTTGTAAACCAAATGAAGAAAGTATTTTTCTGATTGATTTAAAATATGTGTTTGCAAAGTTTCATTGATACTGAATTAAAACTGTGGATATCCAGCAAGAACACTGGCAAAAATCAAGGGAGTTAAAGTGGGAAAAGTAGTTTGGTTTTTGTAAAACTAATGTAGTTCTCTTTGTTTTATTTTAAAGTATATGCGTGCAAAGGTGCTTCAAAATTGGATAAAAACTGTAGCTTTGTATAAAGAATATGATAAAAATAAAGGGGTAAAAAGGGGAGAGAGCCATGGGTTTTTGTAAACCAAGTGTTGACAGTATTTTTCTGTTTATATTAAAGAGTAAGTATGAGAACTTCCTTCAAAATTGCATAGAAACTGTACCTTTGCATGATGAAATTTGACAATAATTAAGGGGATGGAGCATGGGAGAGGAATGGGAGTTTTGTAAAACTAATGTGAACAGTATTTTTATCCTAATTTTAAAGTATACACGAGCAAAGTTACATCAAAATTGGATAAAAAATGCAGGCTTGTATAAACATTAAGGGGTGTGAAGGGGGAGAGGAAGTGGTTTTTGGATTTTTTTGGTCAGAAACGTTTTCCAGTAAGAAATAAATGTTTAAGCCAAATTTCATGTGGATCGGTCAAACGATGTTGACTGTAACTTTGCATAAAGAACATTGTCAAAAATTAAGGGGATTTAAAGGAGGAAATGAGATGGGTTTTTGAATATATATATATATATATATATATATATATATACACAGTATTTTTCTCTTTATTTTAAAGTCTTCAAGGCTTAGTTCCATTGAAATTGGATGAAATATGTGGATTTGTATAAATATTAATGGGCGTAAAGAGGGCGAGGTGCTGGTATTTGGAATTTTACCCTCTCCATGAAAAAAAAATCTTTGTCTACTTTAATGCTGTTCTCCCAAGTGGTGTCAACTATAGATATGTATAAAGAACACTGTCAAAAATTAAAGGGGGGAGGTGTGAAAGAGGGAGTGGGGTTGGGTGTTTGCAAAGCAAATATTGACAGTATTGTTCTCGTTTTAAAGTATGTGTGTGCACCAAAATCAGATAAAAACTGTGGGTTTGTATTAAAATTAAGAGTTGTAAAAGGGGGAAATGGGGTGGTTTTGGAATTTTTGTTCATAAACTTTCTTCATGAAAAAATACAACTTTCATGGTGATTGGTCAAACAGTTTGGATGCCCATCAATCTCGGATATATATACATACATACCAACATCCATTTTTATATACAAGATTCTTAAAATTTCAACCTACAAATCATAGTCTAGAATTAGAAAATAATGAAGGGTACAAAAAGTAAAGCCAACATTCATGATGTATGAAAGCAGGAGAGCACTGACAAATACAAAAAGGAGAAAGTATTATGCATGTTCATCTTATTTTGTATTTGTCACTGCCCTACTGCTTTGATCAATATAAGTGTTGGGTTTACTTTCCCTATCCTTCCTTATTTTCAGTGTCCTGGAGCATTTCCTTATTATTATTATCATCAATATAGTCAAGAATTAGCATTTTTAAAACCTATGTTAAGTCTAAGTACTTAAAGAATTCAACATTCCCACGACTTTAACACCTTACCTTGTATTCGTTGGCAAGTGATATCTTTTTATTTGTTATGTGCATTTCCTTGCACTTACTGTAATTTAATTGAAGATGCCATTTATCATAGCATGTGGAAATGATAAGATCTCATAGGATACCTAATTACCTGCAGAAGATTTATATAAATAAAGTGACATCTACAAATAACTGTTGTGGTAAATAATTGTAACGATACACATGTAAAATCACACATTTACAGCCACTGATCTGGCATCCAAAATTTGCATCACGTTTCGTATATTAGTTGCAGCCCTCGAGCTTTCAACTTTGGTGAGTAATGGGTTGCTTCCATATCCTTTGTTATTTGCATTGCCTAAAAACTATTTCCTTTTCAATAGTATCATCATTGTTTATTATTAATGACATACTGTTGGAATTAATACCGATTTCTTTTACACACGACCAAAATTTCTTTGGGTCTTCTGTGAGGCTTTTTAAAAGCAAATTGCAACTAAAATTGTTAAACACCTCATAAATTGTATTTCTGTATTTTTACATCCCTGCTGCCCCTGATCTTCTCAAGTGGGCACGTGTCCTCAGCTTTTTGAGAAATCTTTTCTCTTCTCGTGTGTACCACGGTGGATCTTTCCAACCTATAACTGTCTGCTTTGGTGTATATCTGTCAATTCCTTCCCTAATTTAGCACGTGAAACACTCCCACAGAATTTCAATGGTCCATCCTATTACTTAACATGAATAGTATTTACTGTTTATGTGCATTCTAAAGATTCCTCTGTAGTTACTTCAATTCTGTAAGATATCAATTCTTTTTTTTTTTTTTCCTTTTATGCTCAGCTAATGATCTTGTTGCTGTAATTGCAGTGTTTTGATTGCTTATTCTAGTAGGTGATGAGATATCTTCGGACAAGACTGGCCTATTCGTATGAATAAGATCTTTTTTTTTCACCTATGACTTTATGCCTCATCGACGTCGAGGTCACTAAAGGCGGGATGGGACTGGGGACAAGGAACAGGAAGAAATTAGACCATGGCCTTTTCTGAAGGAAGCATACCGGTATTCACCTGGAGTGATTTGGGGAAACCATGGAAAACCCAAATCTGAATACCCGGACGGGGATTCGAACTGGTGTCCTCCCAAATGCGAGGCCAGAATGTTAACCGCTCACCCACCACGCTTGGTGGAATCAGATCTCAGACACGGTATTTGTACAGTAAAGGGCTGTTCAAGATGATGATGATCAGACAATAGAACAAGAATGAGTTCAAACGTAGTTTTGTTCCTGTTGCCTGTTTTGCGAAGACAATTAGCCCCACTGATAAAAGGAAGAATGAAGTCACCTCCCAGTATTATAGCATCAATTAGAAATCACCAGATTACACAATTTACATAGATTCCCGATGCCTTGGCAACATTTTATTTTGGTTAGTCTGAACTAAATAAATACATATAATTTTTCAAACCGAATAGACTTCTGTCAGAATACACAGTTTTTTTAAAACTTGTGGCTGTTTTTCTAGTAGTAATTAGTAAGTTCCATCTGTTTGTTACAAACACTTTTTAATAACAGGAACTTTTAACATTACAGAGATTTTTTTTTTCTACTAAAAAAAGGTATATCTGGAGATAATAGCTTATGGGAAAACTTTGGAAACAGTGCTTGGATGGCACAATGTTTGGAAGGAGATGATGTGAAAATGGGTTGCAATGGAGGTCATCTTAGCAGAGGCACATGCAGATGTTTTGTGGAAGTATAGGTGGAAAAATAAATTTATAATTATTTAGACTAATATTTTATAAAAAATAAACTTAAAATCGAAACCAGTAGGTATATTTTTATCACAAATTCTACATTTTGCATAAACAAAGTCTATTTTCATCTAATACTGTCATATTATTTTCTGCCTCATCTTTCAACAACAAAAAAGTTGGATGATTGAATGAATGAATTAAATTATTTACATAACTACACATGCATCAACAAAACAATCTTTGTCGTATGAACTTTGTGGCTCGATTAATTGAAGAGTCAAGCACAAGATCACGCCACTACACATCTCCGTGCCTGCCACCCGTCTTTCCACCCCTCTAGCGACCCATTCACAGTCCAATTTGTAGGACCTACGATGATTCGATTTTCTGATGTAGGACTCTCTGGGCAGTGAAAGGAGCTGCAGTACTACATATAGCATGTAGTGGACTCACTGACAACCAACACGGGCCTCTGCCGTCCAAGAAGCTGTGGTGTTGGATCTTAATTGTAGGAAACACCCTACGAGTGTGCGATAAGGACACTGGTGCGCTGCTAAAAAGTACAAGTGGAAAGGACTGCTTGGACCCCTTTTAGTAGTGTGAATGGATAAGCGTGTCCTACAGTAGTTCTACATGGAGGTCCTAAAAGTTGGACCATGAATAGGCCACTTTACATCCAAGTTCAAACTTGTAAATTCGTGTTTGGGTAATAACACCATTCAATTTATTGTCGCTTTCTATTACAGTATTGTAAGGAAGGAAACACCACATTTTTATTAGCTAAGTGGCGATAGGGCTATTCCTGCACAAAGAGAAAAGAATAAGATATATATATATGACAATTAAGTTTTTCCCGGCGTATGGTAGACAGGAATTCTTCACGGGTCTTCTGCCGGATAAGATCTTTTAAACACGACGTTTCGGCAGTCACCTCCGCGGAGTCATTACATGTCAAATCAACCAATTCTACTATATGATTTGAACCTTGACCTCTCAGATTTGGATGAATTTTTTTCTTCAGGTAATGTACCCACCACATTAGTTTAAATTTGAAATTTAAAAATTTTCTGACTTTTGGTTTTTGAGTTTCAAGGGTTTAAAAACCCAAAAAATTGACTTTTTGATTGATTTATGATTGTTTTAAAATGCTGTAGCTCAAAAACTGTACAACCTAGAGAGCTCAAACTTGCACCATTGTTTTCCACTAAAAATTCCCTTCAATTTGATATGTAACATAACTATACTACCTAAATTTTAAAATTTTTAAAAATTCCCAAATATTTTTTTTTTAAATTTCCAAAATACGTACCCTCGGATTTATTTATAAAAATTATATGTGTTGTTCAGTCTAACTGACTACATGCATGTAAAATTTCAAGATGGGATCTCAATGAGTTTTTGTATAAAAAAATATTTTACTACCAGAATACACAGTAGTAAGGTGAAAAGCCAGACTATTTCTAGGCTATGAATACTAGGGTAGGGCTACACAATTCTAACAAACTTAAATTATTAAGTTAGCCTTTTTATATAACATTACCCTCTTGTTGTTTGTTAATTCATTAAATGAAATAGTGTTGTTTTAATTTAATTTCCATGATTCTTTTAACTGTGCGTCAGAAGGAAGTGAACACATTTTAATTGGCAATATACATGATAAAAGTTAAATTTTGAATAAAGCCACTCACCTTCATCCTTCATTTTAAATGGCAGAGATTACCTTTTTCTTGGTTTTCCAGTGTTATTTGTAATCATTTACAACAAGTTCCTTATAATAGAAATTGGCCAAAGTAATTTCACTTGGGGAAAAGATTAACTTGTTGATATTTGTGTGGATAGAACTGTATTTCTAATAATAATTGGTATCTACAAAGTTAATACGCCTAGTGTTCAGCTATACAATTAAATGTTTAGTGAGGGAAAGCCTAACATAATTTAAACACTTATTTTTGATCTTTTAAGATATTTTTCCAAAGCAAAATAAGAAAACTTCATTTCTTTAAAATTTAAAGTGTAGCTTCTTCCCGTAAGTGTAGTTGGCTTCGCTGTTTGTAAAAGAGTATTTCCTGGGACATTTAATAAATCTCTTGATTGTGGATAGTAAAAAGAATGAGCTGGACCTTTCAGGTGTAAAAATTTATTCGGTACATGTCGTATTTTTCTTCAATGCATCCTAGCAACCAAGAGTCATCATATACTACTGTCAACACCAGCAGCAATATTTTCCATATCTGATGGTGTTATTTGGTTCACTGTTGTCACATATTCAAGAGACTCATCAAGACTAAAATGCTTGACAGTAATTTGACTCTCTGTGTGGGGTTTATACGAGTGAAACTTTTGTGTTCCCACAAACGCTTTTGATTCACTAAACCGAGGAAGTAAGTATTCTTTGGTCTCTTCATAGTCTTCTGTTGTGAAATTTTCAAAGTAAATGTTTTTTTTAAATGTATTCCATGGCAAATACATAAAGTGATTTTGGTGTTAAGATTTGTTGGTCATATGGCCTATGTAAGCTGGCTTTAGCAGCTAGCCGCTTACCAGTTCTGCCAAGGCCATGACATGCACTCTTGCCATGGGATGTTGCAAAGAACTCCCACTCTGCCTCAACTTCAAAATCTGTTTTATGCAAACAAAACTTGAGGAAGTTTTTCTTATTTTTAGTTTTTTTTAATTTTTTTATAATAAAATGTGAATGTCATATAACATCTTAAGATTCTTAAGTTATTTTTTTTTATATATATAATATATTCTGGCATTAAAAAATCATTTAATGAATTAACGAACAATAAGAGGGTAATGTTATATAAAAAGGCTAACTTAATAATTTAAGTTTGTTACAATTATGTAGGTCTACCTTAGTATTGATAGCATAGAAATAAATAGTCTGCTTTTCACCTCACTAGCATGTATTCTGGTAAAAAAAAAAAAAATCTATATAAGAACCCATTGAGATCCCATCTTGAAATTTTACATGCATGTAGTCAGTTAGACTGGACAACACATAATTGTTATTAAAAAAATCCGAGGGTACGTATTTGGGAAATTTTTTTTAAAAAAAATAATATTTGGTAATTTTTAAAAAATTTCAAATTTAGGTAGCATAGTCATGTTACATATCAAATTGGAGGGAATTTTTAGAGGAAAACAATGGTGCAAATTTGAGCTCTCTAGGTTGTACAGTTTTTGAGCTACAGCATTTTAAAACAATCATAAATCAATAAAAAGTCATTTTTTGGATTTTTAAACCCTTGAAATTCAAAAACCAAAAGTAAGAAAAATTTGAAATTTAAAATAGTGTTGGTAGGTACATTACTTGAAAAAAAAAAATCATCCAAATCTGAGAGGTCAAGGTTCAGACTGTTAGTTGATTTGGGATGGAAAGACCCCTATTGCAATGTAAATAAAACATTGGCTATACTTCTACATAAAAAGTTGTGGATATGAAGCAGAGGTAAAATTTTATGTGGAAATTTCGCACTTGCGGATGCAGATGCAGAGCTCCATTACATCTCTAATGCGAAAGCAGGATTACTCATGGTTATGTTGCACCATTTGTGGAGATCACACACAAACCTACTTAATGCCTTAGTTTTCCAAGATGGAGTCAGTCATGGATTTCTGTTTCAAATGGACCTGTAGTGGTCATCCGCCATTTTATTTTGAGGGTATCCCAGTGTTAATATTGTTTTATTGGCAGTTTGTTATATTTCTTATTACAGACTCATAGTTATTATCTTTATCTTTTTTTGGTTATGGTTTTATGCCTCGTTAACCGCTCACCCACCATGCTTGGTGTAAAGATGAGAGAGGATATACCGAGTTTAGAATATACTATAAAGGGTACGTGAACCTTGAAAAAAGTCTAGTGAGTACTGATTCTAATGTTAAACAAGTAGCTGACACCTTGACTAAACTTAAGATGGAAATAAAAGAATCCAATTAAATCCAAGGAGATTAGCAAACAACTGGAAGAAAAGATTGAAGTGGAAATCCACAAGAATTAAGAGTTCATCTCGCAAAACTGTTTTCAAGAAACATTGAAAATTTTGACAATTAAGGAAAGATTAATCTGTTAATGTTTTAAAATGGTTTTGAGGAATCAGTTTATTTCTGTTTACTGGATAATCAACAAAGAGTGGTCTGGGTCCTTAAATACTTGAAGTTTTGCGCTAAGATATGGGGGCAGACAGACAGTCAAAGGAAAAATTAATCTATGAATTTATTTAAGGAAAGAATTTTAAAATATTTTTGGGCCACCAGCAGGATTGTGTTGAGATTATACAAGTTATGCAACTGTATGAGGTTCCTTACAAAATGGCAACAAGTCTGAGATAACTCGTACAAGTTGCGCTTTCCTTCAATTTAATAAATTTAAAGGGACTTTTAATGTGGTTGCACTAAAGCTCAATAAAAAAGGTTAATTGTTTTAGAGATTTTACTTGGGATATGTTACAAGTAAATGGTGGGCTGACTTGATGGTATCCACTTCTCCATTTGTACTAAGATTCTTGTTTAAGGGAATTTTACAGGTATTTATATTTTTTTTAAAACAAAACAAAAAAGAAGAAGAAAAAAGAGTAGGCTATTTTTTAATTGTTTTCTCTCTAGGATGACGATGTTTGAAAAAAATTGTACTGCAATCGTAAGATCTCTTGAAGAAAAGGACTTTTTATGTAAGAATTTGTAAGATTTAAAAAATAGTACTTAAAGAATTTTTGTCAAGTGGAAATTGGAAATGATTAGTTTGAGACTTAATTTTCTGTTATTTGGGTGCTTGTATGCCTTCAGTGAGATAGAGAGAGAGAAATGATAGAACAAAGTTGATGGGTCTGTGTATCAATGTGTTATCTCTCTTAAATTAATTTAGTGTGTCTTAATTTTTTTTTTTTAAGGTTGCTGAAAGCATACCTTACGCATTTCAGTAATCATCATACTGCCTAAGTGATTGACAGGGTGAAAGTATTTGATTTAGGGTCTGTGTACTGACACATAGATTTTCCTCAATTATTATTATTTTCTATCTTAGATGATTATTTCGAAACTATGCCAAGAACATACCTTAAGTAAATAATTTTTTATAACTCTGTTAAAATTTTAAAGCAGTGCAAAATAATTTGATGTAAGGCTTTCGTAGCTGCATTAAAATGTAGGTAAGTGATGGTCTTCGTGTGAAATTGTCTTCTTTGTTATCTTGTAAAACAAAGAAGTAAACACTCAAAGTGTCTCAACAAAAAATATTTATTAAAGGCCTTTTTGACACATTCATGGCTTTAAATTGTAAAAAAATTAGGCACGGGGGGGGGGGGGGGGGGGGGAATGAGGAGGGGTTGTAATATTACAGACTTTTTTTTTTTTTTTAAAAAAAAAAAGTTAGTAGTATATTCAGAGACTGTATCTTGGGGTGAACTCTGGAAACAACTTTCAGATGGCACAATCATTGCACCATAGTTGGAAAGAGGGGATGTGAAAGTAGAATTACTGAGGCTTTAGGGCAACGTGACTAATTCAAAACATGAATCCTGACTGTAAGACAGACTGCAAAGTGGCCGGCCATCATCATCCATCTCCAGTATTCCAGGTGCTGGCCACAAGCACTTTCCACTTCTTCCTGTCCATGAATAGCTGATATTTATGACCCCTATGTCTTTCAGATCTTTCTTGATTTGGTGTTTCCATTTCTTTCTGGGCCTTCGCACGAGTCTTTTCTCCTCCATCCTTTGGACATGTCAATGCCACATCAGGATTTTGCCGCACTCGTGTTTATACCGGTTTCTGCATGATTGATTTAATTCCTTATTGTGTCCTTTCATGTTCTATGAAGTATGGTACACACAAACTTCATTTCAGAGAATTGAAGTCTAATATTGTCTCTTCTGGTTAGGGTACATGTTTCTAGTGCGTAAGTCAGTATGGAGATTAGTAGGTTTTTAATAGGGTATTTTTGCACTTTCTAGACACTCGTTTTGATGTTGAGGGAATGTAAAAAACCAATAAGACTCCCGGACCAGATGGTATTACAACAATATTCTACTCTAGGATGCAAAGGAAATTGCACTGTTATTTGATGAAATTATTTACCATCTCCTTGTATCAAGGAAAAATATCAGCTGAATGAAAGACGGCCATCACAAGCCCAGTGTTTAAAAATGGGAATGTTAATGATCCTCAAAATTATAGGCCAATCTTGTTAACCTCAATATTTTGAAGGATTTTAGAACACATCTATTCAAATGTCATGCAGTTTTTAGATGAAGGTGAGTTTTTAAATCCAAATCAACATGGATTCAGAAAAGGCCGATGCTGCAAAACATAACTTGCACTTCTAATTCACAACTTGTGCTGTATTCTAGATGAGCAATCCCAGGTTGACTTAGTTCTATTAGATTTTAAAAAAGCTTCCGACACTGTGCCTCACACTAGGTTACTTAGGAAACTTTGTGGTTATGGCATATCTAGACAAATATGGGACTGGGTTGCAGACTTTCTGAAGGGCAGAACACAGTTTTTAGGTATTGACGGTGAGCGTTAAACGCTTACTTAAGTGAGGTCCAGGGTTCCCCAGGAAAGCGAGATAGAGCCTCTGTTGTTTCTCATATACATTAATGATTTATAAGACATAATAAGGGGGAAGAAAAGATTATTTGCCGATGCTATTATTTATCATGAAATCAAAACCCAGGACGACTGCAATTTGTTACAAGACAATATTATGAAAATAATTGCATGGTGTAAAGACAGGCAGTTGGAGTTAAACACTAAAAAGTGCCAAGTCATGCATAAAAGTAGAAACATGACACCATTTAGCTCTAAATATACAATTAATGGCATTGTCCTTAGAATGGTAGATTCTGCTAAATAAATAGGGGTAACAATTCGTAATAATTTGACATGGAATGCGCATATCGAGAAGGTAATTAGGGAAGGAAATCATATGCTCTGATTTGTAGGTCGTATTTTAAAACTGTGCATACCGGAAGTTAAATCTATTGCATACAAATCACTAGTGCACCCTCACTTAGAATATTGTTAATCTGTATGTATGGGGTTCCCATCAAAAGGGGTTGATGAAGGCAGTGGAGAAGGTCCAAAGAAGAGCTGCCCAATTTGTGACAGGTATATATAGTTGGAGGGAAAGCGTATGTGCAATGTTGAAGAGTTAGGTTGGGAAGACCTGGAAGACCGAAGGCATTTCTCTCAACAGAAGCTAATTGAAAAATTTATGACTGATATATTTCGGAATGACAGCAAACAAGTATTACTACCAGCAACATTCATATCTAGGAATGACTGCAAAAATAAGATAAGAGAAATCAGGGTCAGAACTGATTCTTTTCTGTAGTCAGTTTTTCCACAAGCGATTAGGGAATGGAATAGGAAGGATTTCCCGAGCGAGCAATCTTAAAATTCGACAGGAGAAGTTCTTGATAAATCACTTCGGCCATTCTGATCTGGGTTTTCCCAGATCGCTCCAGGCGAATACCAGGATGGTTCCTCAAAATAGCCCATGGGCGCCTCCTGCCATATTCCGTATATCTCTTTTTCAAACTTTTACACTTTCGGATAGGTGCAATGCACCCTCTGCCACACACTTTTAGTGAATTGTGGAGTAATAATAACAATAATAATAGATTTCTGATTGGTTAAAAGATTGCTGCATTATTAGTTCTCACCTTTACTGGTGTCTTTATTCAGAGTACTGCCGAGATATTTGAATTGGTTAACATTTTGGAGTTGTAGATTGTTAAGTAAATATTCACATTAGAAGTCCCTCTACCTGTTAGCATGACCACCATCTTACTATGTCTAATTTTCAGTCCATACTCCTCAAACAGCTAGTTTCAGCTCCCTTGTACCTTTTCTGCACTTTTACCCCAAATCCTGACATCATCAGAAAGTAGGCTAGGCTAGGGCTTTAGTTTCTTTTCCATACCTTTCATTGAATTTCTTCAAGATGTCATCCGTCACAGTAATGAAGGGTATGGGTGACAAAGAACTGCCCTGTTGTACTTCTCTTCTTGTCTCAAACCACTTGTTCTCTCCATTGCCTAATCACACACAGGCTTTTGTGCTTTCAAATAAAATTATAATCTTGCTGATTAAGGATCCTGATACCTTTCTTTTTTATGGACAATCCCAATTTTTTTTTAGCTTGCAGTGCTGCCATGGGCCTTTTTAACATCCTTTACCCTTTTCTAGATGTTTTTCAATGAGCATTCTTAGTGCAAAGACTAATCTGTAGTACTTCTTCCTGCTCTGAAACCATGTTGTTCATTCTCTAATAAGATTTTGTAATGTAACCTAAAAAAATTTTAACTGCCTAGCAAAATTTGTTCTCAGAACAGTGAGTTCAGTTAAATAACATTTCAGATCAGTTTTAAAGTCATGTGTTTACATAATTCAAGCTAGAAATCAGATTAGACAGTTATAGAAAGTCAGAACATAAGATCAGCATGTCTAGTATTAGGTTGCAAAATATTTTGTAAAAGTAAACATTTCCTTCACTTTGAGAGGTATTCAGGATAATAATTAGTAAAAAGACAATAGAAATTTCGTAGCTAGGGAATCCTACTAAAGAGTTTTAAAGTGAGAAACCGGTATGGAAAACTTAGGACATACTTGCATACTTTAAATTTGAGAAGTCATATTTTGAAAGATATATAAAGCCCACTTATAGCAAGAAAGAAACATAAAATTTTGCTTACACAACATATTAAAGTTTATAAACAGTTTGTGAAAACTTTGAACACATAGCTAAGGAAAAAATTAAGCAGTTGAGATAATAAGTAAATTCAAGGGAATTAACTATATTCAAAATAAAGCTTAATCAAATACAAAGAGCTTCCAGTAAGTTTCATTTAAATTAACAAAGTCATTGGGTCAAGATAAAAGAAAGTGAATTTTTTGGTGGCAACGATACTTGAGTAGAATGACCAGACAGATAGCCTTCAAGTGGACGATATTTCAGAAATTCATAATAAAACAAAGAAAACAGGTAGTGACTTCAAACTTGCTAAACAGTCATTTTAAAACATGTAGAATCATATAAAGTTGGTTTCATAGATGTCAGAATGTTATTTGCGGGGTTGAAAATTTGGAATTGCACAATATTTTTGCTCAACTTTCATACAACCTGCTATTAAACAGGGCATTATTGATACCAAATGAAAGAGCAGTCAATTAGAAGTAAAATAAAAGATATTTCAGTTTTGTAGCTGCAAAATTGTAGAAGTTATGGACAAGTTTTGGAATCTCATAAAATAATTTTTTGAGGCCAAACTATTGAAGCTACAAATTTTTTTTATAAGGATCAAAATTAACACTTTATCAACCTAGCTACTGCCAAAATTTCAGATAAATAGGAATATTCTGAGTCACCAAGGTCATAAGTATGACGAAATCCATAAGCTTTAAGGACGACATTTGATCAGATCATGAGACTGCTTTTGTGGGAAACCGGCTTTCCTAGCCCTAGTCTTTCAGAATAAGTTAGACTGTGCTACTTTGCAGTGCTAATTGGGCACGCAGCTAGGCGGATGTAGATTCAGGGCAAGCATGTCGAATTTTTGGTGCATGTGACAAAATTTTATCATCTTATATGCATTAGTGAGTTTTTTTTTAACAATGGGGATTGGTCTGTCTCAAATGTGTTAAGCGTACCTGCATTTACATTTCTTTGGAGACTTTGTCTGATGCCAATTTAGTTTTGTGACTTTGTTTAAAATTGAAGAATATAGTGATCATCTATCAGCATTTACCAGTGACTTATTAACAGTTACCCTTCCTAAGCTGGGGTTAAAACAATTTAGGTGGCAACTGAATTAATTTTGTAAAGCACAGACTGAATTATCCAAGGCATAATCACGGTTACAGTTGAGATTAGAACATTTGGTACTAACCCCCATGTGAACGTTTCTTCTCACAATTTCCAGAGGTCCTCTTAGCTTTTTTTTCAATCACATTTTCCAAGGTCTTCACTCCATGGGACAGAAGTGTGATTCCACAATAATTTCCACACTTTTTTCTGTTGCCCTTCTTAAATATGGGCAGTTTTACACCCTTATGGCCTTTCAAATGATTTAACACCCTATACATCCACTGGATCCCATTCACTCCAGCTTCTTTTACCATGTCTGCATTAACCTCATCACGACCACTTGGTTTACCCTTATTCATTGATTTCAAGGCAGTTTCCACTTCAGACCAGGTTATAGTGGGTTCTGCACATTGTTTGGCTTTTGTCTCAGTAAGTCCTGGAATCTGTATTCACTAAATAACCATGTTTCATTTGCAGACTTAGTGTAAGGCTACATAGTAGTGCTCACTAGGTGTTACTCCTTCTTGAACAGCCATGTCCTACAATGCGAACCGTATCCACCCATCACCCCACAATGCTTGAGGATGCTGAATGATACGATTGCCCTTCTATGCCAGGCCTCTGGGCATTAACTAAAGTGTGATCCAGCAGTTCCTAGTTACCTACACCTTACCATTCATGTGGTCGCATGTTAGCAAGGTGAGCAGTGTCTCTGGCTCTGAATTGGAACAGGTACATGACATATTATCATAAATCTAGCACAGTAGGTTACTGGTTCAGTGAAGGGAGGAAACTTTTGGCAGGAAGTGTACATCAACCTCATATTACAGTTTACAACAAAACATCACAAAAATTATTTAAAAAATGGAGAACTACACTTGAATTATCTTCCTTGTGTGTTTCACTGCAAAATTATTGCTCAAGATTAAAAGCAAATTATGCAGGAAAGAAAAAATACGTTGATTACTTATAAACCAGTTAACAATTTACTTGTTCTTGTTTGGAAACTAGATTTCCGTAAGACAATTTAGTAGTTTAATCCTTGTACAAGAAAAAATTGATTTACCAAAAAATGGTTGAAGAGAGTACAGTTATTACCTTGGCTAAGCTAGAAAAGTGGCAGTGTCATTGGTGGAAAACAATAAAACCAGAATTGCAAAAAATTTGTAACCAGAAATTAAATACTTACCTTCCCATCATCTGAACAACTGGCAACAATATCTCCATTTTGGTCAATACTTATCTGGTTCACAGATACTGTATGTGAACGCAGTGCTTTGCTTCTAATTCCATTTCCTTGATGGTCCAATAGGTGTATGGAACCCCAATGAGTACCAAGACATACAAACTGTCAGGAAAAAAAAGTTTCTTATAAAATATTTAACAACATAATTCATCATCGGTATATAAAATTTGACCTGACCCACAAACCTACGATTGGTTAACTTCTTCAGGATGGAGCATATGCATCAGATATAGGATGTCCAGTTTCTTTCCTCCAGAACTTACACCTCAATGTAGAGTGATCCCAACTTAACATCACATGCACGAAGCTAGGCAAGCTCTGCCAAGGATGAAGGTCAGAGGGAAACGCAGTGGAGGTCCTTCACCAAAAGCATGTTCTCTACCACAGAGCAGGACTGCCCATGGTATGTACACTTCCTCAAATTTTCAGTATTGTAACTGATTTTCTCCAACCCATCTTTTAAAAGCTTTTACCCAGCTAGTATAAGTTGATGATGGGCAGGAGGCTAGATTGTAACAATCTGAATCACACCACTTCTACATATATATATAAACAGTATATGAAGATGTGTTGTAACCAAATAATAAGTAAAGAGCCTTCCAGATCTCTGGCTGTTACAAGGAACTGGACATAGGAGCACCAACATTTATTCCAATACATTGCCATTAAGCCACTCCTTTTCAATAATAATCAGTTAATGTTAAACCTTAATGGATCTGCAGTATAAAATTTAAGTATAGGCAATTAGTTCACTGGCACCTCTTATTTTCCCAGTTCTTTCCTTCCATCATTCCTTATTAATACAGCAGATGCTGTAGTTCAGGTTAAATCAATTATAAGCATATTATATTACAAAAAATGACAAATTCATATAACATGTCATTATCGCTTAAAAAAGTTGGCAGAGTAAGTGATTCACAATATTCCATTCACATTTAATCAAAAGAAGAAGAATAAAAGTGTATACCTTAGGATGAACTGCCATACAACTTGCAGCATCTTTATTTAAGATATTGAGTACATCATTAGTCATCCGTACATATTTCAATTTTGGTTCAATTTCTTCACTGGCTGAACTGTTCATGTCGTCATCACTAGGAACATCATCAGCCTGTGCAGGAGAGAAAAGTAACATTTCAATCAGTAATCTCAAAAATAATCAAGTCTTGAATGTATAGACAACATTTTGTTCCAATGGTCCAGTGAAACAGCTGGCTTATGGATTTACCCATCGTCAACATAGAGATCATTATAAGTGGGGACAAGGAACAGGAAGGAATTTGGCAATGGACTTTTGAAGGAACCTTCCCAGCACTCGCATGGAGTGATTTTGGGAAACTGTGCAAAACCAAAATCTTGATTGCCGGATGGGGATTCAGGCCTGTGTTCTCCCGAAAGTGAGGCCAAAGCATTACCGCTCATGCACTGCACTCTGTCACCAGTGAAACAGATGATAATTAGCTTAGCATTAAATTTTACAATACCTTACCAAAAGTGACACAATTAGAGAAATGGGGGAACCAAATTTAGGTGATCAAGGGTGAAGGAAAAAGAACTGAAGCCATTGGAGTCAACCTGAGAAATCCAGCAAAGATTTTGAATTAGATAAAAAGAAGGAAAGCCATAAGCATAACCATAGTAATAGAAATGCTGTGGATGAAGAATAAATTCAGCTTCATGGGGCAAAATACGTTAAGGGAGAGGGAAAGGTAAAGGAGGCATAGCTGGCTGCTTGAAAAGACCTAGCAGAAACCTGGCACCCAGGATAATATTTGATTGAATAAGATAAGTAAATACAAAATTGATACAAATGCCATCAATTGTTATCTTATAGAATATCAGAGAGAAGAACAAGTTTTTTTATAAAAAAAAAAATTGCTATAATATGATGGTTTTTCGACAATGGCATAAAAAAAACAAATATCTGATAATCCATTTCGATAATAAGTTGGAAAGATTAAATTGGGAACATGGAAGGGAAAACTTTGAAAACCCAACACTTATGTATTTTTGAGGAATCATTTCAGCATTCGCCTGGAGTGATTTCAGGAAACTATGGAAAACAAAAATCTGGATGGCTGGACGAGGTTTGAAATGGCGCACTCCTGAATGTGAGGCCAGAGCATTACTGCTCAGTCCTTATAAGCTACGCAGAAACATGTGGCAACCCTGCTGGAGTGAAGAGGAGAGAAGTGATATTACTGCTGAAGAAGAAGTCACAATAATAAATATGATTAAAAAAAAAGGAAAAGTTCCCACACCACACAAAATTCCAGCTGAGATGCTCCAACAACTAGTGATAAAACTATTTCCTATTTAGTACAGACTCCTGAATGAATGTCTGAACAGAAATATGGTCACAAAGCAAGGTGAGATTCCTAATGAAAGGTGAAAGATATCGATTTTCACCCAAATCTTACTGACTGGTTTGCTTATTAAATGTGGTTGAAAAAATTTCAAGAGAATATCCTATACAAATAATTTCAAGACCACCAAGATGTAAAGGGAATAAAGCCCAATCAATACAGATTACAAATGGAATAGTCGATAGAGGCTGCCTTAAATCGGTAACAGCTTTCAGGACATTTTGGTGGAATTTGACAATTTATGGTGGTCTAACCTGTTTGCACGGCTGAGAAAGATATGTTATACAAATAGGCTTCTCCACACTTTTAGGGACTGTTGGAGACAGAAAACTGATTCTCCGAGATGCCAAAACCTGAACATTTCATTGACCCTGTCCACAAGGTTCAGTTTGTGCTCAGGTATTCTGGGATATGTCTCCCAAACTCTAACCCCTCTTCCAACAGCATGAAGTAGGGGATTGTCTATGGGTGTGAGGTACATAAGGTAACTTGGAGACACTGCAGGAACCCTGAAAAGTGGCGTCCAATGTGGCATCCCACAGAGCCAGTCTCTTATATTGGGTTAAATGGAAAACGAATGTATTGTATTGTATAAGACTGGAATGCGGACTGCACTTTTTTCATGAAAAATTAAGCCTGTGTAATAGCTACAAGGAACATAAACAGGTAATAATATGTATTTCTTGCATAATAACTTTTATGGAACTGCGCGTAATATCAAGATCTGGATACCGTCACAAACTCGCATAGTAAACACATAGATCATGTAGTATATATGACAGCATTGTGACATATTCAGTCTGCACGTTCCAACACTAACAGCTATAGATATGATCTGAAAATTGTATATCTGCAATATCGTGCGTTATGGTTACGTTTCACTTTGGTCCAGGCTGCATTACGACTGAAACGCATATTTATAAAATAAGATTTCGTCAATCATCATTTGAGTTTATGTTGTAATGCAGCCTGGACCATATGTCACAATGATGTCATATATACCACGTGATCTGTGTGTTTACTACGCGAGGCCGCAGCGGTATCCCCATCTTGATATTACACAGAACTGCTCGTATTTCAAACAATTTTACTCATTTAGTTTACATTTGATGGTTATAGCATACAAATTTTCTCAGGAGCAATGTATGTACAATTTTTTATAACAAAAGGACAATTCCTTCTGAGGTTGTTAGCATTACAGAGGCGCTGATGTGATGTCTTCTTCAAGATCTCCGCTTACATTTTAAAGAGAATGTCAATGTGAAATAAATTTAAAAAGTTAAAAAAGATGTAAGCATTGCAGGTCAGTGTTACAAAAGAAACTCAGATCTGTTAAAATGTTAGCTAATTCCATCACTATAATGTATTCTTGATGTTTCAGACTCTCTGTTCGAAAGTCACATGATATTTACAAATATCAAAAAATGTATCAGCTGTGTTTCCTCTTCCTACCACACCATGTTATATCCATAGTTGTTACATCCATTATTGTATATGGCATTTCAACAATGACATAGAAGAAAATTGGGCCTGCTGGGGATTGCAATTTCACAATAACAAACCGAGCGTGGTGGGTGAGCAGTTAACGCTTGGGCCTTGGATTCAGGAGGAAGCAGGTTCGAATCCCTATCCGGGCATCCAGATTACGGTTTTCCATGGTTTCCCCAAATCACTCCAGGAGAATGCCCGGATGCCTCCTTCAAAAGGCCATGGCCAAATTCCTTCCCCTTTCATTGTCCCTGGTCTCACCGCCTCTAATAACTCTGACGTCGACAAGGCATAAAGACATAAGTTTAAAAAAAACACACATTCCTCTGCACTAACTAATAACATCATAATACTGCAGTAGTCAATCACAAGACATATTTTTTTTCTTGCAATAATTAGGTTGTAATACACATTGGACCATTATTTTCAGGCAGAAATCAGGTTGTAATGCATCAGCATGACATCACTAAAACTAATTTGGCAAGTAATATTTGCAGTATCTTACATTTGACTACTGCAGTATTATAACGCCAATTCCTCGTGGAATCGTGACAGCCAGTAGTCCTTGGGAAGGGATGAAGGGGCGCTATAGAAGATGGCAATTCAGCTAGAACAACATTGCTTCCATGTGATTAATGACTTCATAATACTGCGGTAGTCAACTGCAAGAGGTATTATTTTCAAACAATAACTATATTTTAATATACCCTGGACCTACATGACACCGCAAAACTACTTTGGAAAGTATCTAGCAGTCTAGATATGACTACTGCAGTATTATGACACCAATTCCTCGCGGCATCGCAATCTCCAGTAAATCGGCAATAGGAACCTTCCCTTGAGCGATTTCGAGAATACATGCAAGCAGCAAGTTACGAACTAAACAAAAAAACATCATCATTAAAATTCGAATGATAATTTTACACTGCCAACATGTCGGCTTCTAAAGATAACTGCCTCGGCTGGCAACTGGGAACTCACATTCGTCACTGTAGCTTCCATTTCTTCTTTAATCAATTAGACCTAATTGATTTGAAGAATAATAGTCATTACACACTACTAAGGCAAACGAATCATTCAGGTGATCAGCCACCAAATTAAATCTCCAACTCAAAAATTTACACTAAGCAACTGAACCTGTTACAGACAACAGCAAAAAAGACTAAACATTTTACAACAGCACAGAAATCACACACTGCCTTGGTTGTCTCTGTTAACTGCAAAATGTAAACACCATTAGCATCTGTCAGACAACTGCCCAGTGTAGCCAACAGTTAAACTAGCTCTCTACCAGATTCAAATTCTAAAACCAACAGAAAACCGCTAACAAAAAGCGGCGCTTCTCTCATTATCCCTAAGTTTTGGTTATTACGAATGAAAATAATGGATATATTGGTAAAACTTATCCTCTAACAAAATATTAAATTTCTATATAAATAATCAGTAAATCAACGAGTCATCAACAAATTATTTAATTAACTGCTATTCTATATTAAGTCGTCTTCAGATAAATCATTTTTGTCGGCACCATTGTTATCAGTTTAACACTGATACGATTCTTTGGTACCAATTTGTTTGATAATTTTATCGGAATTTCAATGTCGTTGCAGCATTTTCCTACCAACTTCAAACGGCAGCGTATTCTTAACACTACAGTTAAATGATTTAATTTCATTCTATTCCTCTGCTTGATTTTTTGATTACATTCAAATTATTAAAAAAGTCTCCACATTGCCATTGGAATGCGGCAGTTTTAAAGAGGTACTCGTAGAAGTCGCGAATTCCGGTACTCTAGGTTCTCCTTGAGCAATTATGAAACGTAATACTTTCACGGAGCTAGAAATACTGATGGAGGAAGGAATTCCTCCATGGGAATACTTCAGACCAAAATTTGTTTGTATCATTGGTATTATTCCATTCCAGTAACTGTATTTGTCGCCACCGATCATCGACTTTTGCAACGAATTCTGCACTTTTGTTGAACTGAGCCGTTATGTCAATTCGATTTTCTTTGTTGCGATTAAGGGATTGTTCAACACTTATTCGGGAAATTTTTCCATCACTGTCAAATTTTCCGGCAGCCAATTTTTTGATTCTTCAATCAGACATAAATTTCATGCACCGATCCCGCATTAATTCTGTCTTTCCGTGGTAACCCTTTTTCTCTCATTTCAAGTATTTGCTTTTCAAATCGGAATCCCAGATAACATCTTCGACCCAAGAAATCAGAAATATTTTGAGAAAAAACATTAAAAACATTGACATTACTTTGCTAACAAGCATATACAGGGTGTTACAAAAAGGTACGGCCAAACTTTCAGGAAACATTCCTCACACACAAACAAAGAAAATATGTTATGTGGACAAGTGTCCGGAAACGCTTACTTTCCATGTTAGAGCTCATTTTATTACTTCTCTTCAAATCACATTAAAAATGGAATGGAAACACACAGCAACAGAACGTACCAGCGTGACTTCAAACACTTTGTTACAGGAAATGTTCAAAATGTCCTCCGTTAGCGAGGATACATGCATCCACCCTCCTTCGCATGGAATCCCTGATGCGCTGATGCAGCCCTGGAGAATGGCGTATTCTATCACAGCCGTCCACAATACGAGCACGAAGAGTCTCTACATTTGGTACCGGGGTTGCGTAGGCAAGGGCTTTCAAATGCCCCCATAAATGGAAGTCAAGAGGGCGGTGAATCGAGGAAGTACAGTACATACTAACGAAACTAAAATGAGCTCTAACATTGAAAGTAAGCGTTTCCGGACACATGTCCACATAACATATTTTCTTTGTTTGTGTGTGAGGAATGTTTCCTGAAAGTTTGGCCGTACCTTTTTGTAACACCCTGTATATCGGTCAACCCACCGCACAATTTGATGTGGTCTGTATTTTTAGACTCGAACGTTTTATTGGCTCTGTTTATTTTAGTTAGTCTACTGTTGGATATAAAAATGAAATATATGCGTACTTCATCTCGTTCGGATACATAGTGCAATAACTCTGCTATGTGATACCTTTCGTGCACCTTAGCAACGGGAAAAATGTGTTTTTTGCTCTAGTTATTGCGTGTATGTTCTTGAAATAGTGGAATCTATTGACATCAATCTTGTCTAGCAGATTGGAACCATTTTCAGCGGTTCCTGTCCATCGTTGATAGTTTTGTAACTAAATCAATCACACATCTCACTAATTAATCTAGTTGATCTCCAGCAACCGTCGAGTCAAGTGCCGCCAGTTCTGTGTATTTTATTTAAAGTTTTGTGGTTAGATTTTATCTTTGAATAATTTAAGTCGTCGCAGAATAGCAGCTAGTTGATCTCCAGCAACCGTCGAGTCAAGTGCCGCCATTTCTGTGTATTTTATTTAAAGAGTTGTAGTTAGATCTTATCTTTGAATATCTTCTATCATCGCAGAGCAGCAGCTAGTTGATCTCCAGAAACCGTCATGACTAGTGCCGCCATCTGTTTACTTAATTTAAAGTGGTGATAGCATTTGCTTTATTTGCGTTAATTGAATTGCTGCAGCGTGCTGTAATCGTGATCGCCTTTAATTATTTTCCTTTTGTATAGGAAAGTATATAGAGCTTATTCGTCTTTTATTTAGTGTAGTGGTTGGTTTACACTGTTTATCAGTATGTCCTATTAACTACTTATAGCAGTATCCGTCGTCTGGTCTAAATTTATCTCCTCAGTTAGGTTTTATTTAGGTCGTGTCTAGCGGTTGTTAGTAAGTTGTGAACTGTTTATTTGGATCTCTCGGTTAGTTCATCTTCCATCCTCTCCGTAGTTTTTGATTTCAAAGAAATATGTGTAGGGACTGTGATTGCTGTGTGCAGACGCGGGCTGAGGTGGCTGATCTTCCCGCACAGCTTGCAGCTTTGCTAACGAAAGTTTCAAGTCTGGAAGCTACCGTAGGTGACTGCAGCAGATGTGAAAGGGGTGACCCTGATGAAGCTAGTGTTCTCACAGGTTCTCCCCTACCAAATATCGTACCTGCAGTCCAGGCTGAGACTTTGGAGTCTGTGCGGCAGTCACCTAACGGTGTCTGGCACGTGGATTCCGGATGTCGACGCCGCATGCGGGGGCAGTCGTACAAGTCTGTATCCCAAGTGGGGAAGCTTGTACCACTGTCCAATAGGTTTGATGTGTTGTCTGGGTCTGATTCAGTTCCACAATCGTCAAACTGTGAGTTACCAGCCCCCCTCTCCCCTCTACCCGCTAGGTCTTAGCGACCACAGAAGGGGATTCTGGTGATAGGTATCTCCAACGTTAGGCGTTTCATTGAGCCCCTTAAGGACATGGCGAATAGGTCAGGGATGAAGTCCTGTGTCCATTCATTGTGCATTCCAAGAGGTCTGATCCAAGATGTGTAACAGGCCATCCCGGATGCCATTGAACAGACGAGGTGTACTCAGCTGCAGATTGTAGCTCATGTTGGCACAAATGATGCTTGCCGCCTTGGGTCGGAGGGTATCCTCTCTTCCTTCCGGCGGCTTGTTCATTGGGTGAGTTCTGTGGTTGATGACCGCAAGATTTCGGCTGAGTTAACTATCTGCAGCATTGTCGATAGAACCGACTGTTGACCTCTGGTACGGGGCTGAGTCGAGGATCTGAACCAGAGACTGCGGCGTTTCTGCGATAATCATGGCTGCAGATTCCTAGATCATCACCCTGGGGTCGTGTCGTGTAGGGTTCCCTTGGATATATCAGGTGTGCACTACACACGTGAATCGGCTACACGGGTGGCAGGGGCCGTGTGGAGTGCATTGGGGGATTTTTTAGGCTTAGGGAGGAAGACCCGAAACTGGGATTACAGTTACGTACAGCCCAGTTAAATTCGGCACCATATGTCAGGAGTAGCGTAAATCAATCTCGTCCGTTAGAAGTACTTGTTATTATCTGTAGAAGTGTTTGTAATAAGCAGACTGAGCTGGAAAGCATTATTAGTAGCACAGAATCAGATATTGTATTCGGTTCTTAAAGCTGGTTAAAACCAGATATAAGTTCAGCAGAAATTTTTAACAATAGCATGAATGTTTTCCGTAACGATAGGTTAAATTCATATGGAGGTGGTGTATTTATAGCCGTTAGTAAACACCT
The DNA here is from genome assembly GCA_031002005.1 of Vandiemenella viatica. Lineage (NCBI taxonomy): Eukaryota > Metazoa > Arthropoda > Insecta > Orthoptera > Morabidae > Vandiemenella > Vandiemenella viatica. Next base: position 114,377,539 of record CM061921.1, read on the forward strand.
GTCGTGTAATGAAATAAATATCAATACGGTCTGCGAAATCCTATGGATTAGACTAAAAGTAGCTGGGACAAAACTTGTAATAGGGTCTTTCTATCGTCCACCAGATGCAGATGTAGCTGTTGTTGAGGCCTTAAGAGATAATGTAAGTAATATGGCTCGTCAATTTCTGGATCATGGGATAATTATAGGAGGTGACTTCAACTTTCTGTATATCGACTGGACTAAATACGCCCACATTCCTGGTGGCAGGGATAAAATATCCTGTGAGATTATTCTTGACCTTTTCTCAGATCTTAATCTTGAGCAGCTCTTTACGGAACCAACGCGGTGCCACAACTATAATGAAAACATTTTATATGTTCTCGTTACAAATAGGCCTGAATTATTCACGGACATTTCTACCACCACGGGAATAAGTGATCATAAAGCTGTAATTGCTACAGTAAAATTAACAGCCTCATGCAAAAAGCAAAAAGGAAGGGTCGTTTACAGGTTCGGAAAAAGCCTAAATGAGAGTTTAAGAACGTTTTTGATGGATAATTACATTACCTATGTAGAAGGAAGAGGCTCGGTTGAAGAGATGTAGCTTCGATTCATGAATATAGTCCGGGAAGATATGGACTAACATATACCGAAAAGGACAATCAGGGATGGGAACGATCCCCCGTGGTATACACGTGACGTTAAAAGGTTACTTAAAAAGCAAGGGAAGATACATGCACGCTCAAAAAGGACGACGTATAGGTGTGATTTAGAAAAGTTAGCTATTACAAGAAGACATGTCAAGAATGCGATGCACGAGGCCTTTAATGACTTTCGTTGCAACTCACTTTCCAAGAGCTTCATCGAAAATCCCAAGAAATTTTTGTCGTATGTAAAAAAAGTAAGTGGTTGTGACAACAGTATGCCATTTCTACTACAAGACGTTCAGGAAGCTGATGACAGCCGCGACAAAGCTACTGTAGTTAACACTGAATTTAAAAATTCCTTCACTGACGAAAATATGGAAAACATTCACTGTTTTCCACGGCGTGTAGAATTTGAGATGGATCCAGTTAAAATTGATAGTGTAGGTATCATAAAGCAATTAAAGCTCCTGAAGTGGGGGAAGGGACCGAGCCCCGATGGTATACCAGCAAGAGTATTTTCGGAATATGAGGAAGAAATAGAACCATTTCTGTCAGATATATTTCGTAAATCTTTAGAGGAAAGGAAAGTACCTTCCGACTGGAAAATAGCCCCTGGTGATTCCCGTTTTCAGAAAGGAGATCGGAATTATCGACCGATATCGCTAACATCTGTTTGCAGTAGAATTCTGGAGCATGTCGTATGCTCTAACGTTATGAAGTTCCTAGATGAAAACGAGTTACTTACAGCGATCCAACACGGATTTCGGAAGAACCAATCGTGTGAAACGCAACTGGCTCTATTTTCGCATGACGTAATGAAGATTATCGATGCAGGATCACATGTTGATGCTATTTTCTTGGATTTCCAGAATGCTTTTGACTCTGTACCACACAACCGGCTTTTGGCGAAGATTCGAGCGTACAGTATATCTGATCAGATTTGCGAATGGATACGCGATTTTTCAACTGGTTGGTCGCAGTATGTCGTTGTTGACGGGGAAGCCTCTTCAAAGCTAGATGTTACTTCGGGGGTTCCTCAAGGAAGTGTAATAGGATCACTTCTTTTCTTAATTTTTATAAACGATCTCGGTGACAACATTAATTGCAGGATGCGATTTTTTGCTGATGATGCACTTTTTTATAGGGAAGTGAGGTGCTCTGACGATTGCTTAGAAATTCAGCGCGATCTGGATGTAATTTCGGAATGGTGCCGTAAATGGCAGTTTACACTTAACTGCAAAAAGTGCAAGGCAATGCAAATAAGTAATAAAAAGACCCCGTTTTCTCACGATTACAAAGTTAACAATTCAGTTGTTGACACGGTAGACTCCCTGAAGTATCTAGGCGTAACAGTACAAAGCAACATGAAATGGGACTTGCACATAACTTCAGTCGTAGGCAAAGCTAATTCAAAACTACGTTTTATAGGTCATATTTTGAGAATCTTCAATGCTCATACAAAGGAAATAGAGTACAAAACACTAGTGCATCCGCATTTGGAATACTGTTGTGCAATTTGGGATTCGTATCGCAAGGGATTGATTGACACGTTAGAGAAAATACAGAGGAGAGCCGCTCGATTCATGACCGCTAGTTACAGTCCTTATGTAAGTGTCACAGAGCTGATACGTGGGTTAGGCTGGGATTGTTTTGGCCTGACAGATGACGTCGTTTTCGTTTAAATTTGTTGGAGAATATGCGAAAATCTCTAATTTACGAGTGCAACGAAATACTTCTTCCGCCAACCTATTTAGGTCGCAATGACAGGAGGGATAAGATTCGAGAAATAAGATGCCGTACTGATACATTTATGTATTCCTTCTTTCCTGGTTCTGTTCGGGATTGGAATGCACTGAATTAGGATTGGTGCTTAGCACCCTCTGCCACCCACAGTATTTGTGATTTGCAGAATATAGATGTAGATATAGAATTAAAAATTCCAAATTCCTTGCCAAGAATTTCTCTTCAGCAGCTGAAACAGCCAGTTCCATCGAATAGTATAAGCAATGCACCAAAATTAAGAGTGGTACCTATTCTTTTAACTTGGTTAAAATTCCATTACTTAATCCATCAAAGAAGCATTATCTGTACCAATGGTCATTAAATTTTCAAGTCGCAGATATTTACTATTTATTTATCAATCTTGTTTCATTCGATCAAAATATGTACAAAATTTAAAAACCAAAATAATTGAGTTAGCGCTTTATTTTAACTGAAATGACGTATAGCGCCACTATCTTTTAAGAAAATATTTAAATTTCAAGAAGTTTTATTTTCTACTTTTTAGTTCGATTAGTTTTAAATAAACAGTTCTAATAACAATATTAAAAACAGGGCAATTACTAACCAAGCCTGACCATAATAAAAACAGTCGTTTACCTTTTTATTTTGTAGATGCTTCTTGCATGGGTTGCTTAAAATCGTATCAGACAATTTGCATTTCGCTACTTGATCAGTAGTACTTTCAATCACTTGAAGCCAAGCCTTTAAATGTGGTCTTGAAGCCAAGAAACCCAAAACTTTTGCGTATATAAATGTTTCGACATAGTGACGCATTAACTCGTTAAAAGGATACGACACACTAAGTCAGAGTATAGGCCTACTGAGTGAACTACTTTTAAAACATTCAAACTTCTTTGTTTAAAACATTTTCTATGGTGGAATCCTCATCCTATATGCAGATTCCGAAAGACGATCCATCCCGCTAGCTATTCTATACGCGGGGATTCCCCGTAGAATTTTTTTAATGTTTTAAACATAGTGATACCAACAATGGGCTGAACCGATTTCGCAATGTTGTATATCACGTTGATGAAATAAAAGATGTTTGAAAATATTTATGAATTCAAATATTTCTATTAATAATTTTCATCAATTAATTTTATTGGTTCAATATAACAAATATTTTCTGCACTAACAACAAGTTTGGTAGCTCTTGAATTATTTAATCATTCGTAATGTTTAATTTTACAAAGTTAGTTTTTAATTAAAAATAATAAATCACTAATCATGACATTATTTAATAGCATCCAGTTTGTTATAATAAATAAACATTATTAATTAAAATAAGCGAAGAAATCGATTAAATATTCTTAGCAACCTTAACCGGTGATCGATAATAATAAATTTGATTCGGCAATATAATAGTTCTATACCAATAAATTGACAGCTGGCATTGTACCCTTTAAACGTGAAATGAAATTAAAACTCAGTCAATTTCAGTGTTGCCTATACAGTAAAAGTAAATACTTCTAAAATGAAGTAAAAATTTATTTCGAAACGCGTAAGTGGCTAATTGTTTGAGTGATCATCTTTTCACTAACTGAACTTGAATTCGACTGAACCACTACATAAAAATCCACCAGCCTTTGAAAGCAACATTCCTCCACTAAAAGGAGTGTCTCAACCATCAATTTTAGTGGAAAATTTACAGGCCAATTAGTCTAACATCAGTGGTGTGAAAGTTAATGGACAGATTGGTGTACAACCACATCAAGAATGCTTGTGAGGGAAGAAACTGGTTTCCAAAACAGCAACATGGATTTAGGAAACGACACTCTTGTGAATTTCATTTAGTGGGCTACATGGGCGAATCGTTCTAGCTCCCGCATGTCACGTCGTGTTCGTTCGTTTGTCAACTAAAACTGACATCTATACGAGAAATGCGAGTAACGAAAGACGCGAGTAAGGAAATGAATTCGTGAGTAACGATTCGGTACTTCGAGTCAGGCGACGAACAAGTTACTCAGTAACGAATAAGTACGGTTTGCTACAGCTCTAATTGGATCTCTGGGTGAGGACTCCTCAAGAGCGGCTAAAATCCACTGCTCCCTATTACAGTATGTAGGTTCTGTACATCTCTTTATTTTCTGTTTTGACATAGATATTTTTTCACCATTTTAAACTATCTCCTTGAAATATCCCCACTTCGACTACTTTTTTTATACAAAGCAATCAGATTAGTTTTTTCAATTTATATCAACTTCGCGCTATTCCTATCACAGTTTTTTCAGATTTATTTATTTTTTGCTGTTACCAGTGATGCAGTCCTCCATCCCTTCCTATCTTCCGCCAACTTTTCATCTCAACATACCCCTTACAACCCACGTGCTCAATTACCTGCATCATATATTCTAATCTCTGTCTTCCTCTGCAATTCTTACCTTCGACTGTTCTCTCCATTAACAAGTTAACCGATCCTGCATGTCTCAAAACATGACCTAACATCTTGTTTCTTCTTTATGTAAGACTACTCCACAAACATCTTTCCTCGCCCATCATTTAAAAAACTCGTTCATTTCGTTCTTTAATTCTCGGCATCCCTATATCTCAAATTCTTCACTTTTCCTTCTTTCTGGTATTCCTAAATCCCATGCATCGCTATCAAAAAGTTCTTTCTGAGTCCTAGATAAATATTTGAAACTAAAAGATTTATCTTTTTCATGAAAGCTCTTTCCGCTAGTGCTATTCTGCTTTTAACATCATTCCTGCTTCGGCCATCGCTTCTAATTTTATTTCCTAAGCAGCAAAATTGACTAACTTCTGTTATCGCATCCGACCCTATTTTTATATTTAATCTACTAATATTTGTACCATTACTGACACATTTCATCACTTTTGACACGCTTTGGTTTTTGGTTAGTCCAAAATCTTCCTCTAGTGTTTTGTTCATAACAGTCAATATCTTCTCAATATCCTCAGCCTGATCTGCTAACAAGATAGTGTCATCAGCAAATCGTAGCCTGCCGATTTTTTCTCCTTATTCACATTCCAATCTTTCTTTCACTTTCTTTATTGCTTCGTCTACATACATGTTGAATATTAATAGCGACAGATTACAACCTTGTCTCTTTTTAATTGAAACATTTCTCTAATGATTCTCTACTTTTATTATAGTTACTTGTATAAAAATTATAAAGTATTCTTCTATCTCGGTTTTTAGACCAGACTTCTCTAAAATTTTGAACATTTTGTGCCACCTAACATTATCAAAAGCTTTTTTTAATTTAAAAACACCACAAAAGTATCTTCGATTTTCTTGATCCGCCCTTCAAGTATAGATCTTAAAGCCAGAATCACATCTCTTGTACCCCAGTGCTTTCTTCGGAAGTGTGGACACTTTTATTAAAATCAGTAGGATTTTCAACTGTTTGATAACATGGTGGATTTAAGTTTGAATAATCTTTAGGCTCCTTCTTCTCCCAGGGATTTCAGAAGTTCTGCAGGTACCTCGTCAATTCCAACTACCTTATTTGATTTCAAATCATGCAAAGCTCTATCAAATTCTGTACTCAAATCTGGATCACCTAAGTCATCACCGTTAACATGAGCCTCTTTTTTCAATACACTGTTGTTGAAATCATCGCCATCATACAGTTTATCTATGTATTTTCAGTTTATTCAATGCCATTACTACAAGTTATAACTTTTAGAACCCTGTTTTTTTTTTTTTTTTTTTTTTTTTTTTTTTTTTTTTTTTGTAATTTACTCAGGGATTTTTGCGTCCTTCCATCGGTTAGCTTTAGTGTTTTTACCTCTTTTCTCCAAACTTCTGTTTGATCTTCCTATATGCCACATCTACTTTATCTACAACAATTTCCTTTTCTACTTCTTTACGCTTTTCTTGCTGCTATATTGCTTTTGCTTTTTTACAGTTCCTATTTATTTGATTTCTATATTGCTTGTATAGCTCTCTTCCGGCTTCATCCTGAGCAGTTTTGTACCTTCTCCTTTGATCCATCAACTCCAAAATTTCTTCTGTGTTCCAAGGTTTTCGGGCAACTTGTTCCTTAAAGCCTAATGTAACTCTACCACCTTTCATTATTTTGGTCTTATTCCTTTCATCCTCAGTTGAGCTCCTTTCACAGTTACTTCTTAGATCCACGTCTACTATTTCCGCAATTATTTCTCTCGTGACAAATTGTTTCAATTGATTCATTTCCAGTCAGTTTTGCTTGTATTGCTTCATTATTCTCTTGACTTTCAGCCTGCATTTCGTAACTATCAGATTGTGATCAGTGTCTATGTCTGATCCAGGGTACGCCTTACAGTCTAGAATTTGAATCTGAATCTCTGTTTGACCATGACACAATCTAGTTGATATCTGCCTATATCCTCTGAATGTTTACAGGTGTATATCCTTCTTGCAAGATCCTTAAACAGTGTGTTCGCCACGACTAGTTTATATCTTTTACAAAATTCTAACAACCTGCTTCTTCGCACATTTCTTTCTCCTTAACCAAAACTTCCTACAATATTCCTATCTTTTCCTACTCTTACCACCGCATTCCAATCACCCATGATTAGGGATCGTGTATAAACCTCGTAGCTCCATCTTGGCCTCCTGTGAAAACCCACACTCCCCCCACGTAGCCCTACGTGGCTTTGGCCTCTACCCCCCCCCTTCCCCCACGTAGCACAAAGCTTTTTTCCCTTTTAATTCCAGAAGATATTTTGTACTGTTTTCTCTTGTCAGACTATTAACTGAGGGAAATAAATACTCACAAGTTGTTGTCAGTTCTGTTCCTCATTTTAACTGTAAAAAATGTTATGAAATGAAAGCTACGTGGCCTGGCTCGGACCACCCCCCCCCTTTTACCACGTAGCCCAGCGTAGCCTTCCAGCCAACCCCTCCCCCCCATGGACCGATCCACGTAGTTGTGCACGCTCCCTTATTAGATATTCCTCCCCCTTCGCATATGGGATTAATGCTTCAATTTCAGCGTATATTTTCTCTATTTCTTCATCTTTCTGTGACGTTGGCATGTACACTTGTACTAACGCGGTTGGGACGGGCTTAGTTTCTAACCTCATCAAAATAATCGTGTCACTAAACTGATCATAATAACTTACTCGTTTCCAGACTATCTTATTAATTACAAATCCTATACCAGTGACTCTATCGACAGCTTGTGTGATAATATCCAGTGTTCACCACGCCAGAAATCCTGAACGTCCTTCCATTTAATTTCACTAATCCAGATGACATCTAACTTAAGTTGATCCATCTCCCTTTTTAAATTTTCTAACCTACCTGCCCAATTCAGACTTCTAGCGTTCCACGCTCTGACTCGTAGAATGTGTCAAACCATGATCTCCCTCCTTCCCCCCTCCAAAATCTGACCGATATATGATCCAGTCCTTCGAGACTTTTCCACCAGATTTTTCCCATTAGGATGATATAGGTTTTGTTCATCGGGGTTGTATAAAACAGCTATGTTTGAGCTATGACTGTTAATGTTGCCTATGGAGTAGATTGTTACTTCTGTCTTTCAGTCGCCATCTAGTTATTAACCTTAAATAGCAAAGGTACGTGGTACAAAATAAAGTGACCGTATCCTCAAAATAATTTTAACATCACTATATTCTTCAGAAAATTTTACAAAGTCTGTTGGACAAACTACAGGAATCGTTACCACTTTTACAAAATAATAACTGCAAGTTTGGATCAGTGAATCCAAGCACGGTCAACTCCCATAACCCCTTAACTGAATCAGCTACATGAGAGTGAAGATACTACCGACCAAAAACATTCAAAATTTCAAAGATGGATGCCGAAACATGTCTACTTCCTGTATCGCGTGAAGCCTAACCTCCCACATATTGCGCCAAATCACTGGTAAGCCTTGCGTGGCCTCTGATTCCAACGCTCGCAACTGACTGACCCTCTCACCTATTTTTTTTATTATTATTATTATTTGGGGAGCACCCAAAACACGCTCCTCCAAGCATGACGGCCTTCCTGTTATCTACTGCTCGCCTCTGCACATGCATTAAGTTAGTAATTCTATAGGTGATCACAGAAATAGGATTGTAATACATTCCATGCGTCCAGGCGTCCACCCGTTTACATGGGTCCATCGGATAAGATAGACAGAAACTTTTGAAAGAAGATACAGGTCAGAGGGAAAAAACTGCCAAGGTTAGGTGAGGGAATAGTTAGGTGAGGGAATAAGAGCGGCTGGCTAAGATACTGCCAGTGCCGCGACAGATTCTATGCTACAAGGTTTTGTAATATACTCAATATTAAAGTAAAATATAATTGTTAAAAGATATCTAGACGTAGCCTGTGGATTGATGAAGCTGTGTTGACCACACATGGTGAACAACCCTTAAATTTTAACTACGTTTCTCTAACTTATGCATCTTTTGAGCTATGAATTATTCTCCTACTTTTAAAACTGTGACTTCAGGAATTTTTAAACTGTTTTCCTGATTTCGGAAACCGTGGGATCGATCAAACTTTAAAATGTAAATATCTCGTCAGTTCCAATTTCTACCTATCAAGAATCATACTTCTTTTTGGTTGTTGTTACTTAAAGTACCTCTGAAAATGAATGAAACGTTTTCTAAGCCAAAATAAGCAAAACGCTATATAGCAGCAATGTTTACTATATGTTACGACTTCACATAACTGTTTACTTTTACTTAACCCTTAAAACTCTTAAGAAAATCAATTTAAATATGTTTTACAATATTATTGATGCTAGCTCGAAATTTTTCAAACAAATTTTGTTGATGCAATGGCAAAATTTAGGTTATATTACACTTTACCCACACATTTCAGATTTTAAAACGGCTGCCCCACCATCACCAACAATATGGATCTGGGGAAATCAATCTATTCCAACTATGCAAGGTATATTCAATCTTGGAATTACAATTAAATGAATTCTACAATAGTTTCTCTTATTCTCGCTTGAAACAATAACCCACCAGTAGTTGTGAGGATACCATACACAGTAAATATATTTGTTTTAACACTTTTATTGAGATCTTCGATGAATTCCTGAAATCTATAAACCTGAGTCCTCTAAAATTCTTACTTCCGTTTCAAATACCCGTCCTTTAGTCACGGGAGCGCTTTCCACCATTTCACTAATAACGTCGTATATGTCTAGCAAATCTTTAACGGGGCTACTCATATACAAATTATTCGCACCTGAATTCCTAGGTCATCCCTATTCATTCCTGTCACCTTTGGGGTACACCAAGTAACAGTAGTCTAGTTTACCTGACCTCTCACTCCATGCCATGCTGCATTACCTTCCGCTCTATGTCTCTTATTCTCATTATTACCTAACACTAGAAAATCCCTATACTGATTCCTCCCATTAAGTGGTGGACGTAGACCTCCATCATTCCCCCTCGAATTCATATACTGAAATTTCTCATTTCGAAATCCTGGTCCTCCCGAACACCGGTAATCTTCGTTTCTGCGATAGGACGACCCCCGTTCCTCCTGTATATCTACGTTTCTAGGAAATCGATCTATATTGTCACTGTCTTCAGATTATGAAAAATCGCCTGTTTATCTTACGCCACGTGGCGCCAATAATATTTATGTACTCTTCCCTAGAATATCGATTAGCAAAAATATTTATTAACTAATTTTTCATAGCAAATCTGTGTCCTTCGTATGGTTGGTCCGACAGAACTTTTTATGCCATCTGCCGACTAGTAACCCAGAAAAACTTCAAGAATATATCTTTGAATAGCCCAAATGTTAAATTTTTCATTTTTTTTTTTTTTTTTTTTGTCGACCCCCCATAAATTAGCATGTCCCTTCAAGAACTAAGAACTAGAACCATTTTCCTCCTGTCGTCCAGTAACCGCAAATAATACAACTCTTCAAAACCATTCAAAAATTTATTGGCTGAATCTTTACCGAATTGTCGAAATTTTCAATTGTTTCCTGAAAATTTTCCCTAAGTAGGTGGCAAGTATTCGCCGAATGGATTCCATGATATTTCTGAATCTTCCCTTTAATATTTTCCTTTATAACAACTTCCAAAAGAATCAACACTTCAATTTCCTTCCTTATTCCAGCAAAGTCATTACTCGCTTGCTTGACTTTAATGGTAGTCTGTATCTATTCTTTCTCCTACTCTCACGCACTCTGTCTAAAGTGCAAATACCGTGTCATATACTTTTCTTTGCTAATGTCAAATTCACTTTTCAGTCTCTTCGCCCATACGCTCTTAATTTTTTTCCTCGTAAGACAATTTCTCTCTTATTTTCTGGTATTCTTCACTTACACTTATCTAACTTTTCTCTAGGTCACTCATTATTCTCTCTACTTTCTTCTCTTTTCCTCCAAAGCTTTTTCTTGAATTACATATAGTAATTTTAACTTAATCACACCTATCTTCTTTTCTACAATACTTCTTAACTTATAATTGCCTCTCACTTAGTTTCTAAATTACAAACTGATGCTTTCTGGTACTTCTACATTAATTCCCCTTTGTTCTCCGAATTTAATTTTCATCTTTCCGTAGGCGTGTCAAAATAACTATCCCAATTCAGATTTCAAATTTCCAAAATCTGATTTCATTTCATCAAATTTATTTCCACGTTGAGTTTCGACCATGTCAAATTTTCACATTTAATTCCCCAACCTTATTTTCTGTCTTTCTAAATAGTTCTGATTTCAAATTTTCATTTTGTTTATCCATCCTGGACTTCCCAACTTCCAAATCTACATTTTCATTTTTTTTTTTTGTTCATCCTAAAATTTTAATTTCCAAGTTCTAAATATAAATTTTCATTTCTTTTGTCCATCGTAGAATTTGTGAGGTATTGCTAATATTAGCGGCTGTGAACCTTGTGTGACGTTAAATTAAGTACAAAATCTCCAACTGGACAGGTTATTTTTAACAATCGAACTTAAGTTAGTAGGGTCTGAAACCAGTTAATTTTGGATGACGCAGAATTACCAGACTGCGTTGATTAATAGTTTCCTGATAGCACTAAATTATCATAACACTTAGCTACTAATATAGCATCATATACTCTTACCTTAAGGCAGCCACACATGCTACGGTACACCGGAGAGGTTTACCTGTGCAGATTACCTGTGCAGATTACCTGTGCATGTAGACAGGAGCGTGTGTGCCACAAAACTGCATAGGTATCCGGACCTGTACAGGTAACTGGAGAAGAATGAAAAATAATTTCTTTCTACCCACGCCAGACTACAGATCGGAGCATCTGTAAGGGTATAGCGGTAGACCTGCTCAGGTTTCAGTCTCAGTTATAGCATTGTAGAGGAGTGATCGCGTTGTGTGCAGTGCCGTGACAATTTCTCTTCTTTGTTTTGGTTCAAATTACAAATGTACGCTATGTCAAATCGTAAGCTTAGTAAAATTATAGAACAATTGATCGAGATTTATAAATCAGAACCTTGTCCGTTGCGTGTTGAAAGCAAGGAATCCCATGATCACTCCAAGACAGAAGCCGCGTATACGAAATTGTTGCAATAACTACAAGAGTGTGAATCTGAAGCTAATAAGCAGACTGTGTATATAAAAATAAATAATCTAAGAAGCCACGTCTGAAAGGAGGGGAAAAATTATGAAGCCTCATTAAAGTCTGAAGCGTCGACAGATGCAATTTATAATGTAACACTTTGGCACTACAAGCTATTTGATTTTCTGGGTCATCAAGATACTCCAAGAAGATCGAATTCCATCATAAATGAGGACGAAAGTGATTGCAAGGTAAATAAATTACAAATTTGTCTTTGCTGAGTTTTAGCTAGAAATGATGTACAATTTAAATTCTTGGCAGCATAGATTAATGTTTATAAGAAAGTTGGGTGAATCTGTTTCTATTACCAAATTTATTTTGCCATTGCACTTTACCCTCATTCACAAAGTAGTTGTTGAAGTCTTCTCTAACTTTTTTAGCGTCATTAACAATATTTCGCAGGTTTCGGTGAATCATTTTTTCCATGTTCGCACTCAAAGTATCATAGCCTGCAGACTCAATGTTCCCGTTTTCAGTACCTCACTGATAAAAACACTTTGAAGGTGCGTAGGAGTTTGGAAAATGTTGAATCAAACAATTGTGTAAGGCACAGGTCATCATCACTATTTTTTCTATGTTCTATGGGTCTACATTAATTCGTGTATGGTATTTGCGAAATCGCGAAGCCATTATTCCGAAATCATTTTCAATAATGTGTCTAGTCCGGGATAGACGATAGTTAAAAATATCTTTATCACGTGTATTTAAATCTGCTTGTCGGAACGGCTTCAACATATCCGTCCTCAGCGGGAATGTGTCATCTGTAACAAAAACATATGGCAGACTTCTAGTATTCCCTGAAATGTTTTCTGTTTGCCGAAATTTCCATTTTCGAAAAACTTTGTATTATGAAAATCACCTCTATCCGACATTCTTCCATTTGTACCAAAACCTACTAAAGTGAATTGGTATCTTGCATGTATTGTAGCAAGTAGATCCATTCTACGACGGCCTTTTTAATTGTAGAATTCAGAACCACAGTCAGCTGATGGTACTATGTCAATATGTTTTCCATATAAAGTGCCCCGTAATGGGAAAATTTCCAACGCTTCTCAAACATTTGTGCTATTTCTTTCCAATCATCCAACGAATTAGGAAACTGTAAATAAACAAAGAATTAATTGTTGCAGGAAAACTCTGAAGAAAATAATGAAAGCAGTGAAGGATCTTCACAAAATGCAGACAGGGAGCTGGCAAAGGAAGACTAAGAATCAGCTAAACATGCAGAATTAAGGTCAAAAGTAGAAAATAAGGACCGAAATGCATATCAACAACGTTACTCAAGATCTGGTAAAAAGAATTATCAATTATGTACGGATGTTATGCTTTCAGTGCGAGACCATTTTAAGCGACCTTTGGTGCAGAAAGACCACTATGATCTCATAGGAAAGAACATAGCAATAAAACTGAGAGGCCTAGAAAAACGTCAGCGCCTTATAACTGAAAAAATGATAAGTGATGTGTTATTTGAAGCAGAAATACCCTCATCACTCAATCTAATAACACTCACTCCAATAACACTCATGGATACATGCAACAATATCAGCCTACTTCTAGATATTCTTTGACGCCCACATATATCTCTTCGCCAAGCAGTCCTACTTCATGTACATCAAGCATAAGTGTACCGCAGCAATATGCAAATCCTTCAAATTCTGTTCGGAACTCTCTAATTCCTTCTTTCCGTTCAACTGAAATGCCAACAATCAGACCCGCGATATAGCAGTTCCCCGAAGTTGAAGTATATCCTCAATAATTACCTTTTAATTCTGCCAAAGAGAATTTGTCCGCCCTAGAAATGAATGTAGCAACTAAGTACTTATCAGACTATAGCAACTTTTTATTTTCTAATTAGATTTTAAAATAAAAAGTAAATTAGTGATTTACTCAAAGTATTTTGTTATATACCCGTAGATAATGTTTTCGCATAACTCTACGCATAGTATCACACGCCTCTGGGATAATTTTACCGAGAACTTGAGGTGATATTATTGTAGAAAACTTAAGGCATTCATATGGTCTCTGTTGCGAAAAACCTTAAAGTTGCTGCAAGTCTTTCGTGTGGAGAAATAGCACTTCTCATTATGTTATTCTTTTTCTGAATTAATAGAGTAATAATTGAAAGTAATTTTAGATAAACCGATTCATCAATACACAAGTAATTACAGTAATCTTTAGGTTCTATCCTCAATTCGTTCAACAAATTAATATGAGTGTATGCTTTTCTTTTCGACAGCCAAATTTTATACCACTTTTCACGTTTTTTCTTTGTTGTTTACATTTCAAAGCTATTAAGAAGCCTACCACCACCAATGCATCATCCTGTGATGATACTGGATACACTGGACTCCGTCGTTGTTCCGATATACCTGTACGGTTTACCGTTAGGTGTGTGGACTCCTTCGGTGCTCGGGTCTACCTGCAAAAGTAAACCTCTCAGGCGTACCGTAGCATATGTGGCTGCCTTTAGGGAAGTACCAACGCGGACACAGCATATATTTATACCCAAAATGTTTTGGTATCTTAATCCAGCGACCGATAAATAACTTCAGAACCATTGGAGTAGATTGAACAAGCATTAATTCATGAGAACCTAACCATATATTATGCTGGGAGGCATAGCACGCACAGTGCGCTCGCAGGCTTATGAAAATAGTACTGAGTATTAAATTAACTTCATCTTCTTCAACTGTATGATATGAAGTCAATTAAACAACAGAAGCATGACTTGATAGCAATGATATATTTCACGACTGTGTACCTTACTTGATTATAACCCAACGATAACGTTATAAAGTACTAACACATGAGGCTTGAAACTATAAGTTAAAATATATGAAGGTATTGTAATCGCGGAACATAAGGAAATGCAAAGGTATTCAACTGAATGAAACTAAAATAAGATTGAAATCTTCCCATTCATCTTCAACAATTAATCTAGCTTTCAGTAGCGAAACCCCACACCTTAAATATTTGTAAAGTTACACATCTGATTGTCTTCACTCTTCTGAATAAACTAACGTAGCTTTCTATAGCACTAACGAACAATTTAAATCGTTTACATTTAATGTTACCCAATATGACTATCTTAATTTTTTTTCCTGTATATACCAGGCTTTCTGGAATGATAAACAACAATTAAAACCTGCACCTAGGCTCCGCTGAATCGGATCTGATCATCGACAAAATAAACTGGCCCTCAACACAGTGTAATATACTCAATATTAAAGTAAAATATAATTGTTAAAAGATATCTAGATGTAGCCTGTGGATTGCCGAAGCTGTGTTGACCACACGTGGTGGACAGCTGAGCTGGCAGGAGCGCTGGAGCGCACGGTCAGTTGGGATAAATTGCCCGTATAGGAAGGCGCGCTGCCGTCAGGGTCAGATGGAAAAGGAGTATCATGTACGCAAGAGTTTGTGTCACCCATCTGTTTTGTTTACAACCACACTGGGCGAGCAGACGTGCTGCTGCTCATGTTCAAATAAGATTTAGCCAAGTGGCACGACGTTCTCTGTTGTCAACTAGTATAAAGGATCACGGAGACCACAGAGAGGGGCCAGTACCATCAAGTTGCTACGTAGTGCTGTACAGTTTGCATCGCTGTACTGCTGCGTATTAATGCTGCCGTAGTTGACCAGCGGATATGACTTGGGGAAGCAGTAACTTTCTCTCCCGCACCTAGCATTACCTAACAACCTATTTCAAACTGTCTGTAGACTAGTTTGAATTTATTTAACTCCAATGCTCTGGAATTGACTGTGTCATTTCTGGCGTGAGTTTGCCTGCCTACTTTCCATCAAAAATCCATTGTCGAGAGCCACTCCTTGCCTCAGGTATCGAACCCGTGTCCCCAATATTTCAGGTTGTGGCGAAAAGTTAAGTCGCTTTCAATCTGGGATAGGACAACAGCACTACAACTCGTCAACAATTTCAAACACAAAATTTAACAATGGTTCCCATACAATGTTCTGAGCCCTCAAGAATCATTACAAACTTGCAGATGGAAGAAGTTATACGTAGTCGCACCTCACCTATTTGGGTTCACTGTCACTCTGTGACCAACACTTACTTCCCAAACAAAAAAGAATTTGACTTGTTGCCTGACACTTCCGCTGCCTCAAAATAAGATTTTCACTACCGATAAAGATGTTGGTCCGCTCCTTCACAGTACTTCTTGAGCCACCACACACGCTTTCTGATAGCTAAATACGAAAGGCCGCCATTCTATCTACTGCACTCTATATATACGGTTTCTCAAATTTCCCCATCTGGTGTAACTTTGCCGACGTGACTATTGCAGGTGATTCTTTCACTGATGTCCTTAGATCTAACACTTTACCCTAACGATACTCTCAAACATTGCTTCATGCACTATTGCTGTTAGAACGATTCAAAACTCCTCAAATCAGGTCCAATAATTAGACCAACTTAACATATATAGTGACGGTCCTGTAACTGCTGGCCTACACCTCTCCTATGACTGCTATCTAGAAAAAAGACTTTTTCTCCCATTAGATTTCTAATCCGTACTATTTTTAGCTATAATTGTCAGCTGCTTGTGCTACTATTGCATACAGCGCCTCCTCACATAACCCAGGTAACAGGCTGTATTTGTTTTCAGTCTTTGTCGTTGAGCAATTCTCCTTCTGTAGCAAACTACCCGACCACTTTTTTTTGTGCCAATTTTCTTTTACCTTCTCCCAGCCGCTATCATACAGTACCTCCCTTAAGCTTACGTTATTCGCTTCAGTCACTCGAAGGGCACAGATTTTCTTCACTTCCGCGTTCTTTCTATTTCATATGCATAACTGATAATACTATACAAGAGCCTCATCTATTTCCTACTTTCTTCCGCGCTACGATTTCCCTAGTGAAACCGCCTACCACATTGATCAAGGAACACTCCCAAACTCACTAGACTACGGCATTATCCATTCTTTTCGCCCATGATAGCTATTTAAGTTAAAACACAAAGATTTAAACGAAAGCTATTTACAGCACTAATAACGAATTTAACACAAACGTCAGCTACTTTACGTAGCGACGACTTAAGCACAAAAACTTGCAAATAGATTTTAGCTAAAAACGATACAAAATAGTAATTAAATATACTTAACATTTAGAAAGAGCACTATTAATCTACTACATAATTGGTAATTACCGTATTACGGTGCCTCAATCCGTACGCCAACATCGGCGTTGTCAGCAAAATAGTTATTGGCTGGAAATATACTCTGACCCGATGACGCCCAATGTGAGCCGACGCGAGCTGATGAACGTATATTAGTCTATTATTAAAGGCACCAATTTAGTTAAAAATATATGGTGTACCTTTAAGGCTAAAAAAGGGAAAAATTGTAACTTAAGATTCAGTCATTACAATTTTTCAATCATTACTTTCATAATGCTCAGCCATCTTTAGGTATTTATATTAGATATCTGCTTTGAGGTTGTTTTATTTACGCTATCAAAAGCAGAAATTAGGCCTAGCATTCAAAATGTAAACAAAGCATTAGATTACAATTAACAATTTTTTTCAGTAGTAAAAAATTCCACTAAGGATCAGAGAGCTAAAATGTATTATAATTTATCATTTTCAGTTGATATTACAAACAAATGTAACTTTTAACTACAATAATCTTTATTTTACAATCACAAGCCGAAACAGTTACATTCACTCAGCCAAATTCCACAGGCCTGAAAACCTTATTTACTCTGCAATTCACAAATTCTTGGCTGGTCAAATTTTATCTTGGTCTGTGCATTGCAATACCGAATGGCACGGCAGAAAATCATCAGTACGGCATCTTATTTCTCTAATCTTCTGTGCATTGCATGTGTCTCGAGCATTCCCTTCCCACAGATTCGAAATCTTTTACCAGAGATCATTTCATGGTTACTGATTCTTGATATACCCTGTTGATCTTCAATGCTGTAATTTCTCATTCCTCCTGCATTCTATGCTATTGTTCAGCCAGTGTTTCACCTGCCTTTAGAAGTGGTTTCGTATGCCTATGGCTAGATTCATACGGAACGATTTTTGGCTGTATGATAAAAAAGTTGAGTGACAATTTGTAGTCGCTACAAGGGGCTGCTTTCACACGCAATGATTTTTAGTAGTTATCTATTGTCGGTGTCATTCACAGCGTGTTTCTATGACTATTTGAAAAATTAATGCGCTGTCGGTAATTCGTCGACATAGAAAATGAAGAAACGCAATCAATATCTTTGGATGGATCCGATCAATCAGAACAGAGAGGAAATTGGTATCTTTTAGACTCTTTTTGAAGTGCTCAATGTCAGCTACCTTAGATAATTTATGTGAAGCTCAAGGACATTTTGCAATGACAGAATACAAATTTAGAAATTGCATTCAATCTATTGAAATATTGGTTGTAACGTTAAACAAATTAATAAATTTCTATATGGACATCAGTTTTATTCACATAATTTATATCAATTAATTTTGCGTATGTAAATTTATAAAGTTGTTTCATCTTACAATTGAATACAGAAAAAAAGAATGATAATGAAAAGTTATTGCAAGGATTTAAAGTCCACAATCAGAGTAAAATCAACATAAGCTTTTTATCCATTTTTTAATCCTTTCAGCCATGGAAGGAACCTAGCGTACGACTAAAAGTCGTCTGGAGTGAAGGCATGCATTTGGTCACATAGGCCACTGACTTCCTGGAACGACACGGCGTCGTCTCACACACGACTGCTGAACGATACGACCATGACGTGGTGTCGCAGTTCCGTGAGAAAAGCCATATGCACCTATTCACTTCACTAATGGAATGTGATCCTACGACTTTTTATCATACGACCAAAATCGTTGTGGGTAGAAGAGGCCTATGGAAAGAAGATTCCATGCCTCCTCATACTATGGATACCAAATGCACGGTAAGGGTGCGTCCATTAATTAAGTGGGGTGTTTTCCGGAATTCCGGACCCCCCCCCCCCTTCTGGTGAGATCTGGTCGGACCCCCCTCCCCTCTAAATGATGTGAGATTTTGATGGAGACCCCCCCCCCCCCTGCTAATCGACCTCGTAGTTTTTTGAGACCTTTTTAGCTCTCATTGTTCCAAGGGCGGTTATACACCCCCTAAGGTCAGTTTCCGCGTCGTTTCTAGTCCTTATACACCCCTAAAAGCCTATATGAGCGTCATTTGTAGACTTATTTTTTTAGCTCTACTATCCTTCCAGAATTTCAAAACCTCACTTGAGATTTCCGTTGAAACCCCCCTTCTTCCCCCTTGGTGAGGATTCGTGAGATTTCCCCGGATTTCCCCCCCCCCCCAATTTCACCATCACGTAATTAATTTCAGTCCCCTAATCTATTCGTCCTTTCTCACTCTGCTTTTGTGACAAGTTAGATGATTACCTGCTCTTCACCGCTTGGTTGTTTAGCTTCGGATTTCACCATTGCTTAGCATTGATATCGAATGGTATTTTAGCTGAACTAATATAATCTAATCTAAAACTTGTTTAACCCCTCCTGATTCGGATACAGGAACATGTTTTTTAGCAATCATTGTTAATGGGTTTGCAATACACTTCAGGGAATTTCCTTGGTTACTTTCGCTTAAATTATGCAATACATGGGATCTACCTAACACTTTAGCTTTCGTTTTATGTTCGATTGTGAATGGTCACATTTATAAACACAATAATAATATTTGTCGTTTAAATTGTAACTAAGGAATCGTCTTAAATAGCCCATAATTTTCAAGTATGTTTTGTTTATTTGGTATAGATTTGGCTTACGGATTTACTATTTTCGCTCGATATAATGTTGGCAATGCGATAGCTTGTTGTCAATAAGTGTCAGAGAGAATAATGATTTCTCCGTTCTGGTGGTAACTACAAGAGTATAGGATACACGTGTGAAAAACTATGTTGTCGGTGAAATAGGACGAAGAAATTCTTAAGAATAATAAAATCGTAATTATAGGTGTTATTTATTTATATTTATTGAAATGAAAGTGTCGCTGGGAGTTGAATCTTGGCATCAGATATTTCTAACTAAATTCTTTTGTAGTTTTTTGTATCTTTTTCTGCTGTAGAAGAAAAATGTAAGTGACTTAATATCTGTTGAATATATAGATTATGTTTGTTCTCTACATTAATATAATGTTATTTTTGTGTGAGATCTTTCGACAGTGCACTATCTTTAAAGCTGGATAAGAAAAATCTGAGGTTATGAATGGGACAAGAACGAATAGCTATAGGAAATTGCTCATAACTTTGGCAACAGAAGGCGGCAATATTAAATTTTTAACAGAAGTTTATATCTGATTGTAGTGTGTTTTACTGTTGTTATGAGTTGAATAATGGTGTTGAAATTTGTGGGGTCTTCATTAAAATAACCACTGATAAAAATAATTAAGTATTCTCTTGAAGTTTGGATGACTGGTAAACTGGTACCGTTTTGATGTGTTCCTCCAAAGTCACGACATGAGAATTTTCAAACACGGTGTAGGAAAATGTAATCATCCCAGGCAGCATTTGAAACTAATCTCAGCCACGAGTAACGGGAGGAAGGAAATATATTCCTTCCTCCATGATTTGGCCAGCATTACACATTAATGAAAGATCTTTGGGGTTAATTCTAGATCGCGATAGCGCTGCCACTACTTCCGCTATGCGGACAGCGATATAATTATCACAATTCCATTTATAAAATTTCTTTTAAGAGGTATTAAGTTGGCATTACATCGCCCTTTTAATGTAAACAGCTAGTGTTAAGCTACCTAAATTGTTTGGACTGTCGAAATAATAAAAATGTTAAATTTGGAGTACAAATAGATGGAAATGTTGTACAATACTAAAAACATTACTGAGGATATTAGCTTTATTTAAGAAGTCAGTACTGTTGACAGGGTAGAAAAGAATAAAAAGTTGACTTACTATGATTTGTGTACAGGCTTCTGGAATAATAAGAGCACAATGAGGTATTCGGGTGCTGTACTGTAATGTTATAGCTTTCACCTGTTGCTACAAATGTCATTTAGTACTTACTGAGTTTCTTAAATGAGTGGTCTGTTTGGAAATTAAATCTGACAACTTTTGAAAGTTGGAACATAAACTCCATTTTCAGGTATTTTTTATAATGTTATGTCCTCGTATAGCAGCTTTTTCACTAAATTTATTGAACTCCTTTCATATTCTCTTGAAGTCTACAGCCTAATACAAATATGTTTACATCTTTTCTTTTTTCTTTGATATCATACTTATTCTGACAGCAGCATATACTGAAGCTACACAAGCGTGCAGCTCGGTGCCATTTTTGTTTTTGCCAGAAGTGATGACAAAACATTGACACACAACAATTTAAAAAAATTTTGGATGTAAATCTTTATTCGTCAGTACAATGTGAAATTCAGTGTGGGAGTCAGAGCAATTAATAACTCACTGCTTCTTACTGATATTTGACTGTGTAAAAAGTGGCAGAAATTGAAATATTATTCAATCATTACATGGTAAACAGTGGCTAAGGTTGGGGCAGAGGAAAGTGGGAATGAGAAGTGGTTAATTTCATGTTGAGATCGGGTGGATGCATAGTGCTTGTAGTTCTAAAATGAAAATAAACAATATTTAGATTATTCCCAAGCTGTGAATGGAACCATCTGTTAACGTGCTCAAACACAAGTTCAATTTCCACACAAGACAATCTGAATTTTCTTAAAAATATATTAATGCCTCCAAACTTATGCATAGAGAAAATCGTGTTCTTTCACACATGGAAATATTCTCAGAAAATTTTGTCATACATTTTAATCTCACAACTGTATTCATTGCAACCATCCCACATACAGCCATACAATAACACAATGTTTTAGCACATTGCTAATATATTTACACTTATTCTTCATTGAGGATATATTATCCTCAGTGGGCCACCATTGACACAAAGAAAACTGAGCCACAGGAATAAAAAGAAATCTTGTCATTGTTTATTAAAATCATGTGCTGTTGCTTCTAAAACACACAAAGTTTAGAGATAAATATAGGTCATCAGACGGTTACGTATTACTGAGTCGGGTGTACTGGAGATCGCGATTCCGGTACAATAACATTGTGTCTGCGCGGAGGAATTCGATCTGAGATTTTCGATATATATTGGATGTCGATACATATTGTGGGTATTTATAGGCGGTCAGTGTTTGGTCGGATTGCGGATGTGTTTATGTTATGATAGAGTGTTGTGTCCTGACTTGTGTTGGGTAGTAGAATTGTGAATCGATGGTTTTGGTCTTGTGTTTGTGGGAAGTTTTAGTGGTGGATTGTGGGGTATTTTATGTTGGTGAGTGTTTTGATATAAGTGTCGGTGGTTAATGAGACATTGTGCGTTATGTGTTGTAGTTGCTTTTTTGTTTTTTAATTAGTAAGGTTAGTTGGCTACTGATACGGTAAGTGTTCATGTGTTTGTAAAAGTTAATACGTTTTTTGTTTAGTGAATTGGTAATTTTTTTCTCGTTCGTTTCTTGCGACAACGTTTTCACGAATTTTTAATTTTTCTGGCGGAAGAAAGTTTGGTATTATTGGACATCTTAATTGTTCTAGGATTTGGCATTATTATTTTATAATGGTCTAACGGAAGATTTATTTAGTAATTATTTACGAAGTAGATTTATCTGTTTTGTATTGTTATACGTTTTATTCGTGCGTAATTTTGCAATCGGAAAAAATGGTTTAGGGTTTATTATAAAGTAATTATTCTTTGATGATAATTCATGTGTACAAGTATTACAAGTATGTTATTTAATGTTGATGTAGCGGAATCGCGTTTCCAATGGAACGGATGGTTTGAAAGTGCTTAGGATATCATGATTTTGGTGTAAAATTTTATTAGATTGCATGTGTTCTAATTTAGTTTTCAAGTGATGTTTGATTTCAAGATTGTGGTATCGTGTTATACAGTTGGGCGGGTGGGGGTTTATTGGAGATGACGATACCATTTTTTGGTTTTTACCCTTTATATGGGTTAATATATTGACATTTGTTGCTGCGTTGGATGGTGTTTACGTCGTAGGCGCCATGTTGTGACGTCATTGTTTTGCGCGGCGGAAAGTAGTTCTACCGGTATCGCGTTCTCCAGTAATCCCACTGAGTCTAATATTTAAAATGCAACAATTATTTTTACAATCTTCCAGTTTTGTCAACTGATGATCGGCCACAGATGAACTCTGCTGTGAGGCGAGTGAATCTGGAACTGGAACGGTATCTTATGTCTGATATTGGCTCTGGCATGGGTTTGGTACCTGTAGATGCTATTGATAGGTGGGATTATACTATGCATGGCCTACACCTCAATAGTAGAGGGAAGGGGGTTCTTTCAGATCTCATAGCAAAACAATTAATTGGGGCCACAAATTCACATGAACAGATTCCTGTTGTTAATGGTGTTAGGGCAGCTCCTTTTTTAGATTAGGATCATGTATTAGGCAGAGAGTTTTAAAAGAAGTTAGTTTAAACAATAATGAGTTTTCAGATACCAAAATTAAAAATTGTGTAGGGATTACTTTATTACATCAGAATATCAGAGGGTTAACAAATAAAGTCCACATAAATGAATTAAATGATATCAGTAGAATTGATGTTTTATGCTTGTCTGAACACCATATAACTGCAGGAATAGGTATGTCAAATGTAACTGATTTTAATTTAGCTTCTCATTATTGTAGAACGAACTTGGAGAAAGGAGGAGTTGTCACTTATGTTAGAAATGGTTATAGTTTTGAGGATATAAGTATTAGCAAATATTGTGTTGACCAACATTTTGAAGCCTGTGCTACACAGTTAAATTTCAATAATGAAATTTTCATAATAGTAACAGTATATAGAGCACCATCGGGAAACTTTTCTGTTTTTATAAACCAGTTTGAACTCTTATTAACATTTTTAAGCAGAAAAGAAGTCAACATAGTCGTATGTGGTGATTTTAACGTAGATTTTCTAAATAACTTACCCTGTAAAGCCATGTTAGAATCATTAGTCAGTTCATTCAATTTAACTCAGTTAGTTAATTTTCCAACTAGAATAATGAATAATAGTCACTCAGCTATAGACAATGTTTTCCTAGATACCTCAAAATTCAGTTATACCATCAAGCCATCCATCAATGGACTTTCGGATCACGATGCCCAGCTATTAACCATCAACACTTCAATAAGAACTAGCACTAAGAGTAACGTCTTTAAACTTCAGCGTGTAATAAATGATGAGTCAGTTACTTGTTTTAGAAAGTGCCTGAATACCACAAACTGGGAACAGGTATACAGTGCTCAAGGTATGGATGAAAAATACAACATTTTTAGTAACATTGTATTAAATTTCTTTGAAAGTTGCTTCCCCTTGAAAAAGTGTCGTGCTTCTCAAAAAGAACAAAAGCCTTGGATAACTATTGGCATTAGAACATCATGCGTTAATAAAAGGAAGTTGTATATTGCGTCTAGGAACAGTGAGAATGCTAATGTTAAAACACATTACAAACAGTACTGCAAAATACTGAAAAAGGTTATTAAAGAATCTAAAAGTATGTACTACAAACTTAAAATTCATGATTCTGAAAATAAAATTAAAACAATATGGGACATTGTAAAAAAAGGAAACAGGAAAGAGTAGTCAAACAAGTAATGATATTTTTGTCAAAGAAAATTCAGTAGAATCTAATTTCTCAATTGCTGATAATTTTAATAAACATTTTTTATCTGTTGCTGATAAGTTGACTGCTAATAGCTCAGTGACACACAGTATGGATTTTGTCAAAAAAGGCTTCCAAGAAAAATTTAACTCTGTCTATAAAATTAGCTACTCCAGAAGAAATAAGAAAAATTATCAAATCCCTTAAGAGCAAATACTCAAGTGGTTATGATGGGATTTCCAGCAGATTAATTAAATTGTGCTCCACTGAATTAAGTAATATACTAAGTTATCTATTCAATATATCTTTACTTGAGGGTACTTTTCCAGAAAGGCTTAAGTATGCTGTAGTTAAACCACTCTATAAAAAGGGAGATAAGGCAGCCGTATCGAATTACTGACCAATTTCATTACTAACAGCCTTCTCCAAAGTTTTTGAGAAAGCAATGTACAATAGAGTTTATGAACATCTAAAAAATAATAATATTCTAACTAAATCACAATTTGGTTTTCAAAAGGGTCATTCAACGGAACAAGCTATATTTGCATTCACTGACAATATTTTAGAAGGAATAAATGATAAATTAATTCCTGTGGGAATTTTTTGTGACTTATCTAAGGCATTTGACTGTGTAGATCATAAAATTCTGATACAGAAACTTAAGTATTATGGTATAGATGGCATTATTAATAAATGGCTTAGTTCTTACCTTCTAAATAGAAAACAGAAAGTGTCAATGGAGAATTTTAAGGCTGCCTTAGAGGTCCACTGTTTTCTGAGTGGAAATTAATCGGATGTGGAGTACCTCAGGGTTCTATATTGGGGCCACTATTGTTTTTAATATATATAAATGATCTACCCTGTGTTTCATCTAAAAACTCAAAATTTGTCCAATTTGCAGATGACACAAACATAGGAATTAAAAACACTCCAGATTTATCTACAGAATATATTTCAAATTATGTCTTTGAACTGATTAATAAATGGTTTACAGCTAATGGCTTGTCTTTAAACTTTGATAAAACTCAGTATATGCAATTCAGTACATCACACAGATTAACACCTGACATAGACATAAAATTTGCAGGCCAGTCCATTC
Organism: Vandiemenella viatica; assembly: GCA_031002005.1. Lineage (NCBI taxonomy): Eukaryota > Metazoa > Arthropoda > Insecta > Orthoptera > Morabidae > Vandiemenella > Vandiemenella viatica. Next base: position 114,403,227 of record CM061921.1, read on the forward strand.
AAGAGGTAGATAGTGTGAAATTTCTAGGTTTGTATATTGATGATAATTTAAATTGGAAAGTACATGTTTCTGACTTACTAAAGCGATTGGGAGCAGCCACATTTGCAATTCGTACAATTTCAGCTTTAGGTGATCTCCGTATGAGGCAGCTAGTTTATTTTCTTATTTTCACTCCTTATTGTCATATGGAATAATATTCTGGGGCAATTCTACCCATAGAGACAAAGTGTTCAGAGCACAAAATCGTGTAATAAGAATTATGTGTGGGGTTAGCAATAGAACTTCATGTAGAGAGCTGTTCAAGAAGTTAGGGATTTTAACATTAGCATCTGAGTATATATACACATTAATGTCCTTTGTAGTCACAAATTATACTTTGTTTGAAACAAATAGTAAAATACACAATTATGGCACTAGAAGTAAAAATGATCTTCACAAGACTTACAAGTCATTGTCATTTGTTCAAAAAGGGGTCCGATATTCAGGGATACATATCTTCAATATGCTCCCAACACATATTAAATGTCTAGTAGATGATAATAATAAATTCAGGAAAAATTGAAAGAATTTTTAATTGACAACTCCTTCTACTCTGTCGAAGAATTTATTTCTAAGGTATCTAAAAAATAACTGCCAATATCTTGTGTAAAGATAGTTCAAATAATTAATTTACCATGTATGCTATGACTGTACATCTCCTGGTGTATGTATTTAGTTTGTTACGTAATTGTTTACGGTACCATATATGTTACGACTGTACATCTTGTGGTGTATGTATTATTTTGTTAAAATTTTTTTTATGTACCATATATCCTATGACTGTACATCTTCTGGTGTATGTATTATTTTGTAATGGAAGTGTTTAATGTACCGTGTATACTATGACTGTACATCTAGTGGTGTACTTATTATTTTGTTATGCAACTGTTTATCTGTAAATTGACAACTTTCCACATCCCACAGAGCCAGTCTCTTATATTGGGATCAATGGAAAATGAATGTATTGTATTGTATTGAAAGAGAAATAAATGTTTAGGACAGAGGAGGAATATGTTAGGACCATAGTATTAAGTTTCCTATGGTGTCTACATTAATGCTACTTTTTTTTCTCATTTCAGCATTATGGAACTTGTTCCAGAAAACATACACTTTCCTTCTGAGGAAGAAAAGGTTTTGAGTTTTTGGAAAGAGGAGAGTGTGTTTAAAAACTGTCTAATACACTCAAAAAACAATCCAAGGTAAACATTTACTTTTATTATTTCTCCTACATCTGTGCGGCCTTGGATGAATTGAAAAATGCATAGTTACCATGTGTAACAATCATTGTGCGATGAACCACTATGTACTGACAACAGCATACAAGAGCTAGGGTTTTCCAAAACTGCATACTTCCATTTGCTGTGGTAAACATCCTAATTACAGGCAGTTGCTTTTGAGATTGTTGTTGTTGTTTTGTTGCTCTTGTGGTTTGGAACACATTGGACTCTTCACTCATGTTATTGGATAGGGCCCTGTTCACTGTGAATCAAGATGTTTACAATGCCTCCATGAAGAATTTTACATGTTACTGAACTTGATCACCTGGTTGGAATTGACTCAGTTGGTTGAGGCATGTAAGGTTCCCAGTTGGAATCCTGGCCTCAGCTGGAAGTTTTAAGGGTATTAAAACTAACCTTCTCATGTGGTAAAGCTTTTCTTTGTTCACGTGAAGTATGCTAAGACACTGTGATTTGGATCTCATGTAAAACTGTAGGTCCCTTTTACCTGGTAGAATTAAAGGTTAGGTTAGGTTAGGGTAGCCACAACAGAGGAGCACGAGCGGCAAATCTAATTTGTCACTTGGCAGCCGAACAACCCTTTAGGGTTGCCTGGCCAATAATGCCATATGCGTTATCATCATAATCATTTATTTATTTATTTCTTGTGTCCAGGACATAACATTACATGTTGAAACAAAACAAATAAAATTAATTAATTAATATCAAGCTTATGGACTATAGTAATCAATTAAATGTAATGTGACCGGAATTCTGCAACTCTGATGGCCTAAAAAGGTCTTTGATAGTGCAGGTTTCAGGTAGATTCCTGCATACCAGAAGATGTGGATCCTGCAGCTCACCACATTCACAAAATTCGTTTTCAGTAGTGTAACCCCCTTTTTTGATGTTTGATTTGCATCGGGAAACTTCAGTTCCTAATCTATTTAATGCCTGGCATATGGCTGATGGCTGATTACACCCCATAGCCGGTGCCTCTTTGACATTCCTCCAGTGTCCTTCAGGCAACGAATTTCCCCACAGTGCTACATGGCGAGCTCCAGGTGAAGATGTTATGGCTGTAGTTGACTGTATGAAGCTCTTTCTTGACTTTAGCCTTGTGGGTTGAGGTTCGTGTCCAAACAAAGGGTGTGTGTGGTCTGTTTCCTGTTTCCTCTTCTCCATCTCTGCAACTGTTTTCCTTTCAATGGCTGGTGGTGCTGTACCCATGATTTGGTATATTTTGTTGACAGTAGTTGGTTTCAGGCAATTCGGTACAATGCGACCAGTATCATACAATGCTATATCAACCTGCCTAGCATGTGCAGAGTTTTGCCAAACTGGTGCTGAGTATTCTGCTGCAGAGAAACTGAGTGCCAGGGCAGCTGTACGAAGCACATTAGGCTGTGCTCTCTAGGAGGTACTCTTAAGTTTTCAGATGATGTTGTTCTGGATGGATACTTTGAGTTTCAGATCCTCACAGTGGGCTTTGAATGTAAGAGTGATCAAGTTTTACTCACAGATATTTTGGAGTATCACCATGTAATAGTTATTGTCCCCTCCAGTTGATGTTCAACTTCCTTCTGGCTTCTCAGGGACCGAGCATGGTGGTGTAACGGTTAGCGTTCTGGCCTCACATTCGGGAGGACGGCGTTTCGAATCCCCGTCCGGGCATCCAGATTTGGGTTTTCCATGGTTTCCCAAATCACTCCAGGCAAATGCCGGGATGCTTCCTTTAAAAGGTCATGGCCAAATTCCTTCCCATTCCTTGCCCCCTCCCCATCCTTTCCCGTCTCTAAAGACCTTGCTGTTAAGAGACGTTAAGCAGTTTAAAAAAATGTTTCTCAGGTGGAATGCACAGACCTGCGTTTTCCCAGGGTTGGGCTTCAAGTGATTAGCATCATAATACTTCGCCATATCCTCAAGAGCTGTTGTCACCGCCTCAAAGATTGTGCCTTGAGTTGCAATTTCTGTATCAGCATAAATGAATGCTCTTGTTACAGGAATGTGGTCATTTGTATATATGTTGTACAAGAGTGGGGCCAGCACTACCCTGAGAGAGGCCATTCTTCTGAGTTTTCCAGTGACTCTTCTTATTGTGGAGGGTGACGTAAAACCTTCTGTTTGGTAGTAAACCTGGATGACTTTTGTTAGATGTTAGTCTTTTGTGGTGGAGTATACCTTACTTATCAACATTTTGTGGTTGACTATCATACGCCACAGTGAGATCGATGAATGTCACACCTGTAACTTGTATTCTTTCATATCCATTCTCTATAAACTGTGTTAGGTTAAGAATTTGGCTGCAGCTTGACCGACCAGGTCAAAAACCAGCCTCCTCCTTTGAACATTTTGTTAATGCACTGTGAGATATGGTTGAGGATCAATCTCTCCAAGACTTTGTATAAATGAAAAAAGGAGTGAAACTTGATGGAAGTTTTTTTTTGGCTCTGTTGGTTTCTTTCCAGACTTTAGCAGTGCCACAACTTTGGATTTCCGTCAGATCTTGGATAGTAATCATAATCATCTATCCTTTATGGTAACATTTATTATTGCTTTACATACTATTGTCTGCACGACCCAGAATCAAAATCACAGTTACTATACTTCTCGGAGTGATTTGATTAATTTGGCTCATTACTGGTGGTATATGGGGTGTAAGGGTTTGGGAGAGGCTATACTAGTCTTTTCCAACCCAATGTCAATCTCTCCTTCACGTGGTGCACCCTGTTTGCACGGACGAGGCTCTGGCGACTGAAAGATTCCCGGTATAAGGAATCACCCACTGCTTGCCAACGGCCTCTGAAAGGAGGGCGGAAGAGTGGGGAGCGGTTCAGGGCACCCTCTTGCCCTTGGGGTTGGAAACAGCCCCTAAAGGCGGATGAATCAGAAATGATCAACGGCATGGCGATGCAGAAGGCAACGGGAAACCACTGCATTAAAGACCCAAAGGTTATCCCGAGGACATGTAATCCTCTCAAATTACATATATCATGATGGCTTCTTCCTGGGTAAAATATTCCGGAGGTAAAATAGTCCCCCAATCGGATCTCTGGGTGGGTACTGCTCAGGGAGGAGTCATCAGAATGGATAGAAACATTCTAAGAGTCGGAGTGTGGAATGTTAGAAGTCTGAATAGGGCAGGTAGGTTTGAAAACTTAAAAAGGAAGATGGAACTACTTAAGTTAGATGTTGTTGGGATTAGTGAGATTAAATGGAAGGACGCACAGGATTTCTGGTCTGGGGAACACAGGATAATTAGCACACAAGCTATCAATGGAGTCACTGGTGGTAGGATTTGTAATGAACAAGAAAGTAGGGAAACGGGTGAGTTATTATGAACAGTTTAGTGACAGGATTATTTTGATGAGGTTAGAAACTAAGCCCGTCCCAACCAAATTAGTACAAGTGTATATACCAACATCACAGGAAGATGACGAAGAAATGGAAAAAATATATGCTGAAATTGAAAAATTAATCCAGTATGTGAAGGGGGAGGAAAATCTAATAATAATGGGTGATTGGAATGCAATAGTGGGAGAAGGAAAAGAGGGGAATACTGTAGGAAGTTGTGGTCTAGGAAAAAGAAATGAGCAAGGAAGCAGGTTGCTAGAATTTTGTGAAAGATATAAGCTAGTAGTGGCAAATACACTGTTTAAGAACCATGCAAGAAGAATATTCACCTGGAAACATCCTGGGGATACAGGCAGATATCAGCTAGATTATATCATGGTCAAACAGAGATTCAGGAATCAAGTTCTAGACTCTAAAGCATACCCAGGAGCAGACATACACTCTGACCATAATTTGATGATAATGGAGTGCAGGCTGAAATTTAAGCGAATAAGGAAGCAGTATAATCAGAACAGACTAGAAGTGAATAAACTGAAACAATCTAGCACAAGAGAAAAAATTTGCAGTAATGGTAGACTTAGGTCTAAGAAGTAACTCGGAAAGGAGTTCAACCAAGGACAAATGGAATGCATTAAAGACCAAAATAATGAAGGCTTTAGGGAACAAGCTGTCTGAAAACCTTGGATCACAGAAGAAATTTTGGAGCTGATGGATCAGTGGAGAAGGTACAAAAATGCTCAGGATGAGAGCAGCACAGGCAATTTAGAAATCAAATAAATAGGAAATGCAAAATAGAAAAAGAAAAATGGCCACAAGAAAAGTGCGAAGAAGTAGAAAAGGAAATGATCGTAGGTAAAGTAGATGTTGCCTTTAGAAGGATCAAACAGAAATTTGGAGAAATGAAGAAAAGGGGAATGAACATGAAAGCTGCCGATGGGAAACCTCTTTTAAGCTTAGAAGATAGAGCTAACCGATGGAAAGAATATATTGAGAAACTGTATGTTGGGGATCACTTGAACAATAGTGTAATGGAAAAGGAAGGTGATGTCGACATTGATGACTTAGGAGATCCTGTTTTGAGGACAGAATTAATAAAGCTCTGAATGACTTGAAAGCAAATAAGGCAGTTGGTTTTGATGAGATCTCTGCAGAACTTCTTAAATCCCCAGGAGATCGAAAGATTTTTCAAGCTGATATCAAAAAGTTATGAAACAGTAGAAATTCCAAATGATTTTAATAAAAATATCATCTTCACACTTCTAGAGAAAGCACAAGCCGACAAATGTGAGAATTATTGCACCATTAGTCTAACATCACATGCTTCAAAATTATTGACCAGAATAAAATACAGAAGGATGGAAAGGGTAGTAGAAGAGATAGTAGGTGAAGATCAGTTTGGGTTTAGGAAAAATTGCGGTACAAGGGAAGCAATTAATGTCTTTAAGATTAATACTTGAAGGGCGGATCAAGAAAAACAAAGATACTTTCATGGCATTTGTTGATTTAGAAAAAGCTTTTGATAATGTTAGGTGGGACAAGATGTTAAAAATTTTGAAGAAGTCAGGTCTAAAGTATCGAGATAGAAGAATATAAACTATGTAAGAATCAAGTGGCTATAATAAAAGTAGAGAATCACAAGAGACATGCATCATTTAAAAAGGGTGTGAGACAAGGCTGTAGTTTATCCCTGTTAATATTCAACTTGTATGTAGAAGAAGCAATGAATAAAGTCAGAGAAAAATTTCCATGTGGCATAAGTTTTCAGGGAAAAAAAATCGGTATTCTACGATTTGCTGATGACATTGTCTTGTTAGCAGAGAGGGCTGAGGATATTGAGAAGTTACTGAATGGCATGAACAAAATACTGAAGGAAGATTTTGCACTGAATATAAATCAAAGCAAGACTAAAGTGATGAAATTTAGCAGAAATGACACCAATACTAGTAGATTAAATATAAAAATAGGTTCTGATGCAATAGGAGAAGTAAGAGAATTCCGTTACTTGGGAAGTAAAATTACAACCAATGGCTGAAGCAGGAATGACGTTAAAAGCAGAATAATAGCACTAGCAAAAAGAGCCTTCATGAAAAAGAGAAACCTTTTAGTTTCAAATATTGATCAAGGAATTAGAAAGAACTTTTTAAAACTCTTTGTGTGGAGCACAGCACTTTATGGTAGCGAAACATGGACTTTAGGGACACCAGAAATATAGAAAATTGAAGCATTTGAAATGTGGTGCTATAGAAGAATGCTGAAAATTAAGTGAACAGACAAAGTAAGAAATGAACGAGTTTTGGAAATGATGGGTGAGAAGAAGCTTACAGAAAGTAGAGACATGTTGGTAGGTCATATTTTGAGACATGCAGGATTGGCTAATTTGTTAGTGGAGGGAACAGTTGAAGGTAAGAACTGTAGAGGAAGACTGAGATTAGAATATATGAAGCAGATAATTGAGGATGTGGGCCGTAAGGGGTATGTAGAGATGAAGAGGTTAGCACAGGATAGCAAGGGATGGAGGATTGCATCAAACCAGTCGAAAGACTGACGACAACAAAAAAAAAATAAAAAAAATGGTTGTATGAGCCTAAGTTTAACTGGCTTGTGTGTTAAAGATGTTTTTTGATCGTTGTGGTTTTCAGGAATAAATAATGTTTCATCCTATTCCTTTATCCTTAACTACTGGCAGAATCATATGGAAACAAGTCTAATTCTTGGCCCACGTGTTGTCACATGGGAAGAATTTGCTGATGTTTCATCGGTCACTTAATACACACAGCACACATTCTCGCTCACTGCCACACTGAAAATAATAATATGCACGGCCAACAACAGTATAGCCAGCATACATTTTTTAATACTACCAATATAAACATTACCATTAGATTGAAAAAACTACTATGCATCTGGAGTTTCAGTGAAGCAAATATTACAATAATTACAAATGTGAAGTAATTAAATGATTGTTGGGGAGTAAGAATGTCACACAATGTGATATTGTGTTATACACTAACATGATGTTCAGTAACCAACTATCTCAATCTTACATATTGCCATAAATACTTGGCCAGAGTTCGCTGGATCCACTGTAGGGTACCATTTAACTAATTATGACAGGGCATAATGGTTACATGTTTCATACCTAGCAACTTACATACTATTTTTAGCCTGTCTGGTATAAATCTGATTCCACAATTACTTGCTAGGGTGGAAGGAATGCTGTTTCACATACTCATTTGATCTGCCAGAGTCCTTGCTAATGAATCTTTGTGAAGGGGAACGCTTTTAGGAATTTAGTAAGGGTTCCTTAGGATGTATGGATATTGTTGGGTGATATCAGGTCAAGTAAATTTGCAGGAATGCATGTTGAATGTTATCAACAAGTACTAATGACATTTTAAGCCGATTGTGTTCTTTTTCATGCTTTTACCTGCCCTCATTTTGGTAGCTGATTTCCTCTGCTCTGTTTTACATTGTAACTGACAATATGGCCAGCTTTAGACAACTTTGTATTAGAATTTGCATGCTGTTTCTAGCCCTAAATCACTTTGTATCAAAATTTATCTCCTGTCACGATCTTGTCAGGCTGCCAGACCAATGCAGTGCCACAACGGTAACGAAAACATTTTAAACATTCTCATAACAAATAAGCCTGAATTATTCATGCACACTTCCACCACCTCAGGAATAAGTGATCATAAATCAGCAACTGTCACAGTAAAATTAATAACTATTAAAAAAAAGGGATCATTTATAGATTCGAAAAAACTTCAGAGGAGTGTTTTACAACATACCTAGGGATAATTACCTTACCTACAAAGTAGCATGTGGGACCGTTGAAGAGATTTTGCATCAATTTACATGTGTAGTCAGGGAAGGTATGGACATACATGTACCAAAACGGACAATCAAGGAAGGGTATGATCCCATGTGGCATACACGTGAAGTTAAAAGCAAAGGAGGTTACACGCGCGCTCTAGAAGGATTAGGTACTGTAGTGATTTAGAAAAGTTAGATGAGATAAGAGGACATTTTAAAAATGCAATGCGTGAGGCCTTTAATGACTTGCGTTGCAATTCATTTTCCAAGAGCCTCGCCAAAAACCCACACATTTTGGTCCTATGTAAAAAAAAAAGTCACTAGTAGTGATAACATGCCAGTACTAATACATGATGGTCGTGAAGTAGATGACAGCTGCAACAAGGCTACTGTATTTAATACTGAATTTAAAAATTCATTCACAGTCAAAAATGTGGAAAACGTACAAATTTTTCCATATCGTGTGGAATTAGAAATGGATTCGATACAAATTGATAGTGTTGATATTGTAAAGCAATTAAAGCTCTTGAAGAGTGGGGAAAGCGCCGGGGTCCTGATGGTATACCAGTACGAGTATTTTCAGGATATGTGGAGGTAATAGGACCATTTTGTCTGATATATTCTGTAAATTTTTAGAAGAGGAAAAGTACCTTCTGACTGGAAAATTACCCAGAAAGGAGATTGGAAGGATCCTAGGAATTATCGACCCATATCGTTAACATCTGTTTGCAGTAAAATTCTGGAGCATGTTATGCTCTAAGGGTAAGAACATGCCGAGCAGATCGCGGTCGCAGTGGTGAGCGATGTCATGGTCGATGTAGCATGCCATGCAGGTTGTGGTGAAGATGAAGGTAGATGTGGCCGCTGATATTGAAGTATAGCTGCTTGCATTCATCAGTGTTTTGAAAATCCTTGTAGGAGCCACACGTTGCAAATCATTAATATTTTGTGTCTGACTGGAGTATCATTTACTTTATGCAACCTGCAATGATTTGTGGAAGTGATAACAATTAGGATCATGATGTTTTGTCAGTAGCCACAGAGTGGTGGCTACTTTTTATGGCTAGTAATGGAAAGTTTAGTTAACATCCAATAAATGAACAGAGACAAACGATTTAAGTCAGTATCTGAAAGAAAAAAACCCCTCCCAGATAGATTCCATGCATACCAACGAATGACACCACAAAGTTTTCAGTACATTTACAGCAAAATCCTGGACAAACTAGAGGAGTCGAAGGTTTATAACAGTTACCACACCAATCCAATAAACAATGAGGAAAAACTTGTCGTGACTATAAATTAATGATAATTATTGTAAAAGTAATGTACCATTTAGCAAAACATTTTCAATTCAGATTTAGAAGTTTTCAGTCCAAAATCATAATTTTCCATTTCAAATTCAGTCAACTCTTTATTTTAATTAATAACTAACACAAGAATTTTTTTTTTTTTTTTTTTTTTTTTTTTTTTTTTACCTTCTTTAAATTTATCATGATTGTTGTCTTACTGAATTGTCTGTTTGATTTTGGTCGGAATATGAGGTTGTGTAATAATTTCTGAATAGTCAGTCAGGTCATTAACAGTAGATAATTATTTCAATTACTGTATAAATTTTGTTGTAATTTTTCTATTGCCAACTGTTTAATTGCTTGTACATTAACTTTTCGGTAGTTGACCATTTATAAAAAAAACCTGTACCTATTATTACATACAATAATCTATATGAAACATAAGATAGCATTGTCAACGTAAGTACATTGTTAATTTATATCTGCTATTGTGTGAAATGAAATGGTATCCACTAAATAAATCAATATTTTGAATGAGGCAAAATTAAACACCACCACTCGGTACAGTACAAAAGCCAAACTGCATAATGATGTGTAGAAGCTGGATCACGCAACCTTGACATAGCTCAACCAATCAGAGCCAAGCAGATTTCCAACAACAATTGTACTTTAGCACCACAGTGAGTATTACGGTGTTAGAACAGTATTAATGTATAAGAACTTAGATGGAACGTTCGATATTTTCAGGTGTTGTAATATCGCAGACATGCGGGGGATTATCTCAGAAGTAAGAGAAAGAAAGAAAAAGAAGAAGGTTGGTTGTTGAAAAAAGTTAGAGAAAGCGAGAAGGTTGATTACGGAAAGGGAGTAATATGATAATGTGTGAGAAATTGATATAAACTGTGAAGGAAGTGTAAGAAGTCAGAAATAGGAAAACGAGGAACAGGATTATGTGAAATTGAGATTGTGGTAATAGGATACAGGGAAGAACAATTATCACCACTATCTTTACGAACCTTATCTTCGGAGAAGAATTTCTGATTTGTCTAAACTTTTGTCTGGTGGTTCGTGTTGGTGGAAACATACTTGTTTTAATAAAACTATTACTGCACAAGTTAAACCCCGTGTGTGTTGATACATTTGTTTGATGTTGTGTAGTTATGGCTTAGTATGCCTCCTTCGGAGGATCCAACCAACCTTCGGGTTGTGGACTATGTTAAGTTTTAAGTTATTTCCTTAACAGTGACAGAATTATTATTCCATCAAGCAGGAGTACTAGACAGGCTGCCGGAAAACATTTTAAACAGAAACAACCAGTGTGTAAATATAGTCACAACTACGATAACTTTTAGGAACTTCCATATAACGAAGTCAACAAAAATTTTCGTTTCAATTATTTCTAAACTGGAATTGCTGAACCAGAAAAATACATATTAGTGCATCATTAACGTGTAAATGTTAAGAAGAAACCTCTTTTTTGGTCAATTCAGGAGGACATGGGTTTGAATCCTCGTCTGGTCACCCAGATTTGGGTTATCCATGGTTTCCCCAAATCAGTCCAGATGAATGCTGGGAAGGTTCTTTCAAAAGCCATAGCCAAATTCTTTCCCCTTCTGTTCCTTGCCCCCAGTCCCTTCCCACCTGTAATGACCTCGATGTTGACAAGGCATAAAACCAGAAGCAAAATGGAATAAAAACCTTTATCATTTTATATATGCCCTATAGATTATCACCAGTATTTATCCTTTTGTCTTCCTTAATTTTACAAACATGATTAGAGGGTGGTAAAGGTGAATGGTGTTATCAGTGAGCAATGTGATGCATAATGGTGGAATGTTGTACATCATGGATAGTGGCTTAAATGCCCAGACTGAGAATAGCATTGATCATTATAAAAGAACTATAACTTCAAAGTGAATAATGTATTGTTCAGATGGTAACCACTCGTTATCATGCCATCTGTGCCATACCAGCTGCATATGGCTTAGTGGCAAGAGTGCTTTTCCTCTGATGCATATGTTTGAGAATGAGTTCTAAGGTTTCCATCGGGCTATGTGACAAACGTCTTCTTATGGCGACTCCTCTTCTGTGAAAAAAAAGTTGGTTTATGGCAGTATTTTTTGCAATCCTGACTTAAAGGAAATTTTATTGAGCTATGACAGGTTGAAAAGGCAAAAAGGATTTTTTTTTTCCAAAAGTAATTCAGATTTAATGCATTGCTTTGTAACAGTAACGTCAAAGAAGAAATTTTATTCTCTTGATATCAACATTGAGGCAGGTTTTAAAAATTAATTTTTTTGCTGGAAATTTTAAAGGAATTTAAAAAAAAAATTCTTTTTGATACTAATGTGGAGTAAAAATCGATAAAAATTGTCTAAATTATATAAACTTTCAGGGTGGTAATTATGTATATATTCTTAATAGAACCATCCACTGAAGTTGATAAATTTCTTGGTAGCTACTTGAAATAAAAATAGACAGAAAATTTATTCTTTTCATAAGGATATCCAGGCTAGTAAAAAATACAAATATTTTATGTATACCGGTAGTGAATTCTTGGGAAGTTAAAAAACTGTTAATAGTAATGTTGAGTAAGAAGAAATAAATACGGTTCCTGCGGGTAATAAGGCCTAGCTAAGGCAGATTTGAAATAAAACTAAAAATTCCAAAGAAAATCAAAATATTTTATTAGAAATCAATATTTTAACATTATTTCTACAATATTTAAACTTAAAATGGAATCTTCTACCATAAACTAAAACAAAAATGAACTTTAACAAAAAAAAAAATGCAAGTAGGCCTTATTTTACCACGGTAAGGTAATAAGGCCTATGGTTTCAACTTTTAATTTAATTCCATTACACATTAAGTTTTGAACTTGAGATCAATATTATATGACAAATCTAGTCTCTTGTCGTGAATAATTAAAAACAAATGAAAAATTAACTTAACCTAACAGCCGCCAGGCCACTTGAAATCTTCAGCATCTTCCTCTCACAACCCAACGCACTCTTCATGGTACCATTTGCCGCATTTTCTCATGTTGGCCATCCTCTCCTCCTTACAGCCATGACAATACCATCCTTTATTAATATCAGGGACTGTTTTCTTCGGGTTTTTCATCTCTTTCTTCTTTTGGTCGAAAAGTTCCTTTGTCACCGGGGTACCCCTGTAATTGATGGCTTTCTTTCTTATTGTTGGTATTTTCGCGTCAGCTGTTTTTACTGGCGTCAGCATCAGCTCGTGAAATGAATTTCTTTTCAGCTGAGACAATGGCATATCCTCGTCATTGTCCGAATCAGAGGACCCATAAACCATTCTCTGAGATGATGTCGAAGTTGATTGTATGATCAAGTTAGATGGCTGGATCTCTTCTTGGTAGGCAGTATCAGAAATCAGCTGCACTGGGGCTGGAACTTCTGTCAATAAGGATGGAACGAAGGCAGTTTCAGGGATAGCTTCGGCATTTAATAGATACAAACCAGCTGCTTTAAAGCCACTTATAATGTTGCTATGCATCATGCATTTCGACCACACATTCGAAAAAATGACATTAAATCGGGCCTTAGTGAGCTTCTTGTCTCGATTTTGATCTAAGAATGATAGGACTTCAGCATCCCAGTGATGTTCAAACGAATGATACACAGCTTTGTCGAGGGGCTGGAGTTCATGCGTAGTATTTGACGGCAAGCAATACAAAGATATGTCCAGTGAATCAGCACAATCAACAAAATGACAGGCTGCTCCGTCAAAAATCAGAAGACGTCTTCCAGCACTCTTGTATCTTGCTAGGTGCTTCAGAAACACCTTGAAAAGCTCATTAGTCATGTAGCCTTTCAAAGATTTGTCTACCAACATTCCCGGTGGCAAGTTGTTGAACAGCTCGGGCTTTAGTCGTTTACCTTTAAATATGATCATGGGTGGTATAGCAGTACCCAACGCATTTACACATCCTGCAATGGTCACACTTTCTGCGTGTTCTGAAGCCTGTAAATGCACTCTTTTAGCTTTTTTTTAGCCAAAACAGTTTGTTGGTGGTGGATCGTGAGGTGGCAACCCTTTTCATCCATGTTATAAATTTGTACACCAAGCGACGTAGAATTCTTCGTGTCACAGGAAGTCCTATTTCAGAAAACTTGATTATTCTTCTCACAAGATCAACTTCCTGATCTTCGGTCAGGCTGGTTTTCTGACCCAGATGCTTATTCAAACTGCCACTCTGTAGATGGTTTCTTATGGTTCTCCTAGGGACCTTGTACCTCTCTGAAGCTTTATATGTACTCAGCACACCCCTTTGTACTGCTTGAACAGCCGACACTAGGTTTTCTTCAGACCATAATGCTCATTTGGGAGGCATTTTTGTCAGCTGATACTGAAAACAAGCCAAAAAGGAACAAAATAAAGCATAAGAATAATTTGGTATTTGCATTAAAACTTAGAAAATATTGTCTTAGCATTGCAAAAGAACTCACTTCTATTATAATTGCCTACATTTGGCCACATTGTCATTAGGTTTGAATTGTCAACTTTTTAGTTAGGGTGTCAATGAAGACTCCATCAGTGCAACCCAAAGCTCAAACAACAAAAATATCCATTGTGGTCATGTTGCCATTCTTTTGATACAATATGTTTGTATTAGGGCATCACTGACTTGATGTCACTATGTCTTAAAACAACAACACTTTTCACTGCAGTTCCTTCTTTAAAATAGATAGCATGAAACATAAAGTTAATAAACTGTGATTTTGCTCTTGGGTGTTGTGTAAAAAGGATGTTTGTTAATTTGCTGTTCTAGATATTCCTTTTATGACGGACCACCATTCGCTACTGGACTTCCCCATTATGGGCACCTCCTTGCTGGAACTGTGAAGGACACAGTAACAAGATTTATGCACCAACGTGGATTCCATGTTGAACGTAGATTTGGCTGGGACTGTCATGGGCTTCCAGTGGTAAATATCTTCATTAAGTTCTGAGGAAATGCCCCATATGAGACATATCCTGTCCTTTATGCTATTTGTGCCTTTTGCTTGGCTGCTATCATTAAATTAGGTTTATTTTCTAAGCCTTATATTGTGGGATCTGATTTTGTGATTCAGTACAGAGGCTTTAAATGTTTTTAATACTTCGTAGGCAAATACATTGAAGTGCCAAAAGTAATGGGCTAGGAAGATGCAAATGTGTAGATGGCGGCAGCACTGCGAAAGAAACATATAAATGTGTCTTGCAGTGTCGGGGCTTTCGTGTGAGTCATGTGAAAGGTTTTCTGATGTCATTATGGCCACATAACATTAATAGACTTTGAACTTGGTATGGTGTTTGGCCCAAGATGCATGTGACATTCTATTTGGTAAATAGTTTGTGAATTCAACATTCATGATCCACATTGTCAAGAATATGCTGTGAATATGGCATATGTAAGTTTTGGCATTACCTCCCACCATAAACAGTACACTGGCTGGTCACGTCTACTCGATCACTGAGACCAGCAACACTTGTCGATGTGTCAGTGGTGACAGACAACCAACACTGCTACAAAGAAAAGGTATACTTAATGTGGGACGTACAACGGGTAGGTCCGTGTGGACAGTGCAGCGAAATTTGGTGACATACTCGTGCACTGGAGAAGGAGCCATTTGGTTCCGGAGGTGTGCACACTCCGAAGGTTACTCCATGACTGACTAGACAGTGGAAAAAAGGGTGGGAGGAGTGAGTGGTGGGGGTGAACTATTGGTAGTGGACTATCGATATGTTGGGAATGTCTGAGATAGTATATACATATTGCAGGTAGTGGTAAAATATATACAAGGGTACCTAGTATTGACACAAAAAGAAATTTGTTAAAAATTATTTTAAATTTTTTTTATAAAAATAATAAGTGATGGATGAAGTGCCACAAAACCATCCCCTTATTCTATACCAGGAGTTCATGTCCGTTCTGTTCCCACCCTCTTACCTAATCTCCATTCCACACTCTATGAACCTCAGCCACTAGAGAACTGTCCAGAAACCATAACATTATCATCTTCTATGCCAACAATTGCTCAACAACCATAGTGGTGGACCACAATTACTATGAGGCTGAGGTCCTTCCACATGCTACAGATCCCACCACTTCCATTAGGCAGGAAATAAAAACTCTTTTACCTCCAGAGGCCCTTACAAGGCCTCTCTCAGTCCATTTCCCTCTTTACTCCCCAGAACCCTAGTACACCCACCCTGTACCTTCTTTCCAATATCCACAAGGTTGGCAATCCGAAGTGACCTATAGTTGTGTAATATGGGTCACCCGCTGAAGGAATTTCAGCCTTGGTGGATCAGCATCTCCAACCCTTTTTACAAAATCTCCCCTCCAATATCAGACACCCTACATTTCCTTGAATGTCTATCCACATCTACACACCTCTACCTCCAGACACCTTCTGTGCCTCCATTGACGTAACTTCCCTCTATACAAACATTCCCCGCAGTCAGGGTCTCAGTGCCCTGGAACACTTCCTAGATCTGTGATCCACACACAGTCGGCCTAGTACATGTGTCCTTTCATGCTTGGCTCACCTAATTCTCTACAAAAACTTCTCCTCCAATTTTAAAGTATATCACCAGATCTGTGACACCGCCATGGGTACCCACATGGTACCATTCTTTGCCAACCTATTCCTTGGGTACCTGGAGGAACATTTGCCTTTAAACCCATGGTGTGGTTCAGTTACATAGATAATATATTTATGACCTGGACCCACAGTGAATACCAACTCCTAGAATTTCTCCATTCCCTTAACAATAGCCTCAATTCCATCAAATTCACCTGTACCTACTCCTGCTCACACATCACGTTCCTCGGTGTGAACATCACGCTCGGACAGGGTGCCCTTTATACCTCTGTCTGCATCAAACCCACTAATCTGCAGCAATATCTACACTTTGACAGCTGCCATCCATTCCATTCCAAATGTTCCCTCCCTTACAGCTTTGCCATCTGTGGCAGGCACATCTGTTTGATACTTATTTCCCCCTGGCAGTACTCCCATAGCCTATCCCAAGCCCTTATTTCCCCATTGTTATTCCATAGATCTTGTATATAAACAGATCTCCCTTGCGGTCATCCACCCTCCACGTAACTATTGTCACTCATCACCTACAAAAACCAACAATAGAACTGGGTGACAAAGGAACAGCTCCTGGCCTCAACTCCATCAGTCAAATCTTGTGACAGGGGCACGACTTCCTTCTCTCATTTCTAGAAATCGCACCCTTCTACCCACTGACCCTTGTACATGTTTTAGCAGATCACCCAATCTTGAGCACATCTTGGTCCACAAATACCCTCTGTCAGACTCTCCAAAAACACCATATGGATCTTTTCCAGACAATAAACCTTGCTGCAAAACCTGCAGCATACTTCCAGCCACTACTACATATTTCAACCCTGCCCAGTCATTGGACATGCTATGTGTTCAATAATGCACATCATATACCAACTATCCTGCCACCACTTCACGAATTCCTGCATAGGCCTTAACCACACAGCAACTCTGTCAGAATGAATGACCACAGACAAACAGTCCACACTTGCAACTTAATACCTTTCAATACTAGAAAATGCCAATAGCCAAGATTCCAACAACCTCAACAACTGCTTTATTGTGAGAGAAATCAAGATTTTTCGCAGAAAACACTACTGCATCAGAACTACAGAGATGGGAACGTGCATACCAGAATATCCTGGATTCCAGTCACCCCCCTGGCATCAACCACCGATAAAATCCTACCACTTTGTATAAATTCTTCTAATTATGTATATATTTTAACTAGTAATAATTTTTAACAAATTTCTTTTTCGCTTCAGTACTAGGTACCCTTTGTTATATATATTCATTTTATCACTGCCTGTGGTATGTATATATTATCTTAGA
Source organism: Vandiemenella viatica (assembly GCA_031002005.1). Lineage (NCBI taxonomy): Eukaryota > Metazoa > Arthropoda > Insecta > Orthoptera > Morabidae > Vandiemenella > Vandiemenella viatica. The sequence goes on from CM061921.1 coordinate 114,420,858, forward strand.
CATTCCTTATATATCGATAGTCCGCTACTTAACAGTTCACCCCAACCACTCGCTCCTCCCAACCTTTCTTCCGCTGCCTAGCCAGTCATGAGATAACCTTCGTCAGTCTGTGCACACCTCCAGGGCCAAATGGCTGATTCTCTAATGCATGAATAAGGTTTTACACTGAAATATTGTGTTTGTCTTGCATGTTTTTCAATTGTCGCAGCCCTCAACTTTGGTAAGTGATGGGCTATTTTCCCTATCCATAGTTATTTATATCGCCTACAACTGCTTACTTTTTCCTTAGTATCATTAAGTTTTAAATTAAAGTTTGTCACTGGTAAATTATTTATTTATATATCTGTTTCTTCCAAAGGAGTATGAGATTGACAACAAGTTAGGAATCAAGGGCCCACAAGATGTTGCTAAATTGGGCATTGACAAATATAATAATGAATGTCGAGCAATAGTGACACGTTACGCATCAGAGTGGGAAGAAATTGTCACACGACTTGGAAGGTGGATTGGTATGAAAAATTATTTTTAATAATACTGAAAGTTTAACGAACAATGACTGCATCTATAATGAGGTGAATTTGATTTCAGATTTTAAAAATGATTACAAAACCCTGTATCCATGGTTCATGGAATCTGTATGGTGGGTCTTCAGTGAATTGTATGAGAAAGGTTTGGTTTACAAGGGTGTTAAAGTGATGCCATTTTCTACTGCCTGCAACACGCCTCTCTCCAATTTCGAATCGGGCCAGAACTATAAACAAGTCAAAGACCCAGCAGGTTTGTTGTAATAAATATACGCTTATAATATTTAGAATAATAAGATATATGACTGTTTTGGAGAAATGATTTTAAATTGTTTATTGCTACACATTATTCACATGAAACTAATTATTTTTTGATGAAAGTGCTTACTACACGTAAAATTTAACATTAAAATTTAAAGTGTTGAAAAGCCCACACAATACGCTACTTTTCAACCTGTTGCGGGCCAATGTCGCCCATGTCACATGCCAGTAAGAACTTAATCTCTGGATAAGTAATGTTTTGTTTGTTTCTCTGAATTGGTGTATAAATTGTTGGAATTATGTTTCATCAAAGTACAAACGCAACAATTTAAACTACTCAAAAAACTAAGTGTTCCCATACCTGTAACATGCTCGTGGAAACCTACACGATATTGCTTCTGATTCCATGTCTTTTGTATGAAGACTATTCACACTCTAATTTCTGCGAGTTTTAAATGTGGTACTAAAACAGAGAAGTGAAATGTACACACATTTGACAGAAAAAAAAAAAAAAAATATATCTTAGTGCCACTCTTCTAACAAAGAGGGAGATCTTAATTGCAGAAATCTATCTCTGGGAACAAAAGAGATAGATGTATAGTATATGACTCAAGGTTAGGTTACTTTGGTTCAATCCTTGTTTTTTAATATGCTTTGTTTTTTGTGTGCATTTTCTTACGGTACAGTTTGCCAGTGGTAGCACCGCATACTTTTAAAGTATATATATATTCACCAAAATAATTTGCTTTTATTTGAATTTTTGAGTAATAAGCATATCACACACTTATGAAGCGTGGCCAAAGAACCCCTCAGAAATGAAACTGGACATTACTTGCACACTGAAAACAGTTTATGTAAGACTGGTAATGTGCAATTGTATCATTACATAAAAATTCTAACAAAAGGGATTCAAAGTGTTCTGGAAATGTTCCAAGATTAGTGTAAGGTTTCTACACATAAAGTTGCTGTTAATATAAATTCCATTATTCACCGCAATACGTCTGTATTTTTTGCTGTGGTAAAGAATGTCTGGTATGTTTCAAAATTAACAGAGAAAAAAGATAATTTAAAAACGTAATTAAAAGAAGCTTTTCCACTTCAAAAATGAAAAGTGTTCGTAGTTATGGAAGAATATCTTCTCCTAAGTTCCCTTTACACTTATCGTCCATAAATTTGTAAATTCTTCAAATAAAAACAAATTAATATTTTGTAGAATTTTTGCGAAAATGATTCTGTAATGCAATAAACAACAGGCATGATAGAAAATGCAACAATCCAATGAAGGATTGAACCTGGATTTTTTTTTTTTGGCGAATCATAGATTGAACTTCGAACCATTAAAATTTCAACAGTTAATTGGACACTTTCGGTGTTGTCTTCTCTACACATGAATAATAAGCATGTAAAATGTCAGTTTTTTTTGTTTCTTAAGAGATTGTAGAGTAAATACTAGGAACGATCGATAAATTCATTTGTGTTGACAAAAAAAAATTATAAGTTATTTATAATTTTTAATCTGCAATTAAGAAAAATGCCCCACAACATCCAGTTATTTAATTGTTACGCATACCTTATACTTACGTTATAGCTTGCACTTTTCTCATCAGTAAACTTAAAACTATTTAATTTATAATTTTGGTAATTCTTATGAAAGATTTCTGTTAATCACTAACTTTGAATTTAAATAATCCTTAAATTGAAGTTCTTACATTATTAAACTCTGAAGAATTAAAGTCATGGATTGCTTTTAAAGTAAGCCCAACAAATGAGAAATTATGTTCACTGTTTTCCACTGTAGGCTTCTACAAAATTGTTCTTTATTTTGTATTTGAAATGAAAACTCATTAATAACATGAAATGGCCAGCAAAAAACAATAAAAATAACTGAGTATTTGGAAAATAGGGAACACATCACTCGCTGTCGGAGAGTTTAATGGCATGTGACATCACTAAAGTGACCACCAATCGCAGTATGAAATCAATTTAATTTTATGTTTTTATTAAAAATAATAGTTTCTTCCAAAATTATAAAAAGTAATTTCTTAAGCAGGAATCTATTCTCATAACCATTTATAATATATTTGCATTGCAAATAGCCTATTGGTTTACTTTGGATGTAAACTGCCTTCACATTTTCGAGCAGTGGACTGATCAGAAATATCAGATATATTTTTAGCAGTGAATACAAACTTTTGTATACTTGTTTTCATTTGCAGTTGTTGTGAGTTTCCCTCTTTTGCCCGAGGGTGAAGGGGCTTTGTTGGCGTGGACAACTACTCCATGGACTCTTCCAAGCAACCTGTTGCTTTGTGTTCACCCTACTAAAATTTACGTCAAGGTGTTAGGTACGTTTGATAATTTTTTTTTCCCTCACTAAAGTATGAGTAATTGTAAGAGATTTTCTTAATTTCCTTCAGATGCTATTTATTCACCAATTAAAATAGTCTTGTTGATAAATTCTTTTTATTTTACATTCTTTGACAACCTATCTAATAGCTCTCTTAAGTGTAATATAAATATTGAGTTCATTGTGATAAGAAGCTATCTCCATCCTTCCAACTATCTTACTCACAACTCTCAAAAACTTGTAACTTTCTGTTACCGAGCATGGTGGGTGAGCGGTTAATGCTCTGGCCTCGCATTCGGGAGGACGCCGGTTCGAATCCCTGTCTGGGCATCCAGATTTGCGTTTTCCATGGTTTCCCCAAATCACTCCAGGCGAATGCTGGTTTGCTTCCTTCAAAAGCCATGGCTGAATTCCTTCCTGTTCCTAGCCCCTTGTCCCTAGTCCCATCCACCTCGACAACGATGAGGCGTAAAACCATAAGTAAAAATAACTTTCTGTTCTGTCTGTACTCTGCCTATATACTTTTTCTGCAACTTCATCTCAATTGCCTTTTCAACCTAATTGTCGAACAGCCTCTCTATACATATACTTACTTCCTCTTGTCGTACTGACTATTGATTACCTGATTTGTGTCTGCCTCATACTGATTAATAGAAAAGAAGGGCGATGTCAACATTGATGACTTAGGAGATCCTGTTTTGAGGACAGAATTTAATAAAGCTCTGAATGACTTGAAAGCAAATAAGGCAATTGGAATTGATGAGATCCCTGCAGAACTTCTTAAATTCCTAGGAGAAGAAGGAATCGAAAGATTATTCAAGCTAATATCAAAAATTTATGAAACATGAGAAATTACAACTGATTTTAATAAAAATATCATCTTCACACTTCCAAAGAAAGCACAAGCCGACAAATGTGAGAATTATCATACCATTAGTTTAACATCACATGCTTCGAAATTACTGACCAGAATAATATACAGAAGGATGGAAAGGGTAGTAGAAGAGATCGTAGGTGAAGATCAGTTTGGGTTTAGGAACAATCGTGGTACAGGGGAAGTAATTCTGTCTTTAAGATTAATACTTGAAGGGCGGATCAAGAAAAACAAAGAAACTTTTATGGCATTTGTTGATTTAGAAAAAGCTTTTGATAATGTTAGGTGGGACAAGATGTTCAAAATTTTAAAGAAGTCAGGTCTAAAGTATCGAGATACAAGAATACTTTATAAACTATATAAGAATCAAATGGCTGTAATAAAAGTAGAGAATCATGAGACAAGCATCAGTTAAAAAGGGTGTGAGATAAGGTTGTAGTCTATCCCCATTAATAATCAACTTTTATGTAGAGGAAGCAATAAAGAAATTCAAAGAAAAATTTCCATTTGGCATAAGTGATCAGGGAGAACAAATCAGTATGCTACGATTTGCTGACGACATTGTCTTGTTAGCAGAAAGGGCTGGTGATATTGAGAAGTTACTGAATGGCATGAACAAAATACTGAAAGAAGATTTGGCCTGAATATAAATCAAAGTAAGACAAAAGTGATGAAATGTAGCAGAAATGAAACAAATACTAGCAGATTAAATATAAAAATCAAATGCAATTGGAGAAGTAAGTGAATTTTGCTATTTGGGAAGCAAAATTACAACCGATTGCCGAAGCAGGAATGATGTTAAAAGCAGAATAATAGCACTAGCAAAAAGAGCCTTCATCATAAACAGAGAAATTTATAGTTTCAAATATTAATCTAGGAATTAGAAAAAACTTTTTAAAACTCTATGTTTGGAACACAGCACTTTACGGTAGCGAAACATGGACTTTAGGAATACCGGAAATAAAGAAAATTGAAGCATTTGAAATGTGGTGCTACAGAAGAATGCTGAAAATTAAGTGGACAGACAAAGTAAGAAATGAACGTGTTTTGGAAGTGATTGGCAATGAAAGAAGTTTGTGGAAGAAGCTTACAGAAAGAAGACACAGGTTGGTAGGTCATATTTTGAGACATGCTGGATTGGTTAATTAGCTGGTGGAGGGAACAGTTGAGGTAAGAACTGTAGAGGAAGACGGAGATTAGAATATATGAAGCAGATAATTGAGGACGTGGGATGTAAGGGATATGTAGAGATGAAGAGGTTAGCACAGGATAGGAAAGGATTGCATCAAGCTAATCGAAAGACTGATGACGGCAAAAAAAAAAAAAAAAAAAAAAAAAAAAATTGACTGCCACTAGTACTGCTTCTCCCTCTCCACCAACTGTTGCAGCATCTTGACATTTCTACTTTTGCATATGAAATTCGACTGTAGTTTCAACCTGTGCTCTGCAACTTAGTGCACTCCTTTGTTCGTTCCTCCTGCCTCGACTTGTAAGCGTCCCATATTTATTCTGCCCACTATGTTTAATAACATACTGGAAACAGGTTGCCCCACACTTGTTCGATCTGCTCTTAGTAGCTGGTAGTACATTGTGTCATCTGTCTTGGCCAAATAAACACATGTGACACCATTGTTTGATTAATACAACAGCTCATCCTCTGTAATAACAATAACTTTACTATACCGAGCGTGGTGGTGTAACGGCAAGCGTTCTGGCCTTGCATTCAGGAGGACGGCGATTCGATTCCCTGTCCGGGCATTCAGATTTGGGATTTCCATGGTTTCCCAAATCACTCCAGGCAAATGCCCGGATGCCTCCTTTAAAAGGCCATTGCCAAATTCCTTCCCATTCCTTGCCCCCCCCCCCCATCCTTTTCCGTCTCTGAAGATCTCGCTGTTAGAGAGACGTTAAGCAGATAAACTTTATTTTGTTCTTAAAAATTGAAAGTGACTAAGCACATAAAAACCAAATGTACGTAAAAGCGTTGTTCCTTTACGAAGGGGTGTTTAATTTGTATTATCACGTGATTAAATATGTTACTAAGGGGTTTGATGATACTGTTAATTCGTTACGGAAGCGGGTCTTGAGAAAGGCTTTTGTTGTTTCTCTTTAGAGCTGTATTCTTCCTCCTGATGGGATGCCATCAGAGGTAGCAAAGGCATTTTATACAAGTATTGAAAGTATGGTTATAGATAAAAGTGGTTGGGGAGCTAAGCAATGAAATTGTTCTGACAAGGAAGATATCCCAAGTGTCATTTTGCAATTTTAAAATTGCTGTATGTTATAGTGAATTAAATTTGAAACATGAATTATCTTTTTCTCTGTGGAAAACTTACTCGTGGAGTGAAGTAGCACCCTGAAGTTTTGAGTGACAAGTGCAGTTTTGTTGTTTTATGTGGGAAAAAAAAGAAAAATCTTTTCTAACAAAATAAATTAGAGGAATAGAGGTGAACCACTCACACACTTACAGAACTTCTACAAAAAAATCCACCTGATAAAACTAGTAATAAATCTGAAAATTTGTTACACATTAGTACAAACAAAAGTTTAAGATAGTCTACGACACTGAAGTACTTATCCAACAAATCTAATAATCAAGCTCATACTGGTTTCCATTGTACCCCCTCCAAATTCAGTAATTTAGTGATATTTTTTATTACACTAAAATATATTATCCTTGTATATTTTATCTGAAGATATGTTATATCTCCAATGTGGAACATGTGCTTTTTTCCGGTGGCATGAGTAAAGTTGTCAAAGGTTTACCTTGAGATGGAAAAAATAATTTTAATCTACTATAACACTGCAAAATCATTGAAGTCAAAAGGGCACTATGATGGCTACAGTATGGTTGTGATGAATTGATTTGTTGGTACTTCCTCTTGTTTAGATCAAGCCTGCAAAGTGTTTCATTAGTCCTATTAATTTTTGGGTGGTGTAGAAATGTGGACGTGGAAGGAGGGGGGGGGGGGGAATTCTTCTTCCATCAGGGCCAGCCTGAGCCTGGTGGGTAAGCAAACATTTTGGCCTTGAATTCAGGACGACGCCGGTTTCATTCCCTGTCTGGGCATCCAGATTTGCGTTTTCCATAGTTTCCCCAAATCACTGCAGGCAAAAGTTGGGATGCTTCCTTCAAAAAGCCATGGCCAAATTCCTTCCCATTCCTTGCCCCAGTCCCATCCCACCTTTAATGAAGTCAACATGGCATAAACCCATAAGTAAACAAAAAAAAAAAAAAAAAAAAAAAAAAAAAAAAAAATATTGAGTAGCCAGATTAAGGGAACTGCTTTATTATTTCTCTTTAACCACTAATAATAATAAAAATTGCAATTTGTTCAGTTGAAATTGAATTTTTTTAAATTGTTATTTCAAACACAATTATCACAATTTTTTTTTTGCTGTTGTCAGTCTTTTGACTGATTTGATGCAATCCTCCATCCTTTCCTATCCTGTGCAAACCTTTTCATTTCTACATACAACATACAGCCCATGTCCTCAATTATCTGCTTCATATATTCTAATCTCCGTCTTCCTCTACAGATCTTGCCTTCGACTGTTCCCTCCACTAACAAATTAACCAATCCAGCATGTCTCAAAATGTGACCTACCAGCCTGTCTCTTCTTTCCGTAAGCTTCTTCGACAAACATCTTTTCTCACCCATCATTTCCAAAACTCGTTCATTTCTTACTTTGTCTGTCCACTTAATTTTCAGCATTCTTCTATAGCACCACATTTCAAATGCTTCAATTTTCTTTATTTCCGGTATTCCTAAAGTCGATGTTTCGCTTCCATAAAGTACTGTGCTCCACACAAAGAGTTTTAAAAAGTTTTTTCTAATTCCTAGATCAATATTTGAAACTAAAATGTTTCTCTTTTTCATTAAGGCTCTTTTTGCTAGTGCTATTATTCTGCTTTTAACATCATTCTTGCTTCGGCCATCAGTTGTAATTTTACTACCCAAGTAACAGAATTCACTTACTTCTCCTATTGCATTGGATCCTATTTTTATACTTAATCTACTAGAATTGGTATAATTTCTGCTACATTTCATCACTTTAGTCTTGCTTTGATTTATATTCAGTGCAAAATCTTCCTTCAGTATTTTGTTCATGGCATTCAGTAACTTCTCAATATCCTCAGCCCTCTCTGCTAACAAGACAATGTCATCAGCAAATCGTAGAATACCGATTTTTTTCCCATGAAAACTTATGCCACATGGAAATTTTTCTTTGACTTTATTCATTGCTTCTTCTACATACAAGTTGAATATTAATGGGGATAGACACCCTTTTTAACTGACGCATGTGTCTTGTGATTCTCTACTTTTATTATAGCTACTTGATTCTTACATAGTTTACATTCTTCTATCTCGATACTTTAGACCTGACTTCTTTAAAATTTTTAAACATCTTGTCCCACCTAACATTAACAAAAGCTTTTTCTAAATCAACAAATGCCATGAAAGTATCTTTGTTTTTCTTGATCCGCCCTTCAAGTATTAATCTTAAAGACATAATTGCTTCCCTTGTACCACGATTTTTCCTAAACCCAAACTGATCTTCACCTACTATCTCTTCTACTACCCTTTCCATCCTTCTGTATTTTATTCTGGTCAATAATTTTGAAGCATGTTTTGTTAGACTAATGGTGCAATAATTCTCACATTTGTCGGCTTGTGCTTTCTCTAGAAGTGTGAAGATGATATTTTTATTAAAATCATTTGGAATTTCTACTGTTTCATAACTTTTTGATATCAGCTTGAATAATCTTTCGATCTCCTGGGGATTTAAGAAGTTTTGCAGAGATCTCATCAAAACCAACTGCCTTATTTGCTTTCAAGTCATTCAGAGCTTTATTAATTCTGTCCTCAAAACAGGATCTCCTAAGTCATCAATGTCGACATCGCCTTCCTTTTCCATTACACTATTGTTCAAGTCATCCCCAACATACAGTTTCTCAATGTTTTCTTTCCATCGGTTAGCTCTATCTTCTAAGCTTAAAAGAGGTTTCCCATCGGCAGCTTTAATGTTCATACCCCTTTTCTTCATTTCTCCAAATTTCTGTTTGATCTTTCTAAAGGCAACATCTACTTTTCCTACGACCATTTCCTTTTCTACTTCTTCACACTTTTCTTGTGGCCATTTTTCTTTTTCTATTTTGCATTTCCTATTTATTTGATTTCTAAATTGCCTGTACTGCTCTCATCCTGAGCATTTTTGTACCTTCTCCTCTGATCCATCAGCTCCAAAATTTCTTCTGTGATCCAGGGTTTTCAGGCAGCTTGTTCCCTAAAGCCTTCATTATTTCGGTCTTTAATGCATTCCATTTGCCCTTGGTTGAACTTCTTTCTGAGTTACTTCTTAGACCTAAGTCTACCATTACTGCAAAATTTTTCTCTTGTGCTAGATTGTTTGAGTTTATTCACTTCTAGTCTGTTCTGATTATACTGCTTCCTTATTCGCTTAAATTTCAGCCTGCACTCCATTATCATCAAATTATGGTCAGAGTATATGTCTGCTGCTGGGTATGCTTTACAGTCTAGAACTTGATTCCTGAATCTCTGTTTGACCATGATATAATCTAGCTGATATCTGCCTGTGTCCCCAGGACGTTTCCAGGTGTATATTCTTCTTGCATATTTCTGAAACAGTGTGTTTGCCACTACTAGCTTATATCTTTCAGAAAATTCTAGCAACCTGCTTCCTCGGTCATTTCTTTCTCATAGACCAAAACTTCCTACAATATTCCCCTCTTTTCCTCTCCCACTATTTCATTCCAATCACCCATTATTATTAGATTTTCCTCCCCTTTCACATATTGGATTAATTCTTCAATTTCAGCGTATATTTTTACTGTTTCTTCATCTTCCTGCGACGTTGGCATATACACTTGTACTAATGTGGTTGTGATGGGATTAGTTTCTAACCACATCAAGATAATCATGTCATTAAACTGTTCTTATTAACTCACCCCTTTCCCTAATTTCTTTTTCATTACAAATCCTACACCAGTGACTCCATTGACAACTTGTGTGCTAATTATCCTGTGTTCCCCAGACCAGAAATCCTGTGCATCTTTCCATTTAATCTCACTAATCCCAACAACATCCAACTTAAGTTGTTCCATCTCCCTTTTTAAGTTTTCTAACCTACCTGCCCTATTCAGACTTCTAACATTCCATGCTCCGACTCGTAGAACGTTTCTATCCATTCTGATGACTCCTCCCTGAGCAGTCCCCACCCGGAGATCCGATTGGGGGACTATTTTACCTCCGGAATATTTTACCCAGATAGGAGCCATCATGATATGTGTAATTTGAGAGGGTTACATGTCCTCGGGATACCCTTTGGGTCTTTAATGCAGTGGTTTCCCGTTGCCTTCTGCATCGCCATGCCGTAGATCATTTCTGATTCATATGCCTTTAGGGGACATCCATAAATTACGTGAGGTGAAATAGGGGGGGGGGAGGGGTCCGGCGAAATCTCACCAGATCTCACCAGGGGGGAGGGGGGGGGTCTACGGAAATCTCACTTGAGATTTTGCGAAAAATTTGGGGACAGTAGAGCAAAAAAAAAGGGCTACAATTTGCGCCAAAGTCGATTTTAGGAGGGTATTTCGTCAAAAAAATTAGGGTGTGACCTAAAATCAAAGATCTACAAAAGTTTCCAGGGCGATTTGTAGGGGGGGGTTCTCACGGACCAGATCTCACCAGTGGGGGGGGGGGGGGTCCGGCCAGATCTCACGAAATCTCACCAGGGGGGAGGGGGGGGTCCAGAAATCCGGAAAAACACCTCACGTAATTTGTGGATGCCCCCTTAGAGGCCATTTCCAACCCCAAGGGCAAGAGGGTGCCCTGAACCGCTCCCCGCTCTTCCGACCTCCTTTCAGAGGCCGTTAGCAAGCAGTGGGTGATTCCTTTTTTTTTTTTTTAACTGCTTTACGTCTCTTTTTAACATCGAGGTCTTTAGAGACGGGAAAGGATGGGGGCAAGGATTGGGAAGGAATTCGGCCATGGCCTTTTGAAGGAAGCATCTCGGCTTTTGCCTGGAGAGATTTGGGAAACCATGGAAAACCCAAATCTGGATGCCCGGACGGGGTTTCGAACCGCCGTCCTCCCGAATGCGAGGCGAGAGGTGATTCCTTATACCGGGAATCTTTTAGTCGCCAGAGCCTTGTCTGTGCAAACAGGATGCACCACGTGAAGGAGAGGTTGACATTTGGTTGGAAAAGGCTAGTATAGCCTCTCCAAAACCCTTACATCTCAATTTTCACTTGATACTACCTAATTTGTGGCACTTTCAAACCTCTAAATGTTTTTTCACAAATTAAAAAAAAGTTGAAATTTGAGGTGTACCATTGGGATACCTTCCTTGTGACTGCTTTTTATTGAAGTTTGCAATATTTAATATAATTTGTATATAGTGCACTGACTTAATTTTGCATCAAATACTGAAATGTGCATTCCAGAAATTACTGTATTTAGTAACCAAAAAATTGAATTTTACTCACCAGTAGCTTAAATCGGATGGTTAAGAATATTAAATTCCTAGAATGACATATTTCCCTTTTCTTTCTTTTTAATGAAAGGTGATTCATGTTGGAATCGGTTTGTTTTAGTGAAGTAGTTGAAGTGTACTTTAAATCTACCTCATATTTGTTGAACCAATATATTTTATGCTTACTTTGGCTAAGATGCAAATTTAAATTTTTTGCAGTTCTCTTGGATTATCCACCTATAGTCAAAGTAGTGGTAAGAGGGGAAGAGTGAAAGGTAATTAATACAAATGGTAAAGTTGTGTATTGAAAACTGTCGACATAATGGAAGATACTTCAGTAATCATTGAAAAATTGGTGAAGGAAATTGATAACTAAGAGAATTGTGTCCTTGTTGCATATTGATGTTTAGTTTAAACATTGTTCAGACATCAGTTGTGGAAAATAGTTACTTATTTAACTTAAATGTGCCTGTAAATTTGCCACAACTAGCATTGAGTTTGATGTTGCAACTTTTGCATTTCTGTTTTTTAAAAACCACCTATATCTTAGCTTTGAAGTAAAAGTAACTGTTGGAGTTGTGATTTATTTGTCAATAGTTGTGTGCATCTAGCAGTGGCATCAGTGACAGTAGCTGTGATGCAACTTCGACTTGTTTCAATGCATGGAGCCCAGCTGGTCAAAAATGTTCTGCCACCTAAGGAAACGGTCATAGGACTGTGGAGTTACCCAATAGGAAGACAAAAATATGACAGACCATCGTATGTGACTGTAGCAATTGGACACGGATTGCTAGTGTTGTTCGACTAAAAGGACCTGCCATGTGCCTTTGATATGGTTTCCAAGTGGTTGGTGGTCCAAAGAAAATGTATCAATAAATCTGTCTCTTGAAAAAGAGATTAGTGTCGTTATTTTACCGAGTGTGGTGGGTGAGCAGTTAACGCTGTGGCCTCGCATTCGGGAGGACAGCGGTTCGAATCCCTGTCCGGGCATCCAGATTTGGGTTTTCCATGGTTTCCCAAAATGACTCCAGGTGAATGCCAGGATGCTTCCTTCAGAAGGCCATGGTCAAATTCCTTCCCATTCTTTATCCCTATTCCTTTCCTGCCTCTAATGATCTTGATGTTGACAAGGCATAAAGGGGGAATGGAGAAAGGGATAGTTATTTAGAAGTTTTTGGAAAGGAAAATGGAATCAAGTAGCAATACTAGGGCACTTGTGGAAAGAATGTAAGAATATTGAGTGGGAAATTTACTAAATTGGAAGGGGACTTTGAATATAAATTTTGGATTATTAATGACTAATTTGCTAAATTGAAACACGAAAATCGTTTCAGATTTGCTGGTATGTGTGAATTATTTGGTGGTATGTACAGACTGCTTTTGAAATATGGTAACGAATGTGAACAACTCAACATATAAAATATATGTGTTTCTTTGCTGAACCATGAGCTTCATTTGTGGCATCCTCTACTAACCTACTTTTCCGAACCACACTGCTGTTGACTCATACCTTTCAGTAATATGAATTCTTGGATAAAGGAAACAAAGAAACTACCGCGAGGCACTGAAGATAAGAATCATTCATGTGGCGGGCTCGGATGTGACCACATCTTTCCCCCTGCCATATGTCTCGCCTCCTACATGAGTAAGACTAAAGTCGAAATATTGTGTAATTCTTTTGTTTTTGTGTTTTTACGTGTCTCGCCCTCCTGCCTTCATCTGTGGTAAGTGACGGGTAACTGTTTATTTTCCGTATCCTATCTTATTTTCAGTAATATGAATTCTGTAATCCTTTTACACAAAAATTGTTTTTGAAGCCTGTTCTGTATGACTTTTGTAAAGGGTGTTTATATTCTTTGTTACTTTCAGTTGTTATATTAGATGTTTTCCAACAACGGGGTATTCTTACATGGAGTAGACAAAACATTCAACAATTACATTAAGGTAAGGAACTTATCAGGTATCTATAAATTTTGTAACTGCGTGACAATATTTTATTCTCAGAACCGTGAGTTAGATTGGATAGTATTACATATCATTTCTATTGCAAGTTTCTATGTTAATTCAAGCTAGAAATCAAGTTTTTGCAGTTTTCAAGATAGTATTTTCTGTTGCATCAGTTTTAAGCATTCGCCGCATTAATATTTCGAAAGTTCGTATCATAATTATTTATTTTCAGCCAAACTATTAAAGTTACGAAATTTTTCATAATAACTAAAGTTGACGTTTGCTACAAGATCTAGAGATTTTTAAAGTTTCAGAGAGAGAAGATTATTTTAGTTGCCAAGATCAGAATTGGATGATGAAACCTTTCTGACGTGTGATTTGATACCTGATCAGCCTTCCAGAAACTACTCATGTGAATGCGGAAATGAGCATTTTCCCATGGTCTGAGAGTACCAGAACTTTCCTTGTTCGCAGTAGCAGCTAGCTCACGGAGTCGTATAGAATCAGTCGACGCGACACGAGGGAGGTCTCAGTCTTTCAGGAACTGCGAGAGTGATAACATGTAGCTCAGTCTGTTGTCCAGGGACCGTGCATGCGACAAGATGTAGCCTCGCGCAGTAGTAGTCAGTCTTGGAGAGACCATAGGGTCGTCAACAGGCAGCTTCGCTCATTAAATTTTACCATAATGTTGCAGTAAGATAGTATTACACCATGTGGGGCCTCGGGATTGCTTAAATTCAGGCATTAACCAACCAGTTGAACAATGGAAGCATGTGACTCACTTTTAACTGATTTCTCCAACTAAGAAGTTGTACTGTGAACTATGGGGTGTGGTTTGGCTCGAGTCGGTTAATCGAACTTGCAAACTTTTCTTCTGTGCTTTGTCTGATCCCTATCCAGCTAATGTCTTTGCAAGCTCTTTCCAGAATATAGTGATTTTGAACAACTGATTTGTGAACATTATTTGTATATACCTTTTCTTAGCTTCAGGTAAAACTGAAGCTAAGTGGCAACCTTTTCATTATAATAAAGCCGTATCTGGAATATCCAAGGCTACACACGGTTAAAGTTGAGACAAAGGTGTTGCCCAACCCCAGCATAAGCTTGTTTCTCACAAACTATTTGCTGACTTACTTTGGCTGTTATTGCATCATGCTTTTTTCCTCTTCAGCTTCAGTATTATTAAGACAAAGTACATTCTGATAGATTGTCACATTCTTTAATATAATGTTTTCAAAGTTTCTGCAATACTATTGCTTTTATTACTTATTGAAATATAAAGTAGCTGCAGTTAATTTATTTTCATTATTTGGTTGTTATGAAATGGAGTTGTTTTAGTTAATCAGTTTTGAAATCTTTTGTTCTTTTCTTAACTCATTTTTGGGTGAATAGTTCGGGCTAGATATTCGGGATGACGGGTTCAACCACCGGTACAGATTTTTGTGTTCCATGGTTTCCTGAAATCATTCCGTGTGAATGATTGGATAGTTCCTTCAAAAACCATTGTGAAATCATTCCCATTCCTTGTCCCCCCATATATAATCTCGGCAATGGCTCTAACAATTTGGATGAAATTTCATATTTAGATAACATTTAGTTTTTACGTTTACCTAAATACGTGTCTTCCCTGCAAAAACAGGATTGTACAAAAAATTAGCACTTCTTGTATTTGATATCAGAAACAGTGCCAACGCTATCTTGTAGATGCTTCAGGTACCAGTAAGCTGGGCTGATGTTAGTTAAATTCTCTTTGATTACAGCAAAGAACTCTTAAAACTTTAAACGAATAATTTTCGTACACCAGCTGAGTCGTGTGAATAGTATCGTGATCAGTCAACCCAATGGTAATATAATAATGTGGAAATAAGTAAATTCAAGTATTTATTAATGAAAGGTGTTTATTTTGAAGAGTAGTAATAAATATAATTTTTACTGGAAAAATTTATCATTAAATACTACATGTTTAATTGTAAAACATTTAAAAAGTAGGGTTTTAAAAAATATTGGCTTTGTCAGATGTCCTTTTTTCAATCTTTTTTACTTTACAAAACTTCTTTGAAAACAATATTAGCAGTTATAATGTGATCATCATTGACTTTTTGACTGTATGAGTCTTTAACATAAAAATAAATTCTAATGAATCTACAGACTTGTGAAAAAGCCACGTACGGGTGTCCACTTGAAAAAACAGATTCTGATAAATACAATCCTGCCTTTTGAAGTGTGAGGTAGTGCTCATAATGAAGGTTACTTCTTTTGAGAATTTTTTTCTTACTATTTTGAAAGGCATGGTTGATCAGAACATGTGAGGTTACTGCAGGGTATGAGTATCGGAGTGAATGAATTTAGCACTGATGATGTTCTCGTCTAAGTGAATTGGCACAAATCTTGCACCATTAATTAATCCCTGATTAGCATTAAGATTTGTATTTAATATCATAATAGCATTTTTCTTTAAAAGCGATTTATGAGGTGGTAAACCAAATGATCTCAGAAATGGCTCTAGTGATTTGGTGAAATTTCATATGTAGATAAAATTTTGGTTTTCAAGTTTGTAACACAACTTTACAAAAAAAAAAAAAAATAATAATAATAATAATAATAGGAACAATTCTTGTATTTGGTTTCTCAGAAACTGCTCTAACCTCATCTCGTAGAAGTTTCAGGTACCTGTAAGCCTACTGATGTTAGTTAAACTTCTCTTTGGTTAGAACAAGGAACTGTGCACCTCAAAATGCCTAGGAAGCCTTCAAGCCTTTTACGTTAATCAAACTTTACTCAAAATCTTCTATATTGAACAAAAATCGAAACATGCTGAGTGAAGATTTGGTGACCCAGGTACTGACATTAACAAGATGTAAAGCCCTAGCAAAAAATAAAAAGAAATTGAATGACTTTACTTTTGTATTTTAATGCTTTGTATCAATATGGTCTTAGGGTTGACTTGGCTTTATTGGTGGCTTGTGGTGCAGTTATATTGGAAACTGAAAAGATTTGTATTTCATTTCATGAAATACTCATTCCAACGTATGGATGTGTGTTTTATTTGCAAATCTTGCCACATGCTTGGCCCCCCCCCTCCCCTCCCCTCCCCAGCTCCAGTTCAAAGACTTTGGCTGTGGCACTCGTTCGTTGCTTCCAAATTCAGAATTGTATTTCGAGAGGTGTCAGGTGATCTGTTACTTATATTCATAGATAAAATTCAAAGGTAAATTGCAAAATCGCCTTTTAAAAGGTCAGACTTTATGCGACATAGGAAGAAAGAATAAAATTTTTGACATAAACCCACTCTGCAGGTCATGAATGCTAGAGCTGCATGACAGTGGGTTTTAGGAACCAATGACATAGACAGTTGTACTGTTTTCTGATTATATTTTTTATTTATTTCAGATAAGAAGAGACAAAGCATTTACATACTAATGAAGGCACGTTTAGAAATCCTTTATAAAAAGGACCAGTATAAAATCTTAGAGGAATTTGAAGGTGCAAAACTGAGAGGGAAAAGCTACAAACCTCTCTTTCCATACCTTTTGAAGGTAGGCTGAAAGTTTAAAATGAAAATTTTGATTTTAGTGTCAGCGTTCATTTAATTTTATGATTTTGAGAAAGCCGAAAAGTGGTAGAATTCTGCTCTTGTGATATTTTTGTTGTGCAGTTCCATTACGGCCTGTGATATAAGGAAGTAATGGTACTTACTCAAATTGCTTAAGAATAATTACAGCTAATATTAAGATTTTGCAATAAAGTTTATGTACTTGCCATACCTTATATTTCTTTCATGTGTGCATATGTGTGTACTCCCATGCAAATTGTTTTTAAAAATTAGCCAAGTAAATATATTTGAAAGTGGGATAACATCATAATGCTATTAACTGTGTTGTCAGAAGATGTGTGTTCCGTAGGTTGAATCTTAGCTTGCAATCTTTTGTCTATCTTAATGTTTGTTTAATAAAACAATTGGTTGGGTGAATAACAATCACCTAATGAAGTTGAAGGCTTCAGTTCCATTGAAATACAGATAGACATGTACACACATTAAGCATTGGAATTTTCTGGTTTATATTCCTTCTTCAACAATAGTGAAGTAGCTTCCTGATGGTGACAATGAAACTGCTGCTCCGCAATGAAAATGAGGAAGGATAGGGAAAGCAAACCCACCACTCACCACAGATGAACACACAAACACACAGTTGTGTGGCGAGTATCAGTGTCTACACATCCGATTCCCTTGCCGTGTGTCCTCCTCCAATCGTGATTAAAGTTTATACCGAAATCTTGTAAAGTGTGTTCATGTTTGTGTGTCCTTCATGACCTTCCTGCCTTCTTCTGTGGCAAGTGAGGGTTTTACGTTTTACTTTCCATATCCATCCTTATTTGTAATCTTTGTGTGTTTTACTTCTGATGTTACTGCAGCTGAATTTTCAAGCTAGTGTATTGATATAAGTGCAATTACTAGTGGAAATGGATTTTTGTGTTGAGCCAAACAACAACCTGAACCTTGCAGTTTGTACACTTTGACAAAATACTTTGACCGAGAATTGGTTATATGACCTGGTTAAAGTTCGTGCCTTGGAATGGGCCACTATACGGAAATATATATGTGTGTGTGTGTGTGTGTGTGTGTGTGTGTAAAATTTGTTGATCGTGTGTTATGATGTCTCTTTAGTTATGTTTTTTGTAACAAATAATTTGGGTGCGGAATATTACATAGATGTAGGACAGATGTTTATCTGCAACTATTGTTGTTTTAAAAAGTGAAGTTACTGTGTTGTGGAGCCATTGTTCCCAAATACTTTCATGGGAAGGATGCTCATTTTCAGGCTGACTTTTCTTTGCTTGACTTAAAAACTTGTTACAATTCGGCACGTTAGCAAAGAAACTTTTTTGTTATTGCTGTCGGGACAAATCTGCAGTTAAGTAAATGCACATTCCATGCTTAAATGGCAGAATGCAGCTTATGGCATGTATGGTGAGGTCCCGGGGAAGTGTAAAACATTTTTTAAATTTTTTAAATAGTGGACCCTGTTTTCTGTCTTTAAACATGAATTTGTATGATGGGATCAAATAAACATGTAACTGTTTATCCATGATGAAATTATTAATCTCAAAATGAAATCAACTATTGACAAATCACTGTTACCTTCTGATCTTATGGCCTGGTATTAGAACTGGAAATTAGAACTGAATATTGTGAAGTGCAAACTAGTGCCTTGATGGAAAAGTTAAGTTTGACAACAGTGACATTGCTGTTCTTAATGCCAGAAGTGACTGAGGAGTTAAATGCGATTGCTCACAGTAATTTGTCATTAACTGATAACACTGAACCTGCAAGGGGTCCGATATGATAGTGCCAAGTATGGGTCTGTCACCCATTCTACTCAAGCTGGAAACTTGAGAACACTGCAAGTTTCCTACACTAAACTACTTGTATGCTTCAGTGACCAAGTAGGGCACGACGATGAAACACTGTATAACTTGGATTTTGGCTTTATTGCCTAGATCATGATGACAGCACAAATCTCTCTCTCTCTCTCTCTCTCTCTCTATATATATATATATATATATGTGTGTGTGTGTGTGTGTGTGTGTGTGTGTGTGTGTGTTTGTTATTTGGAAAAAAAAAGCCGTAAAAGTGGATATATTGAACATTTGGATACCAGAAAAACCACCGCTTACCGTAGATGAGGATGCCTGCGGCGTCGATACTCAAAAAAAATGCGTACACACATAGAGTAATAATTTTCGAGCCTGTGGCCCTTGTTCAGTAGTAGTGAGATGACTGCATGTTGGAGGCCGGCAGCCAACTGAGTGAGCCCGCAAGGCCGGTAGCTATTGGTGGGGCTGGAAAAAAAATAACATGGCAGGGATTGAGGGTGGGGGTAAGAAGGCATAAGCTAGAAAATACTAATAAATGGATAGGTACCCATCGCGGAAGCACAGTAGGTGACAGCTGATGGTCTCAAATTGCCTATAAAGTAATGGATGTATGTGAAAAAACTGAAGAATATGCAAAACCACAATCAAATATATATATATATATTATATATATATATATATATTTAAAAAAAAAAAAAAATTGGGAATTTAAAGTAAAGCAAACTACAAAACGATAGGCTCTGGTGAGCGATGGTTCTGTGGGAAAAGGTAGGAGGTGAAAGGGATGGATGGGAGGAAAATTGGTGCTATCTTAAATTTAGTCCTGGTGGTTGTCTGGTGCCCAGTTGGTGCTGATAAGCCAGTTCCCACCTTCCGAGTTCCGAAATGGTGCTTTTGTCGAAGAGGACTCTGATGGTGCAAACTGCAAAACGTGTTAAGATTGTTGGTGCCGTGAGTGGTGGCATGATAAGATACAGTGTGGTCCGGGTTCTGGGTGAGAGACCGATTGTCTTGTTCATTCATTCTGATGGCCAGTGAATTTGTTGTCAGACCAATATAGGAGGCTGGGCAATTAGTGTTGATGTGAGCTTCTAATGTCACAGTTGCCTCAACATTTCTCCACCCCTGGGTGACATCCCTAGAAATTGAGTCATGGCATGCTACAAGCCTTTGTATGTTCGCGGTTGTAGTGCAGCTGCATTGTTCTTGGTTCGGCACAGGTCAGCTACCTCAGAATATTACACAATGTCCACTTTGCAGGAATTCAGCTTGCCACTGATGAATATCATTCCAGCACTGCGTAAAATCTTCTTGAGCTTTCCACCGAGCCTGCCTCTGGCTCCATCTTCCGGCGAAGATGGAGCCAGAGGCAGGCTCTGAAATGTCGCTTTGTATTTCTACTGACGCGCTATCCCGGTGGAAAGCTTGAAAAGATTTTACACAACTGATTCGCCGAGAAAGCCTACATTCTTTCATCATTCCAGCTCTATTCCCATACTTTGTGCTGATGCAGTTGAGCCACTGCTTAACATCAGATGGCTTCTCCTCATGGTGTGACACTTCACACACATTGAATCTACATCTGGCATTCCCTGTTCTGACAGTTATGAATCCATCCTTTGAATGCTCCCCCCAGGGGCCTCACGCATTTGCCAGGTACGGGTTTGGCGAACCCGCGGTGCCCGAGCTGGAAACTTGTGAGCGCCGCAAGTTTCCCCACACCCTAAACTCCTACCATGCTTCAATGACCACCGTAGGGTGTGGCGGTGGAACGTTGTGTGCCTAGGAGAACGGGTATCTTGGCTTCATCGCCCGGATCGCGAGGACGGTACAAACCTCTATAAAAAAAACCTCAACCTCAAGGTCGGACACATGTCGAGGAGATGCACGGGTGAGAGGCATGTCACTCGCTAACATGCAGCCTCAGGGGCATCTGCACACCCCTATTGTATTAGCGCTTCTTTTTAAACTGGTTTTACTTGTGGGACCAAAATTAAGTCTTCCACAAAAACCACAAAACCCTGCGATATGGGAGTGCCACAGGCTAAAATAAATAAACCCAGTTCTAAGAAGCGGGTGAGGATCGATAGCCCCCCCCCTCCCCCGCTTCTGAAGGTAATAGTGACAGAAAAGTTTGTTCAATACCGAACCCTTTTATAGTGATGCAAAGGGTGGAAGGGACCTTTGAAAAAGTTTCACCTTTTTACATGTCAAAGGGGTTAGAGGGTCTGGTAGGGACCCTGAATTCGGTGAAAAAGCTAAGGAATGGGACGCTGCTGCTGGAAACTACAACCAGTAGGCAAGCTACCCAACTCCTTAACTGTGAGAAGCTTGGGGAGTTTGCCATTACCTACAAACTCCACAAATCCCAAAACAGCAGCAAAGGCATTGTCACCTGCTGTGACTTGATTGTCATAGGGATCGAGGAACTCTTTAAGGAGTGGAACGAGCAGAAAGTGGTCGAGGTACGTCAGATCACATGAAGGGTTAGTGGCAGTATTGGAAAGACTGCCACCTTCGTCCTGACGTTTGACATTCCAGTACTACCAAAGAACATCAAACCGGGGTACATCAACCTGAACGTCCGTCCGTATGTTCTGGACCCGATGCGCTATTTTTAGTGTCAGCCTGGACATACGATGGCGTCATGTAAGGGCAACCCCACCTGTGGCAAGGGGGCAAATGAGCCGGGCATTAGTTGCACGCTACCACAGGTGTGCGTTAACTGCTCCGGATCGCACCCAGCCTGGAGCAGGGAATGTCAAATGTATCTTGAAGAGCGCAAGATACAGGAGCTGAAGACCAAAGAGCGGATTCCCTATGGGGAAGCTAAAAGGAAGGCCAAGTCGCTTGCTGCTCCAATTTTTGGGACTAGTTTTGCAAAGATGGCTTCAGCTCCCATCAGGAAGCAGAGTGCTGCTACCCAGACGTCCATTGCAGACATGGGCACGAGTACTTCATGCTCATGTCAATGCAAATGCGGTGCTAAACCCGCTAAGGTCATAACGCTTAAGACCGCGGACGTCGATAGCAGCACGTCTGACACCTCAGCCACACCAGCAGCAGTACCAAATATTCCACCAGCACCAACAGTAGCAGTCAACCTTACAGCACCTCCTATTCCTCCATGCGCTGTTACAGCTGTAGCGATACCTTCTGCTACCAGTGCCTGTGGAGGTGACCAGAAGATCCGGGGTCGGAGATTTAGACAGACAGACCTGACCCAGTTTGTTAAGTCCCCCTCTTCGTCTCCTCCCAGACTGCCCAGCAATAGGCAGGGGAAGAGGCAGAGGAAGAAAAAGAATAAGAATGGGGAGGAATTTGAGGAGTCCTATGGGTCGGAGATGTCTGTCTCCGCTCCCGGGCAGGAAGAAACTGAGATGCTGGTAGACGAGTCTGGTCCCGTTCCTCAGCAGGAAGTGGCAGATGACCCACCCAAACCGGGGCGGGTGAGACTGAATAGGTAAGAATGGTTTCCATACTTCAGTGGATCATCAACGGTTTTACAGCTCACAAAGAGGAATTACACCTCTTAGTACGGTCTGATCCTTTGTGTCTCTACCTCCAAGAGACACATTTCAGACCAACACACCAACCTGTGCTAAGAGGATATGACGTGTACTGTAAGGAAGATACCGAGGGTGATCGAGCGAAGGGGGTAGTGGCTGTGTTTGCTCCGAAACACTGTCCACTCCGAACCTCTTGCTCTCACCTCTGAATTACAAGCAGTGGCAGTGAGGATACACGGTTCCATTAAACTGACTGTATGCTCCATTTATCTACCACCAAATGCGCCTGTCAATTATGACGATCTACTAGATATATTGCGGCAGCTCCCACGGCCATTCCTCCTCCTAGTAGACTTCAACGCACATAGTGCGTTGTGGGTTCGTACGCCGACTGCCCCAGAGGCCGAGTGGTTGGTAGATTAATGGAGCAGGAAAACGTTTGTATCCTGAGTACAGGACAAATGACCGACTTCACCACTGCTTCCGGATTGTCCTCTGCCATTGACCTTTCTTTGTGTTCTCCTTCAATTGCAGACTCCGTGCATTGGGAGGTGGATCGCGACCTCCATGGAATCGACCACTTCCCAATTTGGTTGCACGTAGAGAATGAACGTCGAGAAAGCATTATGACACGGAAATGGAATATCAGCAAGGCTGACTGGCAGCTTTACAGCCGGTCAGTCATTTTTGATCATCGTCAGAACATCGAAGCAAGGGTGAGACATCTTACAGATGTGATTCACCAGGTGGCTGATATCTTCATTCCTAGCGGTTCTGGAGCGCTGCGCAGAACACGCGTCGTTCCACTATTCAGGTTCGCAGATGGACCCTGCGTTGGTTTAGGTTGCACCCGACAACCTCACAGCATTCCGAATTGCTAGATCCAAGTCGCGTCGTATTATTAAGGAGAGCAAAAGGTCATGGCAGACCTTTGTGAGCACCATTAATTGTTCCACATCGTCAACAAAAGTATGGGAGTCAATCCGCCGTATATCTACGAGGTACTCTCGATCGCCAGTATCTGGATTAGTGGATCAAGGACACGTAGTCACCGACGAGCGAAGCATAGCGCAGCTGATGGCAGAGCACTTCGCTGCCATCACTTCGTCTGCCGGATTGGACCATCAGGTCCAGCAACAAAGAATATCTGCTGAAAGGTAAGTCTTTTGCTTTGACTCGTCTGATGTGCAGCAATACAACAGCCCATTTTCATCTTGGGAGCTGGAGTCGGCTCTAATCAGCGCCAAGGACACTGCAGCAGGGCCTGACCAGATCCAGTACCAGATGCTGAGGCATCTAAGCAAAGATGCTAAAGAGTACCTCCTGGGTATTTTTAATGATGTTTGGACCTGAGGACACTTCCCCGACTCGTGGAAAGAAGCAACGTTAATCCCGATATTAAAACCAGGAAAAGACACGTTGTTGCCAGGTAGCTATCGCAGCATCGCCTTAACGAGCTACGTTGGGAAGACACTAGAGCGGATGCATTGTTTTTATTTTTTATATTGTTATAATTCATGTCTCACTGGCCACTATACAGCCAGCGCGACATGTAGTGTTTTTAACCCTCTTTTTAACCTGCTTGGCCTCTTTACAGCCATCCAGGTGTTGTACGGTCTAATGTACCGGTGGCCCCTTTAAAGCCACGTCTGATTTTATGATTTATTTTATTTGCTGTCTGTATGGCCGAGCCCTTTACAGTCGACCGTGCAGACAGTATCTTAGTAAATTCTTGAGCCACAGTAATAGCTGGTAATTGTTAGGGCGCTAATGACTCCGATGTCGTCGTGCCCTAAAGCTACAACAACAACAAACTTTGAATGCTTCTACACTAACTGTAGTTGAGCTGCTAAAAGGGCTGTTTTAGAAGAATATGGAAATGAGTTGCCCAAGATTTATCTTTGGGGTTGGAGCAAATCTCCACCCTGACTTTGAAATAGTCCCAAAATTATTTTAGACCTATCACAGTACAGCAAGCTGTTAACCGCTGATAATGTGTTTATTCAAGTTAAATCGGCCTAACACTTTTACCTCTGTACATATTGATGGGTCTAAACAGGCTAACAAAGTAGGTTTCTCTATAGTATTCTCTTGAGATACTTATAAATACAATCTGCAAAGCAGGTGCAGTGAATACAC
Organism: Vandiemenella viatica; assembly: GCA_031002005.1. Taxonomy (NCBI): domain Eukaryota; kingdom Metazoa; phylum Arthropoda; class Insecta; order Orthoptera; family Morabidae; genus Vandiemenella; species Vandiemenella viatica. The sequence continues at coordinate 114,445,332 of CM061921.1, forward strand.
TGTGGAATATTACACTTCAGTAAAGTCACTCCAGCAATTGAAAGTAAGTAGCAATATCAAGTACATCATACACTGTGATTCCCTCTGCCGCATTCTGGCACTGGGATATTTGACCATCCAGTTCAGCACATACAGGACGTTCTCCACTTCCTCCAGTCTTGTGGGACTGAGGCAGGAGATGGAGCTGCCAAGTTACCTGTAAGAAGTCCCAAGTCAGACCTTGCCTCAGCATCGAAAAGAAATAACTTTGATGTGTGGCAGAGGCGGTTACTGGAAGTCGAGCATAACAAGCTCTGGCTGGTGAAACTGACTGTGCAGCTGTGGAGCAGTTCCTTCCAGCAGGCGGATGAGGCTCTCCTCTGCACAATTTTCTTCTTTGTTGGGATGACCCACCAGAATGTGATGCTTGTGGCATACCTTTTGACAGTGTGCCACATTTTAATGCATTATTTTATATTTCTTATTTTAAGGGCAGATGTTGGCCTAGCAAATGATCTTATATTTTAAACAACAGTGGCAACTTGGCCTAAGTTTTACATTTCTATGTTTTAGCTGGTCTTGTTCATAAAATATTGGGCAGGTCGACGTAGGTTTAAAAAGTGCTTGGTGGTCCCTTTACAGCCACCAAGCCAAGTACTGGATAGTATGGATAGTCGTTTATTACAGCCAGCCAGATATTTTCTAATTTTATCTTCTATTTAATCTGGTTGGCCTTTTTATAGCTGTCCAGTTATTGTTTATAAAGTTTTAGATTTTTGTTGGCCCTTTACAGTCAAAGTTCTGTTGCTGCTGTCTGTAATGCTGATCTCTTTACAGTTGGCCATATAATAAGTTGGTTCATTTTTAAGCTACGTTATCGTAATAATTTAATCTTATGGCACTGATGACCATGAGCATGGTGGATGAGTGGTTAACGTTCTGGCCTCGCTTTCAGGAGGACGTGGGTTCGATTCCCCGTATGGGCATCCGGATTTGGGTTTTCCATGGTTTCCTCAAATCACTCCAGGTGAATGCCGGGATGCTTCCTTCAATAGGCCATGGCCGAATTCCTTCATGTTCCTTGTCCCAATCCCATCCCGCCTCTAATGACCTCGCAGTCGATGAGGCGTAACGCCCAAGCAAAAAAAAAAAAAAAAAAAAAAATAAAAAAATGATGATGCTGATGCCACCTAAAGGCCAACTAACAACAACATCAGCAGAGAAAGTTGTAAGGAAATTTAACAACATGCTCCACTTCTTGAGTCAACATCTCCAATTTAGTAAACATAAAATTATGTTGATATTGTGTGACTCAATTGTGCTTCATTGTATATAATATTACTTTGTGTTATGCCGTGCCGACAGCAAAGGTTTGGCAGAGGTATCAAAAGATCCAGATAATAGCTGCACACATATTTACTGTGAAATGTAATTGGAATAAAATTACAAATGAAATACTTTGCCACTTTATAGATAACACACCATGTATACATAAGATGCTGCCATTGCAACAGTCTTCTAGAGACTCTGGACACCTCTCTCTCCATCCACGTCTGCATCTCAGTGATAAGGATGGAAAAGAAAGATCAGATAAATATCAGATTTTACCATCTAAAATATATATATATATATATATACACCACTGTTGGTGATGGATTAAACTTGCTGGACCAAGCCTTCTGAGTGGCAATGTTTGGGCCTGGCATTTGGGAGGATGTGTATTCACTTTCACTCCTGACTATCTACATTTAAGTTTTCTTGGTTTCCTGAGATCTATCAAGGTAAATTCCAGGATGGTTCCTTTGAAAGTCCTTCCCATTTCTTGTCCCAGTCTGCTCCCTCAGTTAATGACCTGATGTCAACAAGGCATAAGCCATAAGAAGAAGAAATAATAATAAAAAAAATAACTTGCTGAGACATGAATCACTTATGGGTCAAGCTGGACCATATGCCCTGCTGTGTTTGATTTTTGCTTCTAGTAAATACTAGGTCTGTAGCACAAAAATGAGCTTGTGTTCTCCTCTCTTATTATTGCCAATAATCCTCTTCTAATGCAATGATAATATTAATGTGTTCAGTTTTATGAGAAGTTATAAATGTGTATCTGTGTTCTAGTATGAAGAAAAAGGAGCATTCCGTGTGGTAACTGATGAGTATGTAACAGAAGAATCGGGTACTGGTGTTGTACACCAGGCGCCGTTCTTTGGAGAAGATGATTATCGTATCAGCTTGGCTCATGGTTTATTGTCACGAGATGAAGATTTAGAATGTACAGTCGATGAAAGTGGTTGCTTCATAGATATAGTGACCGATTTCAAAGGACAGTACGTAAAGGTAAATATTCCTTTATTAATTACTTATTTTTTATATTTCCGGAGCTGTTGTAACTATGCCAGTTTTGTCCATGTAAGTGGTGTTGAGAATTGCCCAAAGTTTTGCAGTTAGTAACAGTTTACTAAATCAGTTGTTCTAAAATACAGCCGCCTACTCCTTAAATTACTTAAGCATCTTAGCTATGAGGAGTAGTGAAAGGGTTGTAAATAAATGTTCCGAAAAATATTTAAAGTTCACTGCCTTATAATTGTCAAGAAACTTCTGAAAAAACATCATTTACCTTGCTGTGAACAAAAGAAACCAAACTATATTATTTAAATTCATGTATTTAATATTTGAGAAAATACTATCGCCTTCAAAGTACTCCCCACTGGAACTGATACACTTGTTCATTATTTCAATATTGTTCAAAACATTTATTATACTACTCTTCAGACATTCCTGACAGTATCTCCACTGTTTTTCACCTCATCTGTGTTGGAAAACCATTTTCCTTTAATTTGTCTTTTCATTTGAGGAAATAAAAACAAGTTGCAGGGGGCAAGGTCTGATGAATAGCGGGAAGTGGGGTGCAGGTGTCATTGTAATTTTTTTGACAAAATTCTGCACACACACACACACACAGGCCTGTGTAAGCAGGGGTATTGTGGTGGAAGAACCAGTCACCCTACTGCCACAAATCAGGCCCTTTCCATTGCACATTGTTGTGCAATCTTTTTAAAACATTCAGGTAGAAGATCTGGTTCACTGTCTGATCCTGAGGAACAAACTCTGAATTGACAACTCCTCACATGTTGAAGAAACAAATCAACACTGACTTCATGTTTGATTTCACTTGTCTAGCCTTTTTTCGCGAGGCAGAGCCCCCATTCTGCTATTTGCTTGATTGAAACCTTGTTTCAGGGTTATAACTGTAGCACCAGGATTTGTCATCTGTGATGATCTTGAAGATGAAGTTTGGATCATTTCAGAGCTCTTCCTTCAGAGCACAGCATGTTTCCAAGCATTCTTGTTTTTGCTGTTCAGTCAGCAGTTGAGGCATGAATTTGGTAGCTGCTCTTCTAATACCCAAATCTTTGCTTAAAATGCCCTAAACTGAGTTCCAAGTTACTCCAGACAGCTCCACAACTTCTTAGATTGTATGTTGTCAATCTTTTAGGATGATTTTGCAAATTTTTGTGACATTTTTGTTAGTTCTGCCTGTTGTAGGCTGTCCAGAATGAGGTTGGTCATCAATTGACATTTCACCCCTTTTGAAACAAGAAAACCACTCAAACATTGGGTTTTCCCCACAGCATCATTCTTATGCGCCATTTTCAACATTTCAAGAGTTTCTGTGCCAGTTTTTCCGAGCAGGAAGCAAACAACATAGTCACGCGCTGTTCACGAGAATCAGCCATCACAAAAATGATGAGCACATGAAACGGCATTCATAAAAAAATTAACACAACCTTCTGTTGTGACGGCAATTGGTATACTGGCTCAGCGATGGAAGGACTACACGCTCCAGGTGACAAAAACTGGTAATATAAAACCTTCACTATATACATTTGGTTTCTTTTTAATGCCCCCTTATTCATTTAAAACAGTACTCCTTCCTTTTTTTCGTTTAGAAAAAACATTCAAAAATTTTCCAAAAAAGTTATGAAAAGGTGGTGAGAAATCTTGAAGATTCCAATCCAGTCTATTGACTTTATCACAGTTAGTTTCCCCAATAACCCAACATGGTGCTGTTTGTTCTGTTAAAGTTAACCTCCGGCTAGTCCCGATAATTCTAAACAATTACAACTTTCATGAAAAAGGCCCTCATTTTCATATGAAAATTAATCATAGTTAAACATCACATCCAAAATTGAAAAACAATATCTGCTTCAAATCTTAATCCGCTGTCAAACTTTTATTAGTTTATTTTATATCTATTATTTCCCCATAAAAGCTTTTAATAATGTAATAACATTAAAACTTGGCTTCTATGCATCCTCCATGCTAGTCTTGCAAACGCTGTTTAGGCTCGCTTGGTGTATCGCTTCCTGTGCAAACTCTGCTGGCAAAATGCCAGAAATATGGTACATAAGCTCAAGCCAGACAGTAGGCTTGGTTTGTTATTCACGTGCAGTGTAGGGGTGAAGTGACGCTGGTACTCGCTCGGTACAAGTAACTAAAAAATTGAAGTGTGTGGAGTATGTGTCATCTTCTTATTTCCTACATGCTGTTGTTTCATTTTATAAGTTTGATTCAAATCAAATCAACTTGAAATAAATGCTTCTTGTCCTCCAAGTGTAAAATGGAAACATGAATTTCTTAAATACAGGAAAGATAAATGAGACAAAGTTCAATGCTACATACATTATTTATCCTATGACGATGGAGACAATCTACATACTAGGTGATCATTTAGAGGAAAAGAGAACTGTTAGGTGACTAAAACTACTACAGTACAAGCGCGGCAAGACGGCGACTTTCCACCAGAGCTGGTTTCATCATTTCACAAAAATGGAACAATCTTTCTTCTGAACATATGATTGATCTTTTCATTATTTACAGTCATGTATGAGAGTGATATCAGTTATGTTAGTGTGTCCAATGTCGTACATTGATATAAATCCTTATAAGACATCACATATATTTGAAGCCTTGGTATAAATTCTAATGCAATAAATGTGGATTCAGGGTATAGTTTATGTATGTCAGTAACTGTATATATCTTATTTATATTATGGTTTTCATTACATATGTGTATCAAACACATGCATGTTCAAATTATATCTACTGCAGCTCAGTCGATAGAATGTATCTAAAATATTGATAGTAGTCACTGATATACTGTAGTTTCGAGAGCGTCGCAGCTGTAAAATTTACACCGATTTCTCTGATCTCCACCCTTGTTGCGTTTCATGCACGAGGACACTGCACTATTCCTGCATTGCCAAGCCTTTGTTGTCCACTGAGCCTTTGTTGTCCACCGAGCCTTTGTTTGCCCACCCAGCCTGGTCAAGTTCCAGTGGTCACAGCTCGCCCAAGCACAGAGAACTGGTCGTAGGAATATCTGCTTGAGTTTGAGCGTGAGTAGACCACAATTTGCACAACACTACTCCCTTCCATGATGATAGTATGGCCTAAGGTAATTTCAAAATTAGAAATTAAATAATTCCCTGTAACTTCTCATTGTGAAAATACCATCATTCTTAATATTTTTTAATGCGCTTTCATATTATAATGTTGTGTAGTTTAATATATCCTTCTTGCTGTTTAAGGTTGTGCTAGGTACTTAATTTGCTTGGGATTTCTGATGCAATATGAAAATAACATTAGAAGTTTACTAATTGGCAAAACTCTCTAAACTTGATATCTCATATCTTGTTTGATGTCTAAACAGTAATATTTAACAAATCAGCCTTTTCACTTCTTAACTGTTTTGAAATTGAAGAAATTAATGGTGAAATGTTATTTTCATTCATGAAGTCGGCATTTGCATCTTACATTTTTGGCAGAAGGAAAAAAAATATATAATTCATTATAAGTGTAATCTTTGTTATTATTAAATTTGTGCTTTTTTAAAGTAATGGGTTTAAAATGTTATTTGTTTCTTTTGAAATGGGTAATTGATGTTCATATTTACAGAGGAGGTTGCAGTATATAGCTGCAATGATAGTCAATTAAGTGAATGTGTGGGAAGAAAACGGTGACATATTACTTTTACTGCTAACATAGTAAACATTTCTCAGTGTAGGTTGATTAGAATTGAGATACATGCAGCAACATAAATACTTGCATCCCCCCTCCCCCACACACAAAAATTCCTTTTAGGTTTCTTTCTTTTTTTAAAAAAGTGTGGTTGGGATATTGTTTTATTTCTCACAGATTGGCTAACATGCAGCAGTGAACAAGTAATGTCAACATTTTTAGGAAACAGTGTTGCATAGTTTGGTGCCAGATTGTAAGGTTCAGTTACATTTTATTTTATTTTTTGTTCTCATAAGTATTATTTGTTTCTAAGTATATATTTTTTTGGCCCCCTCATTCTTGACCCAATGATGTTTGAGAATTATTTATTTTTTTATCAGAATTAAATTTTGTATCAGTGTACTGGGCAAACTTCCCTTCTAGGATGCTGACAAGGAAATTATTAAATGGATTAAGAATGCAGGACGTTTGGTTGACAACTCAACAGTCTTGCATCAATATCCATTTTGCTGGCGTTCAGATACACCTCTTATCTACAGAATAGTTCCATCATGGTTTGTGCGTGTTCAGGAAATGACTGAAGAGCTTCTGAAATGTTCCCAGCAGACATATTGGTAAGTTATGTCATTTCATAAAACTGAACATTTTAAAGGCTTGTTTTGAATTTATATTTCTAGTTACCAAAAACCTAATTAAGTTAAATGCCCATCTCTCTGCAGTTGGCTACTCATGCTCATGGTCTAAAAATGAAGGTTTCTGGCAAATATCCCATGAACTATGTTAAAACTTGCATATATCCATTAAGTCCTGCAAAACGTGCCCTCAAGTCATAATCTTGTTCTGCTGACAATTTATGAATTTGTTCAAATACCCATTTAGTTATTGAGATTCTAGTATTGCAATCATCCACAAAGTCATTTATGTTAAATGATATGGCAGTCACAAACAGTTTCCTCCACATTTTCACTCAAAAATGTAGCAGAGGGTAATTTACTAATATGAAAGGTGTCACACATTCTGAATTGTTTCCAGCCTCTGCTAGGTAAAATATGCAGAAGATCAATTTGAATGGTCGGAGTTCCTTATACTAGTAAATTGAGGATCTAGCTAAGGGATAATAGTCACTTTTTTTTTTTTTTTTTTTTTTTTTTTTTTGCTGTCTTTAGACTGGTTTGATGCAATCCTCCATCCCTTCCTATCCTGTGCTAACCTCTTCATTTCTACATACCCGTTACAACCCACGTCCTCAATTATCTGCTTCATATATTCTAATCTCTGTCTACAGTTCTTACCTTCAACTGTTCCCTCCACTAACAAACTAACCAATCCAGCATGTCTCAAAATATGACCTACCATCCTGTCTCTTCTTTCCGTAAGCTTCTTCCATAAACTTCTTTTCTCACCCATCATTTCCAAAACTCTTTCATTTCTTACTTTGTCTGTCCACCTAATTTTCAGCATTCTTCTGTAGCACCACATTTCAAATGCTTCAAGTTTCTTTCTTTCCGGTATTCCTAAAGTCCATGTTTCGCTACCGTAAAGTGCTGTGCTCCACACATAGAGTTTAAGAAGTTCTTTCTAATTCCTAGATCAATATTTGAAACTAAAAGGTTTCTCTTTTTCATGAAGGCTCTTTTTGCTAGTGCTATTCTGCTTTTAACATCATTCCTGCTTCGGCCATCGGTTGTAATTTTGCTTCCCAAGTAACAGAACTCAGCTCACTTCTCCTATTGCATCAGATCCTATTTTTATATTTAATCTGCTAGTATTGGTATCATTTCTGCTACATTTCATCACTTTTGTTTTACTTTGATTTATATTCAGTCCAAAGTCTTCCTTCAGTATTTTGTTCATGCCATTCAATAACTTCTCAATATCCTCAGCCCTCTCTGCTAATAAGACAATGTCGTCAGCAAATCGTAGCATACTGATTTTTTCTCCCTGAAAACTTATGCCACATGGAAATTTTTCTTTGACTTTCTTCATTGCTTCTTCTACATACAAGTTGAATATTAACGGGGATAGACTACAACCTTGTCTCACACCCTTTTTAACTGATGCATGTGTCTCGTGATTCTCTACTTTTATTACAGCCACTTGATTCTTATATAGTTTATAGAGTATTCTTCTATCTCGATACTTTAGGCCTGACTTCTTTAAAATTTTGAACATCTTGTCCCACCTAACATTATCAAAAGCTTTTTATAAATCAACAAATGCCATAAAAGTATCTTTGTTTTTCTTGATCCGCCCTTCAAGTATTAATCTTAAAGACAGAATTGCTTCCCTTGTACCGCGATTTTTCCTAAACCCAAACTGATCTTCACCTACTATCTCTTCTACTACCCTTTCCATCCTTCTGTATATTATTCTGGTCAGTAATTTTGAAGCATGTGATGTTAGACTAATGGTGCGATAATTCTCACATTTGTCGGCTTGTGCTTTCTTTGGAAGTGTGAAGATGATATTTTTATTAAAATCAGTAGGAATTTCTCCTGTTTCATAACTTTTTGATATCAGCTTGAATAATCTTTCGATTCCTTCCTCTCCTAGAGATTTAAGAAGTTCTGCAGGGATCTCATCAATTCCAACTGCCTTATTTGCTTTCAAGTCATTCAGAGCTTTATTAAATTCTGTCCTCAAAACAGGATCTCCTAAGTCATCAATGTCGATATCACCTTCCTTTTCCAATACACTATTGTTCAAGTCGTCCCCATCATACAGTTTCTCAATGTATTCCTTCCATCGGATAGCTCTATCTTCTGAGCTTAAAAGAGGTTTCCCATTCGGCAGTTTTAATGTTCATACCTCTTTTCTTCATTTCTCCAAAATTCTGTTTGATCTTTCTATATGCAACATCTACTTTTCCTACGACCATTTCCTTTTCTACTTCTTCACACTTTTCTTGTAGCCATTTTTCTTTTGCTATTTTGCATTTCCTATTTATTTGATTTCTAAATTGCCTGTACTGCTCTCTTCCTGCTTCATCCTGAGCATGTTTGTACCTTCTTCTCTGATCCATCAGCTGCAAAATTTCTTCTGTGATCCAAGGTTTTCGGGCAGCTTGTTCCCTAAAGCATAAGGTTTCTTTGCCAGCTTTCATTATTTCGGTCTTTAATGCATTCCATTCGTCCTCGGTTGAGCTCCTTTCACAGTTAATTCTTAGACCTAAGTCTACCATTTCTGCAAATTTTTCTCTTGTGCTAGATTGTTTCAGTTTATTCACTTCCAGTCTGTTCTGCTTATACTGCTTCCTTATTCGCTTGAATTTCAGCCTGCACTTCATTACTATCAAATTGTGGTCCGAGTCTATGTCTGCTCCTGGGTACGCTTTACAGTCTAGAACTTGATTCCTGAATCTCTGTTTGACCATGATATAATCTAGCTGATATCTGCCTGTATCCCCAGGACGTTTCCAGGTGTATATTCTTCTTGCATGGTTCTTAAACAGTGTGTTCGCCACTACTAGCTTATATCTTTCACAAAATTCTAGCAACCTGCTTCCTCGCTCATTTCTTTCTCCTAGACCAAAACTTCCTACAGTATTCTCCTCTTTTCCTTCTCCCACTATTGCATTCCAATCACCCATGATTATTAGATTTTCCTCCCCTTTCACATATTGGATTAATTCTTCAATTTCAGCGTATATTTTTTCTATTTCTTCGTCATCTTCCTGTGACGTGGCATATATACTTGTACTAATGTGGTTGGGACGGGCTTAGTTTCTAACCTCATCAAAATAATCCTGTCACTAAATTGTTCATAATAACTCACCCGTTTCCCTACTTTCTTGTTCATTACAAATCCTACACCAGTGACTCCTATTGACAGCTTGTGTGCTAATTATCCTGTGTTCCCCAGACCAGAAATCCTGTGCGTCCTTCCATTTAATCTCACTAATCCCAACAACATCTAACTTAAGTAGTTCCATCTCCCTTTTTAAGTTTTCTAACCTACCTGCCCTATTCAGACTTCTAACATTCCACGCTCCGACTCGTAGAATGTTTCTATCCATTCTGATGACTCCTCCCTGAGCAATCCCCACCCGGAGATCCGATTGGGGGACTATTTTACCTCCGGAATATTTTACCCAGGAAGAAGCCATCATGATATATGTAATTTGAGAGGATTACATGTCCTCGGGATACCCTTTGGGTCTTTAATGCAGTGGTTTCCCGTTGCCTTCTGCATCCTCATGCCGTTGATCATTTCTGATTCATCCGCCTTTAGGTGCCGTTTCCAACCCCAAGGGCAAGAGGGTGCCCTGAACCGCTCCCCGCTCTTCCGCCCTCCTTTCGGAGGCCTGTTGGCAAGCAGTGGGTGACTCCTTATACCGGGAATCTTTCAGTCGCCAGAGCCTCGTCCGTGCAAACGGGGTGCACCACGTGAAGGAGAGGTTGAAATTTGGTTGGAAAAGACTAGTATAGTCTCTCCCAAACCCTTACACCCCAATAATATAGTCACTTACTAAATTTTTATGGCAAATTTCACTTCATTGTTCCAAAATGACTGCGACTTGCATGATTCAAAAAGTGAACTACTGGCTGCTGGAATTGCGGAGGGATGAATAATACCAGTGGCGGAAAGATACTTGAAATCTACTTGAAACAAATCTCATCTGCTGATTGGGAATGTTTCTCAGGTCTTCTCTGTGGTGTGTGTTGGCTCTGGTTTCCCACAAAAGATACTAGATCTTTAACCTTGAGCAAAAGTTTATGGTGGCTGACAAATGGAGGCATTGTCCAACACTGTGCTTTGAACATTTCCTGCTTAGAAAAGTAACTCTTTCATACTTTAAATTAAAAAGCAGGGGGGGAAAAACGAAACTCTGGCAGCATAACCAACTGTGCTGAAAATGAGGATAAGGCAATCAACTTTTGGAATGATTCATTTCTACTGCCTAGGAAAGAAATTCTGATGCCACTTGGTGGACAGCTTTAAACACATTTGTCTCCTCACCAAGTGTCTGGTCTTCTTGCAAGACAGTTACAGCACTGAAATATAATTTGTGTTTATCTTTTTGTGCCTGTCACTGCTGTCATCTGTGGTCACTGTTAGGTTTATTTTCCCTATCCTTCCTTATTGAATGATTCTTATGTGAATAAGTTCTAACACTATGCGCATAAAACTAGTGATAATCATAATTAAAATTTTCAGTTCGTATGTTCAACATAGGATTATTTAATTCCTCAAATCCGGCAACTTGTCTTTAACCATTTCAGACAGTCTTATATGCTATGTGTAGTATAACAGAATAAATAGCTATCGGCAAATTATTTCTAATACGTGGACATAAAATCCTACATTGCTCGTGCTATACAGTCACCTAACGGAAGGAGCACATATTGCACCATTTAATATTTATTAACGTTATACATTAAAAGAAATACCTGGTTGATGCATCAACTGTGCTCAGAGACTGTAGCATCAGGCAAGACAAAGTGATTAAACATGTTTATAATTGGTCTATCCCGTATCTCTCTTCCATTCCATGTGGGTTTAAATTCTGCCATTATAATGTAAATTAATTGAATGTTGAATAATCTGGATAAAAGCTGGAATATTCCTACATTTTTCTGTCAAAAAATACTAATTACATCAGCCGAACATAAAAATTAGGTCACTTTTATATGATTTACGAACAGTAATTGACACCCATTTTCTCCCTTTATGTATCATATCTTTTGTAACCCTCATAGTTGATGGTAAATAAATAAATTCTAGACAAAACTAGAAATGTGTTAATTTTGAACACCAAACTTTCATTTTATTTTATTTGAAACATTTAAGAATTTTGAAAATTGGTTGATGTATTTCTGCACATCATAAATAAAGGATAAATTGCATAACGTAAAATTCCCTAAGACTTTATCATCCTTACTTTGTGCTCCTCCACTTTGAATATAGATCTGCCAATCGAATTCCTGACTGCCTTGGGTTTATTGATTGTGCCTTTTTTCAGATTTTCAGAAAAGAACCATCCAAAAATAGGCACTATTTTCTGTAAACTCAAATTTTTTCAGAAATAATGAAAATAGATGTTCAAAATCTAGTTGAAGAAAGTGAATGATGAAATATTGAAATCAAAAGATATCTAAGTATGTTTCTAATATATCATGCTGTTACGAGATGTGTTCATTGTCTTTCTCAGCTTTCAGAAAAGCCCTTAGTTGAGGAATCCCAACAGCTAGCTTTTGGTCATTACCATCACATGGTAGAATATTTCTTATTATTGCAGCTGCCAACATATTAGTTTTTCTTCAGAGCTGTAGAAGAGGCCACTCTCACTATGGAGAGATGAAAGACTGCTCCATCAGGTCTGCGACCAGTGTTCGATCATTCAGAGTATTGAGAGATGGGTGTCTCTCTCTGTTTCTGTTTCATTGACACATTCAGTTCCATTTTGAGGTGATTAAATAAGCTCCTATTTGCTGGATTTCTTCCACCACCTGTACAGTTTTCTGGGGCGTGTGGAGGGCATCAACTGGCACAGCCCCTCCTTGGTGTTACAATGACAGAGCAACTTCACACTATTGTGCTTGGCTGTTGACCTTCTTGTGGCTTTGGTCAAAAGAAATGATAAAGGCATTTTGACTTTGCACTTACTGGTTCTCCTTTCTTTCATAACTGCATTTTGCAGGGCAGCATGCGTAACAGGATGTGCGACTCCGGCTGCAATAACAGCACATTAGGTGGCCTTCCGTGTTCTGTCACAGGTAGTCAGTGGGAACCTCCACACTGTGATACTTGATGACGTGACTTTAAGATTAGCAGCAGAAGAACTGGACAAGGGTTGTATGCATTATCTCATACACATTAATGATTTGTGTGACATAATAAGGGATTGGAAAAGACTATTTGCTGATGATGCTATTATTTATTGTCAAATCAAAACCCAGGGTGACTGCGTTTTGTTATAAGCCGATGTAATGAAAATAATTGCATGGTGTAAAGACTGGCAGTTGGAGTTAAATGCTAAAAAGTGCCACGTCATGCATATAAGTAAAAAGATTACACCATTTAGCTCTGAATATACAATTAATGGCACTGTCCTTAGAACAGTAGATTCTGCTAAATACCTAGGGGTAACAATTTGTAATAATTTGTCGTCGAAAGAGCATATCGAGAAGATAATTGGGGAAGCAAATCAGATGCTCTGAATTCTAGGTCGTAATTTAAAACGGTGCACACTGAAAGTTAAATCGATTGCATACAAGTCACTAGTGCGTCCTCACTTTATTGCTGTTCTCTATGGGGTCCCCATCAGAAGGGGTTAATGGAGGCATTGGAAGATGTCCAAAGAAGAGCCACCCAATTCGTGACAGGTATATATAATTGGAGGGAAAGTGTAAGTGCGATGTTGAAGGAGTTGGTTGGGAAGACCTGGAACATAGAAGGTGTAGCTCTCAACAGAAGCTAATTGAAACATTCACGCCTTATTTATTCTGGAATGACTGCAAACAAGTATTACTACCAGCAATATTCATATCTAGGAATGACTGCGAAAATAAGGGAAATCGGGGCCAGAACTGATTCATTTCTATACTCATTTTTTCCACATGCGATTAGGGAATGGAATAGGATGGATTTACCAGGCAAGTAAACTTAAACACCGACAAGAGTAGTTTTTGATAAATCACTTCGGCCATCCTGACCTGGGTTCTCCAAGGTTTTTTCCAGATCACTCCAGACAAATGCCAGGATGGTTCCTCAAAATAGCCCATGGGTGCCTCCTTCCATATCCTGTATATCCCTTCCAAACTATTACACTTTAAGATCGGTTCAATGCTCCCTCCGCCACCCACTTTTAGTGAATCGCTTCACCAGTATGCTCTGCTTGACTGGCTTGAATGACCTTGCTGAAGCATCTTATTTCACAGTAGCTGTGGATATGTGTGCTTCAGTGTGGCCTTCCTCGTGGTGGCTTTGAAGCTTGGGCTTGGTTCTATTATATGCTGAATATTCAGAGGCGGGGTTGAAGATAACAGGGTTCTGTTTCATCATACCGTAGACGACGTGCATAAAGTTGAACATGTTCTCCATGTTGCTGTATATGACATGATACCATCTCTTGGTAATTACCTTCATTGTCTCAGCATTTTGATGTCATGTTGTACGTGTTGAATAAGGGAAATGCAGTTGGAAGCCTTAAGGGGACTGGTCTGCGTACACCAGCAAATGGCAAAGAATGTTTATGTAGAACTCACCTTGAGTAAGAGCCCTCTGGCAGCCACACTTCGACTCTGTAAGGAGGGCACAATGCATGACACAGGTTGTCATCTGTGGATCTTTTATGAAAGAAGGTAGCCCAAACTGCGTTTTTCATTCCACCAAGATTGTTTTTATTTTGTCTTATGCCTTGTCCATAATACTACTGCAAGCGATGCCTTGTCCATAATACTACTGCAAGCGGTCTATTTCTTCATCTGTAAGTAGACCATGTCCACTAATACACTTACCATCAGATAATTTTTTTTCCCTTAAAATTCTTCTTCAAATTTCTCAATCTTGTACCTACCTTTTCTGAACATGTCCAATACATTCCACTTTTTAAATTTTTATGTCACCATATGGTTTGGATTCACATACTTTTTGGTACCTTTTGAATCTCGCATCTCCTAGGTAAGATGTGTACATCACACCATATTTCTCCAATGACATGTGAAATATCTTCACAACACCTTCAGACTCCATCCCTCCACTATAGCCACTAAAGTTAATCTAACATGTATGATTTACAGTTCCACTAGTACAGCCATGACAGTACTTGATAATTCATTCCACATCAATGACTTTACCATTGTCGAAGGAGGTAGCTGTCACTACACCATTTAGAGAACTATGGTCTCTTCGTTGCCAGGATGCATCTAGGGCTGCAGCCATACATGTATGGCCATCATTCATGTCCACACTTTCCTGAACGGCTTTTCTCATACTGTCATTTGCTAGTCTGTAGAGTAATTTTATTGTACCTGTCAAACCTTGTAGGTGGGGGTAAGTCCATAAGAGCACAGAAAACTTGAGCACTTTTGTACCCTCTGCCAATACACCTCATAGCATAAGCAAATTTAATATTTGTCTTATAAACTCTCAATTTTGCTGGCTGAATGACAGTTAGAAGGTGAATATTCTTATGGAAAGAATAATTGAAAACAAACAAATTTGCGAGCATGATCTCCAATGCTTAATGCTGTGATATGTGCTGCATGGACCATCTCTCAACCAGCTCGATGCAGTGTGCTCCCTCCTGTGTTTAGAAAGCCTGACTCTTGCTGTCACAGTTTCACAGCAGCAGTCCTGCTTTGCTTCTCATAGTCTCCTATGGTGGTTAGTCTAGTGAACCCCCAATCAATGCTGAATGCTCCCTTCTCCATGGCTGTGTTTTATTGTGGCAATCCTCTGTGGAATGGCAAAGTAGAATGGCAGCAAGACAGCAGTAGATCAAAATAGTGGTAGTAATAGAAAACTGAGTAGGGATCTCCCAGATCTCCAATTATGATTCCAGAAGTGGAGGGGAGAATCTGGCCCAATCAAAATGCAATGGTCATGAATTGCAACATTTCTGAACTGTCAGTGCCCCAGTTCTAATTCATTGCCTTGTTACCTATGTAGTTTCACATGCTTGTCGCCATTGCTCAATATTGGTAAATTGTTAGGTACTGTTACCAATACTCTGGTTCACTACACTCTCATAAGGCCCATATGCCACTGCTACCATCCCCTCCCCTCCAATCTTCTACAAAAACAAAGGTCTTGTGATACAACCCACCTTCACATGAATATTTGCACCTGCACAACTAACCATAGCTCAATATTCATCACCCAGTTGTCGCCTGGTCTCAAGTCCAACTCCTTTATTGTGGGAATGGCTTCCAATATTCCTTCACCCAAATGTGCATCCTGCTTCCCAGAATCCTTTTGACTGCTCTCTCCATTAGCTTCAGAAGACCACACGATCTCAAGAACATCTTAGTTCACAAATACTCATCTTCTAATTCCCTGAAACCAACAGGTGGATTCTTCCCATGCAATTAATTGACCTTGCTGCAAAACTTGCTGCACGAATTTAACCACATGTGAGAACCGAGCTTGCAGTGGGGTTATGCATAAACCTTAGTCTCAGCTACGACCGTGGATATTTTCAGTTCTAGATTTGTAAATATAACTGGGTCACCACTTAGTTTAAAAAATCCCAAACTAAGAAAGGAAGTTGAAAATACAAGTCTATTTCTGGTAAATACACATATTCATGAAAATTTTAGGAAAGTCGCAAACTGAAATGGCATCAGACAAATTCTCTGAAGATTGAATAGCAGATTCGACTAACACATTTGAGTCAGACCAGCCTCACGACCCATAGCTGACTTTGTTACGTGAGGTGTTTTATCTTCTTCACACGCTCTCCTAAAATTTACACGTATTACCCAAAATCATTATCTGCCACGCCACGTGCCTCACTTGCACCACCGAACTACATATTGCCACGCTAACTGTATCTGGAAGACTGCGACTGAGAACTGGGCGGGTATTTATGCTCACTGACCATGGGAAGCTGCAGTACTTCCGCCTCACATGAGAATGTGCTGGAAAACTGATCAGATTCGTCTCTCACACACTTGAAAGCTAGTATCAAATATTTTGACCTTGACAACTAATATAATCCAATAACTCTGAAATTTTGAGAATAGCAAGATTTTATAAAAAGCTTCAACTTTAATCCTTATGATAAATTCTGTAACTTTAATAGTTTTGTCGTAAAAAATCATTTTGATGCAATTACCAATATTTGTTAATAACTTTCATAATTTTACAGCTACTAAACTGAAACAACTTGTATTCTACTCCTAACTTGCTGGTCTTCTATCTGATACCAAACAAAGTGTGTTTACTATTTTCAAAAGTGGGATAAAATTCGTAAACAAAATTTTACTAATTAAGTGTTTAAGGATATCGACTTGAAAGTAGCTTCAAACAAATCTACGTTTTGAAAAATGGTTACTGTGAAAATTTGAAGTTTCTAAGTGCTTTCCTTGATTTAATATAAAATTTTGAAATATTCATCCAGGCGAATACTTAATAGCCAAGCCATATTAACAAAGCGTCGTTGGTGCCAAAACTTACTTCATTCTATCACAATTCAATTCCTCAGTAGATTTAAATGAAACTTACTAGGATTCCTTTGTATTTAATTAAACTTTACTTTGAACACCATTTCTTTTCACGAATTTCTGTATATGACCGAAATATTTGACTTTTCCCTTGAACATGTGTGTGCTTTTACCATATAATATTTAAAAACAACCTTTACACTGTATGTAATATTTCCAAAATGTTAGTATATTGTTTCAACAGAAATTACGCTACTTTCTTTCTACAAGCTGGTTTCCTAGGTGTTTTATAACAACTGAATTCTTCGATTTCAAAGTGGAAAATTTCGTGACACTTCCATACCGACATATTACTTTTTAATATATTCATACTCTAAGTAAGATTCTCTAGCTACAAACTTTGTCTTCTTGCTATTTGTTCTTCTGAATATCTTTTAAAGTGAAGAAAAATACTGATTTAGTGAAATTTTATCAGAACCAAATATTACATATCCAGATCTTAGGTTAAGTTTTTCTACAGTTGTTTAAATGAATTTACTGCCTGAATCTTCCTGCTTAAACTTGAATTATTGCCTGAAAAACTGTATTGTTTTGAGTTATTACCTAAATTAATTATAAAAATGACTTTAAAACTGTGGTATCATTTACTTCAACTAAGCTTTGTTAGGGACTAAGCTGCTATACCGGGGTGAGTATAGGGCTTCAGTACCTTAACTGAATGTCTACTTGAAATAAAATGTTCTCTGAATCTGCTTCTATACTTTTCAATTGACCATGTTGCCGCCTGGATATCAACTGCAAAACTTAATGGCTTCCACAAAGCTTATTTGAACCAAAAGCTGAAGTAAGGTTTCAGTCTACCACAAAAACCCACAAAAATTCACTTGAAGAAAAATCTGAAGTTTATTTTCAAAGTCACATTTTAAAATTTTGCATTTACAGGTGAATCAGCAAATCAACCTAAACTTTTCCAAAAGATTGCAAATTATGAAGAGGAAGAACTTTACCAACCGAACCCCATTTGAAAATTTAGAAGTACATAGTAATTAATATCGCCAGTCACTCGTCATCTATAGTCAATATGGTGGTGCATCGACCAACCGGAACTTGTCCTACCTTACTGGCAATCACTTCAGTACACGCCCGACACATACTCGCGCAGGTCCAATATACGCCACGTTCCCGGGATAAAGACAAAAGATAAAGACGAAATTGAAAGACAGCCAGACGGTCTGAGCAGCTAGCTTTATACCCTCCTCCGGATGATTGATGTATACCGACGCTTTTCAAAAATAGTGTAAAAAAAAAGGTAATTATAGAATTTAATCATGTGTTGCCCGGCCTTCAAGGATTATGAAAAGTGTTTAGTGAAAATTCTCAAATGGTTAGCTTTCTTGTAAATGAATTTAGTTTGAGTGCGCAATGTTAAAAAAATTCTGAAAGTTAATTAGTGATTCCCCGATTTATTTATTAATTTAAGCAATTTTCAGGCGACCCTGCTGAATTGCAAATTATCCTGTTATAATTAGTGTTATCGTGTTCTACGTTTGTTCCTGATTAAAATGGTGTAAATATTATTATTATCGGTGGTGTAATAGCAAATTTATGAGTTTGTCAGAAATCGGGTTTGAAATCTGTTTAGCAGATACTTGGTTTTTAGTTATAATTATTCAAGTGGTGTTTATGTCGAAAAAGTTAAGTTATCTGAATTTTTCTCTTATTTAGTTACGTGTTTTAAAAGTTGTTTTGTTTACTGAAGTGGCTTGGTTTACTCGCAAATAAATTTCAAAATTACCACGTTATGATTAGTGACGAAATAACTTTCAAATTGATCTAAAATCTGTTCTACTGCATAGAATGTTTTGAAATTTTAATAGGTTATACTAGATTTTTAGCTCTTTTAGGAAATCTACTGTTTAGTTCGAGAAATTATTGAAAACATATGATTAAAAATGTTGGAAGTGAAAGTGTACTCGATGAAGTGTTTAAAATTTGTACGTTATGTACACTGCCTAAAACTACTGAATTTTAGTGAATTTAACATTCTTTCTGATTATTATTATTTTAAAATTGCGTTACTGCATCGAAAAGTGTTAAGAATTAGTAACATTATCATATAACAAAAATAGATTGTTTACAAATTGGATAATAATGGATTACCCTATTTCAGGTTAGTTTAAAGGTTCTTCATTATTATAAAATGTTTATTTAGCACTTATATTATATGTTGAATGACCTTACTGTTTTTAAAATGGTCTATACATTGAGTTGGTTTGCAGTATCAGCTTCTGCTTGAAATGTTTTCTCATATCCTATGATTGCAAACTGAAAAATTTAATATTAACTGGGAAACTTACTCCCTCCCTTATGTTCTACAGCTATGAAAACTAGAATTTACCCAAATTCTAAGAGGCTTACAGCTTGCAATTCTGGAAACCAATTTCTCTGTGCGAAATTCTAAGATATGTTACACACTACTACCCATTGCAACTGTACCACAGGGCAAAGTTCTTCCCTGACTGGCTGACTGGACATGCCACATGTACAATAAAGTTAATTTACCAATGCAAGTGAGGGTGGCAGGGACTATAATGGAGGAGGGTGAGAAAATACTTAACCGATAATACTGGGGAAATATGATCACCGGAAGTGAGAAACACACGATGATACAGATATGAACATAGAATATTAAATGTAAGATTTATTAATTGCATTTGTGAATAAAAATAAGTGCTGTGTCTATTGGAAGGATATTATTGGAGGTTGATGATGGGGGATTGCCTGGTCTCAAGGATGTTTTGGTAAGTTAGTTCCCATCTGTGGAGTTCGGAAGGTTATGGGGAAGACTCTGACAGCCCTCACTGTAAAGGCCGCCACACACGAGCAGTCCATCTGGCTCTAGGCCATTGCGCACCATTCCATTTAGACTCGGTCCAAACCAGGGGGTCACACACGACAGAGCCGCGCCAAGCCAGGCCAGTACATGCCTACAACTTTCGCCAATCCGGCTCTGGCAGCGTAGGGGCTAGCACGATGGACCGGCATTTTAAGGGTCACCCGCTCGAGTCCGCCCTGGGGCCTGGTTGGTTTTATTTTAGTGTTGTTTTGTCTCAAAAAATGTGTCCAAAGATTATATGAAAGAAGCCTGATACAATGTTTAGTGCAATATAAACTGGAGCTGGCTAAATGATCGCACAGACCAAAGGCCTTTTTTTTCGCCAGGTTATGGAAAGTTTTTTTTAAAAATCAGCAGTCATTTAAAACTATTTTTTCCACTTTTAATTTTATTTTACAGGGAAAAAATTTGAATGCTTCTTAAATGAATTCTTAAAAACAATTGTCATAAACGATGAAAATTAATAAGAACGTATAAAATACAAAATACGGTGGTGTAAGTCAATTTTCCTTGCTTTATAGAAATTAACATGATGCAAAAGATACCATAATAAATTCTGAAACATAGATGTTGTAATATATTCATTTTAGTGATGTCACCTGGAATCAAATTTAACACCAACATTATAATTGAATAAAGTCTATAAAATGGTTACATTTTACTGCTGACAAAAATGACTGAACAAGTTGTAACAGCCCTCATACCTGAATTTTGAATAGTATTGTACTGTATGAATTATATGTAGTGAGCTAAAGTTTGCTTGAATATGATCTGGTATGTTTGTTTTGTAATTTCTTGTAAATCAGTGTATATAGACTTTGTTTTATGTAAGAAAATTATTTAAAGTCTATTTAATATGTTTAAGAACCGAATGGTGCAAGAGAATTTCTTAAATGTTTGTAATTCCATGTATTAATGTAAGTTACGATGTCTACAGGACAATTTTCTACAGTTTGAAAGGATTTCTGTAAATAATTTTGTATTTAAGTATCTCTAATTACCATTTCTGATCATTTTATAATGTTGTTAAGTAATTTTGTATTAATTCCAATTGTTTTTAATATGTTTGATTGTTTGAGTGATTGTTAATGATCGAGAAATATCGGGCGGATGCCTATGAAGAATTATCGTAATTTCGATAGAGACTATATAAACAGATCGGCTGGACAGAGTTAGTTAGTTGACATCATTCAGTATTCAGTGTTACAGAGAGTTTCATTCATTCATCCAGTTAGTTCACAGAGATTATCTTTGCGACTGTTCAGAAGTGCATCTCTGTATTGTATCTATGCATGTGAATATCGCTCACTTTGTTTTGAAAACAATAAACAACTCTTCAACATAACCTTTTTGGTGGACTTTTTAATTAATCAATATAGTAATTAAACCACCGAAGAACGTAATAAAGTGTTTATTAAAAAACCGAACGAACATACTACCGTGTATGACTTACACCGGTGTATTTACAACCAAAACTGATATATAGTGAGATTGCATAATGTATAGGGTTCGGATCTTTAGGAAAAGTCATATTTTTTTCCTGCCTTCTTTTTGAGCTGAAATGCAGAAATAAACACTGATTCAACGTTTCTGATTGTATTTAAATGTATTTTATATAGCCTGTAAATGCATATTTGGGCCATTTTCCTAATTATGGTCATATTTCAGCAATTTTTATGGTCATATGGTCATATATTGAGAAAAAATCTGGTAATTTTTGATAGAAGTTGTAGATGAAAAGAAATTAAGATAATTATTCAGAGAAATATATTCCTGTTATACATTGGAGAAAGAAACGAAACTAATTGTAACCAAATTGTTCAGAATTCACCAGTCAAGAATTAAAGTTATAAATTATTGTCACTCTCTAAACGTTAATGCTCCGCCTGCTTTTTAAATTCGACTATGCAGCAGCAGCATGCCTGTGTCGAGCCGCGTCAATCAATGTCTCACTTCTGACGGTATCGCGGGAATTGAGTCCACTGCAGTGACCCACGGCGAAACTGCTGCTTCACGGGAAACCCGTCCCTACCTGGGTCAGGTATTCCCCACATACCAGACTCTCTGCGTCGAAACAAGCACAAAGCCTTCAGCCACTCACGCACTGTCACCAATGCTTTTGAAAATAATCCTGAACCAGTGTTAAATCTGCAGTGGATCAGTGAGTACTGCCATGCCAAAAACAAAACTTTCTGAAAGTGCAAAGTTACAGAGTTACGTAAAGGAATTTGGAGAGGAGTTTTTAGCACAGGTGAAAGAGTTCTTTTCTGTAAATTATGTGAAACTAAAGTGAATGCAATAAAGCGATTTCAGGTGCAGCAGCACTGCAATACATCAAGACACAAGAATAACGTAATACGACATTCAACTCGACAAAGCAAACAGCGACTTTTCTTGGATACATCTACAGCTTCGTCGTCTTCGAAATTATCAATTTTTTCTAAAGAACTCTGTGAAATGATGGTATCAGCCAACATCCCACTTAATAAAGTGAACAATGAGCATTTCAAATCGTTCTTGGAGAAATACACAACACAGACGATTCCAACCGAATCAACATTGAGGAAGAACTATTTACCGTCTTGTTATGAAAATGTATTGCAGGCAATCAGAACTAAGATAGGCACCAATAAGATCTGGGTATCAATGGATGAAAGTGCTGATGCTTGTGGGAGATACGTTGTAAATGTTATCGTTGGAACCCTACTTTCTGACAGACCGGGTGATATATTTTTACTGGACTGTGAAGCTCTTGAATCAGTAAACCATTCAACAATTGCCGTCCGTTTCGACAACGCTATGAAACTGTTATGGAGCGGTGAAGTTAAGCGAGAACATGTCTTACTATTTGTGACCGACGCTGCGCCGTACATGGTAAAGGCTGGGAAATGTCTGAAGAGGTTGTATCCTTTGATGGTGCATTTAACCTGTCTCGTTCATGGATAACATAGAGTTTCCGAGGAAGTAAGACTAATTTTCCCTGATGTTGATAGGTTAATATCAAATGTAAAAAAAGATTTTTTGTTAAAGCTCCAATGAGAGTGGCAAAATTTAGAGAAGACGCACCTTCCGTCCCTCTTACACCACAACCAGTACTTACTTGTTGGGGCACATGGCTCGATGCAGTTAACTATTGCTGTGAATATTATGAAAACATACGGATAATAGTTTCTAATTTTGATAGCAGTGAAGCATCTTCCATAAAAATTGTCCAAGAACTGTTTTCCAGTAATTTGTTCAGAAATTTGGCGTACATAAAGTCAAGTTTTTCAGGCATCACAACTGAGATTTCGCGTCTTGAAGAAATTGGTCTAGAACTGAATGAAAGTTTGGCGGTCGTTAAAAGTGTGGAAACCGAAATAGGCCAAGCAGGGGGCAGTGTGGCTAGTTTGCTGAAAAACAAATTTGATAAAGTGTTGTATGGGAATAAAGGATATAAAACAATTTGTAAAATTAGTGAAATTTTACATGGTGGCGAATCTGAAGACGACCCACAATTAAATTGCAGTGACCTGACTCTGTTTAAGTACGCTCCCTTCACATCTTGCGATGTCGAACGAAGCTTCTCATACTACAAGACAGTTTTAAGTGACAACAGGAGAAAATTCCTCTTCGAGAACTTGAAGATGCATGTGGTGATATACTGCAATGCTGGCATCAAACAAGAATAAAAAATGGTATGTACACTAATTCGCAACAAATGTATAGTAAATTTCCATTTTTAAAAGTAAAATTCTAGTAATTCATTCTTTTACAGGAACAAGAAAATAACTTTCAACAAAATTAATTTCCCAATCCTACAGTGAGTGCATAGAAGCAAATTATGCTGTCTACTTGAAAGCGACACAGCTACATAAAATAAATTATGTACATTTGAGCATTTTTAAAGAATAAAAATTTAATGTTTGGTCATATTTTGTCTCTTTTAGGTCATATTTACCTCTTTTTAAGGTCATATTTGCCTGCATATTTCGTGATTTTTTTGGTCCTAAAGATCCGAACCCTAGACTAATGTATCTTGAATTGTAAGAAAGAAGATCTTGAATTGTTTATTTAGACTCAATAATGTCTTTAGAAATCCTATTCGGAAGTGCTCTATAAGTTAGCATGTAGGATACGTTTATACAGTGAGCACACAGGATGCGTTTACAAACACAATGATTTAAGTCTGATTTATACCACGTATTTCCAGTTCCTCCTGTTGGAAGCTGAATGAAAATCTGACTTGCTTCATATTTTTTACTAACAGATTGAGAGACTGATTTATCTACATCTGGTTTCAGTGTCTTTTTTTTTTTTTTATTGAAAATGTGACTGACCTACACCATTGTGACTTAAACCCTTCCAAATCGAACCTATCTCCGTGAGATAAAAACTTCGTAATCTTTATTTGAAGCCGCAGCCAAAGCTCATATTTTCGATCTTTCAGAATTGTTTTTGCCGTGGCACTAATTCGCTATTAATACTGATTTTTTTAAAAAATCTCTGTGTACAAGAATGAAAGGACTAGGGTGAAAACGACGAACAGATGAAATTCTATGTATTTATTAGCCGTTTTAAACTAACTATTGGGTTTAATCCATAGATATAATAAAACTATAAACGGAAAAGTCTGCACATATGAGATATTCTTTAAAAAACGAGTTCAGGTACTATTAACGCGCTACAGGAAAGAAATGAGCTGTACTTTTTTAATTTGTGTCTGTCTGAAAATTATGAACAGGATTAAAGAAAAAAAATATTTGTCAGATTTTGACCAGGTTTTGCTGAATGTACAGTCCATGGTCCTGCGAATAAAATAAGGCAAGTTTCATTTTGATGTGAAGTCGGAAAGCTGAGATATTTAAAGACAAAAGTGTCTACAAATTAGTGTCCACTTTTCGTTGCACGGGTTATCCCACTCCAGTCGTGGTGGGGATAGTCTACCAGACCCTTGGCTACCTGGCTCGGTGCGGTGTATTTTGGACTCGGCTAAAATCCAGCAGTGCCTGCCGAGCCACGCCAGTCCGTCCGAGCTCTCCCACACACGACGAGTTTTGGATCGGCGCTGGGCCATTTGGCCTGTTGGCTCGTCCGTGTGTGGCGGCTTTAAAACAGTTGACTAAGTTGTTCAGATTGTGGGAACTGACACTGGCTGCAACACATCTGATCCCCTACCCATGTCTCGCTTCTTTGCATAAATAATGTTACATACTGAAGTGTACACGTGAATCGGCTACACGGGTGGCAGGGTCCGTGTGGAGTGCATTGGGGGATTTTTTAGGCTGAGGCAGGAAGACCCGAAACTGGGATCACAGTTACGGGCAGCCCGATCAAATTCGGCACCATATGTTAGGAATAGCGTAAATCAGTCTCGACCATTAAAAGTACTCGTTATTAACTGTAGAAGTGTTTGTAATAAGCAGCCTGAGCTTGAAAGCATTATTAGCAGTACAGAAGCTGATATTGTATTAGGTACTGAAAGCTGGTTAAAACCGGATACAAGTTCAGCAGAAATATTTAACGATAGAATGAATGTTTTCCGTAAAGATAGGTTGAATTCCAATGGAGGTGGTGTATTCATAGCTGTTAGTCAACACCTGTCGTGTAGCGAAATAAATATCGATACGGTCTGTGAAATCCTATGGATTAGACTAAAAGTAGCTAGGACAAAACTTGTATTAGGGTCTTTCTATCGTCCACCAGATGCAGATGTATCTATTGCTGAGGCCTTAAGAACTAATGTAAGTAATATAGCTCGTCAATTTCAAGATCATGCAATAATACTAGGAGGTGACTTCAACTTTCCGTATATCGACTGGAATAATTACGTCCACGTTACTGGTGGCCGGGATAAAACATCCTGTGAAATTATTCTTGACCTTTTCTCAGATCTTAATCTTGAGCAGCTCGTCACTGAACCAACGCGGTGCCACAACGATAACGAAAACATTTTAGATATTCTCGTTACGAATAGGCCTGAGTTATTCATGGACATTCCTACCACCATGGGAATAAGTGATCATAAAGCTGTAATTGCTACAGTAAAATTAATAGCCGCGCTCAAAAATAAAAAAGAAAGGGTCATTTACAGGTTTGAAAAGGCCCCAAAGGAGAGTTTAAGAACGTTTTTGAGGGATAATTACATTACCTTTATAGAAGGAAGAGGCTCGGTTGAAGAGATGTGGCTTCGATTCATGCATATAGTCAGGGAAGGTATGGTCTTACATATACCGAAAAGGACAATCGGGGATGGGAACGATCCCTCGTGGTGTACACGTGAACTTAAACGGTTACTTAAAAAACAAAGTAAGATACATGCACGCTCAAGGACGACGATGCATAGGAGTGATTTAGAAAAGTTAGCTGAGACAAGAGAACATGTTAAAAATGCGATGCGCGAGGCTTTTAACGACTTTAGATGCAACTCGCTTTCTAAGAATCTCAACGAAAACCCAAAGAAATTTTGGTCGTATGTAAAAAAAGTTAGTGGTAATGACAACAATATCTCAGTTCTACTACAAGACGGTCGGGAAGTTGATGACAGCCGCGAAAAGGCTACCATATTTAACACCGAATTTAAAAATTCTTTCACTGACGAAAACGTGGAAAATATTCCCGCTTTTGCACAGCGTGTAGAATTTGAGATGGATCCAGGTCAAATTGATAGTGTAGGTATCATAAAGCAATTAAAGCTCCTGAAGTGGGGGAAGGCGCCGGGTCCTGATGGTATTCCAGTAAGATTATTTTCGGAATAAGCGGAAGAAATAGAACCATTTCTATCAGATATATTTCGTAAATCTTTAGAAGAAGAGAAGTACCTTCTGACTGGAAAATAGCGCAGGTGATTCCCGTTTTCAAGAAAGGTGATCGGAGAGATCCTAGGAATTATCGACCCATATCTCTAACATCTGTCCGCAGTAGAATTCTGGAGCATGTCATATGCTGTAACGTTATGAAGTTTCTGGATGAAAACGAGTTACTTACAGCAAACCAACACGGATTTCGTAAGAACCGTTCATGTGAAATGCAACTGGCTCTATTTTCGCATGACGTAATGAAGGTTATCGATGCAGGATCACAAGTTGATGCTATTTTCTTGGATTTCAAGAAGGCTTTTGACTCTGTACCACATAACCGCCTTTTGGTGAAGATTCGAGTGTACGGTATATCTGATCAGATCTGCGAATGGATATGCGATTTTCTAACTGGTCGGTCGCAGTATGTCGTTGTTGACGGGGAAGCCTCTTCAAAGCTAGATGTTACTTCGGGCGTTCCTCAAGGAAGTGTATTAGGACCACTTCTTTTCTTAATTTTTATAAACGATCTCGGTGACAACGTTAATTGCAGGATGTGATTTTTTGCTGATGATGCACTTATTTATAGGGACGTGGGGTGCTCTGACGATTGCTTAGAAATACAGCGTGATCTGGATGTTATTTCGGAATGGTGCCGTAAATGGCAGCTTACACTTAACTGTAAAAAGTGCAAGGCAATGCAAATAAGTAATAAAAAGGCCCCGTTTGCTCACGAGTACAAAGTTAACAATTCAGTTGTTGACACGGTTGATTCCCTGAAGTATCTAGGTGTAACAGTACAAAGCAACATGAAATGGGACTTGCACATAACTTCCGTCGTAGGCAAAGCTAATTCTAAACTACGTTTTATAGGTCGTATTTTGAAAATCTGCAATGCTCATACAAAGGAAATAGCGTACAAAACACTAGTGCGTCCGCATTTGGAATACTGTTGTGCAATTTGGGATCCGTATCGCAAGGGATTGATTGACACGTTAGAGAAAGTACAGAGGAGAACCGCTCGATTCGTGACCACTAGTTACAGTCCTTATGTAAGTGTCACAGAGCTGATACGTGGGTTAGGCTGGGATTGTTTGGCGGACAGACGACGCTGTTTTCGTTTAAATTTGTTGGAGAACATGCGAAAATCTCTAATTTACGAGTGCAACGAAATACTTCTTCCGCCAACCTATTTAGGTCGCAATGACAGAAGGGATAAGATTCGAGAGATACGATGCCTTACTGATACATTTATGTATTCTTTCTTTCCTCGTTCTGTTCGGGATTGGAATACTCTAAAATAGGATTGGTGCTTAGCACCCTCTGCCACCCACAGTAATTGTGAATTGCAGAGTATAGATGTAGATGTAGATTATAAAATGTGTTTCTCTTCTTATGTTTGTTACTGCACACCTGCTTTCATCTCTATAAGTGATGGATGTATTTTTGCTTCTTTCCTTATTTGCACTACCTAAAAGCATTTTCCTTCTCAGTATTATCATACATGTGTACCAAGGACAGATATCAGAAACACATCAACTGCTATAAAATGAACAACGTTACAACATTAGCAGGTAAGTTGCCAGTAGTATGTTTGCCACTGCACATGCTGCAGACAAATTGCTACATGTCAAAGCTCTTGTGTTTGAGTGGTAAAGCTCTGGCATTCTTGAGAACACAGGTTCAAGCCCCCTTTCAATGTTTTCCTGAAATCACTTCAGGCAAATGCCAAGATGGTTCCTGAAAAACTATGTCCAAAATCTTTCCCATTCCTTGCTGCCATATGCTCCTGCCTCTAATGATCTCAGTGTTAAGTTGAAAAGCCCGAATGAAAACAAAATAATGCATTAGTTCAAGTTTAAAGAAAAAGGAATTACTGAGGCATAGAAGTTGCAATTCTTAGTGAGCTTTCATATGTGGCAGTCGCGCTGCTCTGTACTTCTGTCTTTTTGCCCTACCCACTTTCCCCCCCTGGTCAGTCAAGAGCAGGAAGAGCTTTCCCTCCAAATGCCACTTGTGTTCTGCAATTTGATTTGTTAGTAAAATGTTACCAATTTTTGATTTGTTAGTAAAATGTTGCCAATTAGCACTGTAGATACAACCAATAAATAATGCTTAGTTTGTTGTGCAGAATGGCAAAGCAATCATGTGAGCCATGTCTGGAAAAGCATTTTGGTTAATAAAGGCTGGCCAGATTATTAAACCTCCCAACTAATTTCTGTGGGGAGTTATGAATAGTGTATCTGATACTCTTTTAACATCAGGAAAGGATCAAATTACACGATTGTATGTGCTGACGGAAATACTGATCAACCACATGTAAGTGTGTTAATCTCAGTAGGCTTGGTATTGAAGTAGATTCAAGTTTTGAACCCCCTTTCTAATATACTGCATGATGTTATGCTCTTGTTGGGTTTCTTGACAATGAGAAATGCACACTCAAAATTTTGTCCAAGCTGTTATTAGATGTTGACAACATACAGTGACAAAACCATGCTTTACCATTTGGTACCTCACTGTTCTTAAAAAGTAAATAAGTAAGGAAAGCTAAGAAAAATAACCGGCTACTTTCCACAGATGAAGGCAGGAAGGCCCAGATGAACACACAAACACGAACACACTTTACAGTATTTCAGTAAAAAGGCTGCCATATTTGGAGGTAATACAATGGCATGTGGATCAGATGTGTGCACATTGAGACCTGCAAGAGTAGATATTGATATGAGACAACTGATCCCGTTACCGTATGTCTCACCTCTAACATGACGGGTGACTGAAATATTGTAAAGAGTGTTTACATTTCTACCTTCATCTGTAGTAAGCGACTGGTTATTTCTCTAATCCTTCTTTATTTTCATTGCCTATCAGCAATTTCAATGTCACAATCACACGATGAACCCACATTCCATCAGAATGACAGTTTATACCTGCAGCATATACCATCCAGTGGGAACCCATGCCAGGATCTGCAATTTGAAACCAGAACCTCCTCTGAACTCTGCAGATGAGAACTTGCTTACCAAAATATCTTTGGTACCAGATATCCTTCTGGTCTCATTCTCCATTAAGAACCTTTCATTAGACCCAGCATTTAATATTGTTCCATCGTCATGCCCAATTGAGGAGTGTGGTTGAACTTGCTTAGAAGATGTGGTTTTCTTCTTTTCCAAAAATCTCTGTTCCCTCACTGAGCTCCTTCCAACATCTGCAACCATACTCCGCAATTCACTGATATTGTGGGGGGGGGGAGACTAATCTTTTTTACATTCCAATCCAGAATAGCACGAGGGAAGAAAACATTTGTATAAGCATCATTATGGCATCTTATTTCTCTATCTTAACCCCTGGCATTGTGATCCAAATAGGTTTGAGGCCAAAGTATTACTTTGCACTCGTAAATGAAAGGGGGTATTCACCTGTTAATCAAATTCAAATGAAACCTGTATTGTCTGTGTGCCAGATAATCAATTCAGTGGCACTTTAAGGGCTGTGGCAAGCAATTGTGAATTGAGTAGTATTCTCTACTTTCTGTATCTTTTTAACCAATTTCTTGTGATACGGATCCCAAACTCCACAACTGAAGTCCAAATGTGGATACACGAGTGTATTGTATGTTATTTCCTTTGTATGTGCATTGTAATTCTTCAAAAATTGACCTATGAATCACAACCTACAATTAGCTCTACCTACAACCAAAGTTATGTGCGAATTCCATTTCATATTGCTTATTACTGTTATTCGCAAATACTTCAGAGAACCTACCATGTCAATAACTAAACTGTTTACTTTGTACTGCTAAGCAATATGATTCTTTTTGTTAATTATGCACATTGCCTTGCACTTTTTCAGTTCAGTTTAGTGTAAGTTGACATTGATCATACCATTCCAAAATAACATCCAAATTGCCTTGAATTTTTTGAGTAATTGGATGAACTCCTTACTTCCCTAAGGGGCCCCACGATATTAGTGAACAATCTCAAACTGCTATTAACGTTGTCTCCAAGATCATTTATAAAAATCAAGAAAAGAAGTTGTCCTGTTACATTTCCTTAAGGAACATCTGATGTAACATCTAGTTTATTAGAGGCTTCTTCTTCAATGACATGACTGTGATTCACCAGTTAGAAAATCACGTATCTATTCATAAATCTGATCTGATATGCCATACACTCAGATCTTCACTAAAAGGTATTTGTGTGATACAGAGTCGAAAGATTTTTGAAAATCCAAAATTATTGCATCAATTTGTGAACCTGCATTGATAGCTTTCATTACATTGTGCAGAGACAGGGCTAGGATCCCTGGAATCTCCTTTCTTCAAATTGGGAATTGCCTCGGCAATTTTCGAGTAGGAAGGTATATTTTCTATTATAAGGATTTACAGTACATCTCGGACAAAAGTGGTCCTATTTCTGTCGCATACTCTGAAAATATTCTATTGGGATACCTTTGGGACCCGGTGCTTTCACCAACTTGAGGAGCTTTAATTGGTTTATAATACTTGCACTATCAATTCGTAATGAACCCATCTCCAATTCCACATGTGACGAAATGGATATGGTGAATATTTAAGCTCTGTGTTAATCACAGAAACATTGTTGCAGCTCTTGTTAACTTCACTTCAGTCTTATATTCACTCCAACATATTGTTGTTGCTACAACAGAATTTCTTCATGTATGATCAAAATTTCTTTGGGTTCTCTGAGAGGCCCTTAGAAAATGAATTGTAGTGGAGGTCATTAAAGGCCTCATACTTTTTAACATATCCCCTTATCTCATATAAATTTTCTAAGTCATTGTGCTTCTTGATGATGCATGTATCCTACTGTGCTTTTTGAGTATCTTCATGTCTGCGAATAATTCTGGCCCAATGTAACAATAAGATCTACAATGCTTTTGTTACTGTTACAGTAAGGAGCTGCTCATGATAATGATGATGATATGGGAACAGATCGAAAATGATTTCACAAGCAGTTTTATCTCTGCCACCAGTAACATGAACATAATTATTCCAGTCTATATACAGCAAGTTGAAGTCTCCTAGTATTATAGTATTACCCTGAAATTGATGAGCTACATTATTTACAATTCCTTACACCTCAGCAAGCAATAATTATGTCGTAATCTGGTGAATGTTAGAAGGTGCATATCACAATTTTTCCCTCACTGCGTTAAACTTGCTCCATATAATTTCTCAGAATGTATCATCTATTTCTTTACATGTAAGGTATTTACCGACAGCAATGAATGCACCTCATTGCGAATGGGTCTTCCTTCCTCAGCCTTAAAAACCTACCAGTGCACTTCAAATGGCTCCTACCATCTGTGTATCCGATTCACGTGTGTAGTGCACACCTGATCTATTAAAGGGGCCCCCACATGACTCAAACATTGGGTGAATATTGAGGAATCTACTGCCAAGATCATCATAGAAGTGCCTTAGCCTCTGGTTCAGAGCCATGTTGACGGGGTAAATTGGAAGTCCACACTCGCTTCTATCAATGATGTTGCAGACAGTTAGCTCTGGCAAAATCTTGTCCACTGGCCACAGAGTTCACCCTTTCAGAAAGCCACTGGAAGGAAGAAAGGATAACCTCTGACCCAAGGTGGCAATCATCATTGGTGCTGACATAGGTCAGAATCTGCAGTTGACTACACGCTGTTCAATGGTACTTGGGATGGCCTGTTGCACATCTCGGATCAGACCTCCCTGAATGGACACTGGATTTCATCTTTGAATTTCTCACAATTTCCCTAAGAGGATCAATAAACAACCTACATTGCTGAGCAACTGCAGAAGGGGATTCTAGTGGTCAGAAGTAACAAAAGTTATGTGCAGATTCCATTTCATGTTGCTTAGCACTGTTGGGCCCAAATACTTCAGAGAATCTACCATGTCAATAACTGAAGTGTTTACTTTGTACTCCTGGGCAAGCAGATTCTTTTTGTGAATTATGCACATTGCCTTTTTTAAATCCTGCCTCATATTCATCAACAAAATGATCTGTTTGTTTTTTAAGTCTTGTGAGAGGGACTTTTGATAGAATTTGTTAAGTAATTGATAACAAGGAAATTCCTCTGTAATTATCAATGTCGGCTTTATCCCATTTTTTTGTGAAATGGGTGAATAGTGCCCATTTACAATCCTCGGGGATCTTTTCTTTGATCCAGATATCTTCAGTATTTTCGTGACTTTCATCAGCAACACTATTACCACCAATTTACAACATTTCAGCAATTATACCATCTTACACTGGAGCTGTGGTATATTTAAGTCCATAGATCATTTTTTTTGATTTATTTAAAGTGGGAGGTTCTGAATCTGGATTTAGAGTTGAATTTTCAAAGGTGAGTTTTCCTTTGGGATGATCAAAAATTAGATCTTTGAAGTAATTCAGTAGGGGCTTACAATTTTCCACGTTTGTTTCTAGTGTGTGTCCCCCCCCCACCCCGGACATTTGATTCTGAGACGAGGTGTCTGGTAATTTGAAAGTTCTTCTTTAGATGTTTTGCCGAAGTTCCTTTTGGAGTTTTTCTTGAAAACTTGACCAATTTTTGCCTGTTTGTATCTATCATTAGTACATTTTTCTATCCACTGGTTTTTGAAATTTGTTTTCGCATTTTAATGAATGCCTGCGAATTTTGTGTGATTTTTATGGGAATTTCTCTTATTTATTGTTATCCAGCTACACATTTTTTTTATAAATCTTAAATTTAATATTTCTATCATTGTTTTCCATTAATATTAATATCCTCTCACATTCATTACTAGTGATTTCCCCTGCTTCTTCTTCACTACCTTTTCCCAACATTTTGGGTTTGGCTGCCTTCGATGAGTTTTACTCGTCTTTGGCATGATCAAATTTGGAGCTCTGATTTTATGGCCACGTGCCCCTACTGATGCCAAGCATTTTATACCTACTGCCTGGCTGTATTAAGTACTAATGGGGAAAGTGAAGTGTTGCCATCTGTCAGTGTGTAATAATTATATTTTTTGTTTGTGGAATGTGTAGCTTATGAGGTGGACATCGGGGACCATCCTGTTATTTGCCTAAACTACAGTCAGGATGGCCGGTAAGCAAGGCATGTGCTTATGCCCGGTCCATAGTACCTCCCAGATCCAGCATGTGGCGCCTCAGTGCACTGAGCCACACTAGTGGGTGATATTCCCGGTTCTGATGATAATATTGCTACAAAATTATCGATTATCTTTTCTATATTTTCTCGTCCTCCCTCTCCTCCACAACCACTCCATTCACCATGGCTTTGTTACTTGGGTTTCTCAGTCACGTGT
Source organism: Vandiemenella viatica (assembly GCA_031002005.1). Classification (NCBI taxonomy): domain Eukaryota; kingdom Metazoa; phylum Arthropoda; class Insecta; order Orthoptera; family Morabidae; genus Vandiemenella; species Vandiemenella viatica. The sequence goes on from CM061921.1 coordinate 114,479,403, forward strand.
CAGGCATAAGTGTGATCACATCTAACATCCTCATTAAATGTCTCATATTCTTGGAAGAATAATGTTTAATACCAAAATATTGTGTTACACTTCTTCGTTGATCCCAACTACCATCATCTATTGTAAATGTTCAGTTTTCCTATATTTCCTCAATAGTTGCAATGAAACTGCTTTTAGGAAATGAAAATGAAAAAAGATATTGAAAATAACCCATCACCTACCACAGGTAAAACAGGAGGGCCAGGATGAACATGCATACACGAAAAATTCCACAATGTTTTGGCAAAAAACCGTAATTTTGTAGGAGGTGAGAGATCTGGCAAGGGCAAAGTTGTGTTAACATGGGGATCTACCACGTCACTGTATCCTTCATTGTTTTTATTGCTTAGCCTAAATAAATAACTAATTTGAAATTTTGGATCTTCCAAACAATTACCGAGTGTACATACAAGGCTGAAAATTGTATAGCAACATAGTGTTACAGAATCTCAAAACCTTATGTTTTGTATAAATTTTTTTACAGCTAATTATTATCTTTAGACTTGACAAGACATGGAACTGCTCTTATTGTGGAAACCTTTTAAGATTTTTTTGTTCCGACATCTTGGTTGATTTAGGAATTTAACTTCTTGGGCCTACCAGTAGTGTCAGTATCAGTGCTCGAAATTGACCAGGCATTAGGCATAATTACGCCTGAATTTTTTCATTTCACGCTTGCAATCTCCATCAAAGGCATAGAAAATACCCCTAAGCATCAAAATTACATTTCAGTGCTTTGCTTTCATTTGCATGTTTAAGGTTTAATCCTAGCAATTAATTTCAATTACAATTGCTGACGCATTGTTGATCTATTTCAGAGTTTCAAATAATACGTTTATCAAGATGGGGCATCAGTCGAGGGGAGGTACCGCAAAGCAAAAGGCAATTCTAGTTCATGCTTTTTTTAACAAGGGAAATGAAGATGTCTCATAAAGTTACTGACATAAACTTTATACCAGTTGTAAAGAAAAGTAATGGTGATAAAAGTATTATAAGCTCCAGCAAACGAGGAATGTAAGAAAATGAAGAAACATCAGCTCTTCAGCTACTACCAAAAGGCCTGCTCAAACTTAACGCAATCCAGGGTGTCAAGAAGCAAGGAAATGATCAAAATCACTTATTAACTCACCAGCTACTGTGCCTACTGAAGATGAAGATCATTGAGTAAAATTCAAAAGCTACTGTAATAAATACAAAAATCTAGAATATCAACCTATTTCACAATTTTGGTATATAATATGTTGGCATCTTTAGACCTTCAGTTTTAAATTGTGTTGGATTAAGTTGTAAGCTATAAAATCTGTAATTTCATAATTATATTATAATTATGCTTGAGCATTTTCATTTTATGCCTGAGTCTGAAAGTTGGCAGTAACAAATACGCCTGGATTTATAAACAAATTTTGAGCACCATTCAGGATACTTTCCAGATTCCTGTAATGATTATTTTGGACACTCATCCTCCCCATTTCCCTTTGAGAAGACTGACATGCATATTAATGTCCTGGTCACATATACATGTTTTAATTCATTTTTATGAGGTAGTTCTCATAGAGGCTATGAATCCTTTTAATTACTTGCCTCTTTGAACTACAAGTAGACAAGCTGTATTATGCTTTGTGTAGACCCAAAGTTAAACATTTTGTAATATAGGTCCACTGTCAAAAGTAATTCTTAAAAATTGATCTATTTACAAATATCTGCTTGAACCTCTGTTTGAAACTTAATTTTTGGACATGGTAAATGTATTCTGCAACAATGAAATTGTTTGTAATAAGCAATTTCGTTCAGTATTAAAACTAGGTTTGTTTCAGGGTTCCTGATTTTGTGAAAGAAAAAAGATTTGGCAACTGGTTGAAAGATGCAAGAGACTGGGCAATAAGCCGAAATCGTTACTGGGGTACCCCCATACCGCTCTGGATATCTGATGATGGTATTGAGGTTGTCTGCATAAGCAGTATTGCAGAACTGGAGAAGAAGAGTGGATGTAGGCTATCCGATTTACACCGTGAAAGGTAATTACATATTAGCTGACTAAATTGATTTTTTTTTTTGTGAAGCACTATGTTTATTACTCATTTACATTTATTGGAATTTTCTTTTTTGCAGTCTGATTGAATATCTTTAAAGCAAACTAACTTGGTATAATTTTTTTGTGTTCATAATATTTTGCTTTTTTCAGTGTACAACATAGTATTATTGGTACCTTCTTCTTCACTAATTAAACTATTTGGCCAGTTCAAATACCTCATGTCATTTTTTATGTGGTCTTCGTATGTCTCCGTTTACTTTGTAGTCTTAGGACTTCTTAGGCAGCTTTGTAGGGCATTCATCACGCTTTCTTAGTTCATGTTTGTGCCATTTATTTTTGTACGTATCTATTTTGTCATAGACTGTGAAAATCTCTCCTGCCTTATTATTTCATTAGCTTCTAAGCCTGTTGAAAATGACAGTTTTAATGCAGTGTTCTAACAATTCTTTTTCTCACAGTTCCTTAACTAAATTGAATTTTTGTTAAATAATGCCCCTAACCTTGATATTTTTAAAAGATTTAATGTTGTACATTTTGGCTCAATCTTGTTCCGTTACACAACCTACTTAATTATTAATATGTACATTTAAATGGTATACATGCCTTCCTTTATGGTTGGTTGCAATTTTAATTAAACAAACTGTTAGTTTTTTTTTAATTTATTTCCTAATTTTACATAGCTTCTACTACCTTGTTACCTAAAGTAGGCTGTTACAGTTGCTGCTTTTGGTGTGGACAAATTACTGTAGACAGTAGATTTAGTAGAATTCTTTAGAACTGTTAAATCCTTTGAAATAATTATCCAGATATTTTAAAAATACAAACAGTAAAATAATTTAAATTTACTTTACTTACTGTGTATTTTGTTTTATCTGATTTTATGAGTCTGGTTAGATTATCAGCAACCTGTTTTGGAGTTCCTCCATTCTTGGAAATTATGAGAGTTTTTTTCTCTCTCTTATGCCTTTATGCCTCATCGATGTCGAGGTCATTAGAGGGGGGAAAGGACTGAGGACAAGGAACAGGAAAGTATTCATGCTTTTGAAGGAAGCATTCACTTGGAGTGATTTGAGGACACCATGGAAATACCGAAATCTGGATGGTCAGACAGGGATTCAAATGGGTGTCCTCCTGAATGCGAGGCCAGAGTGTTACCGTTCACGCACCATGCTCGGTGGAAATTATGAAGATGGCTGCATTAGTAGCTGTTTTTTCTATTTTATAATAACTGATAACCAAATGCTGACAATTTTTTCTGCATGTTCAGTTCTCTGTTTGTTTCTGAGTGTCCTTATTTCCTTCTTGATCTTTTCATTTCTTCCCATAGCCACTGATTGTCCTTAAATTCCCTCTCCCTTAATTCAGTAATTTTTTGGCCCAGCAGTTTAACATATGTAACAAGTTTTTCATAATACTGGTAACGGTGTCATTGCACTCTAAATCAGCATTTAGGTTCTGATTTGTATTGTTATTACCTTCTGTTGCCTGAGTCCTTAGGCTCGTGGCAGCTGTTCACTAAGGTCAGCTGGACTCCAGGGTGCTGATGGTATGTACTGACAGAATGTAGCGTGGCTACAGCTGATGACTGTAGGCTCAAACCCACCGCTGTCCTATTCCACAATTGAACGAACTCACTCATACAACATATGTTTTTAACCCGCAGTTAACAAAAGTTTTTTTACATGCACTGTAACATGTGTTTTGTACTGACACACATTGTTTTGTCATTCAAAGATTGTTTTTTTTTTTTTTTTTTGTTTCTCTCCACATGAAATAGTCGGCAACAAGAGTGTCGTGACACACAATCGTATGTGGCAGCCTTCTTCAGGTGACTGTTACACAAGATTAAATATGTAACCTTCATTGACATCTGTGGACATAGATCAAAAACATCTCTGCCCTTTGTTGGCACACTGAGGAAGACCAGGCAGCTTAATGTATGGAAAACATCATGATCAAACTGTCCTCTTTATTATATTTGATTGGTAAGGTGGCCTGCTTTCTACAGCCTGTAACACTTCTCAGGAATTTCATTTCCATGCCTTGTGTTTGATTTATTTCTTCCCAAGAAATCATCTTTTATCTCCATATAATAGTTCTGGGATTGACTTTGTTTTATAAAACTTCATTACATTTCTTTTTGGCAGCCCAGTGTCATCTAACATCTTAGAAAGTCTGTTTAACTTGTATTCAGTGTCCCTGCTGTTTGTGAAAATTGCAGTGACATGAAGGTGAGATGTGATTACAATGAAATTTATTCCACAGATAAGGGACATGACAGTACACAAATGATTAGAATTATAGAACTGCACATGCACTTTGATCGAGATAATTCAGTACTGTGTGAAATCGCCACATGCTGCAATCAGAGCCTCTTGGTGTCATGACGTGGTATCAGAGTTTCTGGATATGCTGCTGGGGAACACACCGCCACGCAGTTCAGAGGCATGTCCACAAAACATTGAAAGCGGTTGAAGGAGGGCGAGAACAAGCAAATTTCTGATTGACTGTATCCCAGACATGATTGATGGGTGACGTGTTAGGTGAACATTCAGGTCAGGGAAGCAGTTGTACCAGTAATTCTTTGAAGAAGGCTTGCTCATTCTTCAGCAGATGTGGCCAGGCATTGGATACACAGGAGGTGAGATGGCATGTTATAAGGAATGATGCATCAAACCATCACACTTGGCATTTGTCCGCTATGCCACTCAGCAATGCAGTCTGCCTGATTTTTTTCACTATGGTAACATCTGATGTGTATGCAGCCATTAGTGAAGGACAAGTTGAAGTGGGACTCATCCGAAAACACTACATTTTGCCACATGCCATGCTAGTATTGGGGTTCACGTCCCCATTGCAATCTGAGACATTTGCGGATTCTGGTCAGTGGAAGCTGAAGCAATGGCATTTGTGCCAGTATTCCAGCCCTCAGGGGTGACACAGATATGTCCACACCAATTGCAGTACTCCATCAAGCTAACACTCCGGACAAAGCTGTTCCATCTGTTATGGCCATGCAGACAAGATGGCAGTCATGCCGTGCTGTGGTTACATTGTTTGGTCCACTACCCACTCATCGCTATGTAATACCCTTTTCTATCCACTGGTTCCACACACGCATCACTGTCATAGCAAAGTGATCTGTACGTAATTTCATGGTATGACAAATCCGTTTTTGAGAGACCAATCATTCTGCCATGTTAGAACTCAGGTGCTGATATTGTGACTTTCGATTTTGACGATGCATTCTGGCATTTCTTGCACACTATGAGTTTCTAAATTGAATTCACATTACTTTTCTGTAAGGCACAAAATCGCCAAGGTGGAAAATTCCAAGATTGATTTGTTAATAAAATTACTAGATTAGTAATTAAATGCTATTCATAAGTAACACGCGCAACATTTTGAATTGTTTGAATAAAACTTATTTTGCTTTGAACATGTCTTAGATATCATTATTTTGAAATTTTTTTCAAAAACTGAATAAAAAATTTATTATTGAATGAAATTGTCTGTTTATTTCAAAATGTGCATATTTTAGGTATAAGCTAAGCTAAAACTATCGAAAATATCTAACAGATTGTGTGAATTTAAGATTTGCTGATAAAATTAGTTATAGTTGCGTAAAAATTGCATATTTGTGACATAAAAGTTTCTTTCAGGTAAACTCTGCATTTTTATCCCCTGTTGAAAACACCTTCACATACAATGAAATTATGATGTATTTTAATTTTTTAAATTGACAAGAAAATCTCTAATTTATATTTACTAGCCGATACCCATGACTTTGTACGCATGGACTTAGAATTTCACTGTCAGAATTGAATATAGAAAGCTGTCAGTAACTTACGATTAGTCCCAAACAACATCAAGTCGGCATAACATCACAGAAAAGTCATCACTATATCATTCTTTCGTCGGACCTGTCTCATAAAGAGAATCAGTTTCCAACATATTTACAAACAGAAAAACGATGGTGGGGGGTTGTGAAGTGGGGGAGGGGGGGGGGGTCAACTAAGGACAGCTTAATTTTAGATTGGTCTTTTCATCTTCAACATGAGCATCCAATTCTTGGATTTTCTAATAACATTAGTTGCTTGTGCTCTGCTAGAGCAACCACTTATGCCAGGTTTATGCCGGCAAGGTATGTTAAAAAAGAATACAAAATAAACTGGTGCCAGAAATATTTAGGCAGACACCAAGTAATGGTACAATGCAGAGCAAATTGTCATCTATACTAAAATACATTTTGTCTCTAAACAAAATTTACGAACAAATCATATACTAACAGACTACACGAGAAGTAACATTACAGATTAACACACGCATCGGTCCATCTGTCACCATTCGTTAAATTCTCAAAACATCGTGACTAAAACTGTTATTCATGTCGTGTGTCCTTCCTACAGATATGGAATATTTCCATGTCAAATTCCATCAATATCGGTATAGACAAACCTTACAAAAAGACGAAGCCTTACTTTCGCATATATAATATTATTAGTGCAGATCACACACACACACACACACACACACACACACACAGACTGCAAGGAAAACAACGGCTGAGTGATCAATACATCATAAAAAAAAGGTGTACACCTACAGCATTGTTAGACCGTGTACGATTTGCCAAGCATTTCACCCCTAAATTTGTGATATCTACAGTTTAATATGGAATGTGAAAAAAGGACCATTCAAGCATGGCTCATATGATCAAAAACAATTCTTAAAAATATTTCCTTCCATTGGAATTTGAACTAAGAACTACGGTCCAAGCATTGGTAAGCCAGCGCGTTAACCACTGAGCTACCAGCCTGCGATACTGTAAGGTACTACAGTCTTATACATCCTTAGTATCGGTCTATGTTCGTTTCGGTAATTTTTCAAATTAACAGGGCAATATGATTTATACAGGAAAAGTATCATATGTCCATCCTAATGCCAAATCGCATCTCCTTGTCAAATTTCATCACGATCAGATTAGCCGTTTAGACCAAGAAACGTAACAGAGAGACAGTGCATTTATAATATTTAGTATAGATTTTTGCCCCTTTCGGGGATGTTGCTGTAAATGACTCTACCTTCCCAAAATGATGAAATAAAAGCAGAACAAATTTTTAATAAAAAATTCATGCATCATTATGTTTTAAAATATTTATTGCACATATTAAATGAAATAAAATATGAAATTAAAAAGCTTGGCTTCATAATAAAAAAAAACTAGGCCTATTTTTTGAACATATCGATCTTATTCTCAATGCAAAACCTTAATACTGACAGGTTTTTTTTTTTTTTAGTAAAAATGTATGTATAATTTGAATTATATTTTCAAAAGTAACTTCTCAAATTCTTCGGATTCCAGTTTAAAAAATTTGGCCTTGTTTCACAAACACATCTTAAAAAATTAACTACTCATAATTTTCAGAAAGTGAATATGATTCAAAAATTCATTAAGTCTTTTCATTTCTTTATTGCAGTAGTAGATATCATATAGATCTCTTTTCATTACTGGAATTTCTTTTGCTAATTGCTTTTTTAACTTTCAAATTGTAATCAATATGGATACTTCTTTTTGCAATTTTTACATTTATTTCCCTCTCTCTCCATAATCTTTTCCTTGGTTTTAGATACATACAGTGCTAAAACTGTAACACTGTTCTCTTTACTTAGCATTACTCTGAAACATTGCAATCATTTTGGAAAAATGCATTATGTCCGAGAATTCTCAGAATTACCATTCCTGTAATAACATTTTTAAACAAACACCTGTGTGACATAAGCATCAGTTATCTTAAACATGGCTTCTCAGTAAGTGCTTTGAACTATTTGTTTGTAAGTGTTGTTGAAATTGTAATTTCTTATCAATATTAATATTTAGATGCATTCGTGGAATGGTACTGTATTGATGTACAGTGATTAAATATACAATCAAAAATTACTTTCCTGTGAAATTGTCCTGGTGACAAGGCTGCTGACCACCAACCTGATCAAATTCAATGACAGGAATGCTCGCTGTCTTCACCTGTGATTCTTTCTATAAATTATTTTCTTTAATCATGGATGCATTCACTGAAATGTGTTCGTTATCGGACAAAGTATAACTTATTTTTGAAGTAATATTGTTTTATTTTGTAACAATTGGAAATATGATTTTTTAAGCGGTGAAATAAGTCTTGCCAAGTGTATGAGGCGTTATTTATTCATTTTTCAGTATTATATTTGCATGGAACTATTACTTAGGGATGCATTCCTGAAATGACTTTTGTGTGTGTCTGTGTTTTAAATTTTACTAAATAAAATGACTCAATTTCTCAATGGACCGGCATCTGACATTAACAAATAATTTTAAGCTTATATTTTTAATGAAAGAAAAAAATAGTTATTTTAAAGTCTTCCAATGCAAATATTCCACCTTCGTGATTTTAAGCTGTTGTTTTTTGGTAAATACTGCACTGATACACGAGTTCCTTTGCGGAAATGTTTTCATTCTTCTTTTAACCCTTTGACTGCTGTAGACGCGTTAACGCGCGTGGCTACTACTGCGCCCAGGTGCTCCAGACGTGTATACACGCGCCGCCTTGCCGCTCTGTCTGTGTTCCAGACGTGTATACACGCGCCGCCTCGCCGCCCTGTCTGTGCTCCTGACATGTTAACACGCTAGCCTCTTAGCGGCCATGCTATGAAGCCATATTTCCACCCAGGGTGGTTGGTTGTTTTCCTCATTCGGCCCTTGAGCATTGGCAGCTGCGGTCTAATTTGTGTTGCTCTTTTCCTTTTAGTTTTCGCTTTGAAAATGGCATACAGTCATTATTTTTTTTAACTGCTTAACGTCTCTTAACAGCGCGGTCTTTAGAGATGGTAAAGAATGGGGGGCAAGGAATGGGAAGGAATTCGGCTATGGCCTTTTGAAGGAAGCATCCCGGCATTCACCTGGAGTGATTTGGGGAAACCATGGAAAACCCAAATCTGGATGCCTGGACGGGGATTCGAACCATCGTCCTCCCGAATACGCCGTCGTGTTTGTACCGCGGAAGAAATCATGGAGATTCTTACTAGAAGCGACAGTGAATATGATCACTTTGATATGGATGACAGTGATAACTCTTCGACAGGATCTCGATGTAATATTCCTAAGCCGTGTACATCAGCTAGTGGAAAATGACCATTTTTCAGAGTTTGAAGATACAGATTGTGCGAGCGAAATGTGTGGAAAAAGAGAATGCCTTAGAGACGCATTTGACAGCATGTGCTTGTCGATTAAGCTGCAGGATACAAGTGTGAATTACGTTAACATTCCAGCAGTTTGTCATTTTTCCTGATATTTCTAACGGAATATCATATGATATCTATTGCTGATGAGACCAACAGATACGCGAGAATCAATTCGCACTATATTTTCACTATGAAGTGGTTTAAAAAGTTCTTTTTCCACATTCTCGAACACTGCATTTTAAATGCTCACGCTCTTCACCGAGTAGTAACCGGACGAAAAATGCCAGCTGCAGAGTTTCGTCTGTTGCATCCATAAATTTAAATTTCGTGAGGAATTTTTCAGGATTTCCTGACCCCCCCCCCCTCCCCCCCGTCTTGTAAGGTCCGTGAGACGCCCCCCCCCCCCCCCCTAGAAATCGCCCTCGCAACTGTTTGAGACCTTTTTTCCAAATTTCATTCATATTGCAAATTCAAAGAAGAGCACGCCAATGCGTAAATGCGCTGTATGTTCGATACAGAAAGTGCGTCGAGAAACCAATGCAGAACATGTAATGTATCATTAATAATATTTTATCCATGATGGATTGGTGGAACTTCCGCAACTGTGATGTCAAATATGGGTTGTAAAAAATACAGCAAGCTGTATTTTTTACAACCCATATTTGTAATGTATCACTATGTGTTGTACCATTTTTCAAGGCTTATCACACAAAAAGAATTACTAACCATGGTTAACTGCAGAGTTCAAAAAGAAGGCTGGAAAATTTGTGCAGAATTTGTGAAAGGTATTCAGAAAGGTTCTCTCCAGATAAATTACTACACTCACAAACTAAAAACATTTCAGTTGCTGTAATATCTATTTAGTATATGAAGTACCGGCATGTTTGATTACGCAGACATTCACTTTTAGAGGAGCTTTAAACTGAAAAACTTTAGATGTTATATTAACTGTATTTACTTTGTATCTGCGGTTTCAAATCGCAGAGCGACAGCAGAAGAACGCCACACACAATGCTCCAGACGTATTCAGTACACAGCGGTCCGGTCTAACGCGGCATTCCAGGGCAGGTAAACAGCGTAGGCGTAAACAAAGCCGCACTCGCGAGGGCTCGGCCGGCCGAACCGTAGCAGTTAAAGGGTTAAGAAGTACTCGGCTATATTTTTGTTCTTGAAGCAAATATGTAAGTGTTTGTTTTGTATCCTGAGTTCAGAAAGCTTATGCTCCTGTAGTTATCTAACTTTCTTGAACAATGATATTACCTTAGCTGCACCACTTTCATCTTTTGTCTTGAATACATATATAAATCAAGTGTAGGAATTTCAGATTTAAAAGTATTCTACCATATTTGAAAATTTCCAAATTAATATCATATGAACCAACTGCTTTTTTTGCTTGGTTTATCTAGGTCATTTCCCAATTTTTGTGTGTTTATACTTGCTATGCTGGTATTTTCAGTCACATGTAAATCTTTCATTTTCTGCTGTTCTTTTCCTACCCTGATGCCCAGCAGTCCATCATCGCGGTACTGTGCACGCCACGGCCCCGCCCAGAGAGAGGCGCCCCCACACGGTGATCGGCGAGCCATTGGGGACATCCAACGGACCGCCACTGTGCTAGCATACGTGCACTGCCTACAGAGACAGCGACCCGACCCCTGCCTGCGTGGAAGCCACTGCGCACTGCATCCACCCCGCTATCCTAGTGGCCTGCTACCAGTGGTCCTCCAAAGTCCTAGCTGTCACCAGGTGTCACTCCAATCGCTGTGCAGAACGCAGCACATACAACAAACTCTGCCTCAATCACACTTCGAGACTGGCTGGTCACAGGCCTGGTTCTAATAAAGGAAGGAGCTGCGTCGTGCATGCCTAACACCCAAATGCATCGGAAATGAAGAACCAGGACATCCCAAACTTAAAATAGTCTTCCACCCTACGGAGCAATCATCTCACACGAACCACCTGCCCCTCTGATGCTGCAGAAAGAATGCTAGGGCACGCATCTAGCAGATGCAGAAGTAAAGAAAAAGAAGAGATCCACACCCACTGTATTCAAACGGCCGAAAGCGAGATGGCCGAATTCCGCCCACCCGTGCCGAACCAGACATGGAAGAGAAAGAAGAAATCAAAACAAATAACTGAGAGTGAAGGTGAAGAACTTGCCTCTCTGGTTATAAGGAAAAGTAGCGTAAAACCAGTGCAGGCCGAACGCAAAATCGGCAGTGACTCAGACGATGGAACAGAAAGGGTACCCCAAGATGAAAGCGAAGAAGTCGCAGAGAATGCAGAAGGAGAAGAGGAGGAAACAGATCCATTCAAGAAACTACTTCTAAAACTATGCTTGCTTCACCAAATGGTGTACATAGAAATGGAGGGCCAAAAGTTGAAGGACATCATAAGTGAAATGGAGAAGGAAGTCAGGGTGCTGGATGCAAAAATGGGCTTCTTGGTTGGGGTAATGAGAGGCAGATAGGACATGCTGGCAGCCATCAGAGAAATCATGGCGAGCCCAGCCACCCAGGGTGACGTAAACACCAGCAGTGCTGGCACATATGCCGGCAAGGCCAAAGCCCTGGCACTCTCCGTCCCGGGACTCCCTATTAAGAAAGCTCAAAACATGGCATTACTTTATCCAGGGAAAGACGACGAAGGTTACCCAAAGATGACCTCTGAAGAAGTGAAGTTGTCACTTAAAACAGCGATCAGACCAAGAGAGCAAGCCATACAAGTAAATGAGGTCAGAAGGGTACGGCAAGGAGGAATTATAGTAGAAACAGTGAGGAAGGAGGACCTTGATAAAATTAGAGAAGTGAAGCCCTCAAAAGTAAAGGCATACTAGCGGGAAGCTCTCCCAAGAAAAGGTCGAAAATCATGATCCTGGATGCCCTGGGGAAGTTTGAAGCCAAAGCCCTAAAATACTGTATATATAGGCAGAACCTAAAAGCAATGTAAATGGAAAGACAAGAGTTTGACAATGGAATCCTGGAGATGCGCAAGATGATATCCAAAGTCAATCTGCATGCAGCACACTAAGTGATCGAATGCAGGCCGGACATAAGAAACATCTTAAGAACGACGGACAGACTTGATGTAAAATTTGAAAGTTGTAGAGTTAAGCACTACTCCACGGTGACTAGATGTTTTAAATGTCAGTTGTTTGGGCATATCGCTAACTACTGCAAAGAAACGGAAGACGCATGCCCGATTTGTGCTGAACGACATGTCTACAAAGACTGCACGAACAAGGATATGACAAGACCTAAATGTGCCGCCTGTCGGAAATTTAACAAGCCTCACAAACACAAGAGTTGGCATGGAACAGTATGGAGCATACAGACAAGCTGTCACAGAAGATGCACGCGAAACAGACTGTAGCCTGTAGAATCACAAATGCAGGACAGCAATCCGAAGGTGCAGAAGACACGGCCACCCAGCACACCGATGACTCGGAGACATCCCATGTATCCAGCCACTCATCGACAGAGAGCGCCGAAAGCAGACCTGAGACCAGAAACTACATACACACACTCAAGAACAACAGCTGGCACTCTGGAGCACAACTATGACAGCGTATGAGGGAAAACAAGATAGATGTACTGCTACTGCAAGAACCTCACTGGGCCCATGGTGGGGTGCAGGGCTTTGGGAAATGCGCAAGAGTGCTTACCAACGCCAAGAGAGGAGAAGCGGCGGGTTTGACGATTGTGATCACGAACTCGGCGTTGGATGTGTTGCTGCTAAGCCAGCACAGTGGCAGCCACAGGATATGCGCAACCATTAGCGGACCATTTGGCACCATATATGTAATTTGTGCATATTTTGAATATTCTGAAAAAATTGAACCCCACCTAAGTGGCCTCGATTGAGTGGTGACCGCACTTGAGGACAAGCCGCTACTGACAGGTGCTGATGCAAATGTCAGGTCTCCACTGTTATTTGCAGACCAAACAAACCCAAGAGGCAGGGCTGTGGAAGATTTTGTGGCACAACACAGACTAGTCATGTGTAACGAAACGTCACACCTGACAACGAATTCCTTGACACACAGCGAGTCAAACATAGACATAACACTATGTACGCGCATGATAGCACCCACAGTATGTGAATGGAAGGTCATTGCTGACTGGATTACGAGAGACCATAGATGCCTTAAATTTAAACTAAAAACAGCAGTTTCATAAAAGAGGTGTGATGGTCACAGATAGGTACATCAAGATGGCACGGTGAAGGGCCTTTAACAGGCTATTAAAGAGAAAGTTTAATGAGGACACTACAAATGCGTGTGGCCTAATGGATGTGGAAGGGCTTGCATCAAAGGTACAAGAAACTGTGACGGAGATATGTGACAGAACCATGAGGAAAATAAAGAAAATGCTGGGTTCAGCGCTGTGGTGGGACCAAGAACTTACACAAGGCAGAAGATGAGTGAAAAGGCTCAGGAAGAGATACCAAGCAGCACATAGAAGGGGAAACGAGGCAGCCTTTGCAGAGACAAGAAACACATTTACAGAAGCTAAAAATGCCTATAAGCACCAAATCAAGAAAAAGGAGGGGGGCTCGTGGAGGAGACTGGTGAAGGAGAGCGGAAATGCAGATCCATGGGGAGTGGTTAACAAAATCCTCAGAGGAAAAATAAAATGTGGCAGCTTGCTGCACACTGTACAGAATGAGGTGGGGGTTCACTCTGACAACTGACAAGATTCTGTAGACAGGATAATGGAACACTTGTTTTCGCAGGAAGATGAGTCCATAAATACAGGCGAGCAAAAGGCGATCATAGAGACAAACAAAGAGTACCAAGGCCCCCAGGAACGCCACCAAATAACTGACAAAGAAATAGACATGGCTATTAGAAGCTGCAGATCAGGGGAAAGTGCCTGGCCCGGATTCAGTGAACGTAGAATCAGTCAAAAGAATCTGGCGTAGAACCACGATAATCCTCTCTCTGCTATTAAATAGATGCTTCGAGCAGGGGAAATTCCCTAAACTGTGGAAGACAAGTACACTCTCCTTACTACACAAATGGAAGACAGGCCAAGGGACCTGCCGAAATTGTACCACCCAATTTGCCTTCTCCCGGTGCTGCAAAAATACTGATAGAGAAATTCAACCAGCATTATGTAGCAGCTGGATTAGACGCCAAACCAGTATGGCTTCAGAAGACACAAGAGCACAGAAGCAGCAGTGAACCAACTGGCAGAGATGTCCACCGGCAGTCACATCTATTCGCTGGGGACATTTATCGATATTGCTGGTGCTTTCGATATCCTATGGTGGCACAGCATCTTGTGCAGGCTAAGGGCAGAAAACTGTGGGAAATACCATTACGAGATGGTCTGCAGTTACTTCAGCACTAGAAATATATTAGTTAAAGACAACATCGAATCCATCAGGTGCAAGGTCACCAAGGGGTGTCCACAGGGCTCCATCTGTGGACCATATTTTTGGAACCTGGTACTCGACGAGCTACTCAAAGAGCACGAGGGATTTCCCTGGTTCGTCCTTGTGTATGCTGATGAGATAGTACTGATCATCTGTGCAGGTACCAGAGAAGAACTAGAAGAGCTGGGGAACAGCGCCGTGCGGAAAATTGAGGACTGTCTGCGGAGAAACAAAATGAAAATGTCCACTCAGAAGACGCAGGCCATGTTCCTCAAAGGAAGTTTGGACCGGGGAAGACCTCCAAGAATATAGGTGGAAGGCAATAATATTAAAATAGTAAATCAGGTGCAATACCTAGGGATAACCCTAGATATCAAATGGTCCTTCCTGCCCCACCTCAGAAACTCACAGCAAAAACTAAAAATGGCTGTGGGTAGCATGATGTGAGTGACGAGAAGGGACTGGGGGCCTTAAGAAAAACATTGTACACATTATGTATAGATCCATCTGTATCCCGATCTTAACTTACTGCGTGTCAGTATGGGCCCGGAGAGTGAGAAACACGTATGTGAAGAGGCTCATCCTGAGCATCCAGAGGCTCTACCTGACGATGATGGCCAGGGCGTGTAGAACTGTTTCCAATGATGCACTCCAGGTGATCACAGGATGTATGCCCCTGGATTTGGAGGCCTGGGGCAAGGAGGAGGAGGAAACGGGGCAGGATACGAGGTAGAGACCATGAACTTTCAAACACGCATTCCAGAAGCTGGATAAAAGCAGGGAAACGAAAAATAAGGACAGAATTGTAAGAGGAGTGGAGAGAATGGCAGCACAACATGGAAAATGGTGACAGAAAACGGACGCCACAACATGGGCAGACGGCTGGAGGCTACAAGTGGACCTCTCATACCCAGTTGCGTGTCTTATCATGGGACACAGGCTGACAGGCATTCTATATCACCATGAACTAGAGGAGAGCCCCAACTGTGAGTGTGGACAGGTGGAAGACACCGAACATATAGTGAAGAACTGCCGTTTCAACGAAGTTGTCAGAGAGGAGCTTAAGAACAATGTAGACCTTGGGCGAGATGAATGGAGAACAGAGGCGCTGAGTATGGTGAAAAACTTGCAGCACTCAGCGCCTTCGCAAAAGAAGCCTTTGCCTGCAGAGACATTAGGTGAGGACACCGCCAATGAGAGGGAAGAGAAGAAGAGCGCAAGCAAGACGTTAACAGCAGCGGAGACAACGTCGGTTAGAACCCTGTACTGCGGGTCTCAGTAGTGTATGGCCGGTCTAGCAGGGTCGTGGGTGAAAGCCCAACGTCATCCAGTACACTATACGGACGCCGTGAAACAGTCAGAGGCGTTTGGGCTTCTCCGGCCACAGCCGCGCTGCATCCACATAGTCCCCGCGGGCACCGGGGTGACACCTTCCTGACAGCGAAAGGGCTGTCCCCCCCTCCCCCCTCATAATTGTTATACTGGTTTTTGCTCTGTTTCCCTATCGTCAATGTCCATTTTATCTCTTAGCATTTTCTTAGTTTCTGGAATGATAAATATGTTTACTCATAAACAACGTGGCATACCCCGAAAATCTATTAATCATGAATAAAGGGGCCGTGGAAGCCTTAGGAATCATGTTTACTTATCTTTCATCAATTATTACTCGTGCTTACAAACCTTGTTTTTCTGTAAAATCTTCCTCAATGTTCAGTGTACCTGTGTTCATTACATTTGAAACCAAGTTTTTGTTTTAATTTTGCTTTGCCAGTTTTGAAACCAGGAAGGCCCTGGGTTTTCCATCTGTGTGTCCCATTCCTTAGCCAAAAAGCAACTGTTTTTAAGCACTGCAGATCTGCTTTTATCCTGTCCCATCTACTACATCCCAATCCCAGATGGAGTGCATTGCCACGAGGCTGGATGGACTTTGCCTCTGTGGACCAAGGAGAATGATTTGTTGGCAGAGCTGCTAAGAGAAAACAGATCAAACCTCTGGAATCTGTTTTCTCCTAGCTGCTCTGCCAACAAATCATCCTTCCCATTCAGAATTAGTTTGCACCCTCAGTACCATACTAGTTTCTAGCCTCCTTTTTTTAAATGTAGATGATAATAGAATGGTACGTTATTGTTTGCTATATATGAGAAATTAGACTCATTCAGATCCCAGAAGAATTGTAGCAAAAAAGTTAGAACTGTAACTGTGTATCACTATTAGGACTGTATTTTTCCATAAAAATTATTGCTTATTGTTTTATTTTCCCAATAATTGCAAAATTACATATGCTGTTATATTGAACAGACAAGGATAATGCTTGTCTCGAGTTATATTCCATCGAATCCTGTAAACCAGTACAGTGCAGGCCTAAAGTCTTTTTGTAACTGACGCTTTATAATATTAATCATTTGGCTTTGATGTGATACACGGTATTAAGATTTTTATTAGTGGCCTGGTAGCTCAGTGGATAAACCGCTCAACTAAAAAATTCAAGGTGTTTGGTTAGAGTCCTGGTTTGGGTGATAAATTTTTAAATTTTGCTTTGTTTGTATGAGCTACACCAAGCTATTCCATTGGTAAGATTTCATGTTGAACAGTAGGTCCTGGAGGAAAGAAATTGGCTGTCCTTAAAAAAAGGGAAGAAGAGAAAGCGTTCTGATTAATACTTGCTCATTACTTTCTTGATTAAAAACTAAAAAACCTCAGATGTGCATTTCATTACAGTTTTTCTTGCTTTATCATGCAATAACCTGCATTTGTTTAAGCGTTACTTTAATTTTCCTGGAAATTTTTTGAAAGGCTCGTATACTAACTGTGTCTTGTGGCAGCATATTTGAATGTTTTCATAGTATAAGTAAATTAGTCATATAATCATCATTTTTTAAAAAAAATCATAAATTGAATACAAAATATAAAATGGAGCTGTGTTGCGATATAACATTTTTTGTTCACGTATGACAGTGTAAATAAAGACATCAACTCTGTTAGCAGCAGGCTGGTCGCATTCACGAGGATGCAGGTTCGAATCCACGTCAAGGCATCCAGATTTGGGTTTTCCATGGTTTCCCCAATTCACTCCAGTTGAATGACAGGATGCTTCCTTTAAAAGGCCATTGTTGAATTCCTTCCTGTTCCTAACCACCCCTTGTAAGCTATCTGTTAAATCTTGTAACTGCGTGACAAAATTTTGTTCTTAGAACCACGAGTTAGATTGTATAGTATATTAGTACATTTCATTTTCAAAGTTAGTTTTTATGTTTGTTCAAGTTAGAAAGCAGTTTTACAGTTTTTAAGATAGTATTTTAAATTTTTTCAATTTCGACATTAAGTTCATATCTAAATTATTTATTTTCGGCTTAATTATTAAAGTTAGGATATTTTGTGTGATAACTAAAGTTAATGTATATTTAAAGATCTAGCGATTGGAAAATTTTCAGAAAGGTAGAATTATTTTTATTGTCAAGGTCAGATTAGCTAATGTAAGCACTTCAGACGTGCGATTTGATATCTGATGAGCTTCCCAGCAACCATCCCTGTGAATGAGGAAAAGATTTCATTCTCACGGTTCGCATGAGAAAGCAGTCGCTAGGAATCTTCAAGAAGCGCTATGTAATATAGATGCGTGCATGCAGTTGTTCGGATTCAGTCTGCGATCTGCGAACGCGATAACATGTAGCTCAGTTGACTGGAAAGTTTTATATCAAGCACTGCTGTGCAAGTTTTATTTTTGGAGTAATGTCTCTTCTTTTATTCAAGTTGAACATAAAAAGTAATTTTCAGCAATGTGGAGCCTCGGGATTGTTTGATTTTACTAAACTGTGGAACAATGGGAGTGTGTGATTCTCTTTCATTTAATTATTACAACTAACAGTTTGAACTTTGAACTATTGGGGTGTGGTCTGGCTTGACCGGTTAATCGAACTTGTAAAACATTACTTTGGAAAAGTCGTCTGATTGCCTGTACAGTGTTTGGTTTTGTGAAATTTGGAAGAATATAATTTTTTAAATGACAATGAACTATTTATTGAACTTTACCTTTTCATAGTTTTCTGGTTAAAATCTGTGTGGCGGCCGTATTATACTAACTAAGCCAAAACTGTAGCATCCAAGGCTACACACGGTCAGAGTTAAGATTCAAGCTTTATGCTCCACCCCAAGCATAAGCAACGTTCTTACACCCTCCCCCCAATCGTTTCCCGCCTTTAATGACCTTATCAATGAGGTGTAATGCTATAAGCAAAACAAAAAAAAAAAAAAAAAAGCAGGCTGACATAGAAATACAAAAAACGAAAAGGGTGGGGGAGGAAAGGCCATGCCTTCAACTGGAGGAATATTGCACACATCTAGAAATTCTGGCTGTAATTTCTTGCTTACACAAGTTATTAAAAACCTGTAAAAGTTTTATGTTGGAACATCAGCAATCTGAATTGTTTTTTAAAAGTTATTTTTTGTCCATGGGCTTCCTTCGACTCACTGCTTTCCCTCTGCAGGATTCTCGGAGGTACATAGAACTCTGCACTACCATTACATCCTTAGAGATCAGAAGGGAGGTGACGGGGTCCGGCCACACTCTGGCCATTCTTTTTCACCGCGGAGTTTCCTCCATGGTACTCATTTGATAGCAGGCTGAGTGGACCTGGGGAGCAAGGTGTTCACCTTGTTAGGTCTTGAACCCTTGTTTTCCAGGCCACAGTCAGATGCTCTATAGCCTGAGATACATGACTGCCGGTAAAATATTTAAGTAGGGTAAATGTCTTAAAGTAATGGCAATAAGCATGATCATATATGAAACAGACTGAAGTTTCTTGGTAATTATTTGAATTTTTAGTTTCAAAAATTAAAGTGTTCTGATATTTCTTGGCTCTCCTGTAATATTTTGAGATGGCTATCTACATTTCCTGTCTATTCAAATATGAAGAAACTATACAGCACATGCTCACGTTGTTATTGGGTTACTTTAAAATAGATCATTATTTTCATTTTTATTTGTTTATTTCATGTAAGATTGACTCCTGTATATGAGAAATTATCAAAAGGGGGAAAGATTTGGAGAGGAACATTTGTATTGGTGGGCTGAGAAAATATTTTGTGTATACTTGAGAGAAAATAAAGAAATAATTATTTCCACCACTCTACTGTTATAAACAAATTCAATAGTTAAAAATGATCACTGTGTTAATCTTTTTTTTGGTACAGAAATCAACAATTTCCATCACCCTTGCTATTCTAGAACATCATTGTTAAATTTCTCTCCTTGTAATATGCATTTTTTAGACTGGAAACTACCGAGCAGTTTCAATGAGGGATATCTGTTTATCTCCTCTGTTCGAAATATATCATATTCTAGTATAAGAAAAACCTTGAAGAACATTTGTCACATATTCAAAGATGTTACACACTAGAAAATTGAGTAACCATTATAAAATACAATCAAAACTTGTGTAAAATGATTGATTTTGTTGCAGTGTTGATGGCATTACCATACCATCAAGGCGTTCCGGTCATCCTCCATTGAGAAGGGTTCCTGAAGTATTTGACTGTTGGTTTGAATCTGGTTCAATGCCTTATGCTCAAATGCACTATCCATTTGAAAATGTGGAAAAATTTCATGCTAGTTTTCCAGCTGATTTTATTGCTGAAGGAATTGATCAGACACGGGGTTGGTAAGTTTATTGCAACTGGCTTATTTGAATAGACAACAACATACAATAAATTGTATATTGGTGTCCCATTTATTAATGATAGAAAGGTGAAGGTTTAGTTGTAAGTTTGTGTTTGTAGTCAACTTTCAATTTCATTCTAGTTCTTTTTGTCTTGTGTTGTCTAACCCCATCTTCAACCTGTTTTTAATGAAATTTATGGTTTTCCATTTGCACCCCTGTTTTTGCCATCAGTCTCTTGACTGATTTGTTACAATCCTCCATCTCTAACTTAAACTAATCTCTTCATCACAACATACCAGTTATATCATACAACATATATCCTTATTCGTCTGTTTCCTATATTCTAATCTTTGCCTTCTAGAGTCTACAGTTTATTCCCTCCCCTTCAACAGTTACCTGCACTAAATAATTAACTAATTACACATGTCTTAAAATGTAACCAGCCAATCTGTCTTTTCTTTTTGTGAGACTCTATCACAAACATCTTTCCTCATGCATTATTTCTGAAACATGTTCATTCCATACATTATCTGCCCACTTAATTTTCAGCATCCTTATATAGCAACACCTTTCAAATGCTACAATTTTCCTTGTTTCTGGTACTCCCAAAGTCCACACTTTGCTGTCATGAAGTGCTGTGCTCCATGCATAGTATTAAAAAGGGACTGAGTCCTAGATTAATGTTTGAAACTAAACTTTAACAAGATGGCTCTTTGCTAGTGCTATTCTGTTTTTAACATCATTCCTGTTTGTCATGAATTACAATTTTACTTCCTAATTAACAGAATCCATTTACTTCTCCTTAACACGTGATCCTATTTTTATATTTAATCTACCAGTATTGCTATCATTTCTGCCACATTTAATGACTTTCATGTTGTTTTGATTAATGTTTAGTTGGAGATCTTCCCTCAGAATATTGTTGATACCATTCAGTAATTTGGAATATCCTCCCTCTGTTCTAATAACAGACTTAGTATGGTAGGGGGGCGGTTAACACTCTGGCCTCGCATTCGGGAGGACGGTGGTTCGAACCTCCTTGCTGGCATCCAAATTTGGGTTTTCCATGGTTTCCCCAAATCACTCCAGGCGAATGGCCAAATTTCTTCCCATTCCTTGTTATCAGTCCTTTTCTGCCTCTAATGACCTCGACAAGGCATAAAGCCATAAGTAAAAAAAAAGTCTTCTAACATGACAATGTCATCATAAAAACACATCATACCAATTGTTTCTCTTTAAACACTTATACCACCTCAGTATGGTAGTATTTCAGTTATATATTCAAAGGTGTAAGCTCGAATATTGGATATGCAGGCGCTAATTATCTCGATGTCGACGCGCTCTAAAACAACAACAACTGAACTGGATATGCGGTATATTTGGTGATTGAGACTGTTCAGAATTGACAATAAATATGGAGTGGGGTTCAGAGTTGGAGAGAAGAAAACCACATTTTGGAAAAGACAATATCCAAAAATTTGTCTAAATCAACAATACCATAAAAGTATCCTTGTTTTTCTTGATCTGACCTCTAAGTATTAATCTGGAAGTGAGAATTTCTTCTCTTGTACCCCAGTTTTTCTTAAACAAATCTGATATTCATCTATCTCTTCTTCTATCTATTCCTTTGCATATTATCCTAGTGCAGTGGTCCGCAACCGGTGTGCCATGGCATACTGGTGTGCCACAAAATTTTACCAAATATAAGGAATTAATTGCCAATTTTTTTTATTAATTACATTTTAGTTTCATGTGCCGCGAATTGTTACGTATAGTCGTATTTTAAGAAATTAAATATTATTTATTTTCACACTTGCTATTAGTTTTCTTTATTCATTTTTTAAACATTTTTATTCCTCGCCCTTACTACTGCGCTTTGTGGTTCCGCTATATTTACCGCATGTTATGTGTATGTGCTTTTCCCTCAGTCTAAACTGCTGGGATTAACAGAACTTCCCATGCCTTATATTATTTTATTAAGATGTCGGTGTTGGTGCTTATCCAACAATACTACTTTGTTCCTGTTCCGTTGCACCGATGCTTTGTTAGACATCGCTGTAAAAAGAATCGGCATCGTATATGTGACTTCTTTGAAGTGTTTAAATCCCGCTTCTTACAGTTACTTCAGTTTATCATAGCTGTGCTCTAAAGTGGACCGAAAACTGTGTTAGTATTTTGTCTTAATATTTTCTATTACAATTAGTAGACTTTTATTTCTTCAAGATGGACAAATTCCTTGAATGGAGTGTTCCGTCTATAAGTGCAACTAAGGAAAGCGTTGAGTCAGAAAGAAAGAAACAAAAGATAATGCAGCGGAAGTACAGTGATAATTACTTATCCTATGGGTTTTCTCGGTGTGATGAAAAAACGTGCCCAATCCCTGAATGTATCGTTTGTGGTGATAAAGTCAGCAATGCTACAATGGTTCCCAGTAAATTGAAATGATATTTGTCAACAAAACATCTGTGAAACAAAGATGTCAATTATTTTCTTAGGTTGTTGGAAAACTTATTTTAAAGGCCAAGAAACCAGACTACAATTGGTGAAACGCTGTTAAAGCCTGTTTGTAAAGAGATGGTGAGAATAGTGCAGGGTTTAGAATCTGCTAGTGAAGTTTCAAAAATTCCTCTTTCTGCTGACACAATCACTCGCCGAGTTATTGATATGTCTTGTGATATTGAAGACATTATGAAGGAGAAAATCAACAGTCAGAAGTTCTCACTTCAGATCGACCAGTCCATAGATATTAGTCGCCATGCACAACTTCTGGCTTACATTCGCTACATCGATGGAGATGTAATTGTAAGTAATTTCTTCTTTTGCAAAAAACTTCCAGAGCATACTACCGGTGAAGAAATATTTCGTTTGACTGATGAATATTTGCGCCTTATTGAATTAACACGGAAGAATTGCGTTAGTGTTTGTGCAGACGGAGCTGCTGCTATGATAGGCCCAGTGAAAGGATTTGCAGCTAATGTACGCGAAATACGCAACATACGATGTGATCATTGTCTCATTCACCGCGAAGCCATTGTTACTAAGTCTCTGCCACCTTCTCTGAAAGATGTGCTGGATGAAGTAGTAAAAGCAGTGAACTTCATAAATTCGAGACTATTTTCTGTTTTATGTCAGGAATTGGGTTCAGAACACACTACACTCCTGCTACAAACAGAAGTACGTTGGCTGTCACGAGGAAAAGTGTTAACGCGAATATTTGAACTCGGAGAAGAGGTCCAGGCATTTTTGACTGTTGAAAGACACAAGTACGCGAATTTATTCGCAGATGGTGAATGGGTATGTAAGTTGGCATATCTTTCCGACAATTTCGTACACTTGAATGAGCTGAACATCAAAATGCAAGGTAGGAACGAAAATATTCTTGTTAGTATGAATAAGATTAAACGATTTGAGAACAAGCTGGATTTGTGGTTACAGAGGATTGAAAATGGGTCGTGTGAGATGGTCCCGACTGTATGGTCACTTGATGACGGTAATAAAATGGTTATGGACTTAATTAAAGCACATTTAGAAGTCTTGCAGCAGAGATTCAAAAAGTACTTTGGAGAAAGTGTTGAAGGTTTCGACTGGGTTCGTGATTGTTCGTTGCAAATTCGGAACATCTTCCAATTAACTCGCAGATTTAAAATCTGACAGAAATTTGAAATTAAAAGCTTCTCGAAGTTCCTTTAGATACATTTTGGTTAACCAACTACATATTTATGTCAATTGGGCTTCTCGACATTGACTGGGTCACATTGAAGGTATGTGTACAATTATTTACTTTAATAGTAATATAAAAGTGCCTGATTATTAATTTTATCATGCAACCGCTGTTTGTAGCTATAATTTTTTACGTGTTAGGAGTCTGTACATGCAAATAATTTCGTGTTGTGAGGACCCTTCTTTTTTTTTTTTTTTTTTTCTTTTTTTTTTTTTTTTTTTTTTTTTTTTGCTCAACCATCCATCTGGTAGGGTGTGCCGCGAAATGGAAAAGGTTGCGGACCACTGTCCTAGTGAGTAATTTTGAAGCATGATATTAACCTTACAGTGCAATAATTTCCATATTTTATAACTTGTGCTTTCTTCGGAAATATTAAGACGATTCTTTTTATCACTGTTAGAAGGTCTAATTCTTTTTCTGTTCCAGTTTTGGTTGTCGTATGTATTATCAGTTTTAATGAAGAGTGTTTTATGTTTATGTAGTTGCAGTGCTGCTGTTTGATCTGTTGGGAATTATTTCAAATATCTGCTAGAGAGTGTGGACTTGATAAAAGATTAATGCTGCTTATTTTCAAATACCATTTTAACTGTTGAAACTGCAGTTGTTGTATTTACTGTCATTAACAATATACTCTAATAGTCCATAAATAAAACAAAAGTATAATACTTGAAATTAGCTTATATTTATTAGTAATCATTTTATGTTTTATTGGTATTATCAAAAAAATTAACTTAAGTTGAAATTGGTTCCGTTCGTCTAAAAATACTTACATGAAACGTTTTCACAGTATCGTTCCCAAACATTAGATCTTTTTACAGCAAATACATAATTACCATGTTCACTCAAATGAGGTCCTATACCAATTTTTATTCACACATACCACTTAATAGATCTCTAATTTAGCTGTGATCATTGTTATTAAATATATGACATCCCATTTGCATTAGTGACTTTGCAAGGTATGTAAGTAAACTATTAACTGTAGCAGAGTTAGTGTTTTGATTTTGTGTTAATTCCTTTGAATAAGATACTCATCTGCATTAAATGAAAGATTTAATTTATGGGTCAAGTATGTTAGGGTGTAAGGTTGGTCACTAAATATAGCATTTCTTACATTTTATCGCATAGCAGAAGGGGAAAGTGATATTTCTGTATAATTTTTGTGATGTTTTTTTATATATCTGACTGGGAACACTTCCTCCACCACAGAATTTTATCAGATGGGTCCATATATAGTTTTATTCTCTTGTACACATTTAGTGTTCTGTTTTGAGTGATTGCCACTAAAAATTGTTTATCAGTATTAATATATTAACAAAACTTGCAGTCAGAGTTCAGGAATTGTACTGTAAAATGAAATCAGCATTTCCAGTCTTATTTGTATTCTAAATGCTACATCATATCACCTTTTTTGTTGCAAGAATTATGATTGTTAAGTCTTCTGATTTCTATCAAATATGAAAGTTAAAAAAAATTACAGGCTCTGCTGTCCATTAACATTAACATTTTTACAGGTTTTACACACTTCTAGTAGTTTCGACACTGCTTTTTAATAAGGCTCCATACAAGAATCTTATTGCAAATGGCCTTGTCTTAGCGGAAGATGGCCAGAAAATGTCTAAAAGAAAAAAGAATTACCCGGATCCAATGAAGGTGCGTTCAAAATTCCAGGCATAATGTTGTTAAATGTTATTCCTTTAATAAATTGTTGTCAGTTGTGAGAATAGCTTCATTATCATTTTCATAAACTGTTTTTGTTTACCATTTAGAAATAAAATAAATGTTTCTACTTTAATTCACAAATTCATTTTACAGTTGCTATAGTGTTAAAAGTATATAATTGTTATAGTGTATATCCTTTGTACATTTAATTTTACTTGAGGTGTTGTCAAAAGAACTTGAAGTAGATATGTCTTCCTAATATTTTACAAAATATGCCGTAGTTCACTCATAATACTTAATCCATCAAATCGGTTTTGAACAAAAAAAAAAAAAAATTTCTTAGCAATAATGCATTACATTGTTTCAGCTATTTGTTTCTGAATTATTTACCACATTTTGAACCGTGGTTGATGGGATCAGTGTAATTAGTTCTGTTTTTGACATAATGGAAAGAGCAGTGTATCTAGAGTACAGTCAGTATTCAGCTTCACTCTGGCAGAGATTGTTGGATATGCATTTACATAGGGTCTTATGAGGGTTTAGTTTACAAGGGTTGCTATTTATATTTCTGGCTTTGGCAACAATAAGTGCTGCCAGGCACCATCTGACATTTCCATTGGAAACATTGACATTGTTGGACATATCCTTATTCATAACAATGTGTCATTTGAGATAGATTTGTTGTTTACAGTAATTTCATTTCGGGTGAAAAATGGAATTAACTTGTGAACATTTTTGTGCTATTATTTTTCAAAGCTTTCGATGTGGATTATCAAGACGAGTGCATTGATGAGCTTAAATCTTTTATACGGCAATCAAGAACCATCGTATAGCACTATAAAAAACTGGTATAATGAATTCAATAGTGGCCGAAGTTCATTTCAGGACGAATTCCGTCAGGTTTGTCCAAAATCGGTTGTGCCAGAAAACATCGATGCTGTGCGTGAACTGATAAAGCAAGATCGTCATGTGACATACCGTGAGATTGAGGCATCTTTGGGCATTAGTATGATAAGAATCAATAAAATATTCCATTATCATTTGTCCATAAAAAGATTTGTTTGCGTTGGATCCCGCATAATCTGACAAACGCTCAAAAGGAAGCTCGTGTCGATTGGTGCAAGGAAATGTTAAAAAAAAAATTACATTCAAGGTGCATCATAGGCTTTCTATAACATCTACACAGGTGACGAATCATGGATCTATGCATATGAGCCTGAAACAACAGCAATCGACTGTATGGGTCTTCGAAGACTAGCCAAATCTGACAAAATTGTTCGCGGAAGACACAAATCGAAGCAAATGGTTGCCTGTTTCTTCGTCATTACCAGTCACATGGCAACAGTGGTATTTAGATCAACGTAGGACGGTCAACTCTGAATGGTACACGACCATTTGTTTACCAGAAGTCTTTGGGGAAATTCGGAAAAAGTTGAAGAAGAGGCGAATAATTCTTCATCACGACAATGCGAGCTGTCACACATTGGCTCAAACAAAGGAATTTTTGACCATTCAAAACATCGAATTGATGGGTTTTCCACCGTACAGTCTTGATTTGGCACCCAGTGACTTCTTTTTATTCTCGCACTTCAAAAACAAATTACGTGGTCAACGATTTTCGTCACCCGAAGAAGCAGTTGATGCATTCAAGATGCATGTTCTGGAATTACCTCCATCGGAGTGGAAAAAGTGCTTTGAAAATTGGTTCAAACGCATGCGAAAGTGTATTGATCTTCACGGAGAATAGCAACCCTTGTAGAGATCACTCCAAGTTCTTAAAAAAAACCATGGCTGAATTCCTTCCCATTCCTTGACCTCAGTCTTCTGCCATCTGTAATGATCCCAATGTTGACAAGTAACAAAAAATTAAAAGAAGTTTCGCTGTGGCTGTGCTTATAATATAGCAGAGAGGTAAGATGGTGGGGAATACTGACACACCAACTTGATTGTAAAGGCTATAATACTCAGCATTTTGATGTTGAGATATCTGATAGCGAATTTGTATTTAAATAATTATCGTCTTACCGTTAAGATAGTAACAAACTTTATCAGACAGACAGGTAAGACATTTTTCTATTTTGTTGTTCTAGATATTATCAAATCAGCATTCAGAATGATATGGAAATAATTAACTGGTCATGCCGTGGAGGAAAGGGTGGCAGAGGTGGAGGGGGTTGAATAAAATGGGGTAAACTGTTGATAATTTGTGAGGGAATTAATTGTAAGAATTTAAAAGTATATATGTAATAAGTATATTTGAGCAGGGAAGTGGTTGTTTTGTCTGTCATTGGTCAATGAATAATGCTAATGATCGCTGGTTGTTAAGTCAGAAATTGTGTGACATTCTTTAACTGACTAAAATTAAACTGACCGCGGGATATATAGAAACTAATAAGGTTAGGATTATTTGTGATAAAAGTTAAGGAGGACATTAATATGTTCCTGTTAGTGTATGAAGTAAGCGTATAAATTAAATGTATAAATTGTTAAAAACTACAGAAAATGTTAATTGTGTTAATCATGTACATAAATGTTTTAATACAAGGAGAAGAAGCATTTGAGTATTAACAGAAAAAGAAGTACCAGTTCAAATATTAAATTCTAATTGTGCAAACCATTGTATGTGAGATCAATTTTCAGTTTTTATTTTATGTTTATAAAAAATGTAATTTTATATAGTGTGCTTCAGTTTCTAGAACATCTTACATCCAACTACACTAACCTAATATGCAATTGTAATAATGAAATAGTGACACCATAATCTATAGAAAAAAATAATTACTGCTGGTGAAGGTGGGACACACAAATAGATGCAAACGTATAAAGTTAAATAACAATGATGAATAAAAACATAAGAGAACAATAATTTAAAAATGCAAGAAGATTAAATAAATAAAAATATAAACAATTAGGGGATTATTGTTAGGATCCTATCAGAGGTTGAAGCCAAGTGGATGCTATCCAGGTTATATTGAAAAGCCAGTTTCCATATACGCAGTTTAAAAGCAGTGATAGTTTCCAGAACAGATCTTATTGTGGAACAGTTTTAGAGATTGTGAGAGCTGTGGGAACTGGCAAGGAATGCTACTGGATACTCTAGATTGGAGATAGAGACTGTTTGCCTGTGGCTGTTAATTCTGATTGAAAGCTGGTCCGTGGTGAAGCCTGTGTAAGAACTTGGCAGTGGAGGCAGGTAAATTGGTATATGAGAATTGTCATGGTGCGTGTAGCATTTCCAATTATTGGAAAGATTTTCCCTGTGGTCACATTGGAATGGGTTGTGGTGGCCGGATGCACGCTGAAAGTTTTGCACCTAGGTCTGTTACACTGATCAGCCAGAACATTATGAATACCTACCTACCATCGATATAAACCTGTCTAGGTGAGAGCAGCATCACCTGACGGCTGCTAGTTAGACACATGCATGGTGCATGCTCATCGCTCCCTCCCCGGAATTAAATAAAAGCAGCAAAACAAACACTGAAATGGAATTTCCCCAGATGTCAATGTTAAAACAGGAAGAAAAAAAAAAAAAACTAAGTACAGTGTAATATTCATAGCATTCAATAACAGATTAGAATTATAAACATACTGCAACAACGTCAAAGCATGAACATAAACTGTTCTATGGCACCGAGAGTGATTGAATAAATAATCGAAACGCGTCTGCCAGAAAACTAAGATAAGTCACAGAAACCTTATTATTAAAGTAACTAATGATATAAAGGCCTGAATATCAACCTGTTATTCTGTATACAATTTGAGAGGATTACATGTCCTCGGGATACTGTTTGGGTCTTTAATGCAGTGGCATCCCATTGCCTTCTGTATCCCCATGCTGTTGATCATTTGATTTATCGGCCTTTAGGGGCCGTTTCCAATTCCCTGGACCGTTGCCCGCTCTCCTCCCTACATGAAGCTGAGGTCAACATTTGGATGGAAGAGGCCAATACAATCACTCCCAAACCAAGAAGTGATATACACAAACTTTTACTGACCGACAGTTGTTGAAATGGTTGATGTTTTGAGTGACTGGATGTCCAGAGCTAAAATATGTACGAGAGAGAGAGAGAGGGATTGTGATACGTTTTTGTACATAAAGATTCATCACAGCCATGAGATCAGTGCAATGGAACATCCCCACAAGGACATCTTCCCTCTTCTTGCTGTCCCACATTCCCACATTTATTTATTTACTTATTATATGGACATTTGGTGTCCAGTTGTACAACTTTACATCATAACAATGAATGGTGCACATTGCTTATATATCTTACTAAACAAATTAATAAAGAAAAATCACTAGAATTATAAACATTTACAGTTTAATAATACAAATATACAAAGTTTAAAAATTACCGATTAAAATTTTCTGGTACTTTTTCATTCATATCTCTTCATTCATTTGTCTTGGTTAATTGGTTTTATTCCAAGATTAACAGTACTTTGACAGTTAGCAAGCTTGCACATTCTTGTTAAGGGACTATTTTCTGGCTACACGTGTTTGTTCCAGTAAGGCAAATAATGTTGTTTGATGTGTTATTATTTGGAGTATTTTGAATCTTAAACCACCTAGTAAATCTGAAAAATTGTCATATCGTTATCAATATCTTCTGTAACATGGTTTAGAAATAAGCTTACAACATACCAGTCAAATAGTAAATCATTTCTAAAAGGATTTTCTTCATTAGAAAGCACTATTGAGACGTAAAATCGGATAACATCGTAAGAAAATAGAATTTTTAAAAATGAAAACCATTAATTTGAATCCCCAGTCTTGCATTCATTTCCACAGGTAGAGCAGAAGATGACGATCAATATAAAATATAACGTGTACAGCCGAAAAATCTAGGTAAAGAGAGACTTTAAAATTAGTGACTCTTACACTGCGCGTAAAAATCTGTCTCATAAAGGAAAGTCAATCAGTTTTCAAGATATCTTAAAGTTTGTTACGTCAACAGATTCAGAATGAGAAGATGCAACTTGTACTGTATGAAAAAATAGACCTGGTAAAATAGAAATATGTTTTTTAGGTAATAGTAGTTACAAAATTTGGAAAAAAGTATAATCAAATTAAAGGAAAAAAATCACTGATTATGAATATCATTTTAGTTTTTCGATTAGATCAAAATTTAAGCACCAAAAGCGAAATTTTAGGTTTCATTGTCGGACATCCTTGTTGCAGTGACGTAGATCGTATGATGCACTCAACACATGTATTGGTAGAAAATGATAAAGAATCACTGTAGGGATAAGAGAAAAATACCGGGGGATAGGGTAATTTTTTCTAAGGAATGTAATGTTCACCCTATTTCAAACAGAGCAGTGGTTTGGGAGGAATGAATTCTAAGAGATTTTGACAATGACATATCAAGATGGCACGAACAGACAAAAGATAATGCATAGTTTCAGTTTAACATGAATTTCTTCCAAAGTACAATATATTAGGAAAATTTTAAGACATAATTTGGTACTAGAATCATCACAGGTTAAAAACTATAAGAGTAATTTAAGATTTATAATTTTATAACTTAAACAAAGCAATTTTGGACATAAGATATGATGGAACAAAATGATCAGAAAAATAGGTGCTATAAGATGTAAAAGTTGCAGGGAGATTGGACTTTCCTTCTTTGTCAGTTTGCTCCAAAGGTCAAATTTGCCAATCCCTATATAGAGGACCCATGCTTTGCAGGTTCAACAAGCAGTTTTACACAGGAAATCACCACGATAGGAAATTTGAGTTGTAGGTTGCAGATAGAAACTTCAGGAACTTAGAAATTTTTGAGATGTGACATGCATTCAAGTAACTGTCATGATAGTGGACTTTGTTTCTGTTCTGTGATGCATTAAAAGTTTTTTGATATTTACCTTACCTTACATACTGGAACCAGATTTGTAAATAACTTTTTTCAAGAATATGAACTTTTGTCTCGGAGAGAAGTGTTCAATTTTCTACTACCCATTAACTATTGCGGGGTTATTACAATAGTTTGATGGCCATCATAACGAGTTGTAGCAATCTGCATTAATGGTACCATCACGATCAAGTTTACGAGTAATGTTTGAACCCTAAGCAAGCATTTATTTGTGACACAATCTATGTTACCTTTGCACAAATATAATAAAAATTTAAAATAATTAAGTTCACAAAATGAGTGTATTGAGGGTATTTTTAAGATGGATGCAATGTGGCTATATTTGTGGTCAAGGTGGGTCAAGATAACCCATTCTAAATGCTATGTATCTAAAATGGCTGATGCCAAATGGTTTCTACTGTTTATTTAGTGATAATGTGTATGGTGATGAGATTATTGATGAATATGACGATGTTGACCTTACAGTGGATAGATAAATTATTGTACGTGATTCATTGGAATGAATTTCGCGACAAGTCCTTATGACAAAACCTAGTTGTTGTAATGATTTGGTTACAATTCTGTCCACATGTTCATCGAAACTCATTTTACTATCAAACATTACACCTAGATCATTAACTGAGTACACTTGCTCCATCTCAGTACCTTTTATTGAATATTTTGATAAAATTTTATTACTGGCTCTTGTAAATGAAAATGTTTGCATGAAATTTAATTATAACTACTTTATCTTCAGTGGCAAAATCTACCATCAAATCTGCATTGGTACTCACTCTCATCCTAATTATTTCCTTGGCCAAATGGAACAGCTACTTTTAAAAAATTCTATTTGAAACAGGTTGTAACGGAGGTTATCTTTGCAGATATATATGCAGAGGTTCAGTGCTTGATATCCGCGGAATATATTTTTTATCCCGAATTCATTTTGCTGGATTAATTTATTTGACCTTATCTTTCACAAAACAAAGAGACTGCAATGGTTTCAAAGTGAATTAAATTAGATACCACCTACGCACGTACCAAAAAACAATATTTGTCATTTGAGCTTAGCGGATTTCATGGCTCAACTAATTCAAGTGGCAAACATAAGGCCATGCCACCGCATATCACCACGCCTGCCACCTGTCTTTCCACCACTCAAGTGGCCCATTCATATTGCAACTTGTAGGACCTTCAATGATCCAATTTGCTGATGGAGCACTCCTATTGGACCATGAATGGGATTGCAGGACTGCATATAGGACATGTTGGATATAGTTGGACTTCCAGACCAGTTAACAAACGTCCCACGCGTCCAACATCCTACCACATTGGATCATCGTACAGATCAGCCAATAGTTGTATGAGGAGGTCTTTGGTGTGCCCCTCAGGGGGGGTGTAATACGTGTGGGGAAGGTGGGGGGTGTGGGGTGTGAGGTAACTTCACTGCCCTTGTGGACAATACCATAACTCTACACCGTCGGAAGTACTGTGTCCTCTGCACTGCCTTTTATAGTTTCCTCTGATTTGTCATTGTTAGTACTGTGAAGTAGGCATTTACATTTTTAATAATAAAATCGTGACCGGGGAGGTGCATGTGGAAACTTTACTTGTGACGGAAGGGAGTGTGTTAAGAAAAGCCTTGGGAACCCCTACTTTAGAGGAACATGAATGAGTGAGTGCATCCAGTGGCAATGGTACATAGAGGTCCTACAAGTTGAACTGTGAATGGACTGCTTTACATGCTAGTTCAAACTTTTAAATTGTCACATAGGTAGCAAGGCTATCCAATTCATTCTTATTCTTACTGCAGGACTGTAAGAAAAATATATCCATTGTGTTTTTAGCTTAGTGATGATGAGCCAATTTTTTTTAATGAGAAGAACAATTTTTATAGCATATATCTTGCAATGCAAACAGAACTTCCTTTATACCTCCACCTTACAGCTTGCAGTTGTGGAGGCAGAAGCAGAGGTACAATTTCATGTGGAAGTTCCACACTTGCTGAGACGGAGCTCTGTTAAAACTATAATTTGAAGCAGCTCCTGTGGGTTGGGTTTATAGATTATATTTTTATGATCTAGATGTACAGGGAAAATAACACTCTTAGCTTCCTTAACAACTTCAACTCCACACATGCCCTAAACTTCACACGGTCCTATTTCCACACCCAGACCACCCTCCTGAATGTTTCCTTCTCCAAGGGCTACCTCAGCTCCTCAGTCCACATAAAAACCTACCAACAACAGTATCTCCATATCGACATCCTTATCACATTAAACACTCATTCCCTTACAACCTTGGTATCTGTGAAGTTGGATATTCCCTAACAAATGGTCTCTTGTCCAGTACTTCAACAAATCTGTCAAACACTGATATCCCACAATTATTCAACAGATTTTGTTCAACTATGCCACATCACAACCTACACAGCCCAGCTGTGACTCTAAACTCTCTAAAAACCAACCATAGTTCAGTCCTGGTCACATTACTTCCCAGGTCACGACTCGTATCGATCCAATGCTATGTCTGGGCCATGATTTTCTTCAAGCCTGCCCTGAAATGAGATTCCTCCTCTCCAAAATCCTTCCTGCCCCTCTCAGAATATGCACAATAGACCCCCTAAACCCAGGCAACTCGTAGTTCACAAATACCATTATCCTCGTCCCACTGTACAGTCTATTGGCTTCTTTCCGTGCAAAAGACACATGCTGCAAGATGTGTAACAAGTTCCATGTTTCCACCGCCTTCACCATCTCCTTTGCTGGTGAAGGCATTCACATCATGACAGTAATTTTTATTTCCATTTTTATTATGCTTTTATCCCATAAATTTCAGGACTATTTCCATGTATCTTGACTGGACTCAGTCGCCTTGCTATTATGAATGAGTTTTATAATTTTTGGATGACTAAATGACATAAACCGTACATATACCCATTCAATTTCTGAACCCTCCCGTGTGGTATACCAGTTAACTAACAACTATAGTCTGGCTTCCTACATAGATCTTAGTACTAACCAGTTGTCGGTAAGAATGAATGGCCACAGACAAATAGTATTCACCCAGAATCCAAACCACCCAGTAGCTACTCATACCAACTTGCATGACACTGATAATTTCAATTTTAGCCTCACTGTCCATGCTAAGAGTCCTCTCAACCCTTTCTTCCTATGAAACTGCTTTTTCTTGCTATTATTTAATCTATTGCCTCAGTCACAAGAACAGCCAATTAATTACATCTGTGTACCACCATTCTGGAGATGAAGCCTGTGATAGATGTACATAATTAATAAGCATTCAAATCATATTCTCACATCAATGGTAATCCCACATACAGTTTACAACTGGTCCCCAATTCTGAAATTAAGTTTATACATTTTACGAGGTAAATGACGGTACATATTTTGATTTCATTATTCAGGACACCTGTGTCCCTCAGTGGGTATCAAATTTGGTCGGTCAGTAATAGAAATGGTGCTTCCTCCTTGATCTGTCTATTGATATAGCTATTTATTGTTGAGGGGTTGGTTTTATGCTGGCTACAGCATTATAGAAATAAGTGTAATGCATGTACTCTGCTGTTGACTGCATTTGGTCACTTAATTTATTACAGTCAAGTAAGCCGATATACACATTGTGGCAAATTTTCCAGTAATTAGTCGTAATCCAATGTATCCACCATACATGTTGGATTTGTTTGTGACTGTGTCAGTAAGAACTGTTCAGTATATATGAAGGGAAGGATGCATGTTTCCATGAAAATGTTCATCATAGAAACGGAAGCCATAATGTACTACAGAAAAGTTACAATAGCAGAGGAATAGGCACAGTTTATCAAGATCAGAAGAAATATGCTGTTTTGGCAAAACTCTTCACATGGCTGCCTTACGTTACTAGGGTTGTTTTTTATTAATACTTTTATCAGATATCTCGTCTATTTCCTCACATGTCATCTAAATCCATCAACACAAACCTATGCCTTTCCTGCAACATTAAACACAAACACCTTAATAGACGAAGTCTTGAACAGAAATTTTTTTATTTCTCTACCATCACACAAAATGCTGTGCTAAGTGATGACTTATTTCCATTTCTCACTTTACTCTTTCATGTCCCAATATGCATATATTGTCCCATTTTCCTCAGAATTCATGCTGTTATTGTTTCAGAAATTATTTGTGCATATTATTACATAAATGGCCATTGCTCTCTCATATTCACGTAGCTTCCTTAATTTGGAAATACTTGGATGTTTTTTCACATTTTTAAAATTTATTTTTATCATGATCTTTGTTTTCTTCATTCAAATCTTGCATACCCTTTGTTTTAATGTAAGATAATTTTTCCTCTTTACATCTGTAGAGAATATCCTCCTCTCTCACTTTGACCAATTTTCACCTTGTTGTTGTTTTACAATGCTTCATGTTGCTGTTCAACATTTGTCAATTTTTTGATTCATCAAAAAAAAAAAAAAAAAAAAAAAAAAAGTTGTGAGTGACTATAAATATATGGGGAGATAGTGTAGTTTAGATATTGTTGTAGAAGATTGGTATTTTGTTCATTTTTGAGACACTTTCTTTTTTTAACAGGTTGTCAACACACTGGGAGCAGATGCTCTGCGTATGTACCTCATAAATTCCCCTGTGGTACGTGCAGAGAACCTGAAATTTAAAGAACAAGGTGTCAGGGATTTGCATAAAGATGTCTTTCTTCCTTGGTATAATGCATATCGCTTTCTAGTGCAGAACATTAAAAAGCTTAATACTGTGAGTAGTTGGCTTATTATTACAGCAAGTTATTACTACTTATAACTCTGTTTTCATAATATTATTTATTAAAAAGGGAATAACTAATCAGTTGTGTAACAAGCTGAAAAAGTATAATAGTGAAGATGGTAAATACTGTGTAATTGGGCAGACGTATCTTTTTGTCTATTTATTTCTGCAGTATTTATAAATAAGTTTTCAACATTGTGTAAAACTAATGTTATTTTAGATAATTTAAATGTAGGAAATATTTTATTATTTTATGTACAAGACAAAACAATCTGGAATTTATTTTAGGAAGGTGTTGAATTCAAATTCAATGCAGATGAAAAATTTGAGGAATTGTCAGAAAACATAATGGATAAATGGATTTTATCATTCACCTATTCTTTGATTGATTTTGTACAAGTTGAAATGGAACATTACCGACTGTACACTGTAGTGCCACGTTTGGTCAAGTTCATAGATAACTTGACAAATTGGTATGTGCGCATGAATAGGAAGCGCCTCAAGGTTAGTGCTGTACATGTTCTGTTGTTTTTTATTTTTTTAAAAAGACGAGGGTTGTAGGTAAGAACTGTAAAGATTATGTAGAGGAGTTTGTTTCTTTGTGAGTTGACTATTGCTTTTATTTTAGAGTAATGCCAAAAATTTAGAAATCGAATAGCAAAAAATGAGCTTAAAATATCAATTTACTTTATCAAGATTGCAACACCAATGAAGAATATTGTGATTAGGATGAAAATTGTACCAAATATTAGTAAAAAAGATTATATATGAGTGATTTTTTTTTTAATGAAAACTCTTGTGAACTGAAATGAACTATGTTTTGTTGCATTTATCAAAGATGATTTATATTGTACTTGTAGATTTGCTTGTTTGTGGTAGTCTACAGTTAACTAGTATGAACTTCTGGGTCTTCGACTGATCTTTTGCAGAGTTAACATATCTAGACATATTCAGTAGCATACATATTGCTTATGGCTGAATAAGAATCTGCAGTGCTACACAAGGAGCTTGAAAATGTCGGTATCTTGCTGGACATCATCTCGCTATTTTGTAGTACCAGGAGTACTCTGAAGAAAGGGTATAACCTGTGCCTCTTCAAATCTTCTGAAGTTCCCCTAGTCCATAGCAATTGGTATACCAAATTGTGCTTTAAAGCAAACCAAACCTTGAATATGGCATTCTGGAAGGAACTGTTAATTATAACACCTGCTACATCACATAAAACCATAATTGAAGTCCTTGGTATTACTCTATTAAAAGTACGTTATGTTGCCATAAATGCCATTTTTTGCACTCGTAAACACATTTTTGTCCAAGGTGTGTAGATGGTTGAAGGTCAGGTAACTCTGTTGTGCTAATCAGCCTATCACTGCCATGGGGCGGGGGTTAGAGGCAAAAGCCACGTAGGGCTACGTGGGGGGAGGGGGGTTCATAGCAGGCCAAAATGGAGCTACGTGGTTTATGCACGCTCCCTAACATCAGAACAACCAATTTCATCCGTTTAAGATGTGAAGATAACATCCTTTAAATGACGTCCGTCTTTGACCAAGCATTCTTCCAGCCTTGCACTGAAGCTGATGAACACCTGCTCTAACATTGCACGAGGCAGGTTGGCGATTTCTTGGCATATGGCTTCTTTCAGTCTGCCCAGTGTGTGGGTTTTGTTTGTGTAAACTCTTGCTTTAAGGAGCCCCCACAAGAAAATATCACAAACACTAAGGTCTGGAGAGTGAGCTGGCCATTCAATGTCACCAAAACACGAGATCACTCGACCACGAAACTTGCTTCTCAAAACGTCCATAACCTCGTTGGCTGTGTGGGAAGTTGTCCCATACTGCTGGAACCAGGACTATGCAGAGGACGTTCATGCAGTTGTTCCGGATTTGTAGCCGATCAATAATGAAAGTTGTGTTTGTTTACATAACCATCCAGATGGAAATTTGCCTCGTCATTCATCATTAAAATTGTTTCATCAGTCAACATAGCAATCATTTCTTCTGAAAATGCTTTATGCTTTGCATAGTCATTAGGCTTTAACTGCTGGACAGATACTGGTGGAAGTGCAGATCGAAATGCTACATTCGTCTTTCAGAGTGGTCAGACATGTGCAAAGCAGCAGCTTGTTTACGGGCCGACAGACGAGGACTGGCTTCTACAGCTTCTCTTACTTGATTGATATTCTCTGGCATCCAGGCTTATCTTGGATGGCCCGTCGACTTCTTTTTTAATGCTGAACTGGTAGCTCTAAAGGTACTCACCCATAGCATAATTCTGTTACGAGTTGGGATTATTCCTCTTGGACCCACATTAAAATGTCTACGGAACTGCTGCTGAACAACAACGCAGGAAACACAACTTTTAAAAAAACACCTCAACAACAAAAGCAAGGTACTAACCCTACAACTGCTCCATGGCTACTACGAATGTCCACATGTGGGCTCTGAAATGCACCTATCCCGAACACCCCCCACCATCTACTCGCTCGACAATACGGCGGCGAAAACCATCAGATCATTTTGCCGCACCCTGTATTTCTGTGAATTAACTGCATTACTTCAACAAAATTGGCTGCAAATTTGCACGCAGGATGGTGGATGATTTTTGAAAATAAATATTAGTAATTACAATCCGAAAATTTAATTACTTTATAAACTTTAATAAAGATTAAAAAATTATAAAATTTCTAGCTCATTCTCACTTGTTCTATGCATGTATGTTTTAACTTAAACTATTCAAACGTAATGGATAAAGACCAATCACTTTCTTTGGATGTCACTTGTAAAGCTTAGTGTTACAAATTAACCTAATTGTTTAAAAATATTTTGTGAAATTATTCCAAATCTTGATTTCTGATGTAACCTAGAAACCCATGTAAGTCAAGTTTTGAAATTTCTTTTGTTATCATTTTCGTTCTCACCTTCTGCAACCCAATCCAAATATCGTTAATCAAAAGGTTATAAATGTAATACTTGGCTAGTAATACTTAATCTATCTTATTAGGTAACATCGACATTCTACTTTCACAGATTTGAAACCTTATACCTATAACACCGAAGCAGTTATCGATCACCCTCTATAGTTTATTGAACCTGTAATTGAAAGTTTGTTTCTCTTCATTTCATTTTATCTGATATCGTGGAATAGGCCTCATCTTGAAAGGGGAAAAGCTTCATCCACTACTATTACATACTGCATTTTATCCCGGTTGTCAATGTGCAAATTCAGTTTTCCTGCAGCCATTGCCTCACCTAAATTGTTGTGGCTAAATGTTTTGCCATCTTAATTTTTTTCCCAATCCTGTGATGACCAAAATACCAAACCGTATTCAGCAACTGCAAGGGCTATTAAAACCATGAAAAACATTCATTTTTCTACATTAAAAATAAAGAGAACCGCAATTTGGTAGAACTGTTATAACATTTTTGTCATCTAATCTGCCTAAGAAATGTGGAAAATTCCTTTTTAAATTAAACCCACTGCCTTTCCTGCTTAATTTTCTTCATTTTCAATAAATATATAAAAATGAGCCCTTTGTCTGATGTGTCAATTTGCAGTGCAGAAGCGGTTGAATAATCATTGAGAACCGAAGGCGGTGAC
This sequence comes from Vandiemenella viatica, assembly GCA_031002005.1. Taxonomy (NCBI): domain Eukaryota; kingdom Metazoa; phylum Arthropoda; class Insecta; order Orthoptera; family Morabidae; genus Vandiemenella; species Vandiemenella viatica. The sequence goes on from CM061921.1 coordinate 114,519,342, forward strand.
AATAAAAGAAATGCGACTCGCTGTGTCCAGATGTGCATTGCAGCATTTTCGCTCAATGTGATGCGATGTGATGAGGCCTGCTGTAGTGTGCACGTACCTTAACAGTCCTTCTTGTTTTGGGTTTCATGAACAATAATGCAATTTAGAGTTTATATGTTGTGATTCATTATAGGACAGAAGTAAGCCTTACAAAATATACATAACATATTCAAGGTTAAATGTTAGAATGTTGTTACTCATTTAATGATGATGTGTTGTGATCAGAACATCTTGTTGGTTTGCTTGAATGAATTTCAGGAAGTGTAACACATCATTTACTGATGAATTTGGTTTGGTTCCCCATCTGTGACACAAGTGTTTGTTTAGAAAAAAGGTAGTTATTTGGGTAATTGCTACATGTTCATATGTATTGTCCTTTGTCATGTGCGGCATTTATGTACATCATTTCATATCATTTTGTTTGTGTGTTAGTTACATTGTAGCATTCCAATCCTTGTTTGCTAAGTTAAGGATCAGGAGAGAAATCATCACTGACAATAGTAAACGTCGTTTGTTAGTGTTACATGAAATATGGATCAACATGTAACTACTGAACTCCTTGGTCCAAGTTCTTTGTTAGCAAAGGATGGCAATCATCAACCATGCAAAAGTAGAGCAGATGATTGGAGTGGATTATGCTACAAGGATTATGGAGAAAAATCCTTGATGACCAAAGATGGTGATTTATAGCAAAACCTTCTATCTTTTGTGAAAGGCACTTAGCATTTTTAACTCCGTGGAAGGTTTTCTATGCCAAAATTTTCCCTTTGTCTAACATAAATTTCTTCCAAGTTTTTTCAACCTTTAGCCCACTGTTAATTCCATATAGTCAGCTCTTCCCATCTCTCTTGATATTCACATTATCATCCAGTGGCTTCCTAAACAGTATACATTCCTGCTGTGGTATATCCTCTCACCACATTTTCTACATCCCTTGTTCAGTTCCATTTAGATCAAAAAAACTTGACAGGTGTTTAGGTTTCAATAAAATGTCTCACCTGTTAGTTTAGCAGTCTGGCGGCTCAGTGGATGAGGCATCTGACTGGAGATTGAATGATTCCCAGTCTCGGCAGAGCTTCTCAAAGGCTCTTAACCCAAATTTAACCTCCTGGCACAGCTTGCAGAGTAATGTGAAGTACACCAGAACTCTTCCATGGTTTGGATTCCATGTTAAAATGTAGGTCCCCTATACCCAGTAGGATTACCGTGTTAGTTTAAGGTGGCTACGATATAGGTAGAATACGTAGCCAATAAAAATCATGTCACCAGGTCATTATGACCACGCGAGACTTTACCTGTTAGTCTGACAACAGATATTAATCTTTCATTTTATGTGGTTGTCAAAGACCTATTCTTCCTCAAAATTGGTAATAATTATACACATAAATTTCCGCTTTATATCTTATGGATATGATGTCAGCAAACTCTTTTCTGCCAAGTACCAGCCTCCCCAGCCCATTAAACTGTTAAAGACTCCTTCCCTTGCAGCATACTGTGTTGTAATACCTGTAGTGTGCATCCTGCTTTTGTCTTCTATTTTGGCCTTAACGCTGGAGAGACATGTTGCCAAGAAACAATTATTTTCAAACTGAAAGAGGAACTTGTGTTATTAGGAAACATTGGGGGAGGTGAGACTGGTGAAGTAGAACACTGACAAGCATTTGAAACTGCATTGGCAGTGCTCAGGACCGGTCCAAACTGTCCCACCATGACAGAACCCTGTGTACAGATTGCTCTGGGTCTCTTGTCACTACCAAGCCCACAGCCTCCTCAAGCAATTAATGCAGAAGCAGCCAAGGCTTTGTAGTTGGTCCCAGCAGCCATTGCAGCTGGGGGCAGCAACTCACCAGTGACAGTCAACACACATTGGTCGCCAATAATTCAGTAAGCTCTGCGGGTGGAAAATTGGTCGGCTACAGCGAACAATGTATGGACTGAAGATAGGGAAGGCTCCATTGTTCAACCACAAACCACACTTAACTACTACATGGTTATAATCAGTCAGTTGCTTTATGACAAAGTACCAGTTCACATATCTGCTCGCATTCATTTGAACTGTTGTTCATTACTATGTACGTATTGTAAATTAAAGGGTTTAAATATGTCATAGCACACTGAGGTTATTCCCCTAAAATGGTACTGTGATTAAATCAGCATTCCAAATCCGGGATTGACATTTCAGGTCAATCCTTATCCAGTCACCCTTTCCTCTAATCGATCTTGTCATTGTCACCACACATTCCATCAGTCCACTACATTGGCTGTCAGATGTTGATAAAACTAATACAGATTACTTTGCCATTGTTGGGGAGTGTAAAGGAGTCAGTGCGTATTTCATCTAATGTCCGTTTGCCACTGTCTAGTAGAGCCCACAAGAAGATATGTTATCAGAAGAGAGGGGTCCAATTACGGATATAGCAGTTTAGAGATCAGTGAAGAAGACACCAGGATAAAATGTCAGCACTGTTCATGCCGAGGTCTTCGGCGTCAGCAGACTGCCACCATAGCAGATTAGCTATAACTGCAGCATGCACAGTTCCATTGACAGCACTTCGTGGAAAGACAGTTAACAATAACAGTTAGTGGCTAGTATTTCAAGTCGAGCAGAAAGTAAAAATAACTATCAGTTTTTCATAAATCATCAAGAGGTATAATTTTAAAATGCCAAATTCAAGAAGTGTCAATTTACAGAAGTATGTGACACTGTAATGACCTACACTGGATGAGTACTCATTGAGCCCTCTGAACCTTCAAAAATGGTGATGCATTCTGTGTTGATTTTCATGTAATGACCCTTTTGTGCTCAATCAGTTAGAACTGGTTAAGGGGAGCCATGAGTAAGGATCGGACTTAGAAGCCTACTGGGATTATTCCCCCCCCTCCCCCCCCACTTCCTTCTTCTGCCTTGTTGACATTGAGGTTATTAGAGGCAGGAAAGTCTGGGGAAGGAAGGAATTCAGCCATGGCATTTTGAAGAAACCATCCTGTCACTCGCCTGTAGTGATTTCGGGAAACCATGAGAAACTGAAATGTGGATGACCAGACGGAGATTCGAACCTGCATCCTCCTGAATGCGATGGCAAAGTCCGCCATATTAAGTGACTTGGACTCGGGATGTAGCATGCTATTATCATCTTTACAATGTTTAATTTTCAGTATGTAGACATTGGTGAGATTCTCTATTTCTGTTGTTGTCTTCTATATCTCTCATCAGCTGTATTCTCATTGTTTGGTTCTTCTCTTACTGCTTTTGTGGTCCTTTCTTCTACCAGTTGGTTGTATTCTCCCCACTCCTTGTCAAAATTTCCTTCCAATTTTTAGCATTGATGAGGAATGTTTTAAATTTTTGTACATTGTATCCATTTCACCTCTCTCCTCTTTGCACAACTATATATTTCACTATATACCTTGCTTACTTTTTGTTTTTCAGTCATCAGTATTTTCTTTCATGTTCTCGGTCTATTTAGTTTCTTTGTATGTGTTTTGTTTAATAAGGGCATTCGGCATTCTGTAATCTTCATGCCAATGTTTACTGGGAATTATTTTTACTCCCACTAACATGTTTGCTCTTCTACACATTTTCATATTGGTACAGGTTACCAACCATTTCAGCAAATTGCTGAGCTTAGGGTGCTATGTTCAGGAAATGTATTGAGTTTGCAGTGGAGAGATTGTGAATCTATTCTGATGAAGTCATCTATTACTGCTCCAGGGCACGGTACTGTAATTGTCACACTACATTCTGAGATGAATAATGGTGTCTTTCTCCATTTTAGGCATGATATTTGTTTCTGTGTGTATCTTTATGCATTTACCTGTAGCCATATTAGTCTTTTGTATGGGGAACCAAGGTGCTGTGAGTGGTGTTTTAAATTTTTTTATATTTTATTTTTATTTTTAGACTTGGCTTTAAATAGCTCTGTCTGGAATGATTAATACAGTAGCTAATAAAATGTTTAGACAGTCTTAGCCTTTTAATCTTCTCACTATTGGTGAAGATACATGTACTTGATTCATTGTTGTTCCATTCAAGGATGGATTAAGTTTATTGTTTAGATCCTTGCAATCCAGAAATGCCTTTACACTTTGTATTCTTTGATAGTCATCCAAGATGATAAAAAGAGATAAATGCTACTACTTCATTTGGTTTTTGTCAAATACATTAGAGCATCAGTTATGCAAAATGATTGGGGGCGAGGGATATTCTGGAAACTTATTTTTTGCATGTGAGAACGAAAGCTTTCACGGCGTATCGATGAAATATAGTCTTCGCGGGTTTTCCGCCGTATGTTGTTGAAGAGAGACAACAACGAGCTTTATTTTTTGCATAACACACATTTAATGAACAAGTTTGCACCAGTGTCATAGCAGGAATATGAAACCAAGAAACAGTGATATGTATCAAACAGAAAACTGTGTATGTTCTGAATTTTGTACTGTGTTGTGTGGCACATGTCTAATAGATAGGATAGCCCAAGACTTGCAGTATTAACTTTGTTTTACAATTTCAGTACTGTATTTTTGCTCCAGAGCAGACACTGGTGTTTTTTTCCCCTTCTTTATTGCTGCTAAACCTCTAAAATGTTTTTGAGACAGTGATTGGACAGAATTACATTCTTATTCCCCCCCCCCCCCAACCACTTCATAGCCGTTAAAAGCTGCCTCAGTGGATGGTCCTGTTTTGGCACTGTTGGTGCTAGGGTCTTCCTCGTCAAACAGAAGTCACAGTCGTTAATGACATTGGCAAGGATTTCATTGTCCATTAAAACTTGATAGCCAGGGTCATCAACCGTCGAGCCAGTCTTGAATGTTATCTTGGCTACCTTCTTCAAATATTGAAGATTTTTTAATCAACTCTGCCACATTTGATACAAATTAGCTCTACAATATTGCTTGAATTTACTAACTGGAATGCTTTCAGTTACCCAATATTTTGGATGATCAGTATTAAGATAATTGATGCTCTACTGTATAGCCATTATTGTTTTGTGATTCCATATTTTTCTGTGAAGGTCTTATAACTTTTACTATTAAACATAAATATTTTTCAGGGAGACTTTGGAGTAGAGGATTGTACAACTGCTCTGAATGTGTTATTTACTGTATTATTCTTAATGGTTAGAATAATGGCACCTTTCACTCCATTCATAACAGAAATGATGTACCAGAATTTACGAAGAGGTCTTAAAGAGAAAACTTTTGAAGGATGTATGCACACAGACAGTGTGCACTATGTTAAATTTCCAAGTGTGCGGTAATTTTCTTTGCTAACTTTATTTAGTATTTTCTGTGCTCAAAGACGTATTGTAAAATGTACTACAATGTTTCCAAACTATAGAAATTTTAGTTAGAAAACATTCCTTAAAATTGATTTTAGAAAAACAGTTGTAAAGGCAGTAAAAACTGTTTTAACCAGTAACCAGAGGTGTTGCTAATCTCTAATTGTGAAAATTGAAATGGTATCACTGTTCTGTAAAACAATTACTGAGATTTTGAATGTATGTTGAGATGGTTGAAAATATTTTCAACTTGCTGGGAGAAGTTTGCCTGGCAATTTCAGTTTGGGGGCAGCTTTGTGTAGTGGTAGTAAAGTGTACTATTGTGCCATTTCAAAAAGAATTTTGTGGAAAGTTTTCATATTGTGTATACTATAGTTACAAAATTGCTTCAGTTGGAGGGTGTGGCATAAAAGGTAGCATAATAACTTTTATGTGGGAGATCATGGTTAGATTCTCTGCAACCCCAGTTTTATTATTGTTTGTAATGGAATTCTTTGTTTCTTTTATTTAACACTAATTAAAAATAACAGAATTTAATTGTATATTTTTATTTAAAAAAATCAGTATTCCTTTATGATATTTTTTAAAACTTTTTTCAGTTATGTGCTGGTAACAATTAATTCATTACTGGTATTGACAGGCAATGAAAGAACATGGACAGGAACTTCTATATCACATCATTTGCTTCAAACCTTATATTGAGAGATAGAAATTTCTCGTTGACCCTTGGGGAGTATAGATGAAGCTAGAAACGTACAACCAAAATGTTCATGACGATGAGAAAATGCCTAGTTGCATTTTAAAATTGTGTATTGCCTTGGTGCAGCTATGTTACATCTATATTTCAGACAGATGAAAAATGAATTCAGGTGCACATAAAATTGTGCTTACTTGATGGAACACGAGTGAGAAATTAATTCTCATTGCATTAAAATAGAATCAATAGTACTTTATCAGTTGTATTTGGAAATATGATCTTCTGTGCTTGGTGTGTTTTTAGAGTTTAAATCTATAGAGTGGTCCTTATGAATGCCAAAAAGGTTTGTTTTCCTTTGGCTCATCTTAAAATTGCCTTGTAATTGTAAACAAAAATAATTTATTTGCTGTGCTAATTGCAAAAATGTCTATTGTTTCCAATGCTAATATGGAAAGGTAAGATAAAATTTACCCACCACTAACCAGAGTTCAAGAGAGGGTGTCAGCAGCAACAAAAAAAAAAAAAAAAAAACTTCACAAATACAAAAATGCAATATTTCAGGCTATGCCCTTTAAGAAAATAGAAACATGTGACTTAGATCATGCGGGCACCTGTGGTCAACACAGCTATGTGAATGGTGGTTTTAACTTTTATGATTTGAATGCAAGTGGTTGGAGAACAAAAACAATATTAGTAAAAATATTAATTGTGGGAAAGAGTTTAACCAAAATAAAATTAAAGGGTATATGAAAAGAGGTGGAAAATTATTAAGTTATATAAAAAAATAAAAAACAAAACAAATTTTGAAATGAAAGCTGTATATATAAATTAATTGTACTAGCAAATGATGGGTATACCAGGGTGAGAAGATGACTATTATCTGAGACTGATATCTGTAGGGTGTTTGGGTGGGGATGTGGTTTCTGGGAGTACTCTGACTGGAGACAAATGGGTCAGAAAGACAGGTTGTAAGGTATCTATCAAATTTTGTAACTGCGTGATAGAATTTTATTCCAAGAACCACGAGTTAGATTGAATATTAGTATTGAATTTCATTTCTAAAGTCAGTTTCTATGTTTATTTGAGCTAGAAAGCAGGTTCTTATAGTTTTATAGCATTTTATGTTGCATCAGTATTCAGTATTCGCCTGGAATAGGATTGTGAAAGTTTATATTTAAATTATTTATTTTCGGCTAAATTACTAAAGTTAGGAAATTTTTCATAGTACCTAAAGTTAACATTTGCTATCAGATCTAGCGAATTGCAAAATTTCAGAGAGATAGGATTACTTTAGTTTTCAAGGTCAAATTATATGACGAAATCTTTCTTACATGTGATTTGATATCTGACCAGCCTTCCAGAAACTACCCATGTGAATAAGGAAAAGAGCCCTTTCCCACGGTTTGTGAGAGAACAGTCAGTCCCCAGGAATCTTCGAGAAGTGGTGAGTGCGATGTGATATAGACTCGTGCATGCAGTCAGTCGTCCAGGAAGCGTGCGCTTGACAAGATGTAGGCTCAGTAGACCAGCAAGTTTCATATTAAGCACTACTGTGCAAAAGTTTTATTTTGGCATAATGTAGGTTCGCGTATTTAAGTTTATTACGATGTAGCAGGGCCTCGGGATTGCTTAAATTCGGGTATTAATCAACCAATTGAACAATGGAAACATGTGACTAACTTTTATTTGATTTCTCCAACTAGAAGGTGGTACTGTGAACTTTGGGGTTTGGTCTGGCTCGAACGGTTAATCGAACTTTTTAAACTTTTCTTCTGTAACTTTGTCTGATTGCCTATCCAGCTAATGACTTTACAACTTTTTCAGGAATATAGTGATTTTAATTCCAACCAACTTGCGAACATTTATTTTGTGTATACCTTTCCTTGACTTAAGGTAGTAAAGTCAAGTGGCGACCTTGTATCAATAGTAGAAAGCCCTAGCTGGACTATCCAACGCATACGCACGGTCAGAGCTAAGACAAAGCCTTTATGCAGAACCCCACTGCAAGCTAGTGTCTTACAAGGTTTATGGTTTGTTTTGGGTATTTAAGGCCAGAACATTTGTGAGCTGGGATGGGAAGCAAAAGGGTGGTATAAAGTTTGGTAGTAAACTGTTAGTTTGTGATCGTTCATTCTGATAACTGGTTTGTGGCGAAGCTGATGTAAGAACTTCAGAAATAGACGCATGTAAGTTGGCATATGAGATGGGACTTGGTACAGATGGCATAGCCTATGATAAGATAGGTTTTGCCAGGTTGTGGTTGGTGGATACAAATTGCACATTTTGCAGAGGGATTTGTTACAAGGGAAGGAGCCGTAGAGTAGTTTATGAATATTTGAGGTTTGGTATTTGTGTAAAACTAATGTTTAGATAAGGTGGCCTGCTTTAAGGTGATGTGGGGTCTTGTGGGAAGTATAGTGTGGAGATTACAACACATATTGAGATAAGATCTGAGAAAGTCATAGCCATGACGAAGAATCTGGTCATGGATTCCAGGCCATAGTAGAACTGGGTGAGAAATACAGAATCACATTTGATTTTGGGTTGGGGGTTGGGTGTATTGGTGTGAGGGACAATTTTTGGCTATGGATATATATTTGCAGACCAATTCTGGAGGATAATTAAGGATTGTGAAACAACCCAAAGTCAACTGTAGTTCTTTCCTGGCCTGGAATCCCTGAACCAGATTCTTTGTCATGACTATAACTTTCTTAAATCTTTTTCTGAAATGCATCTCAGTTCCCCACTATCCTTCCCATAACACTTCATATTAGTTTCAGCATGTCATGCAATCTTAAAAAATGTACTGGAGCACAAATACAAACCTTCTAATGCTCCTAAATCACCTTGTGGCTCCTTCCTTTGTAACTGGTCTGCAAAATGTGCAATATGCACCCACCCAACACTGCCTAAAGTAACCCTACCATTGGCAAAACCTAACCAGTCATTAGCCATGCCACCTGTACCATGTACAACTCGCCTGCCTCCATTGGTAAAGGTCTTACTTCAGCCTCATCATGAAGCTCCAAAAATGTATATCACCCTGTTGATTCCCATGCGCTCTCAACTCTTGTGGCCTCAAACTGTCTCACAGTCGGAGCCATCGGAATACTCCTTGAAACCACATCACTTTCTGAACTACTTATATGGGAATTGGCCTACCAGTACAGTCAGTTGGAACAATCGTCATATTTATAGTAATAGCTACAGCATTTCTAGGATACATATTAATTACCATGAGGACAAATATCATTTTGAGGAGCTACAGTTTTACAAATTTACTGTCAGCCATCCCATATGTTGGAATAAATTTAGTCCACCAGAAATCCCTTGGGCCTCGATCTCAGATAACATTCACCTTCTTTACTCTTGTATACCCGTAATTTATATATTTTGGTTTTGTTTTCTATTTATCTTTTACATTTTTTAAATAATTATTAACCTTCTTTGTGTGTCCCCTTTTTTATTTTGATTATTTTTCCCCCACTGTTAACATATTCACTAGTTCTTTTTGCTCTTGCACCATTGGCACTCTGAATGTAATGGTCAAAGCCACTGTTCTCTTTTCAACTTTGGTGAGTGTTGTTTATATTTTATCTTTTCATTCCATATAGATATTGCCTCACAGAATTTTTTTCACTCCACTGTTAACTGAGCTTATTTTCAAAGTTTCTGTATTGAATATCATCCTAATTCCAGTGCAAAATACAAATCTACATAAGTGTATCAGCTTTGAATATAACTAAAATGTTAGTGCACAAGTTGATACCAATAAACACGAAAAAAAAACTAATATATATAAAACATTTGGATAGGAGAAAAACCACCACTTATTATAGAGGAGGATTCCTGCGGCATTGAGACATGGAGAAAACACGTACGCACCATGAGTAAAATTTTCAAGCTTATGGCTCTTCTTCAGTAGTAGTTAGATGGCTGCATGCTGGAGGCTTGCAGCCAACTGAATTAGCCAACAAGGTCGGTAGCTCATGGTGGGAAGAAACATGGCGATAAGTGAGGGTGGGGGTAGAAAGGCATAAACCAGAAAATAATAATAAATAGATAATCAACCTGTCTATAGGAACCCGTCGTGGAAGCACGGTAGGCATCAGCTGATGGTCCTAAATAGCCTTTTACATTATGGGAGTGTGTGCAAAAATCTGCAAAACCTGTGAAATAAAAATAATAGTAATAAAAATATAAATATGTTGACATTAAAATTAAGCAAATTTTAAAGTTACAACTACAAAAAGATAGGCTCTGGTGAGCAATGGTTCTTTGCGAAAAGGTGGGAGGTGAGGTTGATGGGTGGAAAGGGGGGGGGGAATGGGTGCTATCTTAAATTTAGTCCTGGTGGTTGTCTGGTACCCAGTTGGTACTGATAAGCCAGTTTCCACCTTCTGAGTTCGGAGATGTTGCTTTTGTCTGAGAGACTCTGATATATATTTCTTAAAGATGGCAACAGAGGAATGACAATTTATAAAAAAATAAAAGCAATATCAGTTAATTCTGTGTTACATTTATCTTAATTGTTATTTTATATTAAATAAAGGAAACAAAGAACCTCTTTTTTAATTTTTTTTTAATGAAGGAAATTTGTTTAAAAAATGTCCTGGGGAATTGAAACCTGATCTCCTGGATAAAAAGTTATTACACTACTGTTCACACTACTTGGCCAACCAAAATGATTGTTGTTAATTATAGTACATACAACACTATGAAAACTTGCCATTTTTTCAGAACTGGCTGAAGAGTATTCTTTTCTACTTTAATGTGTGTTGCACATAGACTACCACCACACAAAAGCTGCTCCCAAACTGAAATTGCTGGATTGGACCCTCCAGTCATTAGTAATTTATTTCTTGCAAGTAGCTCTAGATATTGGAACAGAAATGAAAGCGAAGTTTAAATATGTGGGGTCAGTTACTGAAATGCATAATGAGAATATTAATTTAAAATTGTAAGTAATAAGATGGTTTTGAGAGACTGCTGACTAAAGTAAAAGATTTTGATGCATTGCATTTATATATATACTACCATTCATTCTTTGGTCTCCATATATAGGAGGCGTATTTTTTAAGTAAGTACCGTTTTGTCACACTGTGGCTGCAGCGCTACGGTCGGCGTTCCGCGCATGCGCACTGGGTACCTGCATCTCTTGCCTACGCAATGACGCCATTACAGTCTAATTATTCCTTGTTTACGTTGTTCACCGTGTGTTTAAGATGCCTCCGATAATCGTGAGTCCCGCCGACTATGAAGTACGGGCTGTTATAAGATTTCTTTGTGCTAAAGGCTTAAAACCGATGGATATTCATTGTGAGATCTGTGCAGTTTACGGACAAAACATTATAAGTGATGGAATGGTGAGAAAGTGGGTGAGAGCATTTAAAGATGGCCGCACAAATGTGCATGATTAACAACGGAGTGGGCGTCCTTTGGTCGTTAATGAAAGTTTGGTGCAGAAAGTGGACAATAAGGTGATAGAAAACAGATGCTTTATGATTTCCTCCTTGTGTGATGACTATCCTAATGTTTCTCGTAGTGTTTTGTATGGCATTGTGACCGAGCACTTGAATTACCGAAAATTGTGCTCACGTTGGGTCCCGAAAAGGTTAACGGATGTGCACAAAACCAAATGTTTAGGCAGTGCATTGACTTTCCTTGAGCGGTACGTCAATGATGGTGATGATTTCTTAAGACAAATTGTTACGGGTGATGAGACATGGGTGGCCTATGTCACACCTGAATCAAAGCAACAGTCCATGGAATGGCGGCATTCAGATTGACCCAAAGCAAACGATTTCTGCCCAGAAAATCATGTGCACAGTTTTTTGGGACAGAAAAGGAGTATTGCTTGTGGAATTTCTGCCTCGTAATGAAACAATTAATGCACCAGCTTATTGTGAGACATTGAACAATCTGCGCCGTTCAATCCAGAACAAAAGACGTGGCAAGTTGAGCACGGGGATCATTTGGCTGCATGACAATGCCCGTCCACATGTGGCTAATAGACCAAAGATCTCATCACATCTTTTCGATGGGAAACTCTAGATCATTCTCCGTACAGCCCTGATCTGGCGCCCAGTGACTACCATCTGTTCCTGCACTTGAAGAAACACCTGGGCGGTCAGGATCTTGTAGACGATAACGAAGTCAAAACAGTTGTGATGCAGTGGTTAATAAGTCAGGCGGCAGACTTCTATGAGGAGGGTTTTCAAAAACTGGTACTACGTTACGACAAGTGCCTCAATATTGAAGGGAAAGTAGAGGAAGGTACAGGCTTTCATGTAAAAATAAAATTATTGATATATATTTGCACGTCTTTTTTTAATTTCAAAACGGTACTTACTTAAAAAACTTGCCTCGTACACACACACACACACACACACACACACACACACACACACACACACACACACACACATATTCAAGATAACCTGAACTTTTGTCCACCTTTTTCAGGCAGAAGTGCATCGACAAGGTAATTGAAAGGATGGTGGCCAATATGCAAACTGTGATCGATTTAGGGCGAGTTATACGAGATAGAAAAACAATTCCAATCAAGGTAAAATGAACAATTTTCAAATTAATGACTTGGAGTTTTGTGATGTCTGTAACATTTATTTTTATTTTTTAGTATCCATTGCCTCGAATGGTAATAATTCATCCAGATAGGAACTGTATAAATGACCTGAAACCTCTCGAGAGGTACATAGCTGAAGAACTGAATATCCGTGAAGTGAAAATGACTACAGATATGTTGGGCTACGGAGTAGTAAGACGAGCTGAACCAAATTTTAAAGAACTGGGAGCACGATTCAAAAGTGAATTTAAAGCCATCACAGAAGCAATAAAGGTAACTGTATTAACTGTAATTGGTATTTAAAGTTTTTTTTTGTATTGTGAAACCACTATAAATAATATATGTTACAGCATGGTTTAAGAAATGTTAATTTAAACTGAAACTTTGACTTAAGGATAAGCCTTTGCAGAAAATAATAAATTTCATTTGTCACTTTCCATTATTGCTATTTGTTGAAACATTCTACAGTTGCAAGAATTGAAACTACAGAATAGGCAATACAGATAATTTAATTTCAATTTCCTGCATCATATTAGTGATGAGACAATGTTTCATGAAAGGCAATATACTATTTATTTATTTTGCAAATGCTGGTTGACAAGTGATGTCAAAATTGTGAAGAGGTTGTGATGTTACAGGGCGCCACCTAACCTGGTACCTTGTAGGATAACAGGCAGGTTATCCCAGAACCTACATATTTTTAATGTCATCTTTGAATTTAGGAGTTCCATGGTACAGGCCTGTTAATATGACGCTCTTTTAAAAGGTTTCTATAGCAACAAGACAGACAGATATAACTAGGAGATTGCCTAGGTTGTTAGTGCTAAGGAGAACCTGCAAATAAGTCCGATTATGTAATTAAAGCGATGTATTGGAGTTATTAAAACTAAGTTAAACTGTGTTGAATATAAAAAACTATCAGTTTATTTATTTAATTTAGCTGCACATTCAGAAAATAAAATAAATAGCTCCACTTCGCAGCGAAATCACGAAGCTATTAAGAATCATAAAACACAAAAAATATAAGCAAAATCTCTTCGGAAATACAATATGGTGACCGTGACAGGACCTTAGGTGCTGCAGAATAAAGGAATTGCTACATAAACTTACGAATTGAGTAAATATCAGACAACCAAAGATCAAGAAAAGAAGAGAGGAGACTCTTTGGAAGCAACTAGTGCTACTAGCGGCCGGACGTGAACCAGTCATAAGTTGACAACATCCGCCGTGGATGTGACAAAAACAGCTGAGTGAAGTGAAAGTTAAACCGCCAGCTACAAAATACAAGAAAGCTAAGTGACTCTTTTCTAGACTCTATTATCTTTGTTGAAGCTCTTGTAAACTATAAACTTGTTGGTTGTGACAAGAACGTTGTCTATGGCAGAAATGGTGTGCGTGTAGGATTGGTTATATGTTTTTGGGAGTTAAACGTAACCTATCTTTTTTAATTTTCGTTGTTTATTCAAATAATTTATTATATCACGTCATTTTTATTAATACTAGTTGTGGGACGCTGGGTATTGCTTAGCTTTCTACAAAATGGCTAATCAGATGCCAGGTGCAATAGTTATTTGTGGTCCTTCGGGTTCTGTAAATAAGAAACATGAAATAGTCACTGTAGGTGCATTAGAAAAAATAGTTTCGATTTGGGTCACAACTAACAGCACAACTTACTACACAATTAAGTGAGGAAATACAAAAACTCTTATAAGTCTTTAGATGATATTCTATCCAAATTGGAGACAGTTATGAAAAAATCTTATGATGATTTAAGTGAGTGTTTTGAAGGGACTGAGAAGCATTATAAAATGTTAAGAGGAAACTGAGATGTGTAAGAAGAAACCCATTGTAGATACTGGTATTGATAAGAGTCTAGTAATTGGAGGGGTTGAAGAGGAAGTTGAAGTAGAGAATAAGAATATGGATGTCCAATTGCTGGGATTAAGTAACAAAGTAGAGATAGTCGAGAAGAATGTTCAGGAAGTAAGCAGAAAGTGTAGAACCTCCCACATTCACAATTTACTTGGCCTACCTAATCAGATATCACCAAGCATACCTGAAAAGATGGAGGTGGAACATTTCACAGATGAAGGGGGTGTAAACCCTGTCAGCTTTATAAAGAGGTTTGAAAGCATTAGAAGTTTCAATGCTTATGATTACCATGGGTATCAACATTTAAAGTGTAGTGCCCGTATTTCGGGAGAACGACAGGTCCAAATTTGTAAAACTTTTGAGGAATTCAAACCAAGTGTTGTGAATTGGAAATATAGAAAAAAGGTTGTTTGCTTTATTCGTCACTGATGATGCCTCGAGGAGAGGCGAAACGCGTACGGCAATAAACCTACATAATACAGTTGCATTGGCGTTATTTTATGAATTAAAATAGAAAAAAGGTTTTTTTTTTTTTTTTTTTTTTTTTTTTTTTTTTTTTTTTTTTTTTTTTTTTTGTAGAGTGGTAAGCTATGCTTACTGCCTCATCCGGCATACAAATTCAATCAGAATATCGAATCAATTAAAACTTCATTCTACCATCCCTGAGGTAATGCCGTTGAAAGGATCATATGAGGTAATTGTTGGTAGGGACAACAATAACTCCTACACAATTGCATACCCAGGAGGGGTAAAATTAAAGGAAGGTACAATATCATAGCTCTAAAGCCTTTTAAACACATAGCTAATGGCTGAATTCAAATAACGGGGGAAGTTTGTTTCTTATTACATGCATTTGTAGAAGAAGGGTAAGTACGTTGTATTGAATCTATAACTCAGAAAACTGATGAATTAGTTTGAAGTGAATGAAAAGACTTAACACCAGTGCAGAGCACAGGTGTGAACATATATAGTCTATCATATTGGCATTTACTATTATTGTTAAGTTATAGTTGGCATTTTATTGTTATTCAGTGCCACAAAACGCTAGTAGATAGTACTGATTCATGTTGCTGCCCGCAATTCTTCAACCAGAATGATAGTAAAAGTTTATAATCACTAAGCGGAAGCTGTCGTTTACCAATATTGACGATATTGGTCAGATGTGCAGTCTTTGGCTGTTACCACTGCATACCATTCCATAAAAAGTTATTGGCTATTGGGGACTGCTCTGTTTAGGAAATATATAGTTTGTAGGGTATACAGGTTATTTTTCCAGAACTGATGGATAAAGACTTCAACTCTAAAAGAAAAGAAAAGAAGCTATGGTGGTGATGTTCTACACACCATGGTGCCGACATTACCAGAATCTGAAACTAGAATTTGACAAAGCTGCTAGATTAGCAAGAAACAACGGCATTCCGGTCGTATTAGAGAGGGTTGATTGTATTGGTCCAGGAATACAAACTTGTCACTTAAATAATGCTGCCGGATATCCAACAGTAAAGTTGTTCAAAAAACGGTCAACCTTATGAAGAATATAATGGACCAAGGGCAGCAGATGGAATTTTTAACTATCTGAATGGTATGCTCAGTAGACAGGTGAAGGCCCTGCCAGCTGAAGATGGTTACGAAGTCAATGTTACCAAATACTGTAGTGTAATATACTTATTGTTGTTTTTTGTTAATTATTATTAAGTGATAAGATCAGTAACTTGGTGTACTAACATGTGTTACAGACAATGTACAGTGTCAACCAGTTGCTGCTCATGGAAACTCAATTGGGAAAATTCCACAAGGCCACCGATCCTTGTTATTAAAAAAAAAAAAAATGTGAAGATAAATATTGTTCAATGTTTGTTAAACAGTCAAATGTAACTGAAATGACACATTTACAGAAATAGGTGTCCTATCAAGTTTACCATCACGATTTATGCTTTGATATCGAAATGGTATTGTGAACTTGGGGGGGCTGTAGAATAACAGGCAGGTTATCCCAGAACCTACATATTTTTAATGTCATCTTTGAATTTTGGAGTTCCATGGCACAGGCCTGTTAATATGACGCTCTTTTAAAAGGTTTCTATAGCAACAAGACAGACAGATATAACTAGGAGATTGCCTAGGTTGTTAGTGCTAAGGAGAACCTGCAAATAAGTTCGATTATGTAATTAAAGCGATGTATTGGCGTTATTAAAACTAAGTTAAACTGTGTTGAATATAAAAAAACTATCAGTTTTTTTATTTAATTTAGCTGCACATTCAGAAAAATAAAATAAATAGCTCCACTTCACAGCAAAATCACGAAGCTATTAAGAAGCATAAAACACAAAAAATATAAGCAAAATCTCTTCAGAAATACAATAACCTGTTGAGCAAAGGATTATTGCTGGCGGAATAATTCTCACTTTTTCCGCTAGGAGAAATGTTTTCAACGGGTATTGGTGTAGAGAATTCTGGGTTGTCTGAGAGTTAAGTCATAGTGAATGAAACAGGAAGGGTGAGCAGTAATGCTGTGGCCTCGTCTTCATTAGGACACCAGTTCAAATCCCCATCTGGCCATTCAGATTTGGGTTTTCATGGTTTTCCTAAATCACGCCAGGCGAGTGTTGGGATGGTCCCTCCAAAAGGCTGTAGATGAATTTCTTCCTGTTCCCTGCTCCCCAGTCTTTTCCCACCTCTACGTTGTTGAGACACAAAGCTGCAACCAAAAAAATAAATAAAAATAAAATAATAAAAACATTTCAAAAATAAAAATAATAAAAAACAAAATAAAAAATAGGCTGTGAACCAGAGTGAGAGAGAGTGTGTGTGTGATTTTTTTTTTTACCCGTCAGAAACAGAAACTATGTTTTTCAGCAGGTTGGCCAACCATGCCAGATTCCATTTAGTGATCAAAAGAATCATATTAGGGCATTCACACAAATTCAAGCAAAGTACATACTTGTATGGTAGTTGAGAGTCAAGTGACATGTTGAAGAAACTAATTGGAAGAACATAGTTATTGTAGTTGGTTGGTGAGAATGGAATTGCGTGAATTAAACAAAAAATTGTTACCCACTTATAAGAGCTTGCAATTCTTATGAGTTATTACCTCTTCAAAGTATATTGAATACTTTTGGTTTGTGCCTAGGCTATATTTTGCTATGAGAATTAAGTAAATAAATTTGATAGATATGCACTGTCTAGCCAAAGGAATCTGGAGGGTTAAATTAGCAGCTACCTGTGAATTCAAGGGAAAAAAACTACTTAACAGGTCCCAATAATGGTAAAGAAGGCAGTAGAATGGGGTCCAAAGATTCAGGTACTGTTAATACTAAGAGAAGAGCTGGTCAAATTCCTAAATGCTTTGACCAGTACATGCTGCCCAGTGTTCCCACGGGAAGAGAGATGGGAATTAGAGTACTTTGATGACTCGGGGAAATCACACTCTGTTAAATTTCTAGATCAAGAAGTGTGAGCCTTTCCAGATTGCATCAGCCAACAAGAAAATAAAACTAATCCATGAACTATATGAAAGACAGATTTTGGTTTTGGGGTGATTGGTTCTCAAAAGATTACAAAATGTATGAACGTTTTAAAAAGGAATTCTTCAAACATTTCTGGTCAGTGTAGAGGCAGATAACAGTGAGATCTGATGCATGGAGAACCATGTTCAACAAGAAAAGAAACTCAACAGAAATTTTTGTTGATGTCTGACAAGGTGTCAACATGTTGACAGATTGCACAACAAGGTGGAGTAAGTCTATATTTTCATTGCCCTACTGCCAGAATTGACTCATTTGATTTTTGTAGCCATGAAGTGCTAAGTCGGCTTGCTCACATCAAAAAATGTATTACCTGGAAGGGGTAGAACAGAAGGTGAAGGGGATCAAAGAGACGTTCATAACAATGGTCAGGAACATTGGAGAAGAGAGGAAGAACAGAAGAAAGGTAGAAGAACACTAGTAATATGAATGAAGTGGAGAATGTTAGCAAGTAGCTTCCTATCTGTGTGGAAAATTAATGTACTCTTCATTCATCCTCTCTTCTTAGTAAAAATAAATGTTTATAGCAGCTTCAGCAAGGAGATTCTGAAGGATTATTTAGCTGCTAATTAACAGTTTTGATGGCAGGGGCCAAGATTCAAACCGAGGAACACTTAATCTCCAGCCAGGCACCCTAGCCACTGAGCCACCATTCTATCTATCTATTTATTGAACTTGATTCATATGCGGAAAAAGTTTGAGATGAGAACCTGTAAGAATTGCTTTCCTACATATATTCTTCTTTGTACCTGTGTACTCGTTGATAAATGTTGTTCGGAATAGTACTTTGGTCTGTCATTTGAAAAATCTTATTCTGAGCTAGTCCAGTCATCCATATACTAGTTTCCCAAATTTGTTCTAGCTTGATGCTACAATGTTTATTTACAAAGTAACAAAGCTATTGATAATTATAATTCAAGGGTGTATATGATGTACTCTTTTAATGAGAAAGTAAGGTTTGCTAAAAATTATCGTTGTAAGTGCAAGATTACTGATTAGCTATTTGGATTAGCATATGCACATTTCCCCAAAATTGCTTCGGGATGATTTTATTCTCATTCCTTCCCCACTATCCTGTCTCAACTCTAAACGAGATTGACGTTAATGTGCCATAAAGCCCTATAATGCAGATCTGAGACCAGTACACAATGTACAATTTTGTGGCAACAGTGAAAAAGTTTGCTTCTAAATGACTAATAAATTCATTTGAACATTTGAGTTAAATGTGAGCATATGTCTCACATTTATTGCACCATCATCAGTACTTTCTTTTCTGTTGTCAACCAGCAATAAATGACGATATAAAAACACGTATCTACTAATTGAATATTTAAGATATTTTTGCTTCCTTCTCAGATAAGCCTTATGTGGTTTGAGTACTGAAACTGTAAAGAATTGCTTTACTGATCATATTGAATATAATAGTTCCATGGATAGTTTTGTTCAGTCATATTGAATGTTCACCAATTTTGTGCCATGACTGCACATGTATTTGCAGGAACTGTGAATGCACATAACATAATTAGTATGATAATATTTGTTCTTTAGTGTCAGTTTTCATATAGCAGAGAAAATAGTTTGTATGTGATTATTCCATTAAAGTTTATTTAGTCCTAAATCAATTTTCCTAAAAGTACATAAATTGTAAGTAAGGATTTGTATCTACCCATCAAAACGTGCTAAGTTTTAAAAATTTCTGCTACAGTCATTGAAAAATGTGATGTGATTCTTTCTTACATTATTGCACTTACAACTCAATATCTTGCGTAGTCTTTGCAAACCTTTATTGCAACTTAGACCTTTTGATGTATATAAGAAAAATCAGTATCTTAATGTGTTTTTTTCTTCCCTATTCAGAATTTATCTGCAGAGGAAATACAGAAATTTATTGAGTTCGAGTATATTGAAGTGTTAGGTCATCGATTGGGAGCAAATGACATTGTCATCAAATACCATTTCGATACAGCACGATCGAAGTCAAATGAGGAGCAGTTCGAAGGTGACAGTCAGAATAATGTAAGAATAAAGTATGTTAATATTGTAATGTGACTTTTTTTTTAAACTATGATTTTGTAACGATACTGTTTTATTACTTGGTTTAAGCATTTTATTTTTTGTTCATTTATTTGTATCAGTTTGGCATGTAAGTTACACTTTCACAGTTAGTATTATATACCAAAGCAAGACAGAAGTTACAATTAATATAGAGCATATAATGCATATATGTTAAAATATAGGCCAATATTTTGTAGGAGGCACTATGTATGACTTTCATCCATTTCCATACATCTCACAGACCTCTCCCCTGTCTGGTATTTTAATCTAATCATACAAATTTTCGACAAATTCCAACATGGTTCACATCACTGATTGTTTTAAATGTACTGATGTTTTGCTACAGTCAAATTGCAGAGCTAGAAGGATTAAAATCTAAAAATCGGTAAGATAAAACAGTGAGAAAACTCTCAACAAGCTTGTCTGATTTTAATTATAAATGAGCCGACTAAAAATTTTGAAATTCATGCTGAGGATATCGTGAAGGAACTAAGAAAGATGAAAAAACATGAAAGGGCTGATGTAGATCATATTACTATGGATATCTTACAGATAACAGGATGTGACATTGTACCTTAACTTTAAAATTTATTTGAATCAAGTCTGGATACTTGCTGCTTATCAGAGGATTGGGAAAATGCAGTAGTATTACTTGTCTATAAAGGAATATTTTCTATATATGAATGAGTCCTGGATTAAAAAAGAAATTGGATTGACTAAGTTCAATGAATGGAAATAGAATTACAAAAATGGCATATGAATACAAGCTTAAATGTAGCAGAGGTGTAGGAAGACCCTGGAAATAATGGATAGAAAGGCCTAATATTTGTGAAAGGGAAGAAGACAATATCTATAGATCGTTATTAACGGTGTTTGGTAATGTATTAGTTGTCCTTATCTCATTGAAAGAGAAATCATATTTTTTTTAGCTTACTCTATAGCCACTGAGCCATCATGACTGCAATTTTATCTTTTGCTTATATTGCAATTTTGAAAGTGTTGATTTAATTATTGGTACAAATGATAAAAAAAATTCATAATTTTAGTAAAAATAGCTTGATTTTATTTAATGATAAGTATAAACCTTTGTTTATTTTGATATAAAAAAAATTTAATGAATTTTTTTGTGTGTGGTGCACAGATCGGTGGTCAAATAGCTGAGAACAAAA
Source organism: Vandiemenella viatica (assembly GCA_031002005.1). NCBI lineage: Eukaryota > Metazoa > Arthropoda > Insecta > Orthoptera > Morabidae > Vandiemenella > Vandiemenella viatica. Next base: position 114,540,563 of record CM061921.1, read on the forward strand.
AGTTTGGACTAAAGCCCTTAAAACAATAGCATATATTTTGAAATAAGAATTGCGTTGGTAAATCCACCACTTACAAAACGTTTCAGGCAATAGAGTGACAAAGTAGGACAGAAAAAATAATTTTTTCAGGTGATCCATTAGTCATGTGAGAGACTAAATAAAATCTGATTCTGTAAATTGGTGCATGTGGTCAACATTTCCATCTGAATTGACTAATGCTATGAATGTAAGTCTGTGTTTCCAATTGAGAGTAAATACTGGTGAGAAGCTGTCAATAGCTCACCAGTGGACACATCTGAGAGTAGCTCGAGCTACTTCCTGAGAGCTGACAATCAACTTGCTTGCAAGTCAACACATCATTCTTGCACTGTCTGATAGTAGCTCGCAGAATACGAACATTGTTCGAAAGACAGAGAGCAGAAATTGAGAGCCCGGTGACAGTTATTAAAAGGACGAGGAAAAATTGATCATAAGACGAAATAAAGGAATGAATTAAAATGTATGACAGCAGAGAATTGCTTTGGAATGTGAAACATGGCAATTAGCAGAACAGAATTAAAATACAAAATGTTTTGTAGGAAATGGGAGAGAAATAATTGTTGTTTAGGAGATGAAGTTCAAAGAAATCTTCACAAATTTTGATTTTCATGGATATCAATATCTTTAATTATTGTAAACTCATTGTAAATACAGATTTTATTAATTTTTCAAAGTATCTCAAGAACTGTATAAAGTTATAAATACAAAAGTGGGGCGGACTAAAATTATTAATGCAAGTAGCCTTACTTCAATTCACTGAAGTTTGTAATTCTGGAAATGACTGTCTTTGTAACACAACATAACTGTGTAAATTTAATATACTGGAGGCTTGAGGATGAATCCCCCCCCCCCCCAAAATTATGTCAAGACAATGTAGCTAATATTTTTTTTCTTTTTTAAAAATGAAATCGACATATTATGCAACAAGTAAATTTACCTTTGCAAAAAAATGGAGGAGTAGCCACATGTACTGATTTTCTCATTTTTGTGTCCTAAACTGCTGCACACCATCGTTCTGTAATTCCGGTGTCAGCGTATGTCTGGCTTCAAAACACTTCTCCTTTTAATCCAAGGCTTAACCCAGCAGCTTTTCTTACTCAGTTTGTCCTCTTTTTAGTAATAGCAACTAGTATGATCACAGCTGATGTGACCTTTCTATTGTGTGCCACCATCTTGACTACTCCCCGCTGCTCTGCAGCGGACGGTTCGGAGAGTTGTCGCAAGAACCGACCCGGAAAGCAGCTCGCTGAGAGTAGAGCTAGCCAAAATCTACTCTCAAATGAACACCTTCCTGAAAGTAGCTCACGAGAGTTTCTTGCATGACTACTGGAAATGCACCTTAATATATTATTTACACTTGCATGACTAAAGGGTCACTGAAAATATCGTGTATTTGTGTTAATATGATGTTGTTGACTTCTTGCCTCAGATCTGTGTTAAGTAATTTCTTTGCTACTGCAGGTTTGCTTTTAATTATATATTTTTATGAAATATGTTTTTTGGAAGGTAACCTATTTGCTTACTTTATTACTAAAGTTGGTTATAGCTATAATAGTTAATCTTCTGAAACAATCTAAAAGTGAAATTTCCATTTGTCTGATTATTATAACTATCTAGCAGAATATATTAGAAATTTGACCATTTTTAGAATAATATTTACACCACTAGAACTGTTCCAAGTCATACAAGTGTTTATATACTGTTTCTCCCTTCAGTTATCAAATTGTTGTTGCTTGCATTTCTTTCCTAGACACACAGATAACAATCACTACATCCTAACTTTTTATCACTGCAAGAATCTAACTGATAAATAAGTAGTTTGAGCGCGCGCGCGCGCGCGCACACACACACACACACACACACACACACACACACACACACACACTATATAAGCAAGCATGTCACTAACGAATGTAGTAAGGCATTCGTGAATAATATATATTTTTTCAGCTTTTGTTTTATTATGTAAAATATTTTCAGATTGCTACATGAATAGCATTGTTTTTTATCTCTCTTTCATCCATTTCCCATTTCAGATTATTGTCCTTTTGGATGTCAAAGCAAACAAGGAGCTATACGAAGAAGGTTTGGCTCGTGAAATCATTAACAGAGTTCAGAAAGTCCGCAAGGTTGCAGGGTTGCTACCAATGGACGAAATCTTAATATATTATAAGATCGAGCCTTCTACAAGTGAAATAAATATTGTTGCAAATAAATATAGTGAGTTTATTTGCAATAGTTTGAAAATGCCATTCAAACCTTTGGATGTTGTGGAGCCTGTAGGTGTTATCAAGGAGCAAACATTTCAGGTAAAATTTTCTACAGAGGTTGGTCTTCTTCTGTTTACTGGTGGATAATTCAACCTGTTTCATCACTTGTAATGATTTTAAACAAAGGAAAAAGGAAATGGCTTAAGGCAATATAAATCACAATGAAAGGGAAAAATGACTCATCACTCACCAAAGTTGAAGGCAGCGACAGGAGAAGCACATATATCACAAACCCAAAAAAAAACAAACAATATTTCGGTCTTAAACCTGAAATATTGTGTGTGTTTGTGTTTGTGATACTTGTAATGATTTTAAATTTCATATATAAACATATCCTGTTATAGAATATTTATGGACGGAAGAATTAATCTTCTCAGTGACAGAAATTCAATTGTTGATTAGTTTCTTTTGATCAGTGAGAAATGGTGATGATGTGATTATAGATATCATGCTTAACTTACCATTTTGTAGGTTAGTAGGATATATGCAAGATATTTCAGACAAAATGGACAAGGGAGGTCAAACTGTAGTGTAGCACTAGATCTTTCAAAGGCCTGGGAGGAGAATGAACAGTCATGGGAGTGTACGAGGCATATATTGCTGATGAGGTGTGGAAAGATATTGGTGTAAGAATTAGGAGTAATGCACCATGATTATAACCTGGCATTTGATTTCAGGCACAAGGGTGTGGGAAGATTTTCCTTCATGGGTAAGGTGGTCAAGGATTAGAATAAGTTACCAACTGAAATTATGAACAATTTACCAAAAATGTTGAAAGAATTTAAAGCTGAAATTTGTAAAGGGATAAAGTAGGTGGGTACAAGAAAGGGAAAAATAGGTGTGTAGGGAAATTGACACCGGAGTGTACGCTCATCACAATATATATAGGGTGATTCAGGAAGAATGGTAAATATTGAAGGAGTTGGCAATATGAACAATATTTGGTAAAAAGTTCATATTAAAATGTGTCCAATTTTCATTTGTTTTGGAGATACAGGTGCTGGAATGTTATGCATAACGTAAACCTCAGAAAATGGTCAAGAGTTGGATTAGGTTACGTACTACAAGTAGAATGTTGTCTCAGCCTCGTAATATAGCAACTACAGTGTCCTTTTTTTTTTCTGAGATGTGCGTGCATCAGGACTGTATGTGTCAACTTCAAGCATCAATAAATTGCTCCAATTTGTGAATTGAAGTCATTGGTACGATTTTTGAACATTTAATTTAAACTGTTGCAAAATATGCTTGTGTTTTTTCATGAATAAAGTACTTCAGTAAGTAATTTGTGTGCTCTTTGTTGTGGTTTTGTGGGTCTTCTACTCTCACCCACAATCATACTTGTTTACCTCTCTTATCTTTCATTGGGAAATAAGTTTTACCATCTATAACCTTAATGAAAGTTCCATTTAAAGATTGAGATTCACCTTGTATGGCCGCCACCCAGTTTCCAACTGAGAATATTCAGAAGTAGTAAGTATAACTATGGAATAAATTATTGCAGTCATTTCACCAAAAAATTGGTTTCTTTACACATTCATCCCACACCACAAAGTTTACAAATATGTTCATAGGACTTCGATAATGGCAAAGTTACAGGTTCTAGTTGAGGTAGATTAGCTATTTGTACAATTTTACACCGCATTCACACATATACACCTTTTACACTCTATGCTCCACAGCCAACTGCACTACTCCACGTTCACTGACCGACTGCCTGTTATGTGCCTGCCACTGAGTCACACCATGCTGTCTCCAGGGTTCACATTTCCATGGCCACAGACATGCTGACCATGACATCGCTAACCAAATCTCCCATGCTTGCCTACTACAAAGAAACACAAAGTTGTTCCACTGCATCTTGATCATTTTCTGAGATTTATTTTCTGCATAACATTCCAGCACTTGTATCTCCAAAATGAATGGAAATTGGACACTTGTTTATTTGCACTTCTTTACTCAATATTGATTACAAGGAAAGGGAAAATGACTCATCACTAGCCAAAGTTGAAGGCAGCGACGGGAGAAAAACATATATCACGAACACTGATATACACAATATTTCGGTCTTGAACCTTCTTCAAGTTTAAGAGAATGAGTTGTGTGGTTCGGGAAATGTGTGCATGACTCATTCTCTTTAACATGAAGAAGGTTTAAGACCGAAATATTGTGTATTTTTGTGTTCCTGATATGTGTTTTTCTCCCGTCGCTGCCTTCAACTTTGGTGAGTGATAGTCATTTTCGCTTTCTTTGTAATTTATATTGCCTAAAGCAGTTTCCTTTTTCCTTTGTTTATTTACTCAATATTGTTCATACCTGCCTCCTCCTTCAATATTTACCATTCCTACTGAATCATCCTGTAGTATCCGTTTATATCTAATTCACAGGTACACAGTTTCAATACAAAAAAGTAGGAATAACTTGTACAAAACAAAAACATCACTGTTATTTGTAAAAAGAGGAGTTCATTATTGTGGGACACGTATGTTTAAGTAATGACAGTGCTGTTTCTGTTTTGTAAAAGTTATTCCAGTTTCTTGTATTGAAATTGAGTACCTGTGAATTGGATGTAAACATGTTATATATATCCATGACAAAAAGCATATGAGAAAGTATATATACTAAGAAGTCATTTTCAGAATATTGAGCTTGTCTGCAACAAGTTGTTAGCTTTACCATACACAACATTATAATAATTCTTTCCTGTGCTATGATTTTTTTTTTTTTTTTTTTTTTTTTTTTTTTTTTGCATTGTGAAGAGTTTTCCCAAAAAATTATGCCATATGACATGTCTGAACCAAAATAAGAGGAGTACACCTGTTTTGTTAAATTCTTAATCAGCTGTTAGAGAAAGTGTCCTTATTGCAAAGGTGGCACTACTTGACTTCTTCAGTGGTAATGTAAAGTATCTTACCAACTGAGTTTCTCATCCATTTGAATGCCAAGGAATTTTATACTCTTTGTTTGAGAAATTGTGTTATTTTTATACTTTATATGCAAATCCTGGAGAGCATATTTTTTAATTTTAAACCTAATACAAAGTGTTTCATCAAAATTTAATTTTAATGAGTTTGCCCTTAACCAGTTTGCAACTTCGGTAAATACCTCATTTGCATTAAGTTATAGATTACTGTTTGGGGTTTTGTTTTACAGACAGGCTAGTGTCGCTTGCAAATAAAATTATCTTAACCTTGTTGGATAAGTTTCCAGGTGTCATAGTACAGAGCCTTGTGGAATGCCATTTTGTATTTTCTCTCTGTCTGATGAAGTATCTTTACTAATTTTATAATCAAAAAGTTTTTTTTTTGCATTTGGCTTTCTGTGTATTAATTAAAAATTACAGGTAAAGGCTGCGATGAAAGAAAAAATATATCACGAACACAAAAATACACAATATTTCAGTCTTCATGTTAAAGAGAATGATTCATGTCATTTGGGATGTGTGCATACACGGAAGTTTCCTACGTGACTGAGTGGATTACCAATTTGGCGGTGGGACTAAGATGTTATAAATAAATATGTATATTGCAGTAGGTGATGGAAGTAGTAATATACCAAAAGGGTCCAGAATGTAGAGACAAAAACAAAAATTGGGGAAATAAATATAGATATATAAATTATAAAAAAGTAATTTGTTAAATGACAATGCTAATACTGATAATAATGAGTGATGCGTCAAAGGAATTTTATCGGTGATTGAGGCCGGGTGGGTGTCTGGTATCTAGGATATTTTAGTGTGTAAGTTCCCATCTCCGAAGTTCTGAGGCGGCGGTGGTTTTGGGGAAATCTCTGATTGCTTTCATGGTGAAACATTCATTGAAGTTGTTGGAACTGTCTTAGTTAGCATGTTCAGGTATTGGCAGATATAAATTGCGGGTTTGTCTGTGGCCATTCATTCTGATCGAAAGTTGTTGTGTAATCAGGCCTATATAGGAACTTGTGCTCTGGCGGCAAGTTAGCTGGTATATGATGTAGGTTGTGGAGCATGTGGCATATCCAGTGATAGCCTTCCTTTGACAGGGTTGCAATATTTAGTAGTTGAAGGATGCATGTTGCAGGTTTTGCAGTGAGGTCTATTGCATGGAAAAGATCCCAAAGGTGTTTTAGGAGAGTCAGATGGAGGGTATTTGTGAACTAAGATGTTTTTGAGGTTAGGTGGTCTGCTGAAACAAGTACAGGGGACAGTTGGCAGAATTTTTGGCAAAAGTGTGCGCATTTCTGGAAAGGAGCGAAGGAAGTCGTGCTCCTGTCATAGGATTTGATTGATGAATTTGAGGCCAGGGGAGAACTGGGTGACAAAGACAGGGGAGTTAGCAGCAAGATGGACTGGGGAGAGAGACCTTGTAAGCGGCCCTGCAAGTCCAGGAACATTTTTATTTCCTGACAGATGGAGGTGGTGGGATCTGTAGGGTGTGGTAGGTAGGTGTGTGTGTCAGACAGATGCCTCAGGGCCTCACAGTGATTGCGGACCATCACTACTGTGGTTGAGCCCTTATCAGTGGGGAGGATGATAATGTTACAGTTTCTGGATGTTCTCTCATGGCTCGAGTTTCCATGTTGTTGAGATTTTTAAAGTGTTTAATGGACTTTAGGAAAGAGGCTGAAGGCAGAATGGAGGTGAGGAACTCTTGGAACAGAATAAGTTGATGATTTTGTGGGAGTTGGGGTGGATCCAGTGGAGATGAAGGTTTGAATTGTTGTAAGCTGGACTCAATTTCATTCTGCTGGATGTTGTTTGCTCCTGTGATAGAAAAATGATACTGCCAACGCAAGGAGTGGCAGAACGCCAATGAATCCCGGACCAAAACAGCATGATCAAACTTGGGGGTTGGAGAGGCGAGTCACTTGGATAGAACTGATATCTGGTGTTCTGAAAGGGAAGTGGAGGAAAGATTAATCACTAACTGCTGGGGTTTAACTGAGGGAGGCACAGGGGCTTTTGGGACAGGTGGTAAAATGGTCTGGGTGGGGAAGATTGAGGAAGTGAGCCAAGCAAGGAGTTCTGGCAACTAGAGGTGCAGTGGATGTGTTTTGTCAGGGAGCGGGGTGTTGATAGGAGAGGCACAAGCCTATAGCTAAATAGCTCCTGACAAGCACTGATTGCTTGCGCAGGTATTTTTGTGCATGTTGGGCTTGCAACTGTCTGCAATGTGACAGGATTTGTTTCGTACAATGAATGAGATGAGGGAATGAAAGGCATAGGATTTTGTGGAGGAAGACAAGGTGGATGGAATGTTTATGAGCCATGTGAACACTGTTGGCGAACCAGGTGGGTGAGGGTAAGGGATTGTGTGAAATGGAAAGCGTGAAGGGGTGGGTGCATTTGTGGGTGGCAACTTGATACTGGGATTTTAATGGTTAAACCATTGGGTGGAATATTTAAAGAGGCAAGACTGAAGAAACAGTATGTGTGGGAGTTTAGTCTGGTGAGATGTGAGGCATGGAAATAGTAGTGAGACGGATAGTTATCTGAAAGGTGCAGTTCAATGAACACTATAGTATTCCTTTTTGTTTTCAAAAGTAACTCATGATTTACACAGTCAAATTCTTTTGCAAGATCACAAATACTACAGGGTACATAATTCCTCAAACGTGTTATTTAAAAATTGACTAAATAGCTATTTCTGTAGATGATCCTTTTGGAATCCTAACCATACATATATACAGTTTGTTAGGATACGAAGGTGCTTTAAAGCAGCTACTTTATACATTTGGATAGGAGAATAACCTCTGCTTACCTAAGATGAAGGTTGCTGTGGCGTCAAAACACAGAAAAACATGTACACATTTAGAGCCTGAAATTTTCAGGAACATACCGCTTTTTCAACAAAAGAGTGAGGTGGTGAAAATTTCAAGCCGTATACGAGGTGTGTACAAAAAGAAAGCGAACTTCTGCTGTAATTGCTTTATTGCTCATCATACTAACTGTTACACACTGTCACCTTCAAAGTACTGTCCTTCACTATCAATACACTGTTGCCATCGTTTTTTCAAGTTTTGGAATGCCTTCTGGAATGCAGTTTCTCCGATGGCGCGCAGTTCTCTCGTTGCATTGTCTTGAATTTCTTCTATGGTCTGGAAACAACGTCCTTTCAAAGTGTTTTTCAGTTTTGGGAAGAGAAAAATGTCTGCCGGAGCCAAGTCTGGAGAATAGGGTGGCTGAGGCACAACGGGAGTGTGATGTTTTGCCAGATAATTCATGACAAACAACGATGCGTGAGCAGGTGAGTTGTCATGGTGCAACATCCATGACTGATTCTCCCACAGTTCAGGCCTTTTCCTACGCACAGCATCTCTCAATCGTGTCAGAATTTTCTGGTAGACTTCCTTGTTTACCGCTTGACCACGTGGTACAAATTCATGGTGCCCAACTCCTTTGCAATCAAAAAACATGACCATCATCACCTTGATGTTCGACCGACTCATCCGCGCTTTCTTTGGTTGAGGAGATCCTTTCCCCACCCACTCAGAAGACTGCCTCTTCGTTTCCACATCGTACCCATAAACCCATGTTTCATCGCCTGTAATGATGTTCTTGAGGAAGTTTTCGTCCTCATTTGCTTTTTCAAGCAACTCCTTAGAGATCCTAGCTCGATTCTCCTTCTGCTCGTCCGTCAACAAGCACGGCACCAGTTTTGCACTGACACGATGCATTCCAAGGTTTTCTCTCAGGATGTAATTGCAAGAGCCTACACTTATGCCAACATCTTCAGCAACCTCACGGACAGTCAAACGGCGATTTTCACGAATCACAGTGCAAACCCTCTCAAGATGGTGGTAATTTGTTGATGTGGAGGGTCAACCAGATTTTGGATATTCGGTAACCGAACTCCTGCCCTCCTTAAAGCCCTTAAACCATTCATAGCACTGTGTTCGGCTCATGCAGTCATCCCTGTATGCTTGTTTAAGCATTTGAAGTGTATCAGTAAAAGTTTTCCCAAGTTCAACACAAAATTTCAAGCAGACGCATTGCTCCTCCAATTCCTACATTCTCTCTTTCTCACAAATCCGATGAGCACTCTGCGCACGACCTCACTCAACCGGCTGTCACTCGTAAACTAATGCAGAGACCGTAGTGCGACAAGAGGCAATCTCTTGCCGAGAGATGTCACTAGTGTGCACGGAAGTCGGAGAATTTTATCTGCAGCCGTTGGCGAGCTATTTAATTAGTTCGTTTTCTTTTTGTACACACCTCGTATGTGTGCCTTTTTTGTTTTGTTTCGATGCTGCACCTACCTTTATATGTAATGATTGATAAGGGGGTAATAATATTACAATAATAAGTAATAAATATACTGGTAGGGTCTTATTGGAAATTAATGCTATGTAGATGCCTGCTGTTATTTGGCAAACTAATTCCCAGTTCAGAAAGGGTAGTAGTTTCTGGGAATAATCTGATACCTCTCATTGTTCGATTTGCAGGAAGTGTGCTGCTACTGGACAGACTAATTTGCTACTGTAAATTATTTACCTGTGGTCATTCTTTCTTAAGCTAAGTTGGTTAGTGGTGTGTCCAATATATAAACTGTTGCATTGTTGCCAGATGAGATGGTATGTGATGTTGGAAGTGCATGTAGCATATCGAACAATGGGAGCAGTTTTCCTTGTAGTTGGATTGGAATGGTTGGTAGTAACAGGATTCATGTTGCAAGTTTTGCAGTGAATTCAGTTGCATTGGGAGGATTGCAAGTTGTGTAATTGTGAATCAAGATGTTCTTGAGATGCACATTTCGAGGAAGGAATAGGACAGGGATGGCAAACCAATGGCATGCGTGCCAATGATGGCACGCGACCAATTAATTTGGGCAAGGCGTTAAGTAGGTACCTAATCGATATAAATAATTTGTTTTTTTGTCTAAATAATTTGACAGCACAGTAACAAAGTTCCTCGTGAACAAAACTACCCATGCTGGAACGACTACAGATAGCACAAAAGTGGTAGATTTCAAGCAAATTTCTGACTGAACGGTCTGAGTGAGCAAGCGCGGGCGGCGGGAGAGGCGCTAAGCTAATTTATTCACTTATTTTTGTTGATGTAGTGGACTGCTTTTACCAATTACGCATAGTTCTTGTGGTTTTTAAACTCATTTCACTATCACAGCTGCATGTTTAAGTTTGTTTGAGTTGCATTTACAACTATTCAACATGGCTAGGTTGGTAAAAAAAAAAAAGTTGCAAGATAAGTGTCAGAGTTTTCAACCTTGGTGGAGTGAGAAATATGGCATGATTGATAAAGTGGTGTGTTCTGGAGCAGTGTTATGTAGAACACAACCTGCAAAACGGTACACAAACCTGTTTGTCAAAAAAGCGAACCAGAGCATAAAGAATTCATTGCATGTGCAATTAAAGAGAGAAACAGTCAACGCCTTCGATTAAGTATGTTATCAAAGATAGTCATACTAGTACTGCATGTTTTTCATCTGCAAATGTTATTGCTCGACATGTGAGGGACGATTTTAGAGGGAAGCCTGGTTAACATGCTTGCCTTCACTTTTTGAAGACTTTGAAAATAAAGACAATTCAGCATATCAGTGTCTCCTTTATCCAAAAACACAATAAATAACAGAATACTAAAACTGGTGAAAAATGTAAAAGAACAACAAACAAATGACACCAAGTCATCTCCTTTTATATTGTTGCGTATCGACGAAATTATGGCTGTAACTAAATCTGCGTGTTTAACTATTTTAGCTTGATTTTGTGTAGTAAACGAGAGCAAGGAAGAATTGATTGCGATAAAATCATTACCCACAACTACTAAGGGCACAGATATTTGTACGGCTGTTAAAAAAATTCACTTACTAAGAAAGAAGTAGATTTAAGCAAAATTGTTTCGGTAACGAGTGATGACGCTCAAAGTATGGTATACAAAATAAATGGTTTTATCAGTTTATTTCAAACACACGTAGGACATCCACTTCTTAAATTCCACTGCATCATACATCAATAAGCTTTGTGTGCAGAGGGTTAAATCACCTCAGTTCATAATATAATTGACGTAGTCACAAAGATAGTGAACCTTATATTGTCGCAGGCTTTAAATAAGCAAAAATTTGTTGCTTTGTTGGGTGAAGTCAACTTGGTGCACAATGACTTACTGATGTATAACAATGTATGCGGGTTGAGCTGCAGTATTTTACATCAAAGATTTGGTGACTGCTTGGAAGAAATCAGACTGTTTTTACAAAATGAGGGAAAAATCGAACAATGCTCATAATTGACAAGTGTTACTTGGCTTTCAAAATTAATGTCCTTTTCTGACAGGTGCCAGCATTTCAATTAATTGAACGTGAAGCTTCAAGGTGCAAACAAAACAATTATCGTTATGATAGATCTCATTCTTGCTTCTGAGGCTAAACTGCAAGTTTTCAGTAACGATTTTGTTTCAAAAAATTACAAGTATTTCCCAAACTTAAAAAAAAAATCGTCAGAAATTTGGATGTACACAAAAACTCAGACCAATTAAAACTCAATGAAGAATTATCTTCAGTAATTAATTCTTCAATTGAAGAATTTTCATCGAGATTTTGTCAGTTCAAGGAATTATCAGAAACACTCGAGTTTATCATGTATCCTCATGTGACTTCACCTGATAAACTGAACTTTTCTAAATTTGATTGGTTGAAAATTGAAGAAAAGGAAATGAATCTCATTGAGTTCCTGGGTAGTCCAATATGGACTCAAAAGTTCATCGAAATGAGGAAGAAGTTGGAAGTAAACGAATTAGTGAGACTTTCAAGCATATGAGTAAAAATGCCACTACTGTAATTATGAAAACTTGGAATTCGATTCCAGACACATTTAGCTGATTTTTGCTATCTTAACAATATTTTAATCTACCTATGTGAGTCATTATTTGCAGAAATGAATAACAAAACCGCTTGTCAGATGAACCCACATAAGCATGCATTCTGCTAAATGTAACAGAATATGAACCTAATAAAAGTTATTTGGCATCTAATTTGAAACTACAGAAGTTGCACTAGTTTCATCTACTTAAATATACACAAAACTGTTGATGTTGTAGATTAATATAAAAGTGTATTTTTGTTTGCAAATATAGAGTTCTAAGATGATAGTATTTAGTTTTATTTCTTTTCTCATTAACCACCAAGTAACGATTGTTTGATGGCATGTCATAGCTTCGTTCAACATTTCTTTAGAAAAAATGGCACGTTGATCAATGAAGGTTCGCCATCCCTGAAATAGGATGTCATGCCCACAGCGAAGGAGTAATCTAAAGGACTCGTGGCCAGAGGAGGAATAGGTAATGACAGTATATGTTTTCTCCAGTGTAAACAGTTTGAGTGTATTTCCGGATTCTAATCCGTTAATTGCATTTTAGAAATGTGACATATGATTAAAGTGGATAGTTCTCTCGATTGCATTATAATTTTCAACTGTGTTCTGCCCTTCTACAAACCTGTATTTAAACTTATTGGTAATTACATTTCTGCCTGGACTTGGCTTGAAGGTTACCGAACTGGAATAATGATCTAGCTTGTAGGTAACCCACAGTTGATTAATGTGGGTGTTTAAGAGGGGTAAAGAAAATCTCTCACATGTCTCAGCATTTGTGACAATGTGCATTCATTTTAAAGAAATAATTTTCTGAAAATAAACTCATTTCAATGTGCCACTTACAACCCTTGAGGAGACAATACCAGCATGGACACCAAGGAGTGAAGGCACATAATTTGCAATATGTACTTCATGGATTTGGTTCTCACTACATAAATTTTTCTAAAATTAATTTATTGCTGTCTTTGCTTATATTTTCATTTGGCATCAGAAAAATTATGTAATTCAGAGAGTTGTATTAGTTTCGGAAAAGACTGATGTTTATTTTAATGTCTCTAAGAAACTTTGCAAATGTAAGAAATGCATTTAGTATTTGCTTCCTTTTAAAAGACATTTATCCCATAGGCAGCTTATTCATTATCAGCCACAGTTTATAGAGTAAAGGAAAAGTATTGTTGATAATTCTTATCATGTTTCCAGGAAAGATAGGTGCTGGCATATGCAAATGATGACGGAATCAAAGTGCAGTGTCCTTGGAAAAATGCTTACCAATTTAGACTGTATTGAAAGGTAGTGCTAATCAAACACAAAACGTATGGAAGTACAGAAATCTTAAACTGGAGAACACTAGGGTTCCACAGTATATTTATTGGAATAAATAAAAAAAAATCAGTTCATACTATTACAAAAGTGTGTGGGCAGAAAAGATAAATAACCCAATGCTTACCATAGCTGAAGGGAGGGGGGCTAGAGTAAAAAAAAAAAAAAAAAAAAAATGCGCAATAAAAATACTATTTCAAGCAATGTCCTTATTAATAAAATATTTGATGGAGCTTGTGTGGGTGCTAGAGGCCAAGCCAGTGTAAGGTACCCTTTAGTTCACCAAAAGCACTCCCACTAGCCATCCCCAGCAATAACATAGGTTATAAACCGATTTTGAAGTTGTTTGTATTGGACTTAGAAATTTCGAGAAGAGTAATTGTCAACTTGAAGGAATTTTCCTGTATTCATTTCCACAGTGAAAACTCACCATTAGAATCATTTTAAAGTGCATTTATTATATTGGGAAAAATTTATTTTAAGAGAGAAATCGCTTTGTTCACGTTTTCAAACGTGCGATTTGAAAAGTAAAAATTTAAGATTTGAAATATCTTTGAATTGAGTAAAGCTACTGCTGATCTTTTATCACCAGCTATAGTCAGCATTGTCCCAAGTATTTTGATGGTAAAATTAACTTATTTAGCAAAGTTTAATTAGCAGTTTTAATTAAGTGAAAAAAATGAACTTTTTAACTAAAAGGAATATTAATTTGAAGTTTATATCAGTAGATTGCCCAAATTGAGACAATTACGAACATATAATGGTTTTGGTAAAAAGCTTAAGTATTTGTCTAGTAATTAAGTTTTAAAAGATAGATTGTCGTTGATTGTTGATGAAGCGCGTAAAAATTTTGCCAACCGCTGACGTAAGAGGCTTCAACGTCAAGCTTATAGAAACCCTTTTGGATGCTAAATTAATGTTAAATTAAATTAAAATAGGTAGAACATAATGATACGAAGCCCTTGTAAAAATTGCAAGTTAAACTATTTTTACTTGAGGAGATATTAATTGAAGAAAAAAGTTACTGACTTCATAGGCCATGGCAAGCTTATAAAAGGCCATGCAGCCACCATGATTTGTCTCATTCTTTCGCCAGAAAGTGATCGTGCAACTCCGCGCTAGTTAGCGGAGCAAATTGCTCCATGCCGTAGTGGTTTCGGCAAATTCCAACATGCCGTAGTATTCACTAATGTTAGAGGGACTTAGTGAGTTTTTGTCTTCTCGTATGATTGTGCTTAACCTGTGATCTTCAATGAAACTGTTGTTCAAAGCTTTATCGACGTATCTGGTACCGACAATGTACAAGTGAACTTTATCAAGAAAATAAGTATTGTGTTACTCTGAAACTGTGTCAAGTGACTTTATTTCAATTACCCTTCACATTTGGGGTTTAATATGAATGCGTGGTGGCCGATTTCTTATATATTTTAGATACCAGAAGGCTACACATGGTCATGAACTTAGCTGTTCACAGTTCAGGCAAAAGTGTTGCATCCCCCAACGAACCTTTCCGCCTGACACCAGTCAAAATAATGGTGGTAATTGATTGTTACAAAAATAGCAGTGGCAGTGGGCAAGAAAAACGATGTCGGTTGAAATGATTTCAAGGGAAAGAAATTAATCACTTGAAAATAGACATATATAGGAGGTGAAAAATACAAATTAAAAAATAAATAAAATAATAATAATAAGTAATAAACATAAAAAGTTATATATCTGTATACACTTGCAAGTGATGGATTTTCCAGGGTGAGGAAGGGGAGTGTTATCTGGGATTAAGACCCGGGTGAGTTTGATTAATAAAATTTGTTGGTAGGCCAGGCCATTTCCTACTTACGGAGTTTGGGTGGTGGCATGGTGTTAAACTACTGTAATTGAGACTGTCCAGGCACAGGTAGCCAATGCTTAGCTACTCTGTCCGTCTCTCTTCAAACTTTACACAGTTTAGTGAGCTCTTCTTTAATTTTTATGGTCCTGTTATTTATTTGTTTAGTTTATACAAAAGTAGTAGTACCTGTCATTCTTCTATTTTATTTCCATAAAAGTCACCAATTTGCCATCGAGCTCTTAATTACATGATGCAGGTTTGCCTGTAGAATGATGAAGAAAGCTCTTGCATAGTTCTGGTTTGTTTCCTGAGCTTACCAAACGAGTAGCCTCCGTGCATGTGCACCAACCATTTACTAACTGCCAAGGTTGCATTCACTCTATCATGCCGAAAGCTGCTTTACTTCCTCTTCAACCCCCCCCCCCCCACACACACACACACACACACCATGCAATTGACGACTTTGTCTTCTGGATTAACTCCAAGGAAGGCCACAGCTGCCCACTTTGAAGGGCCATAAACAATCAATTTCTTCCTATTATGAAGCATATCGTAACAGTAGTTTGTTAGTCTCCGCTGCTACCTCCACTCTGTTTGCAATGGTTAGCTACCACCATTCTTGTGGCTGGGTTGACAATGGGCACCTCTGGGAGTCTTTGTCAGTTTTTTCTATTTTCATGAATAAGGATCTTTCCTGAAATATACTTCAGCCCTCCTTGCTTCAACTTGGATGTATTTACCTTTCTTCTCCATGTTGATGTCACTTCTTGGCATTTGTTCCTGCTCTACTGCTACTGAAAACTGTATTCACAAATATATGAATCACTGATTACAATATTACTAGTTGTGTAGCAGTATTAGCAGTTCAAATACAATTGATGGCAGCAGTAATTTTTTAATTAGTGGCACTTCAATCCACAATTCAATCACTGTTTTAATGGCAATATGGTTCAACGCGATTAGTGTACTGTTAATTTCATTTATTAATATGGATGAACAAACTGTTAAATACAAAACTGTTGAATTTAAATGATTAGAAATTGCTTTCATTTCAAATGTAAAGGTTGCAAATTGCAAGAGTAGAGTGATGGAACAAGTATGCTAGCAAGTCAATGATTTCAGCTGCCATTGCAGTGAAGCATTAATAATGCCAATGGCACTACACTCCAAT
Organism: Vandiemenella viatica; assembly: GCA_031002005.1. Taxonomy (NCBI): domain Eukaryota; kingdom Metazoa; phylum Arthropoda; class Insecta; order Orthoptera; family Morabidae; genus Vandiemenella; species Vandiemenella viatica. The sequence continues at coordinate 114,556,989 of CM061921.1, forward strand.
ATGAAGTTGAGCAGTCAGGTATCTTATGCTCATAACTGCCCAAACCAAAACCCCAATATTTGTTTCATAGAACCTCAGAGTTATATTTTTGTTATCGGTGAAGTCTTAATCTGTCTCTCTTTAAAAGGAGGGAATGTTTCTTTGGAATTTCAAGTGTAAAGTGCCAGTTTAAAGAATCAGAATAGCTTCCTTTTTATGTAAGTTTCCTGTCTGGCTTATAAGTGTCTGTCCGGTCTGCCGAAGTGTATCTGGCTTTGCACAGATACACTTCTGCATTTGACCAGAACATTTGTCTATAATTCTCTCCATTCAAAACTTTAAATAACACGTCAAAGAAGAGGTTATTACCTTCCTACTGATGAAGTACTTCTCACTTTAGTTTTTGGTTCCTATTATGTGACTTGTGGCCAAATTTATAATCTTTTTAAAGGAGCATTAACTGTGTCCACTCTTTGTCCTTCAGTTGACCAAAATTAAAATTTGAATTTACATGTAAATTAAAAAATTACCACTTATGATAAGCACATCTTGTCAAAAAATTTACAAAAATTGAAAATAAGTTTTAAAGATGTAATTTAGAGAACTTGGTCACAGGCACACATCAAGATGCTTTTTCTGATGTTTTACCCGTCCTCTCCCTCAGATGATGCCTAGGGGGCAGGCAGGTCTAATGGGACCTCATGATCTGGAGGTTTCTGTTATGTATTCTGTTTATATATTATTGATACATGGTAATTTTGTACAGGTGTACATTTTATTTCTGTGAAACTGTTATAATTTATATACAATAGAAAAAGAATAAACTAAAAATGCCACATGTTCCTGCCTGCTTGTCTGTGACCCCACCAACACATTGTAAACAGTCTTATTGCAAGTTGTCTTTAATAAGCAGATGTATGCTACCATGTACTTTTTGTAGAACTTGTTGTGCTCTACAGTTCTTCTCCAAATTGTATTGTTATATCTTTTAACAGTTTTTTACTTCATACATTATTACTGTTACTGCTCTGCTCATGTAGGCAATAGGTCAGTGGCCAGACATCTTTCGTTTGGGGATACTGTATACTAAATATAAGTTTTTTTGTTTAATAACTCCTTTTATTCAGATTATCCACTGTATTTCAGATAGTTAAAATTTCAGTTTTATTGAGTTTAAGAGAAAAGTTGTTTCTGATAAAGTTCTGCTGTCACAAATGCCTCTAGTGGCCATATTGCTTGTGTCTTTGACTCACACTGCTTCTAATATATGGATTGCTGTGTGGCAAAAATCATATGTTTACTGATGAAGAAACACCTCCTTTGCCTTTGTTACTGGCATAGGAAACTATTATCTTGATATACTTTCCCAAACTGTTTCACTTGCACACACAACCTGCTGTACTGAATCTAACTCTCCCATGCACAGTAGTGCAGTGTCTCTAAACCGGCTGACTTTTTTTCACTCAAGTGGACCCATCCCACTCGCATTTCACAGCCAAGGTCGCACTGAATCTAACTCAAAAGTCACACCAGTCCTTCGAGACAGCCGCTTTATGATGTGTCAAATCTGGTTTAAGAGTATCCCTTATTCCTGTCTTAAGCTGTCTGCAACAAGCTGTTTCTTCGATGTTGGTCTACTAACATTGTATTTATAGGAAGCCTCATTCTGTCACATCCCCCACGAGTTTTTGAGTATTTCAATATTGGTGAATTAAGCAAAAACTACAATAAGAAAAGATAGAAAAGGAACTTCAGCCCCAATACATTTGAACCTTGGTGTAGAAAAATTCAATTACATCATTAAAAAAAAAAACCAATAAAACATTGAAAAATATCAAAGGCATTTTAAAGAAAACTACACATACATATATTATGGAGAATATTTCCCAAAAAACTGAATAAAATTTGCTAGCACATGGGAACATATAATTTTTTACTCTGTTAAATCAAAATGCATATTTTCTGAAAATTTCCCCCAGACAAAATAAATGTGACTCAATGGTATTCCGTGATGTTTGCATAATAAATCCTTTATCATTTTCTTTTTTATATATAAATGAAGGTGATAAGAACCCATCACTCAGCAAAGTAGAAGGCAAGAGTGCTGCGACGAATATAAAAAACACAAGACAAACACAATTGTACAATATTCCCGTTTAAAATTTTATTCATGCAGAGAGGAATGTACCATTTGGCAAGAGAGGCTTGCAGACAAGGCTTGGAGTGTACGCACCTTCTTTGCCAGATGTCCCACTCCTATCATGAGTAGGGTTTGGATCTTTAGGCAAGTCATATTTTATGCTGCCTTCTTTTTGAGCTGAAATGCTGAATTAAACACTGATTCAACATTTCTGATTGTATTTAAATGTATTTTATAGCATATAAATACATATTCAGACCATTTTCCTAGTTTTGGTCATATTTCAATCATATTAATGGCCATATGGTCATATTTTTAGAAAAAATCTGGTAGTTTTTCTAATAGTACCAGGAATTCACAAGATACAGATGAGAAGAAATTAAGACAATTATTCACAGAACTGTACTTCGGCTACACACGGTGGGGGAAAAAAATTAATTTTCACTGTGGTCGGAATTCACTAGTCTAGAATTAAAGTTATACATTATTGTCACTCTCTGAACGTAATGTTCCGCCTGCCTTTTAATCTTGAAAATGCAGCAGAAGCTTGCCCATGTCGATCCGCGTCAATCAATATCACAGTGAAATATCCTCGGTCATCGTTAAATCTGCAGTGGATCTGTGAGTAGACCTACCGCCAAGCCAAAAATTAAATTTTCTGAAAGTGCGAAGTTGTGTAAGGGAAATTAGAGAGGAGTATTTTAGTACAGATGAAACAGTTCTATTCTGTAAATTATCTGAAATTAAAGCGACTTGATTTAAAATTTGATTACCCAATGGTGCAGTGTGTGCATAGAAGCAAATTATTCTGTCTACGTGAAAGCGACACTACTAGATAACATAAATGATGCTAAATTAAGCATGTTTTAATATATAGTAAATTTCAATGTTTTGTCATTTTTAGGTGATATTTACCCATTTTTAAGGTCATATTTCTCTATTTATTTGTCATAAAAATTCGAACCCTACTCGTGGGTAAGATTTTAAACCAAAATATTGTACAATCGTGTTTGTCTCGTGTTTTTTGTGGAGTCCTCTCTTTAAGTTCAGTGTGTGATGGACTACTTTCCCTATCCTTTGTTATTTACACTGCTCTATAAGCCATTTCCTTTTCGATAGTATCTTTCTTATTCAATGATTACAATGTTATATACTGCCACTCACATATTATTTACAGGATCGAACACTTACAATGGCCAAGAATGCTTTATATAATTTTCTGTTGCAAAGAAAATTTATGATTCTAGCCAAAGATCAGGCAAATTTGACTTCATAATCACTGAACATTTGTCATTTGAAAATGCTTTTTTGCCTGCTGCCTACCAGTGAACCAACTTACTTTTGGTACATCATACCACCTACAACAGCCTGTACAATTCAAACAATCCAGGTCACAAGTAAATTACAAATCGCTCATTCCTTCAGAAAAATATATTGATCTTGCTATTGGACTTAATTTGAAAATTATCTATTCAGCAAATTCCAGGCTTCAGGCATAAGAAATACATAATTCTAGCAATTACATTCATACCCTTATACAATATTTGTTTTACAGACAGAGTCTCTGAGTGAAACTACACATTTGTAAAGGGTCTTCTCTCATTCTAATCATTCCTTTGTCATTGTAATGATTTTTTCAAATCTAAGCAATTCACTCCATTCATCTAGGACAAACTTGCTCAATCTTGTCTCGTTCAAATCTTTTTTTAAAAAAATGCACTTTTTCTGATAAATCATTCACCTTAAAATTCCCAGATGCAGCTTCTAGCTATGCCCTGTGGTATACTTCAAGAGACTTGGGTGTCAATTTAGCAGGAGAAAATTTATTTACTTATTTATTTAGCCTAGCAAGATTCGGGCTGCCAAGCCCTCTCTTATTTCTTACAAGGTGTTTATAGAACATAATTTATGGTTTACACAAATTAAGAGCATACAACAGTTATTTCAAATTTTGCTTAAATTAAGTTAATACTAAAACACTGATTACAATCTTAATATTGATGGTGTATTGTGTTTTGTTTTGTTTTTTTCTCTCGAAATTCAGACTGAAAATTGTCTCGTTCGTTGTGCGAAATTAAGTACTTAGTGATTTGGTCATGAACTATGTATTCAAGGGCCTTGGAGATGGTAGGTAGTAAACATAAAGGTTGATAATCTGATGATCCAGTAAGATTGGTTCTCTTTGGTTATGGTTTAGTTGATTCTGTCTTCCAAACATTTGGATATGTTCCCAAGAATATCTAAAAATTAAAAATGCTTGTTACAGTTGGCATTATTTTATTCCATCTATTATATTGCTAAATGCTCTAATACCAATTTCATCCACACCTTTTGCACTAGATTTCACGCATGCAGCATTCGCGAGGACGGCGGTTCGAATCCCTGTCCGGGCATCCAGATTTGGGTTTTCCGTGGTTTCCCAAATCACTCCAGGCAAATGCCGTGATGTTTCCTTATAAATGCCATGGCCGAATTCATTCCCATTCCTTTCCCCCTCATCCTTTCCCATCTCTAAAGACCTCACTGTTAAGAAGCAGTTTAAAAAAATGTGCATGCAATAGCTTTCCTTACCTGTTGTGTGGTCATATATGATAAATAAAATTTTTGGGTGTCTTTTACTAGTGAGTTTTGGTGAAGTATTTCTTCTGCTTTTAATATAGGGTCAGTTTCAACTTCACAAGTTGAAAAGTGGTTATTAAGCTTGTCTAATGGTATATGAATTTCTGACTTAAATTCCTTTTACCAATTCCAAAGGTGTGTAGGTTCTTTCACAATGCTGAAGAACTCATTTTTACACTAATTCACTTGTGGGCATACCAAATTTTGCATTTCTCATGCCATGCTTAGTACGAATGTGTAGTTCTTTATACGGTTGGTAATTATCATCTGAGGGGTTATGTATGCATCGTCAGTGAGCAGTGTCTCTCTCCATCATAATTTGTCATATGTTCTCTCCATCATAATTTGTCATATGTTCTCGGTTAGCCATGGTGCTGAAAAACACGTTTAACTTTCCTTTTTAAATTTGGGACGAGTCTGTCATACAGTTCAATGATTATATCAGTCAATTCTGCCACTTTGTTGTTAACAGTAATCTGTGTGTAAATTTCATTCCAACCTGCATTGATCGCATTCGTCAGTAAGGACTCATGGTCAATTTTTCTAAAAATCCTGTATATTATTATTATAGATGGTAGGAAGAATTTTCCATGTCCTGATATACCTGGGGTAAATAACTGACCGTAGTTTAAAATTTAATCTTTTTGTTTGATCATAATGAGGTCAGTTAATGTTCGACTGCTTCATCAGTTTGTTTTGAATTTATGGTTTAAGGTTAATTTTTTAAAATGTTGGTGTTAAGATCTCCCATTAAAAATACATGCTCATATTAAGGTACCAGTGAGGATAGGGTTGCATAGAAGTAATGAAGAATCTGACATTTGTGGCATATAAACTACAGAAATTAAACATTTTTCATTTTGTGTTACGAGTTTCAGGAAAATAAATTTGGAGTGCTTGTCCCTGGTATTATCAGAAGTAATCATTTTTGTAACAGTTATGCTAAATCTGATGTAAGCAGAACTCCACCACACCTTCTCATTAATCTATCATTTCGGTACAGAATATATCCATTTAACACCATGAAATTGTCACTGGCTGATGGTTTTAACCATGGTCTTGAAACAAGAATTATGTCAAATCGGGAGTCTTCAAATACAGATTGAAATTCAGCAAAATGTGCACTTAATGATTGCCTATTTTGGTGTGCTCCATGAAGTGCTTGGGGACTCATTTCTACAACGTTAACATTATGCAGTGTATGCAGTGACATGCCAGTTGAATGGACTATGCAGGTAGTGGGTTATGTTATTGTTTGACTGATGAGCTTGTGTAATGTATGGTGTGGCGAGCACCAACATTTACAGGGGTGACCAAAGGAAGAAAGCAAGAACAGCTAAGGGGGCATCCATAAATTACGTGAGGTGAAATAGGGGAGGGGGGGGGTCCGCCGAAATCTCACCAGATCTCACCAAGGGGGAGGGGGGGGGTCTACGGAAATCTCACGTGAGATTTTGTGAAAAATTTGAAAGACAGTAGAGCAAAAAAAAAAAAAAAAAAAAAAAAAATAAGGTCCCAAATTTGCGGCAAAGTCGATTTTAGGAGGGTATTTCGTCAAAAAAGTTAGGGTGTGACCTAAAAAAAAAGTTTCCAGGGCGGTTTCTAGGGGGGTTCTCACGGACAAGATCTCACCAGACGGGGGGGGGGGGGGGTCCGGCCAGATCTCACGAAATCTCACCAAGGGGGAGGGGGGGTCCAGAAATCCGGAAAAACACCTCACGTAATTTATGGATGCCCCCTAAGCTAACAGTGAGAGTTGAAGAAACGACAAAAAATTAACATGATCTATTTATAACTGTGCTAGAATGTACCAAAGGTGCCAATTCTTTTAAAATCAATTTTACAGAAATTTAAACGGTAATTTTAACACTGTATGGAGAAAATTATTCAATAGGTAATGATTAAACCCAATAATGACAAAGTATTAGTGAAAAATTAACATGATGTTTATAACTCTGTTAAAATGTGGTAAATGTGCCAGCACTTTTAAAATTGATTCTACAGAAACTAAAATTATAGTTTTGACAATTTAGGGTGGGTATTATTGTAAATATAATATATATATATATATTGCTATAGCCAGTACAAATAACAAATTAGATATTGATTAAATCTAATAACAACAATGTAGATGCGGTAAGAGTATAAGAGATGCAAGTGGATTAATTCTATTATTTAAAATTAATATTGTTTGTACTAATTTAAAAGGAAGGAAATGAAAAAAATACTGTAATTTGAGCTCACAAAATTGCTTGATATTTTGCCGTTGTGCTGCTGTGCTGAATCTCTAATTTTACTTTGCCTACCCAATTACCTCCCTCTAACTTCCAAATACTGACATTTACTGCTTAGCAAAACATTTTGTCCCATTTTTGCTGACATTCTACCCTTGCTAATGCATCTACTTTCCTGTCACCATTTTGAACATCAAGTTCTTGAACGGATACCCTCCTTTTCTGTTTTATTGCCAAAATCGTTGAGCTTCAGGATTATATCACAGACTCCAGAACTTGCATCACTGTTTGGTTTGTAACCCCCTCTCCCTTCTGCATCTACTGTAAAATTCAATTAATTTTGATTTCAGCTCATCCTGGCTCTCTAGTAATTTGAGAGAATTGTTATCAGTCCAAAAATTGGCTGTCCTCCTCTGTTCTGAATTCTGACTTTGCAGTAATTTAACTACTAGTTCTAGTGATTAATTCTGTATATTTATCAAATCTATTAATTCAGTGGTGGTAATGAATGACACAGGTCCCTCAAATTTCTGGAATATTTGTAAACTCCGGCTCATCTTGGTTTTCTTCTTTTTACTCCTCAATAACTGCATTTACCACAGTTAAATTGTGAGAAGGGTTGCCATATTAGACATAAGATATCAACTGGGTACTAAATAAAAGTTTTTTGTTTTATGTAACTCTTTTGATTCAGAGATTATCCCCTGAACCACCGAGTCTGCAGGTTTGTAGAGGTTATGAGAAAAGAATCTTTTTACGCCAAGTTCTGTTGTCTCAGCCTTACTGCTTGGTGTCTTTGACTCATACCGGAAACAATATTATGCCTGCTGACTAAGAAACACCTATTTTCCTTATATGTTACTGGTGTAGGAAAACTATTATCTTGATGTACTTTGCAAAACTATTTCACTTGCACATTCAAGCTGCTGTGCTAACACTCATGTATGCAGGAGTGCAGTGTTTTTGAGGGTAGAGTGGGGAAGGGGGTAATATTATACATCTGAACAGACTGGCGAAACTTTCCCAGACCATTTCAAATTTGACTTCGAAGCTTGGTAAAAAAGTCTGGCAATCTTGTGTATGGAATATAATAGTTGAAGCTCTGTTGGATACCACTGTTGTCCTTAATTTTTGTTATTTGAAGCAATTTGGTCAATTACATTGAAACCATCAAGATAAGCTGAATAGTATTTTTGCTGTTCCTAGAAATCAGGGCCGAGTCTAATGCAGAAATTCATGTAGGTGGTTTTGAAAATATCTAGGGAATGTCATGTAATTTGAACATTTTAACTGATATAACTGATGCAGCTTATAATAATCTCCAAGTGGGGTGGTAATTTTTTGACTTGATGAACACCCTCTATGGTGCTAGCTCACAAAACTATTAAAGGTGGTTTGATTTGCCTACATACGATTATTAGCTTCTACTCAAGTCTCAGGGAAATATGTAAAAGAAATTTAATCACAAAACTGTTTGTCATTAAAGGTTCACAAATACATTGGCTCTAAGGTTCGGATATGAGTTACGGCGTTGTTTTTTTGGGCTTTTGAGATGCTGAAATTGTCTTTCTCTCAGCTGATGTTGCACATTACCCAATATCGGCTGGTCGACGACGGTGAACAGCGCTGATGAACATAGGCTTGGTCAATTCACACAGCTGATGTTGACAACCCACTCCAGTCAGTTCCGCTAGCAACTCCTTGCTTTTACACCCTGAAAGTGTCTCCCCTTCTTCACACCACGCAGCTTGCAGGAAATCCTCTTTTTTTTACCTAGAAGACGAGCAAGGTGACTCCACTAGTGACGTTAAGATTGTAACATCCGGTGTCTCCCAGTAACAAACAGCAAGTTTCCTCTGGCCAAACCTTGCACCACGATGACAGCGTCTACAGCTTCTAAAGCAAAAAAAAAAAAAAAAAAAATAAGTCCTACTCAGGACCAAAATTTCGGACAATATCAATACTTATAGAAGGCTTCTCTTCAAAAAAATCAGTATTACTATCTGACCTATCCCAAAAACTTGATTGCGACATCTTATGCATACAAGAGACGCACTGTGATAATAACCACATAAGACCCAAGATTGAAGGCATGAGTCTTTTAATATAGAGACCACACACCAAACTTACTATAGTTATTAAATCCACCTACTTGATAGATTCTTATGACATAGAAATACTTACTGTGAAAACAGACAAATGTACGATAACATCAGTGTATAAACCACCAACAGCCGACTTCCAGTTCAACCATCCAAAAAAATTTAACAATCAACCAAACAAGATTGTCATTGGAGACTTCAACAGGCATCATGTTGATTGGGGCTACGCACAGAGTAATAATAATGGCTTGGCAGTAGAGTTGTGGGCAGAGACAAACAACTTGACTCTTATCCATGACCCAAAACAATTTGAATCTTTCCTCAGCAGCCGCTGGAAAAGAGGCTACAATCCCGACCTCTTGTTTGTCAGTAATAACATCAGACAAATGTGCAAGAATCAACTCCTATCTCTGATACCCTCCACTCAACACATGCAAATTATGTGCAGCAAATTATTACACCAATGACTGTACCTTTCAATTTTAAAAGGGCACAGTGGAGTCTGTTTTAGAGAAGTTGTTGATAAGGAAATATCACAACTAGCTCCAGATCCACGTAACTATCAACAGTTTGTTAAAATCATACAAAAAGCTTCACGTCAGTGCTTCCCCCGAGGCTACGAACTACATCCCTGGACTGCAGTCCAGTGCAGCCAACTTGTACACTCAATACTGTCATCTGTTTGAGGAAGACCCATTTTCTGAAGCAACCAGAGAATGCTGGGTATTACTAATGCAAGCAATTGGAACATCAAGAAGAAAAAGGTGGACTGACCTAATCAGTAACACTGATATGACGCATAATAGCAAAAACGCGTGGACAACTCTTAAAAAACTCGCACACGACCCTCGTCAAACTACACAGTTATACATCATCACTCCTGATAATATTGCCCACCAGCCAGCAAAAGAAAGAACCATACCACAGGTACCAAGATCATCCATGACACCACCTGTGAAAATTCCACCATTAGTGCCCGAGAGGAGTAAAATGGCTTCTCGAGATGTTCAATGGATGTTTATACAGTTGTAAGATTCCAAAACTCTGGAGGAAAGCTCAAGTTGTAGCAATACTAAAACCTGGTAGACCCCCAGATGATGCCAATATCACCCCTCAGCCACGTCTATAAACTGTTTGAAAGGATGCTTCTAAACCTCCTCTCACCTGTTATTGAAGAGAAACTGATACCTCAACAAGCCGGATTCAGAACATGCTGCTCTTACTCAGACCATGTCCTACATCTAATGCAATATATTGGTGATGGCTTCGAAAAGGGTTTAGTTACTGGGGTAGTCTTCATTGATCTGACAGCAGCCTATGACATGATCAGCATAAAAACTCCTTCCAAAAGTATACAACATGACGCGGGATTTTGGTTTCGCAAAAACAGTCTAAAAACTTCTCAGCAATAGCCAATTCTTCTTCAGCTTTCAGAATTCAAAAAGCCATCCATGCAGACCAAAAAATGGACTACCCCAAGGAAGTGTTCTTGCCCCAGCTTTATTTAACATCTACACCCCTGGACAACCATTGCATGTCCTTTATCTACGTTGGTGATCTTGCCCTAGCTGCTCAACATGTGACTTTTGAGGCCATTGAGGGTAGACATACAACAGCTCTTGAATCCCTTGAAACTTACTACAAGCAGAATGACCTCAAACCAAATCCAAAACAAAACTGAAGTCTGTGCGTTTCTCTTGCACAATAAATGCGCTAAGTGAAAGCTGAATGTGACCCGGAATGGATAGACTGTTGCAAACTGAAAACCTTAAATACCTCGGCGTAACACTTGATAGAGGTCTCACTTTTAAAAGACATTGTCGCAATGTCAAGATGAAAATATCATCGCGCTACAATATCTTAAACAAGTTGACCGGATCTAGCTGGGGAGCTAACCCAAGCGTCATTCGCAACCCTGCTTTAGCATTATACTACTCTGCAGCAGAGTATGGATGTCCAGTGTGGCAAAAATCAAGTCACGCTGCTAAGACAGTAGATGTGGCGCTCCACAGAACATGCCAGCTCATCACAGGTTGTCTCAGACCATGGTCTGTGGGGAAAGTTGAGATACGAGGCGCGTCCAGAAAGTAAGTTCCGTTTGGTAATAAAATGAAATTGTACACAGATACAGAAGAAATTTTTATTGCACAAAATTCTACAACTCTTAAACTACTTTTCCACATAACTGCCGAAATTTTGCAGGCATTTGTCATAGCGTGGCACCAGGTTTTGTATACCTTCTCCATAGAAATCTGCCGCCTGTGTCTTCAACCAGTTGGAAACAGTTTCTTTAATACTGTTTTAAAAAGCTGCATTCTGTATAAATGCTTAGTTTAAAACATAATGGATTAATTTAATTGAATATTTCTATTAAATTTACTTGGCCAATTTTGTAAATGTTTTATTTGCCAGATTCCTCTGCTATTTGTACAATTGTATTATCTTGTTTGTACTGCATTTCACATGATTTTTAATATTTTCAGGATTATAATAATAATTTTTGTTTTAGTTGAAAGATGCAGAGCTACAAATTATTTTGGTTTCATCAAAACTGCTGCAGCAACAATATCAACAGCAGCAATTGCTCCCAACATTGCACTTTCCATATTTTGGTGCACCTTATTGCCGGTAAATGTTTAAAATTTTGAGACTTGTCATATAATTTACTGAAGAAAATTAGATAGATTTAAAGTACTGAAATAAACTTTCTTAAAATCTTAGTAATGGTAGTTTGGGACACTATTCTTATTTCTAGTTATATTTTGCAATTAAATAATGTTCCTTAAATGTTTGCCCCCATACTAGCAGTTAGCATTGTTTTGCACACATTGTTCGAACATTTGCAATCATACAAATTCACAGCATTGCAATTGATAAAATATACTGGAGCTTCCAGCAGCTGGACACTAGATAAAAGATTGTAAGATGATTAAATTTTCCTAAGCCAACAATTATAATACTGAGGAAAAAGAAACAGCTTTTAGGCTGTGCAAATAACAAAAATATCAGGAAATCAAAGCCACCACTCATAAGTTGAAGGGACACAGACATAAAATATAAGACAAACACAATTGTACAATATTTTGGTCCAAAAACTTCGTTGTGCAGAGAGGCATGAGCCATTTGGCAACAGAGGTAGTGATCAATGCAACCTACTAAATGACTGGGTATGCTTTAGAGAACAGGAGGGTGGTGGAGGGGGTTGAATAAAACAAAGTAAACTTTCGAAAACTATGTTAAAATGATATCGCTGGTGTAGGTTGAACACAGCATTTTCCAGCCACGACAGAAGCAGAATGTGCAGCTAATTGAAACTCTTGTCACCAGATCACAAGAATTTACTTACTTTACTTTATTGGTAGGAACTTATTGGAGGTTGTGGCTAGGTGAATATATCTGTTCAGAAGTGGTGATAGTGAAAACTCTGACAGCTCCTACTGTAAAACAGTTGTGGTCATTGTGAGAATTGGCATGGGCTTGTCACTGGATGATCTAGGTGGGAGCTATAGACAGCTGCAACCATTGATTCTGGTTGAATGCTGATTGGTGCTGAGACCTGTGGAGGAACTACTGGAGTGGAGGAAGGAAGTTGGGTATATTAGTTGCGTAGTGGCACATGTAGCATGTATGGTGATGCAAAAAATTTCCCAAGTAGTCAAATTGGAGTAGTTCGTCGTGGAAGGATGCAAGCTGCAAATTTTTCATGGTTTGTTGCATGGAGAGGATCCACGTAATGGTTTGGGGGAGTCCAAATGTGGATAACTGAACCAAGATATTCTACAGATCGGTTGGTCTGAAGTGTTGAGGACAGTGGGTAGCATTTTGGAGAAGAGGGAGCATTTTTCAGGGAAGGAACATAGGAAGTCATGCCCACATAGCAGGATCTGGTTAATAGATACAAAACCAGGAGATAACTGGGTGACAAAGATGGAAATCTGGTCAGTTGAAGGGGAAGCGAGTGGGTGTGTTAGGAGTGAGTGGCATTACAAGAAATTTGCTTTTGTACATGATCAGCAGGGTAGCAGTGTGAAATAAGGGCTTCTGATAGGTTTTTGGAGTACCTGGAGAAGGACTTTTCATCAGAACAGATACATCTATTGTGGTTGGATAGGTTGTATGGAAGGGAACATTGGTGTGTAAGGGATTACAAATGTTAAAGTGTAGATACTGCAGTAAGTTAATGGGCTAGATGTGGACAGAGGTATGGAAGGCGTGCTGCCATAAGGAATGGGGCATGTGTGTGGTGGTAGGTCCAGGTGAAGTTGGTAGAATGGTTATTGTTGAGGGCACTTAGGAAATCTAGGTGGTTTTTACTGAGAGTCCAGATAATAAATACATATGTATCTGAATCAATCAATTGGTTTAAATGTTCTTCTAGACAGCCATGTGGGAAAATAGGGCAGTGTTGCATATCTGGTGATATACTGGGAAATTGAAGCAGAAATAGTTTCTGGAGAGGATGAAGTGGAAAGTATCTGCAACCTTTTGTGCAGGACCTCCGTTCATCAATCAAAGACAACCCACGCTTCCTGAAACATCTGTCCACAGTACACACTCCTCTTCCTCCTGGTCTTCATTGATACCAACATTCCCCACCATCAGGGCCATGGAACATTTCCTAAATATGCAATGCCCACACATTCTTTCCCACATAACCATCTTTACATCCTTGGCCCACTTCATTCTCTCCAAAAACTGCTTCTATTCCCAAGTACATCACCAGATTCGTGGCACTGCCATGATACCCGGATGGCCTCATCCTATCCCTGGGCCATTTGGAGGTACATTTCCAGAGCCCCATCCCATTTAAACCCTTTGTGTGGTTCAGATTCATATATGAAATATTTATAATCTAGATCCACAGTAAAAAAAAAATCAACTCCTAGGCTTCTTCAATTTACTCAACAATAGCCAGTCCATCAACTTTACCTACATCTACTCCACACAAATGTCAAGTTCCTTGATGTAGACAGTGTCCTATGGCATGGGACCCTTTATATGTCTGTCCAGATCAAGCCCATTAACTAACAGCAATATCTACACTTCAACAGTTGTCATATCTTTTACAACAAGCATTTTCTTCCATGCAGCCTTGCCATCTAGGGCAGACACATCTGTTCTAATTAAAAGTGCCTCCCCAGTTAAACCCAAAACTGTCCCAATCCCTTATTTCCCATTGCTATTTTACAAAAGTAAATCTCTTGTGCTGCCACCCAGTCTCTCTTGTCCTCTAAAAACCAACCAGAGTCTTGTCTCATTCACCCAGTTCTCTCCTAATCTTGATTCCATTAACCAGATCCTGCTATGTGGGTATGATTTCCTATGTTCCTTCCCTGCATGCTCTCTTCCACAAAATCCTACCCACTGTCCTCAGTACATGCTCCAAACTGAAGAACATCATGGTCTTCAAATAGTCCCCTTAAGACTCCCACAAACCATTATATGAAGCCTTTCCATGCAACAGACCTCACTGAAAAACTAGCAGCATGCATTTGGTCACCAGGACCTATTTCATTCCGACCACAAAGGAAATTTCTCCCATCATATCATATCACACTCTATTTGCACCACAACACACCTCATATACTAACTAACCTGCTTCCAATGTGTAGTCAGTACAGACCTCACCACCAACCAGCTTTCCATCAGAATGAACCTCCAACTTAAATCATCCTTGGGCAACAACCTCAAAAACTGTTTTACAATAAGAGCTGTCAGAGTTTACACTGAAATTACAACCTCTGCTGAATTAACTTGTTGTTTATTTATTTACTAAATTTTTCCATTCCTTATGTCCCTTATTTATGTATTTATTCATCAATCTTTGATAGGTTTATTTTTTCTGTCCTTTAATCCAACAATTATTTTATGAAAAGCATTTTAAATAAGCATTAACAGCCTTGTTGAGTGCCTGGAACAAGTTTGAAATTATTTTGTATGAAAAGAATTTATAATTTCATCTTAAGAAAAGTATCTTATTTTTAAAGCACACGACTTAAGCTAATCTGTAGAGTGTGACATAGTTGGACATTTTACAACTGCCACATACATATCACATGGAAGCATACAATGCTTATAGCTCACTTTCTAATCAATAAAATGGTGTATATAAAGTAGTTAAAGAAATCAGATTAAAATATTTGCCAAGCGTAATCAAAACTGTATCTTTTTTTATAGGTATATAAATTTTCAGTTTGAGCAAGTGACAGCCTCATTACTCCTCGAGAATCCAGTTGGAAACGTTATAAAATTTGATGATATTATTCAGAGTGTATGTACAATTCTGATCACGTTCACTTGTGTCTATGAATGTGTGATACAGATTCTGACATCATTACTATTTACAGGTGAAAGCACTGTTTCCCTTGGTTGAAGATTTCATGCTATTTTTGCCAGGTTTTGGCGAAATAGACAAAATTCCTGATGTTTTGAGTCTTCATGGGAAAACACTTACAGTTTGTAAGAGAGGAGATGAAGTAACTAAAATGGCTGTGACTGAGGAGAAAATTGCTGTGAGGTAACTATATTAGCTTTGCACAATCCTTGAAGCCTATCTAGTTATTTTTTCAGTTCCTTAGAGTAAATTGGACAAGAACAAACATTGCATATATGTGTTGGTAAATTCATGTTGCGTTGCGAGTCATTTTATACTCTAATATGATACAAAGAAACATTTTAGTTCATTAGCTCCCTTTGGCTGCTAACTTCATGATTTTTCTTTGGTTTGCAGAATTGATTTCTTTGTTGCTCTCACTTTAGTGAACACTGAATGATGAATAAATCTAGCAAGAGATGAGTTTATATATAGAAATGGCATGTCAGCAACAATGGCAATCATCCACAAGCTTTAACTATATTCAGTTTCTTTTTTTTCATCTTCTTGAAACAAGACTTTGAAGCAGTTCTGTTCTAAAGTGAAGGTATCTATATAAAAATCCCCCTTTGCCCATACAACATGTATACGCCTCTAATCTAGAAAGAAAACACTAATGTTCTAGTTCATAAAATTGCCCCTTTGCAGTATAAAAAGCTGAAATGCACTTTATTATTCAACATGTACAAAAGTCCTTTCACTTATGAAGTCATTATTGTTGATCTTTTTCATTTGTGAGATATGGTGTTTATGTATTTGTATGCACCCACTTTGTTACTTCTTAAAAGAATTTATTTTGACGAGATAAATACTAATGATTTATGAAACATTTCTCCATTACCATTTAACAGTTGTGCACACTACCTCAGATAATAGACTTTATCTGTTGATGCACCCTAAAGCCATAACAACATAATAATGTGGAATCAGTTTTACAATTATAAACTGCAACACCTCTCTCCGTGTTTGTTAGTACATCTGTAACTCGAGAATCATTGATCCAGTTTGTATATATTGAAAATAAAAAAAGATGCCGTTTTAATTATCTAGTCAGGTTATAGTATACAATATATGATAAAAAAAAAGGATATTTTTTAATTTAGTGGGCTTCATACACACAATTTTACAAATTTTATTTTTTATTATTATTATTATTATTATTATTTTGTTGGAATACATGTTCTTAAAGTACATTGTAATTGGCAGCTGTTTTGAATGTTTAGTTTATTTTCAACAGTCTGAAAGGTTGAGACGGTTTCATGTGCTTAGTGATTTTATTCTTTATCAAAAAAAGGATCAAAGAATTTGTATAAAATTTTGTTTGGGAAAAGGGGGGGGGGAAGGAATACAGTACCACATTTTAAATGGTAACAGTAGCTTTTGGCAAATCTACTATGAGTAAAACTCGAGTTAATGAATGGTACAGATGTTTCAAAAAGGGCCTTGAAGATGTTGAAATGATGACCGCCCTGGTCACCCTAACACTTTAACAACTGACAACAATGTTGAACAAGTGGGGGGAAAATCTGGAAAAATCACCGTTTCACTATTAGAGAGGTTGCCAATGTCAGAATGTCATTTGGCTCATGCCAAGCAATTTTTTTTTGGATGTTTTGGGCCTGAAATGTGTGGCAGCAAAGTTTGTTCCAAAATTGCTGAATTTGGACCAAAAGCAACATCGTGCAGACATGGCTTAGGAATTGCTGAATGAAGTCGGCAACGATCCACAGCTTCTTAAAACAGTCATAACAAGCGACAAAACACAGGTATCATGTTGAAAGCAAGGCCCAATTGTCCCAATGAAAGCTGTCTGAAGAGCCAAGCCCGAAAAAAATCGCAATTGATTTCAATGGCATTGTGCATCACGAGTCCCTACCAAATGGTGATGCTACCTGGAATTAACATGCCATTTGCATGAAGTGATTCATCGAAAACACCCAGAATTGTGGCAAAACCACTTGTGGGAATTGCGTGTTAATGCTCTTACTTGCACCTTCACTGGTCATTCATGATTTTTTGGAAAAAACTGTTGTTTTACCTCAATCTCCTTATTTACCCAGCATTGCCTCCTGTGACTTCTTTCTAGTACCTAGGTTGAAGAGAACCTGAAAAGGATGACATTTTGCTACCATTGACAAGATAAAAACAAAATCGCTGAATGATAAACTGAAAAGTGAATTCCAGAAGTGCTTCAATGATTGGAAAAGTGCTGGCAGAAGTGTATTTTATGTGATGGGGATTACTTTGAAGGGCACAAAATTGATCTTGATTAATAAATAAATAGTCTTTCAGAAAAACAAAAATTCTCTTTTTTATGAGACCTCGTATATTTTATTACTTTGGGGGCATCCATAAATTACGTGAGGTGAAATAGGGGAGGGGGGGGTCCAGCGAAATCTCACCAGATCTCACCAAGGGGAGGGGGGGGTCTACGGAAATCTCATGTGAGATTTTGTGAAAAATTTGGGGACAATAGAGCAAAAAAAAAGGTCTACAATTTGCGGCAAAGTCGATTTTAAGAGGGTATTTCAGTTAGGGTGTGACCTAAAAAAAAAAAAAAAGGTCTACAAAAGTTTCCAGGGCGATTTCTAGGGGGGGGGGTTCTCACGGACCAGATCTCACCAGAGGGGGGGGGGGGTCCGGCCAGATCTCACGAAATCTCACCAGGGGGGAGGGGGGGGTCCAGAAATCCGGAAAAACACCTCACGTAATTTGTGGATGCCCCCTTTGGATGAATTGGGTATTTAGCAATGTAAATAAAAACAATAACTGAAGCGTTCGTGGCATATGCCAAATAAACCATTGCACATTTCAGTGTAATTTGATAAACTTAATGTGTTCTATAGAAGTAGTCCTATGCAACACGTCTATCTAAGGTAAGCAACACACATGCTGCTGCTGTCCAATATTACACTTAAATATAGAGAACCACTCAGTTCACTTGCATTATACACTGGCAGAAATTAAAAGTGCAACACCCAGATAGAGTTGCGAAGAATGAATTTTGGCCCCAAGTATCTCCATATGAAGAGTATTAAATGATTAAAGATTGGTACAATGTAGTCTTCACGGGTGTTGGTAGTTTTACATGAAATAGTATGAGAATTATGGGGCTATTTATTATGCAAAATAGCTGTTTTTAGCATATAAATAGTGAACAGTGTGGTGTACCATGACACTTTTTTGTCCCCAATTTCTTGTTGATCAAGTAGGCCATGGCGAAGAGTGACGACCCTCTACACCAAAATTTCTGTGAGAGAGGTCGGAGAATTGGCGTGTTTGAAATAGGTGTACCATATCGTGAAATCTCCTGAAGGATTGGCCATAGTGCAATGTTAGTATATAGACTTGTTACAAAGTGAATTAAAGAAAGCGCTAGTACTCCAAGATAAGGCACAAGTCCATGCAGAAGACAGCACCACGTGAAGACCACCAAATTGTGTGGGTGGCTGTTGCTGGCAGACAGGTGACTGCAGGCCAGATCCAAGCAGTTACCACAGTCACCCTCTGGACGATTGTAAACCAATTGCTTGTCGCTGGACTATACTCTCTGGTCCCTGTACAATGTGTTCCATCATCTAACCTGGTATAATGCAAATGTACATGTGAATGGTATATACTTGTGTTTACAGAAGAGTCTCGATTCTGTCTGTGGCAAAGTATAATCAACAACACGCATGCAGGCGTAGTGGAGAAACGACTTACCCTGCTGTGATTTCAGAATGTCATACAGGTCCAGCCACTGGTGTCATGGTTTGGGGCCAATCAGTATTGACAGCAGAACTGAGTTGGTTGTTGTTTAAGGCACAATGACAGCCCACCACATGCAGAGAGAGCAATGTCCCTTATTGTGATACCCTTCATGACCACCATCCACCATTCCAACAAGATAATGGCCGTCCTCATAATGTGGCCATCACAACACAAGCGTTGCAAGGGGTTACGATCACAATTCGGACTGCGAGGTTCCCAGATCTGTCCGCACTAGAGCATGCCTGGGATGCCAGGAGTACACACATTAGATCACATGGTCACTGTAAGGGGTAAATGTTTAGTGGAGCTTGGCACTTAACAGCTTAGACCTCAACTATAACCGTGGTGTGTTGCATTTGGTTAGCTCACTTGTGCTAGAAGACCAGTTGGCACCTCACTGAACAACCTTAATCAGGGAAGGTAAGTTGAACTTAAAATCACCACTGTATTCTTCAAAAAAAATTTACAAAGTCATAAATATAGGCATCAAACTCCTCTTCCAAAATAAATGACTTAAAGTACTACAGACTGATTTGAGACCAACCTCAATAACCCCTTAACAACTATATCCTCCTCGCGCTGATTATTTTCAAGGATGGTCCCTCGAAACTATTGCATCCTAGTATCGCTTGCTACTGCCAGCCTAGCGAAGTGCGCGCAGTCACACCACAGAGGTGTGGTAACTGCGCAACTGATTTTCACCAACTGCCACGAGGAAAGTCTGGTGGCTTGTATTTAAAAGCATGGCCTCCCGGATCGTGAGAAAGTCGCTACTTCCGTGTTCTCATTGAGACATTGAAAATCTTCAGTCACTAAATAAATTCTTATCAGTCTGAAAGTTTTACAGTAGATAGCCAAACTTGCAAACATTAAATTCGATCATAGTGAAAATTTTGTAGCTATCATACTTAAGCTGTAAAAAAAATATTTTCCAAAAATTTCCATAACTCTCAAAGTTTTAAAGCTACAAAGCTGAAATGACTTAACTTGCTTTAATTTTGTGACTCTTCCATTTGATACCAAATTCCACTCTGTTGCTATTGTTAAAACTGGGTGAATAAAATTTTTATATGATGATTAATTTTGAAAATTAATATCTTTTGAACTATTTAACTTTACAGCTCAGAAATATGCTTCAAACAATTCTACATCCCCTTTTCTATAAGAAATCATCACTCTCTAACTGTAATAAGTTCTTTAATAGTTTTTTCATCTATTTACAATTTCACCCCCTTCCCTCAATAGTTTGAATTCTTACAAAACTACTGGCAGCAACCACCATCATGGGATGAATTATAAATATTTCGTTTTCAGATATCAGCCAAACAATTGCATAAATTCGATAACAGACTGAGGTGTTATTCCTAGGGGGGGGGGGAATCCCTCTTTAATTTAAACATGGTCCCTCCTTCGAATTCATTTCCCCTCTAATTTTAACTACTTCTCCTCCCTGACGTAGACTATTATTTTTCATTAGAACCTCTAAAAACAACCCTTAACTTTTAGCTACATCTCTCAAAATTTAATATCATATATAGTAAAAAATCGTGCTTCTTTTAAGCTATAAACTGTTTTTCTATCTTCCAAATTGTGGCTTCTAGAATTTTAAATGTGTTTACCAAATCATTCTGATTCCATACAAACTCAACTTATAATACCGATATTTCTTCGGGGAAAATTCCTAGCTGTGAGGTTCCTAATCTCATTTCACTAGTTATATAGTCTGAAATAGGTCTGAAAATGAAGGTAACGTTTTCTTTTCTAAAATAGACTAAATCCAATATACCAGGTATGTCAATATTACGTTCTGATTTTATATGACTGTTTACTCAGAAATATGGCTTGAATTACCTAAGCAAACGACTTTGATCCTAATCTACAATGTTATTTGAATGAATTCGCTGCACTACGAACAAATTTGGTTATGAAGTAACGAAATTTTAGGATACCTTACATCACCCAGCACAAGACATGCAGGCATAGAAACATGCCCCAAGAAGACATCCGAACACTAATTAATTCCATGCTGGCAAAGATCCACGAATGTATAGGTGTTAAAAGGTGGACGCACTTCTTACTAATGACTAGTGTTGCAAATTGGAAAAAAAAGTTTTTTCCAGAAAACAATATAATTGGTAAATTATAGTTTTATTTACGGAACTTACATTTTACATGTGTGTTTTAAATCTTACTGCACTGTTACTTTTTTTGTCTAAAAGTTTCTGGCATCAGTTTATTTTGTCTTCTTTTTTGACGTGCCTTGCAGACATGAACCAGACCCAAGGTGTAGCTCTAGCCAAGCATGAGCAACTAAAGTTATGAACCCAATAATCTGATGCTCATGCTGAAGAAAGAAGAAAAGACAAAGCTGAAATTGAAGCTTCCCCTTTTTCCAGCTCCCCACACCTTTTTTTTTTTTTTTTTTTCTTTCTTTCTCTGTTTTTACACGTGTTGGAAATTGATTCTCTTCACGAGAGACATTCCACAGTAGAAAGGTATCATGATGGCTTTCCAGTTATCTTATGCTGACTCGGCGTTTGGGACAAATTTTATATAACTTACAGCTTGCTATATCCAATTTTAGCACTGAAATTCTAAGTCCACGCGTAACAGCTAACAGGAATATAAGAAGACACTGACAGAACATTAGACCATGAAGTTTACATACCTTTGTCATGCAGACATACTTCATATAAGCTGGAAAAAGGGCTACGACAATTTTTGACTGAAATGGTTTTGTGTGCAAACACTGTAATTTCGTTTTTCATATATGCGTTGTTTTAGTCTTCTGATTTAATATGACTATCTTAGTGCACTAATACTAATGAATCATGGACTAAGTTTTCTTACCTGCTGTTTTTGTAATTATTTCAGGTATGCAAATGTTGAATGCTGTTGTGTAGAAAATTCTGGACACGGAACCATTCTTCTAGAGAACCCTTGTGGTTCAACCCTGCCCTTCGAGTCCCTTATTGCTGAGGTATATAAAGTAAATATGTTGTATACGAATAAATCAGTAAATTAGTCAATTCATATATTGTTTGTTACAGATCACAGAGCTGTTTGGATTAGCTGGGAGTTTAAAGCTCCTGACACCAAATTCTCTGAGGTTGGGTGAAGGGGTGGATACAATGGCATTCAGTGGACAAACTTTATTTCTGTGCCAGATGAAAGGAAACAAACGACATGAAAGGTAATCACACTAGGCTATTTTATTTTTTTGTCTGAAATTTGGTTTACTTCCTTTTATAATGATAGATGGACACCATACATAATTTAAACATTAAGCTAAGCTTTTAGTGATGTCCAAACTATTGAAATGTGTAGTTGCTAAGTTCCATATTTATAACAGGAATATGTGTCAGTGTCAATAATCTTTGAACAAAGCATAATAATGAAATGAAAAATGTTTAAAAGCCTGCATTAGTTTCTCGAATGACCTCTATTATTAGTAAGATTTATGCAGGTTGGAACTTGTTGGTAGTTAATTCCTTCAGTCACCAATTGATTATTAATTACTATTTATGTAGTAATACAAATGTTCCTTATTAAACTTTTTTTTTATCACTTTGTTCCAGAATTAATGCACCTGAGCGGTCACGTGATTTCGTTATATATAGCAGCTGAAAAGAACTAAAAAAAAAGTGTATTCAATTATGTACCACTTGGCTTTTATAGCTATTAAACTGACAAAACTTTGAAAAATGTTTTTATTTAAAGTAGCAAGTTACATTTAAGATTATAACAAAAAATTTCCTGGAAACATTACATGTTACAATCCACCATTCAATCTTGGAAAAGGTGCAGATATACAACATTCGTGCAATCAACCAATCAGCATAACTGTCCATCACCCAGAGAATACTAGCTAAATATTGCAACTTATACAGGTGAAATACTAGAGGAAATATTACTTATGTTTTATTAGTCAACCCATTAGACTTTACCTATTCTGACATACAAAATTAAAAATACTGCACACTTTTACCGCAAGCTATGACTTGGTTACATTAATGGGTTTGAGACAAAGATACTATTCTACTTCTGGTGGACACCTGTTTGAATCCCCATCCGGGTTTTCCCAAAACACTCCAGGTAACTGCCAGGATGCTTTCTTCAACAGGCCATGACTGAATTCCTCATCCCCAGTCCCATCCCGCCGCTGATGATGTCAGGGGTAAAACCATAAGAAAAGAAAAACGATTCTACTCTTGAATTACTTAAGACTGGAATGGCTCTCAGTTCACATAATATTGGCAAAAAACCTGAATGCTTGCTGTAATGATGTATTTAACACAATTTGGAAACCACCAGTATAGCAGTGTTCATTAGGGTGCTACCACTCACGCCCAGACTTGGCTCACCTTATTACAGTTAACAGATGGTTTACTGTCAATCACCTTATACACTGAAGATTATGAACTTATAAACATAACAGATTTCAGTGCTTATGGCAGAGTTTGGAGATAAAAAGGATTGAAAACTCTACCACTAGGTGGCCAAATGCACTGAGCATTTCTTAGCCATACAAGCCATAAGGGTGGAGGGAAGTTCTATGCAAAAAATCTGCACACTCCTTTAATTTCTCAAAAAACTGAATCTTAATCACTTGTCATAAGCAATAATAAGAATATGAAACAATTTTTAAAAACATTTGGAAGCCAAACAATGGAAAAATGTATTTCTCTCTCTATTTCTAATAATACTCATAATTCAGTCTACTAACTTGCACTATTTAAAGTATAAAAGAATACACTGCTAAAAGCTCAACAGCAAAATACAAGCATCACAATTTGAGCCATTATATATTTTAAAGATAAAGTAGGAAATAAAGACAGTTTGCAGTTAAAAATTGCTAGTTATGTCTTTCCAAATTTTTAAGAAAGTATCATTCAGACAAAACTGTCGTTTGAGTGCATATTTCCAATACTTTACACAAAATTCAAAACCCATATTTTTGATCCATTATATAAAAAAAAAATCTTTGTCATTTAACTAATAAAATATCATCACGCCTGGTAAAATTCTAGCAAATTCCATGGCAGAAATCGGCTGTGCCATCTTGCATCTTTTCAATTTCCACCATGAAAAGGTACAGCATAGTCAATTCGATTCCTGCACATCTAAACAAAGGCAGAGTAAAGTTTTATAAATTGTGAAGTTCTTGAACTTCCATTATGATAACCCCACATCAAAATTCCTTAAATATCACTCATTTTTAATATACATAGTAGATCATTAGTTATTTGTTGCAAAATTCATTTTTTAATGACATTCCATTGACAAAATTGTCCGAGGTCATTTGAATCTAATACCCTGCATTCTGAAAGCCTCAGATTGCAATGAGATTATGTCCTGCAACAAAAGAAATCATTAATGTAAATTCTTTATTTTAAACAGCTATTTAAACTTACAAAACCCTCTGTAACAAAATGTTAAAGCAACACTGTTACAATAGAAACCATTTAAGATCAAAGAAAACAGTACTTCCACTTACAGTTTATGATTCAACACTTTTTGTGCAAAACGTGGTAAAACAAAAGCAGCTCTGTGTATTTCAGGAGAATAGTAACGAACACCAAGTTGTTCTAATTCTTCTTCCGAAAATATTCGCAGAGGTTCCTTGAAATTTGTAGCCTGAGAACAAACAATCGGAAAATTTCACACCATGAGCTATATAAATGTTTGAGGTATCTATTTTTATGGAATAAAACAGAACAATAAATGATTCTGACAAAGATGGCCACATTTTACTCACTATGCAGTAATAAATATAAGTAAAATCTTAAATATCAGCATCAACAATGATGGCTGCACCTACTAAGGCACCACCAAACTGGATTGGGGTGGTACAATGGGACCAGGGTCGGCAGACAGATGGCAACACGAACATTCCTCCAGTAGTTTAAATGGTCCGGTTCTAAATGTGGATAGAGCACATATCCCTCCCCCCCACCCCACCCCACGGTTCGGTTCGCACTCGCACTGACCCTTTTGGTTTAAATGTTTCAATACGTAATAATGTTTGTGATGTTTAAATACTCACAGGGTTACGACTTCCAAGAACAAAACCAATCTGTCCTGTTGGGTATGTAGGAACTGACACACAGGCACATGTGGCAGTGCTAAAAACATTTCTACAGTGCTCCAGTGTTTTGGCAATACAATCAATATTTGTCCACACCGTTCCAGCTTGTGAGCAAATTAAGCCATTTGGTTTCAAAGCCTTATACATTAGTTCAAAATATTCCTGCTGGAACAGTGAGACAGCAGGGCCTGAAAAATATAAATTTATCATTAGAATAAGAAGTGAATGCAAAACTTTTATGGATGTATACTATTTTCAGCTTATGTTTACCTTTAAAAAAAAAGTAATACAAATAGCAAAAGCAAATCACATCACAATAAAGCCCTTAAATACCATACCTACAGGATCAGACGAATCTGTTATAATCACGTCAAATTCGTGTAAGTGTTCTGCCATAAATTTAAAACCATCACCAACGTGAACCTTCAGCTTCGGGTGAGACAGACCACGGCCCATGAAAGGGAGATATTGTTTGGATACTTCCAAGACTTTGGAGTCTATTTCAACTTGCACAATAGACTCAACTGAAGGGTGTTTCACAACTTCTCTTGCAACACCTCCATCTCCTCCACCAACAATTAAAACCTGTAATTGACAAATTTGACTAGCATAAAAAATATTTTAAACACTATTTGTGCTCGCAATTATATGAATTACCTTTTTTGGTGATGGGTGGCAACAGAGAGGAAGAAAAGCTATCATTTCCTGGTATGCAAATTCATCAAACTCTGTGCACTGTATGATGCCATCAAGTACTAGTGCTCTGCCATGAGACTTTCTGTTGATAATATTTTGAATCATTACCCATTGGAGAGAGAGGGGAAAAAGGTTAAATAAAGACTAAAATATAATTTAATCTTATATACATGAACACAAAAAAACTTTCCATGTGCACATACACTACTGACTTCTATATTAGTAAAGTCACTTACAAACAGCTACAGTACTCAATGGTTAGCAATTTCCTTTCACAAGAATCCTCAATTATAGTGCACGTTCTACTGATATTTGTATTTTTAGGAACAGTGACACCTTATAAAAGTGCAAAGTTATAAATAACAGAACATCTGATACTTGTACAGTGTTATTGAACGTTGATTTATTTTTGAAGCCAATTCTATTGTAAGAAATGTGATAGATCAATAGTGATGCATTTTGCTAGGCATCCAGATGTTCTCTGTTCAAAGTTTTTACAAGAATTCAATATGACCTTCACCTTTCAAATTATGCTCTGCATACATTAACCCTTTCCTCCCTGATGGTACTTATAAGTACCACTGTATTTACCACCATATAATTCGACGATACCAGTGTCCACTGCATTGATAAGCCTGTTGATGTATTGTTGTATGATTAAGTCAGACAATGACAACATTTATTTTTAAATTTCTGCGTGAAATTGCCGAAAAATTAATTTTCTAAGTTTTCAGCATACAGACCAAAAAAACAAGTAGTACATTACAATGAATACAATGTAAGATTTGGAAACTGTCCCTAAATTGTAAAAATCTGATGAAGATGTGAAGTATGTAGAACGAAGAAAATACAGTAAAAACATCATTCCAAATGTTGCACTACAATGTCTTTTGTGTCTGAATGAGCAAAAAGAATTGTTTTTTTTTTAATATCGGGGGCAAATATTTCATACCAATATGAACATAATTGATTTCAATTGCTATTTCTGTACATCATGTGATACACAAAGTCCCTGACGGTACTTATAAGTACCGGCTTAGTAATTAGCACTTAGAGTTTGAAAAAAACATGTGTGTTTAATTTCAAGTACCTTTATACAAATATATAATTGAAATTATAAATTTCCCTTTTTTTCCAATAGCCGGTAGGAAAGGGTTAATAGGTAAGCAGTGGTTACATTGTGTGATGAGAAAGATATGGAAGAAGAGGACAACTCCAGAGGACTGCAACAAAGTAATGATCATACCTATCTTCAAGACAGGAGGCAAAAAGTAGTTTCAGAACCTCAGCTGGATCATACTAATGTGCCACTGTGTGGAAGTGTATTTGAAGATGCTTGATAAAAAAATATGCGACAGTTTGGCAAGAGAGCTAAGAGAATAGTAGTATGGCTTCAGACCAGGAAGATCATCAGTGGAGCTGATATTTGTAATAAGACCGCTGCAGGAAAAACAAGAGCATGGAAATGATCTGTTAGCATTCCTTGATAGTGAGAAAGTACATGCATGATTTTGTACACGGGCATGGAAAACTGAGGAGTCCAAGCTAAAACCATCAGTTGAGTAACCGAATTATACTGGGGAAGTGTGAGCTATGTGAAAATAGGGGGAGAAAGAACAGATTGGCTGAAACAAGTGCCTTCTCACCACTTTTCTTTTACTTATGGATGATAAAAATGGAGGAGAGAGGAAAACATGAAGGTGGAGGTTTTTGTGGATGATATGATGAAGAAGTCAGTCGCAGCTGGATATATGGGATGAAGAAAAGTGAATATATGGTGAAAGCCAGAAAGAATAGGATAACCAATGGAATCTGAATTGTGATGGCAGGCGAACAGCTGAAGAAGATGAACACTTTCAAATACCCGGGAATTTTTATTGAGGAAAGAGTTAAAGAGGGAGGCAGGCAGATACATTAAGAAGCGTCAGAAGCCTGATGTGGAACACGTAGTGCCACAGAGAAGTAAGGCTATAATCTATCACACATACTATTTTCCTATCGTAATGTATGCTGCTGAAACCTGGACACTGAAGAAGTAAAATATTAGCAGGAGGCAGAATAAGACACTGAGAAGAATTCACAAAATACAGATTCAATGTAAATGATACAAAGGAAGCTTGAGGGATTAATGGCTGAGAGGAATGGATCAAGGTGGTGACAGAAGTGGTGGGAAGAAACACGAAAGGTTTGTGTACAAAGCAGACCCATCCAGCAGCTGGAAACTTGCCATCGTCGTCAATGACATTAAGTAAGCTATTAACTTTCCCATGCTATCTTTATGGTCACATTTAGTATTAGTATATATGTGAGGCTAGCTGAAGGCTATGTGAGCATCTTCACCTGCTGTCACATTCTCCCTTTTCTTTGATGTAATTCATAGCAGAATATGATCTCTTTCTACAGGGAATGGACAGAAAGAAGGGACTTCCAAACAAAATAAACTGCTGGATATGTGCATTTCCAATGGCCTGGAAACAGACTTTGTAGTTTGAACCCGTACAAACCCCAATTTGTTGGTGCAAGTTAGCACAGCATACTGTAAACTGATTCATGTGAACGGTTGTAATCATTAAGATGTATTTGGACAATGTTTTAAGAAATCTAAAACATTACTATATCATGACATGCCTAATACAATCTGCTGCAGCAGTGATAGAGAATTTTTAACATTTAGTATTATGTTCATCCCAAATAGTCCCTGCACAGGTTTCAAGTGGTTTGATTACTCCACACTGAACAACATAGAATAAATTGATGAATATTATATCTTAAGCCAGACACTGATGGTTACAATGTATATATTTGCCAGTGTCACATCATGAGCAGATCCACCTAGCCCCTGGCTGATATGTTATGTTCCCATAGCAAGCCTGATGATCAAATGCCACCACACTTGCCGAGTCATAATCAAAAGGGTCGATAACTCCACAATACAGAATCTATTTTATACAACCCATCATTCAGAGAGTTGGGTGGAATAACCAGTTGGGGTCTGAGCAATATTAAGGTCCATCAAAAGTTTAAATCATTTTCTTCAGTCACTTGTGGCTCTACCGAGAGGCTTCTAATGACTTGTGTTGAGCCTACATTGATTTAACAAGTGCAGAGAATTATCTTTACAGTAAGTACAGTGTCAACCTTCCAGTATTTCCCTAGGAACAGTTTTGTATTGTAAATTGCAAGATGAGAGGACAATGGGCAACGGCCTGGTGTGTCAAGGTATCCGCCAGACCGAAGCCAAAAAATAAGCTAAGTGACAAACAATTTAGTAATGGTAGAAAGACTCGAAATGTTCCGGAGTTATCACTGCCCACGACTCTAGGAGAGATTTCATGGGTGTTAAAAATTTGGGACCTCTCAACTGGTCCCTGCAACTATAGGTATGGCCTACTATTGTTAATCACAGACATGAATTATAGTAGGGAAACTGAAATATAATTCCCAAATACTACAGACTGGGGGAGGGAGGGAGGGAAGAGTAGTGATTTGTTTGCTGGTCATGGGGGCAACATGTGTTAGACAATACTTGTGCCTATGTGTGCCTCCAAGCTGTGGACAACATCTATGGTCATGTGCACTATGACGTCCCTGCTGACATTCACACAAGACTGCCACTTTTGTGCAACGGGCTGTCACCACCACTCCACAGTGAAGATACTGAAATGGTAAAATGATGCTTCTCAAGTAATTGGAACCACACATTTCTTTGTCCTGTAATAAACATTTTGTCTCGTAAAAGAACAGTGCTCAATAACGAACAAATGCCCTGTCATAGCGTCTTATGTGACCGTTTTAATTGGAACAGTTACAGTTTGATTATGACTAGGGTTCAGATCTTTCGGACAAGTCATATTTTTTTCCTGCCTTATTTTTCAGCTGAAATGCTGAATTAAACATTGATTCAATGTTTCCGATTGTATTTAAATGTATTTTATATAGCATATAAATGCACATTCAGACCACTTTGCTAGTTTCAGTCATATAGTCATATTTTGAGGAAAAATCTGGTAATTTTTTAATAGCACTGGAATTCAGTAGATATAGATGAGAAGAAATTAAAATAATTATTCACAGAACTGTACTTCTGCTATATAAGTCAGAAAAAAAATACGATTTTCACTGTGGTCAGACTTCACCAGCCACATTGTCACTCTCTAAACGTAATGTTCCGCCTGCCTTTTAATCTGTAAAATGCATCAGAAGCATGCCTGTATCAACCCGTGTGAATCAATATTTCAATGAAATATCCATAGTCGTCAATCTGCAGTGGATCAGTGAGTAGACCTACTGCCATGCCGAAAGTAAAATTTTCTGAAAGTGCGAAGTTATGTAAGGGAATTTAGAGAGTATTTTAGTATGGATGAAAGAATTCTATTCTGTAAATTATCTTAAATTGAAGTGAGTTCAACAAAACGACTTAAAATTTAATTTCTCAATGGTGCAATGAGGGCACGGAAGCATGCTGTCAACATGAAAGCGACACTTACTAGATAAAAAAAAAAGATGTATAATTGAGGATGTTTTGATGTATAGTAAATATAAATGTTTGGTCATATTTTGTCATTTTTAGGTCACATTTACCCATTTTAAGGTCATATTTGCATGAATATTTCTCTAATTTTTTTGATCATAAAATCTGAACCCTAATTATGACACATTAACTGCCTAATTATTGGTTTGCAATCTATTTTCAGAAATGGTCAATAAAAATCCGTGATGCCTATTCTTTTTTTACAATAAATTAAAGTTAAATGAACACTTTATTAATGCCGATACTACAATGCCTACCATTGTTTTACAATTTACTAATAATTATTAATCCCAATCACGATAATACATTTTGCTCCCAACAGTGGGATACTTCAGCACTCCTCATTAAGATAATGCACTTTTCTACATTTGTTAAACTAATGTTGGCCCAATCTGAGCCTAGGCTTTCGTTAAAATAATAATAAAAATTATTTCCTCCTGCATAAAATTGAAAACTGTTGCTTGATAACCACAGCTCCAGTCGAATTAAGGTGTGACATATGAAGACTGAAAAACCATTTTCAAAATAGTGTTGCTATAGTATGTTATGAAAGCCTCCAATATCCCAACACAATTCATCTCCTCCAGTATAATATGACAAGCTTTAAAAAATAGCCTTACTGATCACCATATCTGTAGCTCTGATTCAGGTACCACTCATAACTGCTGCAGATTTGCCAAATGAAATGTGATTACTATCAAAAAAGTTGCAGCCACCATTATATCAAATGGTGTCTGCAGAAAAGTTGAACATAAATTATAAACAGGCCAAGAAATAGTAATCATAAATACACTTTTTGCCCCATGTTCAGACCAAGGACAGAGTATTACACTACAGTGTGCAATGAGTGACGAAATGTCCAAGAAAAAATATCAGGGAAGTAGTTGGCGAGTTAGCATGAGCACTTGTAAATCAGAAATTCATGAGATCTTACTAGAAAAAGTATCGTATGAGGGCCATTCAAATATAAAGAAGAATTTCGAAACATTTACAGGCTACTTTAATGCAACAACACTAGCTGGCATGAGTGTACTGGCATGCTAAATACTTGTTAGAACAGTCATCAGTCACATCAGGATGAACAAAATAGGAGGTTACTAAACAACACATTATTAAGTTTTCAGTGCAGGATCGGGTTAAACCAGCAGAAGGTTTGCACATACTGTGTGCACAGCTTTGCAGCGATAAATTTTCACAGCCTCAAGTGTACGGTAAAGATCCCAGGACAAACATCCTTCCACAGATCTTATTTAGAAAAAAACATGGTTGATTGTGGAATTAGTGCAGTAAGTTATGTAAGTCCTTAAAAAGGAGTTACATTTACACAAAATCGATTATGGGTGGTGTCCAAAATGTTATATGCAAATCAGAAGGGCCTGCAAATTAGAGGTAGGCAAAGTGACTCACTAAAAAGAGCGGTGTTCATTTGATCACTCTACGAAAAGAACTAGTTCTTTTGAACGGTTCACTAGCTCAGTTATATTTGAGACCTTTTTTTTTTATGTCTCACCCCTCAGAATCTGGTTACACCCCCACTTTTCGATGAAAATACCCCCCTTAAATCGACTTTGATGCAGTTAGTAGACTTTTTTTTTTTTTTTTTTTAGCTCAACAGTCCATAACCCACGTGAACAAGCTCTTCTTGATCTTCAGAATCAGCTGACTTATGACAGACTCACCTAGAAGAACTACCGTTCACTTTTTAGTGAGCGACTGCTCACTCGCTCTTTTAAAAGAATTGCTCTAAAGAACTGATTCACTCGCGAACGACCCATCTCTACTGTAAATTCTCAGCATTTTCAAGAACTTTAGATCAGGAGACTCATTTTACCACACTTGCATCAGTTTCAATCGGCTATTGTATCTTGAAAATCTAGCAAATGTCATTTCACCAACCTCCCAGTGTCTGATTGGCTTGAAACTTTCCATACATTCTCATTTCCAATGACAATACAGTACCCAGTAATTACTAATCAACTAATGAGTGAAAATAAAGCAAATTTAATTATTCCTCAGTCAAAATGTTTATTGGCATAACAAATGATGATCCAGTAGGCCATCGATATTGGCTCACACCTACATTTGAGATGGTTCTTGTGTCAACAGCACATTTACTGCTGCTCACTCAGTCATTCTTACTTGCTGCTCTGCTTTAGATATAAGAGCTGCTTGCATATTTTGTAAATCTGATCACAGAACATGTTGACAGCTTTGCTGAATGTCACTATATTGGCTCCAATTTATGTTTGCCATTTAGAATGTTGTAAGTGGTCTTGTTCTATATGTCTGTCACACTTTTTGTTTTGCTTAGTGTTGTACACCTCATCAACATTGAGGTCATTAAGGAACATGAAGAATGTAGCTATGGTCTTTTGAGAGACTGTGGCAAGACAATTTAAAATCATGGATATAATGTGTAAAGCGATAAGCGGAACGAAGCATTGTCGAGAGAGAGACGTGAGGAGCAAAGTTGATTGTTGAAGTCAGTCTGCTGCGGACCGTCTGGGAGTTCGGTAGCGAGTTGGCCACTACAGTCGTATTGCATTGTGTTAGCTGCGCACCCGGTATTAAGTTTGGCTGCGCACTCCGGCAATACGTTAGAGCAGACAAATAAGGCAACAAAATGTATG
Source organism: Vandiemenella viatica (assembly GCA_031002005.1). Lineage (NCBI taxonomy): Eukaryota > Metazoa > Arthropoda > Insecta > Orthoptera > Morabidae > Vandiemenella > Vandiemenella viatica. The sequence goes on from CM061921.1 coordinate 114,590,134, forward strand.
TTGCAAATCCCTAATTACACTGCAACGAACTGTAGAAGAAATTGGTCGCAAGTGGCAGCGCGCCCAGTATTATTGTGTTGAGCAGACGAAACAGTAACAAAATGTTATTTTTATGTAGCAAAGTGATAGTGCTTCGTGAAGATTAATACGCTGTTAGCAGTTGTAACAAAGTTTACAAACTGAGTTATTGATAGCATGGTTCAAAACCTGCAATGTGAGTAGAAGAAGTGCCGCAATGCCTTAGCCACGGTCGAAGTAAAGAAGTAGAATTATTGGTGTGTTTGGATAATAAATTGGAAGTGAATTTAAATGACGACTTTATGACTCAATAGAATACGAACCTGCAATCAAGAAACAACCAGACTCACAACACTTACCCTACCCCACACCAAGCTGCATTATCGCCAGCAGGCCACTTTATCGTTACAAGACCTATCCTGGTATTCACCTGAAATAATTTCAAGGAATCATGGAAAACTGAAATCTGGATGGCCAGTCAGTGATTTGAACCCACATCCTCTCAAATGCCAGGTGCAAGATATGACTGGGTTATAAGTGTCTTTGGGGCGGCTTTATTTTTTTTATTCACACTTTTATAATATACATTTATTTGATGTGCATTCTCACAATTCATGAATCATGGATACAGCACTATACTCCCAAAATGATTAAGTCTGGATTGGGGCAGCAGGTATGTCTGCTTGAAAGGCTAACATATTTATCTTTTGGTATGCTGAGGGTGTTTTACACATTTATTTTCTGCTTGAAAGATGAATTAGCAAGATTAGAGAGGGCTACACCCCCTCATAGACCAACTTTGCTCATATGCCAATCATTTTTTGGACCCCTCAAAAAAAGATTTAGGTGGAAGGAAATTTTCCAGTGATGAAGTGCCATCAGCTAGTGCAACGTTCATTACTAAAAAATAAAAATTCAACAACAGTTAGCAGTTGCATTTTTGAACCAAACAACACTAATAGGGAATATGCATGAAATTCAAATTTACGTCTAGTACTTTTATTTTGAAACTGTGTAGAATTAGTGTAGAATTACTACTATAACGTTTTTTTCCTATTTATTCGATTTTTATTTACTGATTTTAATTAATCAAAAATGCTAAAAATACAAGGGAAATGTAACTTCACAAAACGCAACGCTATTGGTCAATCGAATCGTGACGACCAAGTACATGATAGTATTATGAACAAAGGCGTAGTTGCTGGGAGTTCTAATAGCTTTGCGGTTGTGTTGAAGTTTGTATTAACATATCAGCATAACTGGTGAGATATTGTATTCTTGCTACAATACACACACACCAAATAATGACAAAGCAGTTTTCTGAAAGCACAGTCTGATAATCTTCCAAAAATGGATGCTTTCATGATGACAAATTTTGCAACAAATCCGAATTTTTACGGCCGCTCAGCTCAGAGCAGTGAAAGCTGAAAGGTAATTAAGTGATAGATATTTCAATATTCGCATGCAAATAAAACAAAAAAATCTAGATGTCGGGTATATAGTAAATTATTACCCAATTGTATCAAATGGCAGCATGGTCTAAGCGGTAGGGTGTTAACTTCATAATTTTCTGACCCGCGTCCAAATCCCCGCAGAATTAAATATTTTTATCTTCAGAAATTGTCAAGCTTGATCTTTTTATTTTGTTAAAACTTCATTTACATTCTTATATCGAGTGAAATAATATTTAAAACGAATCATATTACCTACAATTCAGAGTCATTTTTTTCCCTGAAATTCTTTTTTTTCGTAATGAATTCACGGCTCTACCGACGGATTGTCTTTTCACAACACAAATCGGCCGCACACTCTTAAAAACTTCATTACAATCATTCGTCAAGAAAGTCTCCATTCTTACATTTTTTTCGCATTTTGTTAATAAGTTGTTTCGGTGCGTTTTCAATTGAAATAGTTCCTATCATGTTATTTATTTCATCTTCGTCGTTTCTTTACTTGTATATCATCAAGAGGTATTTTAAATGAAATACGTAACATTGGGAAGATAGTTTTTTTCTTTCTTTCTTCTACACTCGATTCGTTCCAAGAACGGATGCGTGTAAATGGCTGAAAATAAAATAATAGGCCTATCAGTGACGAAAAATGGAGCTTCACAAGGAAATGGAAGAACAAGTGACAAATGCTTATAAACATTGCAAAATTCTTGTATCAGATTCCAGTTTACTAGCAGAGTCGCCTCATGACTTAATTTTATTGGGTATGGAGCGAGTCATACTAGGAAGCCATTGTTGATAAATGGGCCGAAATTATGTTTGGTGTATTTGTTATAAACAATGTGACTTGTTTTAAATTTTAATTTTCGCTATAAATGTATGTAAATGAAGTTTTAACAAAATAAATAAGTGAAGCTTGACAATTTTTGAAGATAAAAATAAGTAAAAATATTTGATATTGCGGGGATTTGAATTCGGGTTACAAAATTATGAAGCCAGCACCCTACCCAACAGACCAAGCAGCCATCTGATAAAGCGGGACAATAATTTACTATATCTAGAATTTTTTGTTTATTTGTATTCAGATATTTCAAAAACTAGGGAGTATTTTGAAAAACGACTATAGCACACACATACAAGCTTTGTACCCTTCAACATATAAGAAGGAGATCACAATCCGTTCTTAAAATGTCTGATGGTCTTCAAGAAAGATATGATTAGAGTTTGAACAGCTAATTAATTTTTATGTTACATTTCCTAAAATACAGAAATTCTAAGTACTTACGTAAAAATGATCTTCACAATAATATAAACAACTAGTTGCAGATCTATTCTCATAGCGGTACACCACCAATTGTATATTCGCATCTTGCGGGGCAAGAAAATACACTTTATAAAGTGTATTTCTTTTAGTATTTTTGCACACAGGTACAATACAATACTTATAACACGGTTTTTGATCTCCCTCCATATCGAAATTAGTTAGAAAACATAGAAGTTTTGAGCTGAAACACTCCACGCTATACAGTACGTCAATGCGGTCGTGTACTTACACGTCACAGTGCGGCGCGCCAAAATGGCAGCGTTTAAATCGGCGGAACTGGATATCAGTTTTAAAGTATCTATTTTGATGTTAAATCTTAATATTTACATCAATGTTATATTTTTTACGGTTATGTACAAATGTAAATAATTGATTAAAAAAATACATGCATATACCCTATTGCCAGGAGAAGAACTTATCATCTAACCCTCATATATGCCATTTGACAATTTCACAAAATGAACAGTGAGCTCAATATAAAAATCACTTGTTATTCTTTTATACCCGTCTCCATAGTGTCAATCAGAATCAAAACTCCTTCATAAAGGTTGTACATGCCCATCAAGTATTGTGTAGTTGATCTTGGAATTTGTTCAATGCATTTGCTTAAATCATTTTGAATGAGATCCTAAATGGAACCACAATATCGCAACAGATGCACTGCATAGCTGTACTGCAGTTTGTAGTTCTCCTCCATAATGCTCACATGGCATGTACACAGGCTACACCATATGAAATGAAGTCCGCTATTTATTTTAAATGAAATTGCAGTAATACATTCATTTAATTTCATATTATTTAACATTAAGTCCAAAATGTTTGTCTTAATTTCAGCGTTATAAACACAGTATCTGTGAACTATCCAGATTAGTTTTCGACCAATACATAATACTACATTTTTTATTTTTATTCATATAATACAATCCATTTACAATTTATTTCACAAATTAGAGATAGCCGAGTTTATGTCCTTCAACTTTACTTCATTGTTACTTGTAAAGTATATGCAAAAAAACCTACCTACTCCATTGTTGTTAATTTTGATATTCAGACTTCTGTTCAGTTAATAACTATTGGAAATACTCCCAGACAAAATGATGCATTCTGAAGAAATTTTGCAAAGTACTCGCAATCTCAGGTGTTGTAATATTGTGTCAAATGATTTATAAACGCATATGGCCAATTACCAATTGCTTTAATAATACAGTACATGCAAAATGCCAACTTCATTCTGTAGGAGCACTGAGAATTTACAAGAAATTTTTAATGATTAATTTTTCTTAATTTTTTTCATTTATTCTCAGTTGGGCAAAGAAAGTAACACTCGCTCACTATAGTTTTAAGTCTACAAGTTCTTTCAGTTACTGTAATCAAATATAATTGTACCAAGGTCCAAAATGGACTCAATGTCATTTGTTTATAGCAGAGATCTTTGACATTATTCTAATTCTGATGTACACAGCATCTTAAATTATTAACACACAGTTCCTAAAGCTGATTAAAAGTATATTACATTTCAATCCCAGCATTTGAATATTTGGAGTACATTCTTTTTGCATTATTTCTTAACTAATAACAAAATTACCAGCAAGTAGTGAAAGACAGAAGGAAGCAATAATGAATATAGTTTTCATTTTAAAGCTACGAAAATTTCTCACAAAATGAATTAGCAACTACTTTGTTTTACATTATAGCTTTGCTTCCAGCTGCAAATAAATCACTGTTACTTGACATTTGGCTATATTTTTAAAAAATTTAAATGTTTCTATCCGTCATTGATTATATCAAAATAAAGGCAGGTTTATACAGTTCACTTTCTGTAATCACTCGGGATAAATCACTTGCAGTTAAAGTGAAGGTTAATTCACTTTTCATTTACATGTATTGTCACAAATGAACAATTCAATATACTTCAAGATGACAGCAAATGAACTTGTGGTGGTTGGAATGGATTTAATTTGCAGAAAATTCGCCTAAAGAAAAAAATTAATAAAAACATTCTAAATTCGTCACGAAATTCAAATAATCTCGATGCTGTTTAACCTCTCGACATCCATCGAACTTCACAGTGAAGGAGAAGTTGTTTGTGTTCACTGCCCATTTTGTCACACATCACTCCAACCAATCATGAATTTTTAGGTCGTGCTTTGATAAAGTTAACAATTTTCACAGCATGATTTTCTTTAGGCAGTCATCCAAATCTTTTATTGCTACAGCCTCTCGATGAAGGCAGCAATGACTCCATTGCACCAAAGGGGCCACTGACTCTACTTTGGCAACTAAACCTGAATAAATGCTGGACACAGCATGGGCACCATCATTTGTTAAACCTACATATTTTGGCCAATTTCATTTTCCTAAAAAAAGAAAAAAAAAGGTGTCAACACATTTAAAAAATTTCTTCTCCCGTAGTTCTTGTAGGCAAGGACTTGCAGAACAACATTTCTTCTTCCACAGAATCGTTGAACGCAAAATGAACAGAAGCTAATAAATTTGCCTGACCAGCAACATCTGTGCTTTCAATTTGTAGTGAAAAATAATCACTTTGCTTCAGAGTTGAAATCATTGTTTCCTCAATCCAATTAGACATTTCATTGATTCTCCTTTTTAGAGTAGTGTTTGATAAAGGGATTTCATTAAGTCTTTTTGACATTTTTCCATCAAATAAAGTATTAGATATTATTCTTGCTGCAGGTAAAATAAGTTCCTCGCCTACTGTGTGAGCAGCTCCCTGCTTTGCTATTAACAAGGATAATTGGTAAGACACAATGGTTATTTGTTTTGTTGGCCTGACACCGACTTTTCCATTGTAGATTTGGTCGAGAGATAATGTTTTTATTTAGAAAGAATTCAAGAGGATTACCTGTGTACTCTGGATACTTGATTGACAAAGTTTTGATGGCTTCATGCTTTCATTGGACAAATTTTCACAAAAAATCGCGCATTTGGCTCCACTTCAGTAGCCGAAAACACAAACCCGTATTTCATATAACCCAGGTTATACTTTCGCAAATGCGTCTTTTGCTTTTTGGCGCTGCCTTCATTGCAATTACAAATACTTGGTTTTGGTTAAGTAACATTTTCAAACTTATTACTAGCTGTGGAGGTTGATTCGGATACTCTCTTTTACAGCACGATCCAGTCCTCAACCATCTTTCCATAATCACATTAAATATACTCTCGATCAAAACAAAACGTAAACAATAACTCACTCTCACAAGCAGAGGAAGACTGTTTCGATCAAAGACTTTGGTTTCGATTCAAGAATAAACAAGAAAATGACCATGAGAGAAGTAAACTTACAGGTGGTATGTGCACACATCTCCGCTCTAGAGCGGGGCGGGCGAGGGGGCATTTAAGGGTTGCCAAAATGATTTAAGAAAATTTTTTTCCTCACAAAGTTTTAATTTAAGCTAAAAGCTTTCTTGATTATTGCACTTGTAAAACATCGTGTTATATTTTTTAAATAGATGAAATAAAAGATATACTTTTGTGGCAAAAACCTCGATTGTTCTGTGACTCACCAGTGGGTCGCGACCCATAGGTTGAGAACCGCTGTACTAGAGCATGGTACCCACGCTGAAGGAATTTAAAGCTAAAATTTGCAGTGGGCAAATGTAGGGGGGTGCAGGAAAGGAATAAGATAGGTGTGTACGGAAATTGCCACCTGAGAATGCGCTCCATCGCAATTTAATTAAATGTTATTATATTATATTAATTAGTTTTCCCCTAGTACCACTTCAAGAAAGAACTTAACCACGCGCACCCCTTATAGCTGGAATAATAACAAATGACACCAGTTTTTCGCGATTAATTACATTTTAATCCAATAACAAATATCACAAAGAAATCGACAAATGTCCAAAAAATATATTCTGGCAATAGTAATTTTTGCGTAATAAATATCTTAGACATTACCTTAACCAAGAGATCACCGTGCATACCCATGGGGAGAAGAGATAGTGACGCAATGTTCGACATCCTCGAGAAACAAGGTTATCTAAAATACCTTGCAGCAGCCGTACAATAGAATGAAATGTTAATAGATAACAGTGTGAGGTTAAGTGAGTAGCATTTCACTTATATTATTAAATGTATGTGGCAAAATTTCGCCCCCATCTGACTTACCATGTGTCTTGTTCCTCCACTTAGGATTACCCTAAATATCATGAATTCTCTCTCTCTCTCTCTCTGTGTGTGTGTATGTGTGTGTGTTTGTCATTGCAGTCCACTTTGCCACAACTATGGTAAGTGATGGTTCCAATATTCCAACCCTTTCTTCTCTTAATACACTGACAGCATGATTTTTTCATGGAAAAATAAAAAATTCTTCACATACAACAATTCTATATTTGATGATAATCAACTTGTTTTACAAGACCAAGTCCATACATTTGATACAATTGCAAAAGAACATTATCTCAAGATTTCTCCAAAGAAATCTGAGATATACACATTCCACGACAAATACCCCATATGTACACCCAGTTCCATTAATTCCCTTCCCCCCTTTTAACGACATAGCATCTGGCAAAGCTCAAAAGCATATAATTACAAGAGTGAAGTGACTTTGAGAAAGCAGCTGTTATATCTTTCTCCGTTTACGAAATTCTGTTATTTCAAAACAAAGTTTAAGGTTAGGTGATAAAAGGTCATTAGTCACACCCCGATCAAAATCACAGACGTGTACATTAACAAAACCAACAACAATATCAATGTTAAACTATTTCAAAACCAATCCATGGATCAAAATATCTTATTGTTAAAACCCAAAGTTTAATCAACAGTTGGAGGAAGAAATTACTGGGGGTGGTGAGCGAGTGATAATGCTCCGGCCTTACATTCGGGAGGACGCAGGTTTGAATCCCGGTCTGGCCATACAGGATTGGGTTTTCCATGGCTTCCCCAAATCACTCCAGGTGAATGAAGGGATGCTTCCTTCAAAAAGGCCAATGCCAAATTCCTTCCTGTTCCTTGTCCCCACCTCTAATGACCTAGACACGATAATGCCATAAGCAAAATATATATATATATATATATCTGTATTAAAGGTGGTCTCATCCATAAACTACGTGGCTCGGTCAAAAAAAGGGGGGGGGAGGATTGGGGGAAGGATTGGCTGGAAGGCTACGCTGTGCTACGCGGGGGGAGTGTTTCCGAGCCAGGCCACGTAGCTTTCCATTCATATCATTTTTCACAAATAAAATGAGGCACAGAACACATGTGAATATTTATTTCCTTAATTCAATTTTCTCGGCATGTAATTTACATAGTCTGACAAGAGAAAGCAGTACAAAATGTCATATGGAATCAAAAGGGGAAAAAGCTACTTGCTACGTGGGGAGGGGGATAGAAGCAAAAGCCACGTCGGGCTATGTGGTGGGGGGGGGGGGAGAGGGGAGGGGGTCACAGGAAGCCAAAAAGTAGCTACGTGGTTTATTGATGCTCCCTTACAGCTTTCACTAATCTCACATCCATATCAGTGATTGTATAATGTTAAATTTCAACTGACTGTTTTTAAACTGGCAAAATTTCAACAGATTTTCTGCGAAACTTTTTGAAAGGGAATTACTACCGAAACCATTAAACATCTCACACATAGGATTCTTCACACATCCTGTCAACTCTGTAAAGGTTTCTATGTCCTACAGTACAATTGGAGGGCATGTTCTGCTCTGTTGATGCGAACACTATCATGGCTGAGTGGTGTGGATGGCAAACTTTTATCTCTTTTTCTGACTATTAAACTGTTTTAATGCTAATAAGATTTATGCAGAATTCTTTTCTTGAATCTTCTGCTGTTGACTGCTATCTGACACCTATATGGCCATAAGCCAAAAGCAAGAGAGAGAGAGAAATTACAGAAACTTTGAAATTAAGGAACAGTTGTAACCTCAGTTAATCCCCTCAAGAAAAGTCATCTGGTTGCTCAGTGGTTAAGGCATTTGCTTACCAGGTTAAGGTTCTTGTGATTGAATCATGGAGTTAGTGGATCTTTTTAAAGGCACTATCTTCTCCGTTCATGATATTTGCAAGTATAGTATAGGAAAACAGAAGCCATGTATCAAGATCATGACACTTTTCAGCTACTGATTTTGGACCTGTCAAATGGCAGAATTCATTAAATGGAGAGAGATATGACAACTTGTAATCTAACTCTTGGGTTTGTGGCATGTAAAAGAAGTAATTGCCATAAAACTTCTTTCTTTATTATCAAAAGAGTCCCTAAATGCCACCAAGCTCTCAAAACCTCAAGTACACCCATACAATGACGAAGGAAGCTTTCCATTAGTTATAGTCTTTTCACGAATTTAATATACAAGTAATATCTTTTTATGAGCTTGAAAACATTGGAGTGTTATTTTCGATATATCTAAGGCCACACTGCCTTTCCATATCCGGAAAACGGCCAACCGACTGCCCAGCTGATTCCAGTTAACAACCTGTTTCAGTACCCAAATATGTTTGTTCAAGTTCCTTTTCAGACAAAGTATTTAATAGACACAAACATTTCTCCATTGCTTTTAGTTATATTTACATTATGAATTCTCATCTATACTTTTTCATCCTTTCCTTCTTTTCTCACCATGCTACTATTACAAATATATGCATGTCCTCAGTCATACTTACAGAATCAGGCAGCTACAATGTACAAACACTCTTTACACAAAATAAATTTGATTAAGAAGCTTTACTTCTCATACCACCTTATTTATCTATTAGTTTTCCTTTTCTCTCTCTCATCAATGTTACAGAAAATATTATCTTGATATAAGAAGTAATGACAGTCACTCATCAGTGATCTTTACCATGCTACTTGTCTCTTACCTTTATTTCTTTGCTCTAACTCAATTACCACTCACTCAGTACAAATCAACTTATTCTTCAAAATCACACATTTACTCATAATAAACCAGTTGCATTCATAACTTAGTGCAACCATTCTTTCACGTTACAATTTTCTGAGGCAGACAACATTTAAAAAATGGTTTCCATTTCATACATACCATTAATTGATTGCCTTCCCATTAAACTGATACTTCTTCCTTGCTAGGGATTGCACCCTGCAGTGTTTTCATTCCTGCATGATCCAGCATAAGTTTTTAAAGTGTTATTAAATAATAAACATATATCAAGCACCAGTTACAACAGGTGTGAACCAGCTTGCCTCAGGAGAGGATACGGATACAGCAGCCTTATAACACCCTGCCAAGCGAGAGGGGGTGCAAAGTCATAGTGCTAAGTTCTTCATAAATTCGACTATTTTGTAATTTCTGAAATAACATCACATACCCTCTTAACCCGTGAAGTTTCATTTCACCCCCCCCCCCCCCCTTGCGTGTGGTTCCCCTTTTTTTGCCAGCCAGTGTATTTTTGGTTATATTTCACAGCATATGTTCAGCAGTGTTAGTCTTCTAATTTTCACAGGAGCATTTGGAACCTTTTTAAAAGTATACTGCCGGTTCTCCAGTATTGATTAAATAATCTTAAGAGTAATTCATGCAAGGATTGCTTATTAATTTGGCTCATTTGTTCCATTTTTATTTTTAAAACTACCGATTGCCATCTGAAGTTCTTAAGTGGAAACTGAGTCAACATTCACACCAGTTTCAGCAAGGTATGTATATAAATCCCTTCTTTTTTGTGTTACAACCTCTGTAGGATCATGGGATGCCCCTCCTTACCAGATCCTCTTCATCCTATCGTGCTCTTCTCTTGTATCCTCAATTGGTGATTCTCCAGCATGTTCTTGTAACCTTCTATGTCATTTATCTTTGGTATATTAGTTGGTGTGTACCCAGTTCTCCTTTTCCATCTTTATCACCAACTCAGCCCAGTGGTTCAGACATTCAATCATAAATTTTCTTCCCTTCTTTCCCATCATCCTGCCCATTGTATTCCATACTCCTTTGGTCATTATGTTTACGATTCCTAAGGCTTCCACGGCAGTCTTTGTTCATGATAAATAGATTTTCAGGGTATGCCGTGTTTATTTCATAATCTGAGCTTTCGGCCTTCATTAGAGACACTATTTATATTGATATAGCAACGTGCGCCAAGCATCGGAGAGTGAAAGGATGCAATCTTCATTGATGTTGTTGGTATTCTTTAAAATTTCTGCTGCCTCTTTCTCACGTCGAGGCCATCACTGGTCTTCTCTCCACAGCAGCCTCCTGTCTTCAAATTTTATTTAGTGCCCTGTGTTAATGGCATGGCGGACCACGGCGGATTTGCTGCTGTTGTTAAATTTATAGTGACGGATATGTTCCTTAAGTCTCTTCCCCACAGTGCGGCCTGTCTCACCTATGTAGACACCGCAACAGCTGCAGGGTAAGAGAAATTACACCCACACCAGCTTACAGGTGTTTATGAAATCCCCTGCAGCTGTGGCAGTGTTTACAGCGGCGAGACAGGTCGCACTGTGGCAGAGAGACTTGAGGAACATGTCCGTCGCTATAAATATAACAGTGGCAAATCCGCCATAGTTCGCCATGTTGTTAACACCGGGCACAAAATAAAATTTGAAGACACGAGGCTGCTGTGGAGAGAAGACCAGTGGTGGCCTCGATGCATTAAAGAGGCAGCAGAATTTTTTAAAGAATACCAACACCAACAACATCAACGAAGATAGTGGCCTTTTACTCTCCGATGCTTGGTGCTCGTTGCTGCATCAACATAAACAGTATCTCTGACAAAAGCTGTAGGCTGGCAGCCGAAAGCTCAGATCATGAAATAAACAATGCAGCATACCCCGAAAATCTATTAATCATTCTGTTTATGTCCATCCTGATCATATCCCCAGCAAATCTTGCCATTTTGAGTCCAGGTTCTTCCGTATCATTCTCATGTTCTGGTAAAACTCTTCCTTTGATCTTCGCTCCCATCTTGCACCTTCTCATTTTGGAGCAAGGATTTTTCCAGTTGTTTCATCCTCATTATCGTCTCTGCTCAGTACAGTACCACAATTCTCAGTGTTGCTTTGTAGTGTCTGATCTTTGCATCCATTGATATGTTCTTTTTATTGTACATTTCCCTAGCTGAGAAGACAACTTGAGAAAGCGAAATAGCAGTTGCGATGATAAAATAGGGAGGTGAAAACATGTTAGATAAGATGACCAAGGTCGTCACCCAGATCTGGCAGACAAAGCAACTACAAAAAGGATGGAACAATTTTACAAGGAGGGGTACAAGAGAGACAGGGATATCACTGCTAGATATTGGCTGCAAGGTGTTCTCAAAACTTATCAGAAGAAGAATAGAAGAACAGCTATAAAAGACAACTGTAGATAACCAAGCTGGTTCTAGAAAAGAATGAAGGTGCACAGACTAAATACAAGAAAACCCTACACTACTATTCCCACTTATATTTATTGGGTTTATCACAACATTATCTCTTTAGTAGGATCATTTATTGCCTTACCTTGCACACCATGCTCAACACTGGAGATTTATTTGTCCCACTGTTTTCTTCTGATTTTCCTTCTTTCTTTTTTTTACTATTGCCTTTCCCCTGTTATATTGCAGCTGGGGATTTAATTAGTTAGAAAGCAAAAATATGTATATTTTTTTTTTTATCTTTCACCCACTTTTTAAAACTCTTCAATCCAAAGACTCTTTCTTTTATATTTCACTTTAAGTTTGCCTCAAACTCCATTAGCAATTTTATTTTATTTTTTTTTCCCTCTACTAAAGTTTTGGTTCCATAGCTTATAATTTATTGCTACATCTCCTATTTGTTTACTAAGCCTCTTCTGGTAAGGGTGTTCTCTAAGTAAACGAAGCTTCTATCTTTCTTTAGTCAGTTTGTCATTTGGGTTTTCCTCCATCCTGAAAACATTATGGATTTTGCTAGAACTAAGAGGTGGCCAGAATCGGTGTCACTGCTTCTATATGCTCCAATATCCTATCCTTTTGTTTGTAAATACATAATCAGTTAAGGACCTCATTTCTCTATCAATCCCATGTAAACTTTTGAATGTCCTTGTGCTTAAAAAATATTTATAAAATCTTTAACTGGTTGTACGAAGTGAAGTCTAGTAAACAGTTCCAATTTTGATTCACTATTTTTTATGTATGTCCCCGTGGTATTTTGAATAAGTTGATTTCCTATTCATTCAGTAAAGTCACCTGCTAATATAATATGAACTTTCTTAATTTTTTTTTTTTTCATCTATTGCTTTCTGTAAAACCTGATAAAATCAATTTTCTTTCTTTTTTTCATCTAATGGGGCCTAAAGTGAGTAGATTGTCACATTCTGTTGACTTATAGTTAAAAATTCTTTCACTACATATTATATGTCTCCATTTCTTTTGTATGTACACAGCTAACACAGCTGCTGTTCCTCTCGCTTCAGTATTATTATTATTATTACTCAGTGATTCACTAAAGGTGTGTGGCGGAGGGTGCATTGCACCTCGAAAGGGTAATAGTTTGGAAGGGTTATACAGGATATGGCAGGAGGCGCCTATGGGCTAATGAGAGGAACCATTCCAGCATTCGCCTGGAGTGATACAGGAAAACCATGGAAAAGCCAGATCAGGATGGCCGGAGTCCCTTATCAAAAGCTACTCGTCAGATTTTAAGTTTACTTGCCTGGTAGATCATTTCTATTCCATTCCCTAATCACTTGTGGGGGGGGGGAGGGCGGAAAGAGTACAGAAATGAATCGGTTCTGGCCCTGGTTTCTCTTATCTTATTTTTGCGGTCATTCTGAGATATGAATGTTCCTGGTAGCAATATTTGCTTGCAGTCATTCCGAAATACGTCAGTAGTGAATTTTTTAATTAACTTCTGTCGAGAGCAACTCCTTCAGTGTTCCAGGTCTTCCCAACCTAACTCCTTCAACATCGCACTTATGGTTTCCCTCCAACTATATACACCCGTCACAAATTGGATGGCTTTTCTTTGGTACGACATTATATAGGGTTCGAGTTACTTAAAAAAAGATAGAATTTAATTTTCCAACGTGTATAGCTTTCAATTTGATAAGGTCAATAGGAGTTTTTAATTTTGTTATGGCCTTATGCCTCATTGACATCGAGGTCATTACAGGCAGGGAAGAAGTTGGGGCAAGAAGAGAAAGGTATTCCACCATGTTCTTTTGAAGGAACCATCCTGGCATTCGCCTGGAGTGATTCTGAGAAACTATGGAAAACCAAAATCTGGATGGCTGGATGCATTCGGGACAACATAGTAGAGGGAGGATTTTCAGACCACACTGTAGAGTTAAACAAGGCACGTATATCAAAATACGCATTATGAAGACAAAATTGGCAACAAACAATTCATAGCTGGAATAAAAATAAACCAAGGTGTAAGACAAGGGTGCCCTCTTTCATCCACTCTTTTCCGATACAAAAAATGGAAAGTGAAAACACTTACAGAGAACTGTAGATATTCAAATTAACTGACAAAATTTAGGAATACTGTAGCAAATGGTACAACATATGTAAAATATACAGCAAAAGGATCTGTAAAATAATTTTAAACTATAGGCTAAAATAGCCCAGTAAAGACCCATTAGAAGATGGAAACAACAATTATATTTGTAAGCTGGAGCCATAACAGGCCACAATGGCTTCATCCTTGCAGATGAATAATGATAATAGCAAATTAATAGCTGTAAAAAGAACCTTTTCAGATCAGTGTAACTTTTCACATGGTCAAACATTTTCATGAGCAGGAATCAGTTGAAGAAATTGATGTTACCCCGCTTGTAGATATTCAAGAAAGCTGTAAGAAGAAATTGAGTAAACACATATCAAGGACAGATAAATCTGAACTACCAAAAAAATAGCTTTCTACTACTGCTATAGAAGCAAGAGGAGTATACGATGCTCCGGGAAAGGGTAGAATCTGTGAGGTTGAAATGACCCCACAGCCTAATCCTTGAAAGTGTGATGATGATACACACAGAAGACAATTTTGCTAATCAAACAGCAAAACTAGAACTTGTGGGCAAAGCAAGAATGATATCAGAAGCCAGTCAACTCTAGCAGAAGGGAGAAACCCTTTCATTGGTGCAAGTTTTGGAAATAATTTGTTAAAAGTAAGTATACAGCACAATAGTATGAAAGTTGATCTTAGACTTTATGAATAATAGAAACACAAAAAATTGAAGGAGTCTATAGAAGAATGTTGAAAACAATGTGGTCTGATAAAGAGTTGAATAAATATGTTCTGGAAGAATCTAATAGGAGAGGAGAAATAGGGGTGGTCAGTCGGATTTAAAGGCATGTCAGTTTGGGTTATTTGTTAGCAGAGGAAAAGAAGAAGAGATCTGTGATAAAAAATAATAAAGATTAGAATATGGGAAGCACATAATTCAGTACTTAGATTGTAAAGGGTGTGAAGATGAACACATTAGCTAAGAACTCATTTCAGCCAGTATTGCATCAAAACAGTTAAGATACCAATCATCATCATTAGTTTTCTGCCCTCGGGCAGGTTTTCACTTGGCTGCTCTCCATGATCTTCTATCTTCTGCCTTTCTCTTAAGAACCATGTAGTTGCCGTCTTCCTTGATGTTGTCTATAATTTGGTATCTCTTTCTTCCTCTTAATCTCCTCCCACAGACTAAACCTTCCAAGGCGTCTTTTATCAGGCACTCCCCTCTCAACAAGTGTCCCATCCAGTTTTTCTTTCTCTCCGTTATTATTTGGAGAATTTTTCTGCTTTCACTGACCCTGTCCAGCACTTCAGCATTGCTTATTTTATCCACCCAGCTTATCTTCTCCATCCTCCTCCACATCCACATCTCAAATGCTACTAACCGCTTTTCATCCTCTCGTCTCAGTGTCCATGTCTCCGACCCATAAAGAGCCACACTCCATACAAAACATTTACAGAGTCTTTTTCTAAGTGTTTTGTCTATTTTTCCGGTTAGTATCCTCCTTTTCCTATTAAACGCTTCCTTCGCTACAGCAATGCGAGATTTTATCTCCTGATGGCACCTCAAATCTTCGGTGATCATACTCCCAAGAGATTTGAACGATCTTACTTGCCTGATATTAGCTTTTCCTAACTTAATATTTATTATATTCCTTCCTTTTCCAATCACCATACTCTTAGTTTTTGCTGCATTGATTTTCATTCCAAACTCTTGGCAAGCTTCATCTAGACCTTTCAGCATTCTGTTTAGAGTTTGTTCGCTTTCTGCCAACAATACCATATCATCAGCAAATCGTATGCACTCTATTTTCTTGCCGCCAATACGCACTCCTCTTTTTCCATTTAAGCCTTTTCCAATAATTTCTTCTAAGTATAAATTGAACAATAATGGGGAAAGGCAACAACCTTGTCTTACGCCTCTCCCAATGCTGCTTTCTTCAGACATCTCGTTTCCGATCTTTATTTGTACTTTCTGTTGTAAATATAGGTTCTGTATCAACCTTCTCTCCTTCCAACCTACGCCTTTGCTCTTCAAGATATCCATCAGCTTCTTCCATTGCACCCTATCAAAAGTCTTTTCCAAGTCAATAAAGGCGGCATAGATGTTTCTTCCTTTCTCAATATATCTTTCCCCTATGATTCTTAACAGGCCAATAGCATCTCTAGTTCCTTTTCTAAATCCAAACTGTTCTTCTCCAATCGATCTATCTAACTTTCCATATAACCTTCTGTTCAGCACTCTCAACAACACTTTAGCAGCATGTGAAATTAGGCTGATAGTTCTATGCTCTTCACATTTATTAGTATTCTTTTTCTTCTGAATTGGTATCATTACCGTTGCGAGAAAGTCATCTGGCCATTCCCCTTTGTCATATATCTTATTACAAAGGTGTACTATCTCCCTTCTTCCTTTGCTTCATAAACTCTTCAACAATTCTGCAGGTAAATTATCGATTCCGCATGCCTTCCGATTCTTCATCTCCTTCAGAGCCTTTCCTACCTCTGTCTCTAGGATCTCATAGCCCTTTCCATCTTCTGTTACCTGTGCCTCTTCTTCAATTTTACTTGGTATTTGATCTCCCTTATATAAGCATTCAATATATTCTTGCCACCTCCTCAGCACCTCATGTGGTTCACTGACTAATGTGCCATCCTCTCTTTCTATTTCCATGTTGTTCTTGTTTCTCTTTCTTTAAAAGAGAATGTCAGAAGCCATTTTGTACATCATTTCATATTTTCCCCCATTCTCCAGTTTTTCTATTTCCTCGCATTTCTCTTTCATCCACCCTTCACTTGCTTGTTCAGTTTCTCTTCTTAGTTCATTGTTCAATTTCCTGTACCTCTTTCTTCCTTCTTCATTTCCAGAATTTTTCCACTTCCTCCGTTCTTCCATCTTTTCCAGCATTTTTTCTGTTACCCATTCTTTCCTGATACCTTTACGCTCTCTAATTGCTAGAGTTTCTTTGGCGGCTTTCATGAGCCCTTCCCTCATTTTTATCCATTTTTCATTTATACATTCTTCAAATTTTCCTCCTTTGTAGTTTTACAAAAAACTTTCTTCTAGCTCCAAAGCCTTACCTTCCTCCTTTAGTTTTTCTATGTTCAGTCTTTCTCTTGCTTTTCCTCTCTTCACTTTTTTCAATTTTACTTGTATTTCTCCTGCTACGAGGTTGTGATCTGAATTTATATCTGCTCCTGGATAAGCTTTAGCATTCTTCATACAGTTCCTAAACCTTTTTTGTATCAGTATATAGTCCAGCTGATACCTTTCTCCATTTAAGTTAGAGATCCATGTATAAACTGAATTACACTGCTATAAATCCTATAACCTCAACGGCAGCGACAGCGGAGAAGGAGTACTTCGGAACGGCGTAGCTGGCGGAAGAGGCACCCGTCCACTCGCAGCTAAAATAAAGAGTGTACGTAGCGACTGTACCCCAGAGGGGCGGCTACAAACAGCATCTGACTCAGAATGAGCGGCTGATTTAAGGCTGGGCAACCTACTGCCTATGTGGAAAGGAACGGGATACTACCACATTATATTTTCCCTAGTAGTACATGGTATGGCTCTCCATGTAGAAGAATCCGGAGGTAAAACTTCCCTTCACTCGGATCTCCGGGAAGGGAATACATTGAGAGGGAATACCTTTAAAAAAACAAGATACCAATGACAGAGAAAAATAATTTTATAAGGAAAGAGGATCATGGTCACAAATTGACCTTTTGTACCTAACTGAATCAAAGACTGGTACAATTTAGTGAAGGGAGGTACTGAAACCTATCCTGCAAACTGTGAAAAATCACTGAAAATAAAAATTGCATTTAAAAAGAAACTAATGAAAAATACAGATTGCAGGTTGTTGCAGTTGTGCAATCGGTGTTATAAAATACTATGCAAAGTTGTTAGAAAATATAAAAGGCAGTACAGCTATTGAGATTAATGAAAGCAATAACAATAAAAGAAAAAAACAAAATATATTTAAAAGAAAAAAGGGCAAACAACTTAATAATGAAGATACTGCCACTGATTATTCGAAATATTTTCTGGTACCATTTTTTGTTGTTGTAGAAATGCAGCTTGGGATCAAAGATGTGAAATTTTTATGCAAAGCAATATCACAGAGACCAAGCAATTTTATTTTCCTCCTACAAAAGCTGATTTGAAATGGAAACCACAATCCACTCCACATGTAAACTTATTGGGGGTCTACTGGAGATCGCGATTCGGCTACAAAAACATTCAGTAATATCGTTGGAATACTGCTGTAGTCAGTCGCAAGACGTATCGTTTTCAAGCAATAATTCTGATGTAATACAGCCTGGACCATTATTTTCAAGCTGAAATTAGGTTGTAATACAGCCTGGACCAGCATGAAACCGTTAAATGTACTTTGGAAAGAATTTCTAGTGGAGTCTTGCGTTTGACAAGTGCAGTATTATGACAACTCCTGGCAGAATCACGATCTCCAGTAATCCCCTTATTGGAATAATAGTTACAAATATCCTAGAAACAATATTTGAAATATGTTCACATCTGTAGCACATCAATGAAACTGAATTACACTGCTATAAATCTTAACCAAAAATAGACCAAAACAACTATAGCACTACAAAGGTTTTGAAAATGTATCATACAAAAGAACTAAACACCACATTGTCGATGATGATGTTCTTTACATATACACATTTAACATCTGGAATGGTGTGTTATCAATACAAGATGCTATATTTGCATTTATTAATGAAGTAACAAATTTTTAAAAAAGGCTCTAGCTGATTATTTTCTCATATTTCAAACACATTTGCTTGAATCTGCATTATTATGGAGTAAAGGGCATGGCAGGAATCATAACTATCAGGTACGACGGATTCAGCAAGTTTAATATTAATGTCACCCTGAAGCTTTAGACATTACCAGAATGGAGGAGAAATTAGTCAAAAAGAGCACCGCTGGAATCAGTCTCCCGACAATTTAGATTTTTAGGGTCAATAAATCAATGCTCCAACTGTGTGGACTACTTCAAATACTGATAAAAGGCCATGTCAAAAATCTATTTGCATCGTGTTCTGTATTACTTTTGCTAAAGTCCACTTCACATATTAATACGTAGAAACATTATTCCTATATAGCCAATTACCAATAAATGGCTTATTCTATACAGAATGCAAAGCAAGACTGCATTTTTCAGATGCTGTAAAGATTACAAGGTCAAAAAAAAAAAAAAACCTGGTTAAAATTAAACAAAAGATACTTCCACACCAGGAAACTCGCACAAAGATTTATGCAATTCCACATGGCAGTCAATTTGCACAAGACAAGACACTATAAATATGGCAGTATAGCATCCTCCCCCCTTTTCCAGTATAAATTAACTAAAACAGAAATAAATGGTGGTCCTGTACACGAACCACCTCAGAAGAAATTGTCCTTTTGTTATGAAAATTTGTACACACATTCCTTGATCGATATGATTTAAGAAAAGTTGTATATTATAACTATAAAATATACAGAAAATTAGTAAAATTGTTCAAAATATGGACAGTTCCATTCAAGTTATTATGCAAGAAGTATGTATTATTACATGTTTACGTTCCTTGTAGCTGTTTCTCAGGCATATCTTTTGAGAAAAAAACTGTATATGTAGGGAAGAAGTAACACACAAAATATTTTTAATGTACAGCATTGAAAGACAATAGACATCTTGTACCACAGGTGCTGAACTGTCAACAATGTTAATAATCTAATGCATTTTGCATGGAAGTCAACCTCTTACAATGAAACCAATTACAACAACATGTGGCATCAGCTATCATTCTGGTCCAGGCTGCATTTCAACTTGACCACAACCTCCGCTAATACTGTTGATGTCTTTCCCATAGTTACTGTGGTCCAGGCTACATTTCAACCTAAGAACAACCTCTGATAATATTGATGTGTCATTCTAAGGGGTTGGCTACAAGTGCAAAATGCATTAGATTATTAACGTCGTTCACCAGTCAATTTATGGTACAGGGTCTTTCCATCTCAAATCAACTAACAGTCTGAACCTTGACCTCCCAGATTTGGATGAATTTTTTTAAGGTAATGTATCCACCAACACTAGTTTAAATTGAAATTTCAAATTTTTATGACTTTTTGTTTTTGAGTTTCAAGGGTTTAAAAACCCAAAAAATGACTGATCGATTTAGGATTGTTTTAAAATGCTGTAGCTCAAAAACTGTACAACCTAGAGTGCTCAAACCTGCACCATTATTTATATGTAACATTACCCTCTTATTGTTTGTTAATTAATTAAATGATATTTTAATGTCAGAATATATAATATAAAATATAATAACTTAAGAACCTTAAGATGTTATATGACATTCACTTTTTAATATAAAAAAACTTTAAAAAACTAAAAATAAGAAAAACTTCCTTAATTTGTGTTTGCATAAAACTGATTTTGCAGTTGAGGCAGAGTGGGAGTTCTTTGCAACATCCCGTGGCAAGAGTGCATGTGATGGCCTTGGCGGAACTGTTAAGCAGCTAGCTGCTAAAGCCAGCTAACAAACGCCATATGACCAACAAATCACTTTATGTATTTGCCATGGAAAACATAAAAAACATTGACTTTGAATATTGCACAACAGAAGACTATGAAGAGACCAAAGAATGCTTACTTCCTCGGTTTAGTGAATCAAAAGCAGTTGTGGGAACACAAAAGTGTTACTCATACAAACCCCACACACAGAGTCAAATTACTGCCAAGGCTTATCATTTTAGTTTTGACGAGTCTCTTGAATATGTGACAGCAGTTAACCAAATAACACCATCAGATATGGAGAATATTGCTGCTGGTTTTGTGACAGTAACATATGATGACTCTTGGTGGCTAGGATGCATTGAAGAAAAATACAATGACATGTACCAAATAAATTTTTTACACCCAAAGGGTCCAGCCCATTCTTTTTACTATCCACAACCAAGAGATTTATCATATGTCCCAGGAAATACTCTTTTAACAAACAGTGGATCCAACTACAGCTACGGGAAGAACTTACACTTTAAGTGCTAAAGAAATGAAGTTGTCTTCTCTTGCTTTGGAAAAATATCTTAAAAGATAAAAAAGCAATGTTTAAATCATGTTTGGCCTTCCCTCACTAAACACTTAATTGTATAAATACTATGTGTAATAACTTTGTAAATACCAATTATTATTAGAAATACAGTTGGGGAGAGTGGTGTACCTTGGACATATGTGTACCTTGGACTTATGCTAATTCTAGCTTCACTTGTTTAGATTATTAAACAACAACATTTGTTGTTTAAATACTTGCCACCAGAGGTCTCATTTAAGTTCTTGGTATTTGTTTAGAAGCTCAACTAATTGGGCAGTCTTTGAAAAAAGAAATCCACCTTTCAAAAGTAAGTTTTTCTTAGATATTTCAATGTTATTTTTATACTAAAACAAATCTCATTATTTTTAAATGAGGGTGATGCATCATAAAGCAATGTTCTAGCTAATACACCATGTGCTCGAAACAATGTTAGACCTAACCTTAACATAATGATTGGCAGTTTTGTTTCTAAGTATCAAGTGGTGTACCTTGAACCTAGTAAAAGTGGTGTACCTTGGACTGGTCCAAGGTACATCCCCTAAATATCATTTCAAATAATAAAATGCATATGTTGAAAAATCTTTTTAAAATTCAAGTAAAATGTTTTCTTTCAAATTAGTATTTTATTTAAAGTCCATCAACAAGTTAGATATATATATATATATATATATATTTATTGGTTTATATTAACCCTATAATTTTAACTATATTGAAATAAAATCAGTTTCATGGGTGCATCTAAAAATTTAAATGTGTTTAATAGCAACATGGTTTGTTTTAAATGGATATGGTTTAATGATTGCATCAGTTTTGGTTTCAACCTAGTTGTAAACAGGGGGGGGGGGGTTGTTTTTAATAAAGTTTTTAAGAAAATTGAAGTTTTAGAATCTTGAAGTAATTATTTATATTTTGCTCTAGATGCTACGCAGCAAGACAGGTGTAAAAAGAAAAGATCTAGAAAAAGCAGTTGATATGGTTATAAAGAAACAACAATCTGTCTATGGAGCTTCTAAAGAGTTTAATATCTTTAAAACAACATTGTTGAGGCATATTCAATCATTAAAAAAAACAGGTTTGTCCAGTTTTAAATATAAACAAAACAATGATACCAGAAGGATATTTACAGATGAAGAAGAACAGCTCCTTGTTGTTTACATATTAAAGGCTGCTCACTTGCAATATGGATTGACCCTGAAAGATGTTAGGACTTTAGCTTACCAGTTTGCCAAGCAAAATAAAAAAAAAAAAAAAATGTGACCCATCATGGGAAGATAGAAAATTGGCAAGTAAAGATTGGCTTCGAGGGTTTCGTAAGAGGTATGGAAAGCAATTGGCTTTGCGAAAACCTGAAGCTACAAGTTTAGCCCGCTCAACAGCTTTCAATAAAGATAACATTGCACTTGTTTTCCAAAATTTTAAAACTGCTCTCGAAAAAAATCCTGGAATAACATCATTTAATATCTGGAATTGTGATGAAACTGGAATTTCTACAGTCCATGTCCCACCAAAGATTTTGGCAAGTAAAGGTCTTAAACAAATAGGAAGTATGACCAGTGCTGAAAGAGGGACTAATATCACAATGATATGTGCAATAAATGCTGGTGGTGGCTTTATTCCACCTATGCTGATATTTCCACGCAAATATTTTAAAGACCATATGCTTAAAGGTGCTCCATCAGGAACAATAGGAGGTGCAAATCCTTCTGTATGGTCAAATGAGAATTTATTTTATGACTTCTTTAAACATTTTATCAAATTTAGTGGTGCAAGTAAACAGAATCCACTAATTCTTGTAATGGACAATCATCAGAGTCACATCTATTCCAACAATAGAACTTGCAAAGGAAAATGGTGTGATATTACTCACATTCCATCCACACACCAGTCATAAAATGCAGCCCCTGGACAGATGCGTCTTTGGAGCTTTTAAAGCATTTTATAACAGAGCTATGAATGACTGGATGACTACACCAGGTAATGTTGGAAAACCAGCTACTATTTATGATGTAGCTGAATTAGTTGGACGAGCATTTACACTAGCCTTCACACCATCAAATATAATTAATGAATTTAAGGTTTGTGGATTGCATCCACTGAATGAAGATGTTTTTGAAGACTCAGAATTCCTGCCAGCAAATGTCACAGATAGCCCAATCCAAAACCAAGAAGAAAATCAATCACAAATTGATTATCCCAGCCAATCTAATTCTCTCTCTATTAACACAGAATCTGAACCATTAACTCTAGATATTGTTACTTTATCTCCAAATATTGTCACTCCTGAACAAATAAGACCATATCCAAAAGCACTACTGAGGAAACGTATCCGTGGAGGAAGAGCTAAAGGAAAATCCTGTATTTTAACTGATACGCCAGAGAAAAATCGCATCGAAATGGAAAAAGCTAAAAGCACACTGAAAAAAATAAAACAAACTAAAACAGTACAACTTCCGACTAAGTCAGCTAAAAAGAGGACTTATTATTATGCAACGGAGTCTGAAGATGAGGATATAGATGATTTATTTGAGGAATCTGATCTTTCAGAGGAAGACTTTGGTGAACTGGAAGATCCAGATAATGTTAATATTGAGATTGGTGCTTTTGTGTTAGTGAAGTTTGCTGGTAAAAGAAGTATTAAATACTTTATTGCTGAAATTATTTCAATTACTGATAATGTATATGAAGTACAATATCTAAAAAGAGATCCAAACTCTCAGAAGTTCAAAAGAGAAGATCCTACTGTTTATGAAGTTGACAAAAATGACATTCAAGCTGCCATATCCAGTATTGTCTGGTGGATCTGAAAGGCAGCTTGAGAAGATAACATTTGAAATTGACTTATCTAATTACAATCTTGGCTAAAAATAAATGTAATTGCAAACACAAATAACTTTTAATGTCCTTTGTAGCCTATATATAATAAGTGTAATTGTTCTGAGGTTTTATATCTATTTAGACTTATTTTTTATAAACCTAATAATGAATTCAATGTATCAATCTTTTTTAGGGGAAAAAATTATGTAAGTATGTAGCTTCTAGACTAATAAATGTTGAATTTTTTCACTAAAAACCAAATTTTTTTCCACTTGTTAGTAATGGGTCCAAGGTACACCACTAGTGGTGTACCTCAGTCCTATTTTCATTTTTTTTTTTTAATTCAAAAACTTTCATGGAAATTCTTTATATAAAAATTTAAGACAAATATATGTTGTTTGTAACAAAGTTTTATAAAATCTTTTCTTTTTTAAATTTTGGTGACTTTTTAAAAACTAAAAAGTCAAAATAGGTCCGAGGTACACCACTCTCCCCTTCTATCCACGCAAATAGCAACAAGTTAATCTTTTTCCCAAGTGAAATTACTTTGGTCAATTTCTATTATAAGGAACTTGTTGTAAATGATTACAAAAAACACTGGAAAACCAAAAAAAGATAATCTCTGCCATTTAAAACTAAGGATGAAGGTGAATGGCTTTATTCAAAATTTAACTTTTATCATGTACATTACCAATTAAAATGTGTTAACTTCCTTCTGATGCATAGTTAAAAGAATCATGAAAATTAAATTAAAACAACACTATTTCATTTAATGAATTAAAAAACAACAAGATGGTAATGTTACATAAAAAGGCTAACTTAACTTTTTTTTAATCTGCGTATCCTCTCTCTAACAGCGAGGTCTTTAGAGACGGGAAAGGAAGGGGGGCAAGGAATGGGAAGGAATTCGGCCATGGACTTTTGAAGGAAGCATCCCGGCATTTGCCTGGAGTGATTTGGGAAACCATGGAAAACCCAAATCTGGATGCCCGGACAGGGATTCGAACCACCGTCCTCCTGAATGTGAGGCCAGAACGCTAGCCATTACACCACCACGCTCGGTCTTAACAATTTAAGTTTGTTAGAATTATGCAGGCCTACCTTAGTATTCATAGCCTAAAAATAGTCTGCTTTTCACCACACTAGTGTGTATTCTGGTAGTAAAATATTTTTTTATACGAACCCATTGAGATCCCATCTTGAACTTTTGCATGCATGTAGTCAGACTAGACAACACACAATTTTTATAAAAAAAATCCGAGGGTACGTATTTTGGAAATTTCAGCAAAAAAATTTTTTTTTGAATTTTTTAAAAATTTAGGTAGCATAGTCATGTTGCATATCAAATTGAAGGGAATTTTTAGAGGAAAACAATGGTACAAGTTTGAGTTATCTAGGTTGTACAGTTTTTGAGCTACAGCATTTTAAAACAATCATAAATTGATCATTTTTTGGATATTTAAACCCTTGAAATTCAAAAACCAAAAAAATTGAAATTTCAAATTTAAACTAGTGTTGGTGGGTACATTACCTGAAAAAAAAAAAAAATCATCTCAAATCTGAGAGGTCAAGATTCAAATCCTATAGTAAAATTGGTTGATTTGACATGGAATGACCCTACAGCATGTCTGCTACTGCAGCTCAATGCTATACAATGTAAGCCTACATTTACGAATGTCATATGGATGTGGAATGCAGTTTTTTTTTCTCAAAAAATAAAGCACGTGTCACACCTACAAGGGACATAAGCAGGTAATAATATATATTTCCTTTGTATTAACTGCCCATATTTTAAAAGATTTTACTCATTTAATAAATATTTGATGGTTATAATGTACAAATTTTCTTAAATCATCTCTATCAAGGAATGTGTGTAGAAATTTTCATGGGTAACAAAAGGACAATTCCTTCCGAGATGGTTCTAATTAAGGAGAAGCCCCAGGGGTTAACCCATCTCCTGAACCTCAAAACAATGGCACTCAAAATTTAAAATGACTTCTTTTGAGTTTCACGAAACTGCAGGTACTATTTTCCTCTACATAGGTAATGATGAAATAGGATTGAAAGGTATGCAATTAAGTTCAATATAAATTAAAGGCGTTTGTCACAGAAAAAGTTTCACAATGTAATAAAAAAATAAGACAGATTGATAGGATCCAGGGGCTAATAACACAGAATAATTAGATGGTATAATAATGCCATGGGCTAATAACACAGAATAATTAGAT
Source organism: Vandiemenella viatica (assembly GCA_031002005.1). Taxonomy (NCBI): domain Eukaryota; kingdom Metazoa; phylum Arthropoda; class Insecta; order Orthoptera; family Morabidae; genus Vandiemenella; species Vandiemenella viatica. The sequence continues at coordinate 114,616,462 of CM061921.1, forward strand.
GGTATAATAATGCCATGTTTGTATCATCCTTTCACACCTACTAGCAATTGATATTGCAATATTCACACTCACTTAAGACAACTGATAAATTTTAGCAATATTATAAATTTCAAAATTTCCTAGAAACCAAGTATTTCTCCAAATGAACAACCACAGAAGATCGTTTACACTTAATTAATACTGAAGATACAGTCTTTCTCCTCCAAACAGTCATTCAAATTGTAGTAAGAACACTGGACCCTTCACCCAGCAAAGTTCCAATTGGACAAAATATTCATACTGCATTTAATACCACAGAAATTAACATTGATATAACAACATTCAGTGACCCTGAAATAATATGTAAAAAAAATTAAGAGAATCTACTGGAGATTGCAATTCTGTTACAACATTCACTAATGACATTGTACTGTAGTAGTCAATCGCAAGACTTATTATTTTCATGCAGCAATTTCATTGTAAAACAGCCTGAAACATTATTTTCAAGCAGAAATTAAGTTGTAATACACCCTGGAACTGAATGACACTATTAAATGTACCTCGGAAAGTATTTCTAGCGATGTCTTGAGTTTGACTACTGCAGTATTATAACGTCAATTCCTTGCGGAATCGTGATCTCCAGTAATACCAATGAACAATTTACACAACATATATAAGAAAATTTATATTAGGCCAATACATATTGCTTCACAATTTTTTGTACTATTATATACATATGCTCAGAAAAGTTTTACAGGTAGGTAATATAAATGGAAATTGTTCTCACTTGTTTCACATCCAGACATGTTGTCATACTGTTGAACATATGGAAAATCCACTGATATTATTACAGAAAGCAATACAGTTGGATCTAACTTACTTATGGCTTAAGTAATGACATCAATAATATGATGCTTCTGAAAGCAACACAAAATCTGAAATAAACACAGAAATTCTAGTATATTATACTGTAATGAAATTAGTTACGATTCAGATAGTGAAACACATTGAATTAGTTTCATCTGTGTGATGTAAAGAACATGGTGCTGATGAAAGCTACACAAATTATAAATACTACAAATCCTCATGCTACACTAAAGAATGTCAGTTGTCTTTATGGTGCAGACTGCACTCCAAACAGTGGAATGTAATTGATACAATTGATGTATATATTATTCTAAATCAATGCATCTTCTGGTGTATACATCTATTTTGTCTTATATAATTGTCTGCAAATTCACAACTTTCCACATCCCACAGAGCCAGTCACTATTTGGATCAATGGAAAATGATTGCTCTGTATTGTTAACCATAATTTCAAATAGTATTGCTGAACGAAAATCGGAACTTTCACCACATACGCAAGAATAAATTCACTGTATAGTGATATGGAGCAGAGTAATACATTTACATCCTGGTCTATATGATTACAAAGTGACTTTAAATATACAAAGTATACTTATACCATACAAATTCTTTCTTGTTCAAAATCAAATACAATTTGGCACATACCACGCTTCAGCTTACAATAATCGGTGAAGAGTAACCAACAGTGTTAAATATATCTGTCTTTACGTGTATTCAGCTGACAGTTTTCATCATTAATAAGGAATTTAGATATTGCTGTACAGCGATATGAAAATCCCTAAAATGTTAAGGAACCAAACCTGAAAAACATCTTGCCAATGCATTGGAACCAATGAAATCCAAGGGTCAAAATGTAAAATTACAGATTATACATATAAGTGAAACTTACGTCTGCAAGACGAGAATGTCCTGATAGTCTGAGCGATCGGAGTAAAGTACCTTCTCTACTTCCAGTGAAAGGCAAACTCCAGGCCATAACGAGCTCAGCTCACTAAACCACCCATCCCTCAAATTATTCATTCCTGGCTCCTGAAATTGAAGTAGATCCAGCGCTTTACGGACGCCTATGATAAGTAAGTCAACGTACAACATATGCAGCCTATCCCGATACCTTTCTAAAATTCCAAATTACCACGCAAGTAACCACGTGTATACTACTGTTGACGCTTTCATCAGTGGTACCAATAGCTAGATATCAAACAAAATTTAACAAACCCAGTCGGAGATTCCAGAGAATTCAATCAAGTGCTGCAAAGTTCCCAATTACCGTCACTATGACATTAACGTGGCGACTGATTATTGCTCATACGTAAGGTAGCATTCCCGACGAGCATTATAGATTACATGGTATTGTTAATAAATAGCTTAGTTCCCTTTTTCTGAATAGAAAACAGAGAGTGTCAATGGAGAATTTTAAGGCTGTCCTAAGTGGTCCACTGTTTTCTGAGTGGGAATTAATCAGGTGTGGAGTACCTCAGGGTTCTATATTGGGGCCACTTTTGTTTTCAATGTATATAAATGATCTACCCTGTGTTGCATCTAAAAACTCAAAATTAGTCCAATTTGCAGATCACACAAACATAGGAATTAAAAAGACTACAGATTTATCTACAGAATATATTTAAATTATGTCTTTGACCATATTAATAAATGGTTTACAGCTAATGGCTTGTCTTTAAACTTTGATAAAACTCAATCTATTCAATTCAGTACATCATAAAGATTAACACCAGATATAGACATAAAATTTGCAGGTCAGTCCATTCAAGAGGTAGACTGCGTGAAATTTCTAGGTTTGTGTATTGATCATAATTTAAATTCGAAGGTACATGTTTCTATCTTACTAAAAGCGATTGGGTGCAGCCACAATTGCAGTTCGTACAATTTTAGCTATAGGTGATCTCCGTATGAGGCAGCTAGCTTATTTTGCTTATTTTCACTTACTAATGTAATATGGAATAATATTCTGGGGCAGTTCTACTCATAGAGACAAAGTGTTCAGAGCCCAAAAGCGATTAGTAAGAACTATGTGTGGGGTTAGCAATAGAACTTCATGTAGAGAGCTGTTCAAGAAGTTAGGGATTTTAATATGGGTGGCAAAGTATATATACAGATAAAAGTCCTTTGTAGTCACAATTTATACTTTGTTTGAAACAAATAGTAAAATACACAATTATGGCACTAGAAATAGAAATGATCTTCACAAGGATTACAAGTCGTTGTCATTTGGGTGCGCAGACTTCCGCAGTCATTGTTGATGTTATCTTAGTGGTCCGGGTTGAACAGCGTCAATTTATGGAAACCTAACGTTTCGGCCATCATTTTGTGGTTCTCTGAAGACGGTCACAAAATGATGGCCGAAACAATAGGTTTCGATAAATTGAAGCGGTTCAACCCCGACAACCAAGATAACATCGTTGTCATTTGTTCAAAAAGGGGCCGTGTATTCAGGGATACATATCTTCAATAAGCTCCCAACATGTATATTAAATGTCTATCAGATGACAAGAATAAATTAAGGAAAAAATTAAAAGAATTTTTAACTGACAACCCCTTATACTCTGTCGAAGAATTTATTTCTAGTGTATCTCCAAATAAACTGCCAGTAGTTTCTGTAAATGTAGTTGACATCATTAATGTACCATGTATGCTATGACTGTACATCTTCTGGTGTACGTATAATTTTGTTATGCAATTGTTTATCTGTAAATTGACAACTCTCCATATCCCACGGAGCCAGTCTCTTAAATTGGGATCAATGGAAAATGAATATATTGTATTGTATCATTGTCTCGTTGCTCGCCGAATCTTTGTTTCGAACATTCTGTTCAACTGTGCTCCGCAGATTTTGGCAACCTACTGGACAACGAGGTCGTATGTGGTGTGCTGATTTAGTGACGTGAGTTATTGTTTACCCTCCCAGGACCCCCTTCAACCTCCTCCAGAAGGTGCGGAACTGATTATTTGCCGGCAACAACCGGCACAAGAAAACGGATAGTAAAAGTTCACCCGATACAGTTAGAATGGTCAGAGTGAAAGCCTATTAGACCACAATGTGATCACCAGTTAGTCGTAGCGGACTTGAAGAAAATGAACTTTCTATTACAACAACTACAAGAAGGACCCAAATCAGTTTGTAAAATATTTAACCAACAGTTTACTTCAGTTATAGAGAAATTGGGCATAGACGAACAGTCCTCAAATAGTTCCCTAAGACTTCTTTAGACTGCTTTCCCAAATAGATTTGTGGAGGTGCACCAGTAACAGTCTCAGAAATAAATAAACTCATGAGCCAACTAAAACCTAAAAATTATTTCAGCTATGACAATATTTAAATTAAATTATGGTATTGAAAAGATAGTCAGATTGTATTAGTCATGCACTTGCTAACATCTGTAATGAATCCTTAATGCAAGGTGTATTGCCAAATAGACTAAAATATGCAGTTGTAAAACCATTATTTAAAAAAGGAGAAGCGACATATGTAGATAACTACTGTCCCATTTCTTTACTTCCAGAATTCGCAAAAATTTTGGAAAAAATCATGTATCATAGAGTAATAAAACATGTTACTTACAATAAAATTCTCACCACTTCACAGTTTGGATTCCAAAAAGGCTAATCTACAGAAATGGCTATATTTTCATCTTTAAATAACACGTTTGCGGAACTGAATTTCAAGGAATTTTTAGCTTCTTGCAAACGCATTTTGCTGTGTAAATTATGAATTACTTTTTAAAAAATGGAATACTATGGTGTTTATGGAACTGCAGGTAAATGTTTTAATTTATGCATGGGAAGCCGAATTCAAAAAGTTTCCCTTTTTGATTCTGAAGTCAGTAAAGATGCTTCATAAGATTGTGAGAAAATACAACATGGCATCCCACAAGGCTCTGTCCTAAGGCCCCTTTTGTTATTATCATATATCAACGATATTTATATTACAAACTAATCTCGCAAGTTAAAGAGCATTTTCTTTGCAGATAAGACTAAGCTGAATGAAAAAAAAAGCCAACACTAATCTAAATGAAGTACAGGTGTTGGACAAAATAAAATGAACACCATGCAATAGAGTATGGGTTGTTGCATGTTGGCACCACTACTTCCGTGTGAATACTGCAACGTGCATGTACTGCGTAGTTGATATGACAGGTCTTGTAGGTTAGGTGTAAGGTTATTATACGCTTTATTCTGTAACGGTTATAACAAGCGATCGGTGTAATGTTTGATCTCTCAGACTTCGAAATAGCGCAAATCTTTGGAGCTCGGTTAGCGGGAGCATCTGTAACGAAATCAGATGAACTGTTTAACGTCTCACGAGCGACAGTATCCACGGTAATCAAAGCATACACAAAACATGGTAAAACATCTACGGCGAAGAGGAATAGTGGACGAAAACATAAGTTATCCGACACAGACCGACGAACATTGAAAAGGATTGTGGCCAGATAACACAAAATTACCGCGGCAAAAGTTACAGCAGAACTCGATACATCCCTGAATAACACAATTTCGACAAAAACAATACGGCGGGAGCTCCACAAAGCTAACATTCATGGACGGGCTGCAATTTCAAAACCCATTGTAACGGCAACCAACGCTAAGCTGCGAAACAAGTGGTGCCACGATCATAAAAACTGGACACTTGATGATTGAAAGAATGTGGTATGGTCCAATGAATCATCATTCACATTTTTTATGTGTGGAGAATCCCAAAAGAAGTCTACGATCGGGATACCTGCGTCCTACAGTCAAGCATGTGGGAGGTTCCGTTATGATTTGGGTGGCTATATCGTGGTATTCAGCTGGTCCTCTCATTCACATCACTGGCTGGCCGGATGAATGAGAATGAATATCTGAGCATCCTCAATGATGACGTTGTTACTATGTCTAGCATTCCGGTGCCAAACAGTGCCATCTTCGAAGACACCATATTAATAAATCAATACTTTGTAAAAGTCAGGTGTTGATATTATTTTGTCGAATCCCTGTCCTCTTCTAATTTAAATTATTGCCTGGTTGAAAATTTATTTGATTTTCATCCGTTCTTTTCCGTGCGGCTAACAGCTGTTCGAAACTGTGTGCAGCGATGTTAACTCAGTTCACCGATCGTCGTCCAGTGTAGTAATATCTCAGATCTTGTAGCCGTCGCTTTATATTATTGTTCTTTGCTTCCAGTCCCGTCAATCAATGTAATATTGTTATAAATCCACTTCTTTGAAGGTTCGTTCGTATGTGGTCGGAGATTTCAACAGCACGTTTATTTCTTACTTTTTCTTTTTCACACGGTCCTCGTCACAGTCACTGCCACTTTTTATTGCAAATTAAATTAATTTAAACAGTCCTGTCACGGTCGCCATGTCTGATTACAACGTTTATTTTAAATTAAATTAAATTAAACAGTCATTAACGGGCATAAGCCAGGTCACACTACAACCTTAATTTGTAATGTTTTACTATAATATGCAGTACCTCATTTATTATGATCCTTCAAAATTAAAAATATTTCTTTAATATGCAGTTCCTCCTTTATGAGGATCATTCACAAACAAAATACATCACCACCAATAGAACATAAAACAACCGTTCAATGCAACAGCTCACCTTCGTTGTTATTTTTTTCTTCACTTGTTGTTCAAAGACTGTTATATCATAAATTAAATGCACATTCTAAGCGCTTGTAATTTGACAATGTGAACATCAAATAAGAAGAAGGAAAAGGAAGGTGGTGGAGGTGGTGGTGGTGATAAGTCTGTTGTACTTGTATGTGGTGAACACCTACTCCAAAATCCATCAATCTGCCAATGACATGTACTGTTGGGGAAGTGGTGGTGGTGGTTGTGGTGTGCGTAAACGTGTGAAATCCTGTTTGTGGAAGACCACTTGTCCCACAGTTCACCAATCTCGAATCGCGTTGTTCACTATGTGCCCTTTGGAGATTGTACACGATATCCTTTTAGACTTCGGAACAGACTCGTACACTGGCACTGACGAAAAATTTCATGAATGATCTAACATCATCTACAACTTAGTGGACGCTATATTCGGTGAATTTCTGTATTGCGGCTGCAGGAAAATAGAAATCGGTGTAAAGTGAGCGAATTTTCACGCATTTGACAGCCTGCTAGTTGGAGAGTGAAGATCATATCACCTAAACCACGAAATGTTAAAGGGTCTCTCTGCCCATACCGAAACGCAATACTGTAGGATTACGTAGACGGAGCGCGCCACAAATCGAAACTGTTTCTTTTGAATATGAATAACGATTCGAGGACTCCCGGCCAAGATGTACACACTTTATCATTATTCTTGGCCGCCGCTGAAAAATTCTATCAATCTTATCTTTCACAATCCTACATCAATGTCATCCCAGTAAACAGTAACGCAATACTGACGAGCCAGTTTCTTAGGATGACACTGATCAGGGCCCGCTCTAGCGGTTTTGCCGCCCCGGACAAATAGACAATTTGCCGCCCCTTGAGATTATGTAGAATTATATATTTCATTAAAAAATAATTAATTTTTAATCGAATAAAATATTTAATTTTAATAAAATCGTATATTCATAAATAAAGTTATTGAATTTTGATCTAGCTGCTCAAAATAGAGAAATTAATTATGAAATATCTGTACATAGCCACAAATTAACCATATTTTTTTTACATTTTTAAATGCTATTACAGATGGATATTATCACACAAACAATCTAAATGCCATTATTTTGAAAATAAAACAAAATTACATCAAATACGCTAAAATCACAAAAAACTTTTTTTCTTACTTTCAGTTTGCGAATTTTTTATTACATCTTTAAATTTACTTCATCAGCAATTTCATATTCAATTGCCAAAATGGCTAAATCATTAAATTATCAATTTCTTGGTTTTCGTAAATGCTTAGCAAGGCGTCGTACACATCTCCCAAATGAAATTTTAAAGGGTTTAATGCCTCTATCCTACTCTCCCGACTAGTGTCACGACATTTTTTCAAAGTTGAGCCCTGAACATGCTTTAAAAGTATTGCCCATCGAAAAGTAGATGCCGAAATGAATAAATATATTTTTTGGACCATGTTGAAGAAATTAGCGGCTTCCAATGATGCTTTTGCCATTAATAACAAGATTGAGAGATTGGCTACAACACGAAACATTGAATGCTCGTGAATTATATTGTTTAATTCTAGATTGCACTCCTGCTTATTACCCCTCGTATTATACCCTTTGTCAGTCACAGGCCTCTGATATCCTGCAAATTTAAACCCAAGTCATTAAGATCTCCAACTATAGTATCAGGCATTTGTTTTCCTGTGGATCTTTCGACTGGTAAGAAGCCTTAAAAGCTTTCATTAATTTTAATTTCAACATCAGGATTAAATTTATTGGTTGAAACATATCTGATTACAAGAGTAATTTGCTGTATCTTACTAAAGTCAGGAGTACAGTTTAAAATTATGAAAAATATTTGATTTTTTTTTATTTCATTAATAACATGAGACTTAGATGCAGCAGATCTACTATCCCGATTTGTATACTGTTCCCAAGATATTGAGCTTTAGTCTCTACTTTTTAGAGCACTCAAGCACGTGCTCTTCCATAATGGGATCGTATTCGGACAGTAACTCAACTATTTTTAAGAAATTACCGTTATTATGCTCAAACAACTAGTTGCTTGTACCTTGAAAAACCAGACAACTTTTACCAAGCATTTTGGTAATTGCAACGATTCTTAGAAGCACCTCATTCCAATGATTTATTTCGGCATTACGTAATAACTCTTTGAGTGGCAGTATCTACAGTTTTACAACAATTTAATCTTTCATTCATTTATAGCCATGATTTTTTTGCCTGAATATGATTTTTCGAAATTTCATTCTCTCTTAAAGTTTCGCCGAGGTTCTTTCAATTTTTAAAACCCTCCTTTGAGAGAGAACTAACTAAACAGCCGAAAATTTTGCGACAGAAGCAGTAAACGCAGTTTTGTGAAAGATAGTAGCTAATCTCGCAGTATTTGCTCTCCATTGCTTAAAATTCGTGCATAATATTTTTGGCTAAAATGTCGACCTGTGTCATTGGAAGGAAATTTGTAACTATGTAATAGTTTAGGTGGACCTTCTCTTACCAAACAGCTTCTTACGGCGTCTCGTAAAATTCTTGGCCACAAAGTTTTAGAACGCCTTCTGTGAGTCTCACGTTGGTGTCAGTTCCAATTGGTTTAGAAACTTCGTTCATTTATATGCTATTATTCTCTGACGATTTTGTACGTCTTTTTTTATCCCGACCTGATACTGGATTCTAAGATTTGTTTTGGTAAACCCTGAATACAGTATATTTGTTAACTCCCCGGATTGATTCTGCCTTTCCGCTTCCTTTCCCAACCTTCTTTTTTTGTACTGGTAACCAGATAGTTTTCTTTGACCATCAGACATTTTGGAAGAGGCACGCACGTAACTCAAACAATGTACACTATAAAATAATATAAAAAGTAAATATTTATCCTTGTTCTAGATAAGCTAAAACCATATTCTCAGTCGATATAAAAAATATTTATGCACAACACAAAATATTTTCCATACCCTGTGAACATAAAGAAAGTCTAGTGTTACTATACAGTCAAAGCTTATTCGCGGAGGATACGATCCGTAAATTTGCTGCAACGCTTGGAAACCAGGGTTATCGATACTGTGCGGCCCACGTTCCCTGGTTGCCGGCGATCCGGTGGAGTGTGGACAGCCGGCTAGACTCGGGCAGTTAAGCAATGCTGAGAGTGGTAAGAACTTGGAAGGGTGACCGGCACTGCTAAGCTCCGGTAGTTAAGCAATTGTGAGCGTGGTGAGCGCTTGGATGGGTGACCGCCGCCTCGACCAATCACAGCGAAGCAAGACTGCTAGCGTCATGAGGTTGCTAGGCGACACCAGTAAACGCTTGGCTTTCGTAAACGCAAGATCGCCGCTACTGTTATCGACCTGAAGATGGCTACTGAGATAGTGGCCGAAAGCTTGTCATCTTATAATAAAATCCGGCTGCAAACCTGTGAAGATTTTTTGTCATTTATTCGCCGGGAAAGTCTGCATTCACATATAGCTGTTAATATTATTTATTTATTTATTAATGATTATAAGTACTGTCCCACACCCACTAAACTACAGTATTTTCACAAGCGATCAAAGATAGCGTATGTAATTTAACCCGACCATAACACTTTCAATGTCTATATCTATTTTTTACAACAAATCTGTGAGCCTCGGATTACGAGAAGAAATTATTATGCAAAATATTCCACTTCGATTTCCAATAACTACGATCCATATTGATTTGGTTCATCAATTCAATAAAATAATACTCAGCATCTCCCGTCAAGCACTATCGATTCCGTGTTTTAGAGCCTAACTGCAATTGCTAAAAACACTCCTTTTCGCCGTGTCTAGTAACTTGTGGGCAGTATAACGTCGGAATCAGCGCAGGTAGCAAAGGTCAAGTGTAACAGCCCCCCCCCCCTACCGCGCATCTGTTGTGCGCTTTTGTCGTTGTGCAATTAAGTCGTTGTGCGCTTATGTCGTATATCCAACTAAATAACAGTTTAATCATAGATGTACTTACCTTTAGAAATTATAAAATCCTGAAGTAAATTTTATGAACTTCCACTTATCACTAATAACGTAATAGTAATACTAATGCTGTTGTGTAATGAAACCACTTTAATAACTAGCAATAATAAGCAAGTTGAGACAACAAAAGTCGAAACAGCGTTCTACTCGCGTGCTAAGGCCCAATTGACACAGAAGACACGTGACGCGGACGCGGCGCATTTTGAAGTTGCTCCTATGGCGCAATTCACACCGAGGCAGCAGGACAACGGCGCGCCCCTATGAGGACCGCACCCCGTCTCTTCGAAGTATCTAGGGGCGCACCCAAATAGGTAAGAACTGTAAGTTTTTAACGAATGAAAAAATCGGTATGTGGATTTTTTTTATTAATTGGATATTTAACACATTAATATCAATATTTTTCTCACACTTACAGCCGAAATGGCGCCCCTAAATTTTAGCGCCCCGGGCAAATGCCCGGTTTGCCCCCCCCCCCCTAGAGCGGGCCCTGCATTGATGTAGGATTGTGCAAGATAAGAGTGATAGAATTTTTCAGCGGCGGCCAAGAATAATGATAAAGTGTGTACCTGCAAAAGCAGAAACGACAAAAGATGACGAAAAAAAAAAGAAACTAGTGGTTTGCCATTGACGAATATACTGGGAAAACAGATATTTACTGAACATTAAAAACAATTCATGGTTTATATCTACATCTATATTCTACAATTAACAAGGTTTTGGCTTGCAGTGGGTGCTTTGGCCCCAAACTAAATCTGTGCATTCTAATCCCAAATAGTACGAGGGAAAAAAAGAATTTATGTAAGCATCAGTACGGCACTGACTTTCGTGTCACTGCAACCGAAATGGGTTGATGAACGCAGTATTTTATTGCCCTCATAAATGAAATGAGTTGTTCACGTGTTTACCAATAAATTCAAATGAAACCTACGTCGTCAGTCTGTCAGGAAACCCCAGTTCAATCTACATAACAATTATGTGATGGTTTCGTAAGGACTGTGGCAAGAACGAATCTAGTGGCTCTTCTCTGTGCTTTCTCTATACTGTCAGTCAGTCCCTTGCAATACGGTTGCGAAATAGCACTATAGTAGTCCGAATTAAACAAACGAGAGTTTTGTATGCTATCTAATTTGTATGTGCTCTACGAATTTTTCAAAATTCGACCTATGAATCGCAGCCTAGAATTAGCGGTCATCGTGTGTAGCAGATTTTTCAATTGACTGGTTCGGTGTCCTTGAGGGGGTGGCAGCTGAAGACATTGGCCGCCGTCACTAATGTGGTCGCGGTCGAATGCGGCACGGCCGCTATAGGCAGTAGCATTCTGCTGGCGCACACACGAAAGAGATTCTTCGCTGACGCCCACGCCACAGCCTCATGCCAAAATACGCCTTAGATTTTAACCAGTGTCCACGCCGCAGCTGTTAGCAACCAATCACGCAACAGAAATTTGCCGGCTTCGACGTTTATGTGCTTATATGGACTCCAGACGCTGTAGCGTTTCTGGAATTTGTTGTTTACAGCAGCGGCATACCAGCATTCACACCAGAGCCGGGGACAGCGTTCATTTCGCATCTGGTCACCTGCACATACACCGCAGAGATGGTCACTGCCAGAGTGATTCCATTGAGTTCATGTTAATGCCGTTATCCAACAGCCATGGCAGGAAGAATTATCTAATATTCTTTGTAGAGTTGCGGCGGCGGATAGTCCTCAGTGCAGGAGGCGAAAGTGGGTATGAAATTGACATTTGATTCCTTTTGATATATCACTACTTTGCCCCCAGACACCGCTTGTCGAGGCTGCGGCTGCTGCTGCGTCATATCCGGTCCGCTGTCCTCCCTCCATTGCGTTTCCACTGCGCCACTCTGCTTATGTTTCATAAAAAGGCACAAAAGTCAATGTGTATACTGCGCAATGATACTCTAAAACGGATATTATTGTGCGTAAAATGGCGGTTGGGTGAATAATACAGGAAGTTGAGGGACATCAGCTGGAGTAAATGATTGCTGTATTTCTAAATGTTACTTTACATTGAAACCGACAATAACAGGTTTTTGCTTTGCCGAACAGTCAACCAAACTCTGCTGACCGATTCTCCTCATAGAAGTGGAGCAGATTGCAACACATTTTTCTTCTCAATTTATCTTGTTGCAAGAGGGACGAAACTGACGTTATTGAAATGTTAAGTGTGAACTCTCTATTGAAATTTCATATTATGCTTGGTAATAGAAGAACTAAAAGTGTAAACGACATTTTTTTTTCAGGGAGGTAGATCATGGAAGAATTCAATACGTTGTTCTCCCAAACTATTGGAACAGTATATTAAATGAAGCCGGAGACAAAAGAAAATGGGTATACTGCGCTATGACACTCGAAAGCGGATATGTTGTGTGAAAAATAGCTGCTGGAAGGATAGTACGGGATTCTTTGATTGGTGACGGAAGTGGTTAGAGTCTGGCGGTGTTTGACCAAGTAGGTCAGTAATAGTGTAACAACTTCCATCGGAATCATACTGTCCCGTACTTTTGATTGTCTGGACGATATCGGTCGTATTTGGCAGAGTCGGCCAATATCGATTCTAATGAAAACGTTTCCTAACGTCTCACCCTCAATTAAAAATGGAAAATAGTATTTATTTTCTAATTTCGTCAGTTTTGGTGACTTACCTCCAGCGTTAGAATTGCAGTGGTACTTTGTAGGGGACAAAACACCTGTTCAACATCAGAAATTTGGTACTTATTGACATTTGTGTTTAAAGTTCCTGCATGAAAATCTATGACATCAGTCTTGAACGAACCCTGGATGGTGTAATCCATATCCGTGACACTTTGCTTGTCAGGCAATAGTCCAGTCTTGGGCTGTGATTACTTTACACCTATAGGTTTGAGCCAACGCGAGTACACAGTCGGCTTGGTTGACTTTCAAAATTACAATTCGATCCCGAATATAGACGAATCAAATTGTTAATTTCATTACTCGAAGAGTATGGTAATTCCTATACCCACAGGATCTTACGATATTGATGATTTGACAAGTTATTTGTTTTGGCACACTAATAATGAGAAGCTGGCTGTCAGAGCAAACGACAATTCACTCAAGTATAAGATACAAACACCTATGGAAACAGACGTCGCTAAACCGAACTGAATTGGATTACTGCTGGTATTTTCAGACTACACTGTGCAAATATTCATAGTTAATGTGATATGCATACGAGTATGTACAGGAAATTACATCAACGATCTGTTGGGGCATACTCTACACGAGTTTCTTCCAAATAATGTCACCAGGGTACAAGTATGTAGAAGTACCCTCTAATGTCATCTATCAATCCATCACTGTAAAACCTTTCAGCAAAATCATCTTTAGAGTTGTCAACCAGAACAGAAATTTAGTGGATTTAGAGGAGAAACTATTACTCTGAGATTACGTATAAGGAATGGGCGCACGTTATGCTGAGAAGCGTAAAACTCGTACAGTTTTTAATCCTGAATAAACAGTGAAACCTGTGAACGTACGCTTCCTACAATCGTTAGGATATACTGTAAAAAAAAGTGATTGCTATAACTTCAAGTGTGGAATTTGATTAGTCAGTGACGCGCAAACAGTTTTTGAGCCATCTGCCTCATACACCAGCCACATTTAATAATAATGATGAGATTTGGATATCAATTCAGATCCAAGATACATATAGACTGCCGTGCGTAAGCTACTTGCATACTGAAGGAAGATTCATCAAATCAAATGGATTGGGAGCTAGAAATTCAACTGTCACAGCCAGTTCATTTCTGTTTGAGGAAATTCAGTACGAACTTAACGGAGCTGAAATCAACCGAAATAGAAACGTTGGTATCACAAGCACAAGCGAAGAGGCTTATTTCTGCTGATCTTCAACAAATTGGTGTGTTTAACAACGCAGGATGCGGTCAATGTGATCTTGGAGATGAATATTTTGATGCATGCATACAATTGAGTATGCTTTTGGACTTTTATCTAGACTTCAAAGGATACATGCGAATGTAAAACAAGAACTAGTACTGATTCAAGCTATGGACGATAAAAATTCATATGTACAAGCCAGTCAAAATCCTCAAAAAAGTAAATTTAACATCAATGAACATGTATGGATGATGCCTCATTTACAAGTAGATGAAACAGAGGATCCAGCATATCTTATGATTGCAGTTAGTGGCAAACCATTTAGCATTAATTTCAGAAGTTGGGATATGCTGGAATACCCATTGCATACTGTAAGCAAGAACCAAATTTGGCCTTTGACAACTTCAACGCAACTGTTCGTTGTTCTGGTACTACCAACAAACAGCGAACGCAATGCTGAATTAAGTGCGTCCGTGTTTGACCACTGCAATCTTACCAATTTCAGAATGTTCCTAAATGCATACTCTTGCGAGGACATGAATTTAGACTTTAAGAAAAACCGAACCACCGTGCTGTACGACAATTACGCAAGATTCCCTCAGTCTTAATATGAACGAGATCACCCTTCACCGATACTAAACCGTGAAGATTTATTGGAACTTTACCTCTTTACATAATTGACTTTTCACACCAAAATAAGTCATTCAAGAGGGGGTCTATAAATATTCGTACAGTGTTTAATTGCAATTAGAATTTTCCTGCCTACATATCTGCATATTGTCTGATTCTTCAAGTTGTGGAATACGTACCTCTAATAAGTGTTGTGCGTAAACTGACATAAAACAGAGTAACACCAATCATTACCATAACAAACATTTCCCTGGACGTACAGGGATGCAAGCAAACGGATAGAGTATTTATTTTCAAAGAAGTTGCTATACATATAGTATGCACAGACAATATGATCAGTACACATTGTAATTCTGTATCCTCACCATCACGTGGGGGTAATGAACTAGCAGTCAGATGGCTGACACATAATTACCATGGAATACCTTGGAAAACTGATGGTGTAATCTTCATCAAGATGTGCTCTATTCTACATGCAGTAACCAATGAAGAATATACATTTTTTTTTTGCCCTAAGGGATAGGAGAAGACTCATTGGTTCCAGAAGATTATCAGGAAGAAAGTATGCTACAATATAAAAAAATTTAGGATTTGCACCACTATGAGAACTCAAGAAAAATATTTTCTTAAAACTTTTTAAGGGACACACATTTTGTAATGCTATGTGCGCTGTTGAAAATGTATTTTCAATCTCCAATTGGTGGGCTAAATAAACGAATTAAAAAACGTATATACTATCCTAATATTTAATTATGATGGCTGAAGTGAAAGAAAAAAACCGAACTGCATATATGAGTATCAGTTCCCTATACTTCTTGATCAACTTCGCGCTTAACTAGATCATACACTAACAGTTTTTTACAAGTCTTAATTTCTAGCGATCATAGTGCTGAACTGGGGCAGTATGACACTTCATTGAATGCACATAATCAAAAAGCATATCTATTAGCTCTTGAATCGAAAACTTAGAATAGTCACGAAGCACTTTTACTGATAACGTGTTCACAAACTCACTTTAGTACCTGCTTACTTGATAATTGAGTGTTGATGGCGCTAGTCACTGCAGGTAGGGCGTCGAGCACGTTGTCCCATTTTGATTTGGCGAGAAACACACCATAGGCAGCAACATCATTGTTGTAAATCCATGAAGGTTTTGCTCCAGCCACTGTTCGGGATGAGATGGTGTTGTCGGCGAATAAGACACTCGTTTGCAAATGCTCACCATTGCTGAAAAACCCACAAATTGTATATACAAGCTGTCCCAGTACTTCCCATTCTTTACATGCAAGTGTAACTTTGTTGTACCCAGCTCTACCGGATGAAATTCCAGTTTAGGTGCCAGACTTACAGTGAGAAGATTGGTGTCACTGCTGTTAAACTTGAAGCATGCTGAAAACAGGAGAACTTCACCAGCCTATGATAGACTAACGTCTGTCTGGAACTTACAAGAAAAACTAACGGTCTAGGAAATTCAGTTCGGGATGAAACTTCGCAGATTAGTACTATACCTGGTGACAGGGTTTCTACTGGCTGCGCATTCCACCTCTGTCGTAGCCGCCTTAATCTAACCTGGCAATCCTGCCAGATACAGGGAACCTACAGTTCAACGTGGAATCCGAACCACAGAAGCGTGCTGGTGTACTTCACATTGCACAGCAGGCTGTGCCAGAGGTGAATGGCGGGATAAATGCCAATGAAAATCCCCGCCGAGACAGGTATTCGAACCGGGGACCTTTCGATCTCCAGTCAGACGCCTTAACCACTGAGCCACCAGGTGTAACAGTAATTTTGTAAATAAATATAGTATTTACAGGTCAATTGATAATATTTTTAGGACAGAAATTTAAAAGTTGTTATAATTTTTAAAACATGTACAAAAAAAAGTTACACGATGTAGCATCGAACCCGAATCTTCCGCATGGCAAGGTAGTTCGCTACAGACTCAGGCACTTCGCTGTGCTGATCTGGCGTACTAAACGACCAGTGCATGACATGCGCGTAAAACTTTAGAGCTATTTTTCTCGGAATCTTCTAACTAGTGCGCATTACTACTTTACTGGGTGGACAACCTTGAGGTGTACTACTAACTTGAGAAGTATCATCCCGAACTGAATATCCGAGATCGTAAGTTCCCCTTGTTAGTCAGAATTAGCCGACGTGCACGTATCACATTGGCGTAAACGGTCCCCACCATGCAAAGAATTTAAAAAATTTGACGTCACGCGGGTGGAGTGTTTTTGACGCTTGTCCAAAGACAAAAATCATAGTAGCGGCATCCCCTAACAACTAATAGCATGACGGGAATGCCGCAGAGGGAGAGTGAAAAGCGGAGAATAATGCAGGAAATTTTGGTTTAGGAGGAAAAAAAATTTTTTTTGGGAGTAGCACCGGTAAAAAATTTTCTGCTGCAGTATGTTTAGGACGTTAGGAAATTTAGCGTTTTATCTTGGTTCTCCGGGTGGAGCCGCGTCGATTTATTCAAACCTAATAAATCGACGCGGCCCCACCTGGAGAACCAAGATAATAGCTTTCGGAATCAAATTTAACGTTGTTGGTCGAGTATATACAGGGGCGGATCTTGGATTTTGGTTTGGGGGGGGGGCTTGAGCAGACTTTTGAGCGGACTTTAGTTTGGGGGGGCTTGGCTTGAGTGAATTTTGGTTCAGAGGGCTTGCCTTCAGTGGATTTTGGTTTTGGGGGGGGGGGTCTTCAGTCGGCCATGGGGTAGTCTTTATAGCCTCCTCGGGCCTCGAATCCGTAGAGCTAAAAATAGATACTTTTTGGGGGACTTGAGCCCCCTTGCCCCCTTGCCCCCTTGCCCCCCCCCCTGGATCCGCACCAGAGTATATATACACATTAAAGTCCTTCGAATTCACCAATTATACTATATTTCAAGCAAATGAAAAAAACTACAATTATTGCACTAGAGGTAAAAATGATCTTCACAAGAATTACAAGTCATTGCTATTAGTTCGCTATTCAAGGTTACATATATTCAACAAGCTCCCAACACATCTTGAATGTTTGTTAGGTAATAAGTTTGATTTCAGGAAAAAACTAACAGTTGGTTCGATCAAGTAAGAAAAGACTTGGAAAAAGCTAAAATCAAGAGCTCAGAAATCCTAGATCGCAAAATCTTCAGACAAAAAATACATGACTGGGTAGTCATGCCAGAAACCAAAGCCAAGAAGACCGGCACAACATGGACAGAAGAGAGAAAACTTGTCTTCAGTAAACTGATACGAGAATACTGGAATGGCAAAAGAAACTCAGACTGAAAATGACTATGTTTTGCGTGATCAGTAGAGGGCCATGCGCATAAAATAAATAAATACGTAAATGTTCTTGAATTTAGCAGACAGAACTCGTATTATTTATACTGTATTTTATAGAGGCATCAAAAAGTCTAGCTTCGGCCTTGAAAGTGACACGATTTACATCACGGCTAATTAAGAACTTAATTGGAATGATGTGCAAAAACCATTCGATCATATTACTCAAAATTTTCCGTATAGTAAGATTTCCAAAAATGATATTTTTAATAAAGTATCATTATTAAAAAAATATATTGACAAGGAAAAGGTTAAATTTTGGTCTTCAGAAAAAGTCACAATAGAGAACAGATGGCTAGAAATATTTTATCATTTTGAAATGAACCATGTTCCATACAATAAAGCACTAAAACTTGTATAATACGTGCTGTCCTGCGACTGAAAGCTTTTTTTCTACGGTAAGTAAAGTGTGGACATCAAAAAAGTCACAATTAAGTGCTGAGACTTTGAATGCCATATAATGTGTGAAATATAGTTTAACAAAGTCTTGTGAAAAATTTCACAAACTTTTTAACATACAGCAATCTACTGAAAAAAATTCACTCAAATGAGAAATATGCCAAAGAATAAAATACTATACATAATTTTTTAATGTAATATATTTGTAAATTGCACTTATGTTGAAATTAAAAAAAAAAAATTACAATACTATTTTTGCGTTATGTAAATTTTTTTGTTGCTCCATATAGACCAACTTTTTAATCAAGAACACCCCCCCCCCCCCCGGTCAGTGGTGTCCCGCTTTACCAATGTTAAAATCTGGTCACCTTACTGATATTATCATATGTTGCTGCTCAAATAAGTTGTGGTAGCAGTATTGCTTTTCAGACCCAACTGAAAGCGGAACATCACTAACTGATCAACAACATGTCGCAGAAACAGTGTCTTATGGCTTATAACAAGCCCAGGTGGTCTGGGGAGTAGAGTGCTACCATCACGTGCTATAGGACGCCGTTTCACGTCTAGCCAAAAGCATGGGTGTTTTTAATTGAACGTTGTGTTCGCATTGTGTTGTCCATATTGTAAAATACCTGATATTTTAGGCTATATCATAAATACACAATGGAATAAATAGAAACATGATTACAATGATTGAGGGGACCGATTGTATTTTTTCTAACTGTCCCATACTAACTAATGTGTAAAATCCTTGACAGTTTTTTGTTTTGTGGCATCTGTTTAAAAAATATTTTTGTACTTTTCCTTCATTATAAGTCTTTTCCTGCAGTGAAAATCACTTAAATTACGATCGCGTTTATCTACGGTTCTTTCCAAGAATGTTTTTCGAGTGAAGAGCAGTCAGAGGGAGAATGTATGTTGGTAACACTTCTCGGTGTTATGTTTTATTCCTCCTATATGTATTATCGAATCCATTCATTCGATATTTGAAGTATTATTTGGATTCATTGTTGGTCATTGTATTTTCTTATTCGTCCTACACATTAACTTGCTTTTGCTTTTATTGTGTCTAGCAGTAAGTCACATTGGAAGCAACACTCATTATTTCCGTATAAAAACTTTAGTCTAACTTAAGGGATCCCACGATACATGAAAATCTTGCGATCCTAATGTTCTACACATGAACAAGCTTTAAAGACCTGAAAGAACCATGACCAGAAAGACTGATGCATTTGTGTGCTAAAACATGACTATTTACTCACTCTCCTTAGAGCAGCGAAGGTAACGCGCAGAAGTGAAATGCTGCCCAATACGTAAAATTAACTGGTAATGCCAAACATAGAGTCAATTATTTTGTTTGTCAGCCACTTGATGCGACGGTGATTTGGGTACTTCAAGTGTTAAGAATTGTTCCTAACATTGCTTTCATAAGTTGTTGCGGACGAATTCAAATGGAGATAAGATAAGACCTAGGTCAGTGCCTCAATAAACATCATTATATTTCCAGAGCACAGTCTCCCCGCATCTTACACATTTGGAGATGCTAGGAATTCTGATAGGATTGGGAACGCTGTGTTTTGTGTTGTGGCTTGCACATCAATTTTTTCCATACAGATTTACGCCACTGAAATATCAGCGTCTTGTGGACAAAATACCTGGCCCTCCTGGTATTCCAATACTAGGAAATGCGCTAGAATTCAATATTCCGGGAGAAGGTTAGTCGTTGATAACATTCATTTCAGCTTAACGAAAAGTAATTCACTTTGTATTTGTATTTATTGGTCAATTTGCTTCATGCATAGTACAAAGTACAAATGATATGGGATAAGTTAAAAATAGCCTGTATGCACACACACACACACACACACACACACACACACACACACACACACACACACACACACACTTTATCCTTTCTGTGACTAACTATAAGCTACCTGTACAAATCTGATAAAGACAAAACATTTATTATTACAAATATACAATTAACACCTGACTTATATAATTTTCCCCATTTATATTTATGAAATCAGCGTGACTTAATACTAACTTTTGGTTTGCAAATACTCATCAGTACTGTAGAATCAGTGGTCGAGCAAGTACTCCTTTGGTCGTGATGTGAATTTAGAAAATAAATAGCTATCGGACCCCATTTAATTACTAGTCATTATGACTTCTGTTTGTAAATGGAATTATTTGTATCATTAATGTGCTAATAATCTGTTTCATGAAATGTATGCACTCAAATGTCCCACCATATCCTAGTGGTTATTAAGTAATGTTACCAACTACCTTAACTGTCACTACATCATGTAAATTGCACATTAAGCAAATGGTGTATTCCTCTTTATAACAATTTCATATATCTTCGTCCTGAATTTTGTCCTGTGATATAAAACTGTTATTGTAACATGAGATACATGTAAAATTGTTAGTAATAATTATGGTTGGGGCTGTTTGATGTTAAAAAAATTGGAAATGCTGGCGTAAGATCTCTCTTTGCCCTGTGAATATTCGTAGGGAGTTAATCGGTTGAATTTTACAGTGATCTGTTAGACACCAAGATATTGGTTCTCTGCTGGAAATTTGTTTGATATTCAGTAGGAGTTGAGTTACAGTATCCTAAAATTGATTCCTATACTAGTTTGATGTGAGAATAGATTCTGAATAATCTGCTGATTACTAAATAGGGGTGCTTGTATAACTAATAATTTTAAACATTTCTTTCTTAATTCTGTTACATCAATTTATCACATTACTGTAAATATGGGGCTCATCAGTGGCTATATTTCTGAGAAAGTAACATCAGCTTTTTCTTTCTCATTATTACCTCCATGAGTTAACAATTCATAATGAAGCACACACAGCAGCATAACAGCATCTTAAGTCAACCAAGATGAAAGGAGCACTTTAAAAATTAATGCTTTAGATGTATTTTTACTGTAAATGCATATTTACCTGCACTGTTTTGTAACATAAATTTATAAAAATTCACTTTACTTTTTTATTTTTCTGTTCACAATTTGTATATGACACTCAATGAATTGTATACGGTACTCTTTAGATATAATTGCAGCCATTCATTCCAACAACCCTTTCTCCTATTGTAATGAAGTAACTCTGCTTTCATTTCAGTTTCATTGATTGGTTGTGTTTTGTTTCCAATTCATTTTCTTGATATTCCTTATTTCTAAGGTATCCAATATTTATACTTAAACTTCTATTTCATGTAGGTAACTCCAATATTTTTTAAAATTTATTTCAGAATTCCTGCCTCATTTGAAGAAGCTTTTTCAAGAATATTACCCGATTTATAAAATATGGTTTATGGGATTGCCTATAGTTTTTATAGCAGATCCAGAAGGTGTAGAGGTACACAAAAGTTACACTGTTTTTAATTCTATTTTAGTACTTAGGAATTACAAATCTTTCTTCTTATTTTCTTATATTAAACTGATATAATGATTTTTGTACTGCAAAACATGTTCAGGAATGACATTATGTCCCATCAATAAAAAAAATGTGAGGTATGAGTTTCATGTATACTTTACGCACTAGTGAATTTGCTACCATAAAACTGTTTGATATTTAGCCAGATATGTTGAATCTGTCATGGCTGTATGTTCAGTCTACATACTGATGGATGAGCTTTAGGCTTCTCAGCTGTTTGTTGTCCTTTCATAGGTAATTGCAACATTCTAATTTTTTGTGTATGTTTTGTATGGGGTGTAAGGCTTGGGAGAGATTACATTTGCATCTAACATCAAAATATCAACCACTCCTTCATATGGTGCACCATGTTTGCATGGTGATTGAATGATTCCCAGTATGAGGAGTCACCTATTGTTTATAATAGACTCCTGAAAAGATGGAAGTGAAGCTGGGAATCGTCATATACCCTCTTGCCTTGGGATTTTGAAACAAGACTGCTTATGGAGGAGTCATTAGAATGGATAGAAACTTTCTAACAGACAAAATATGGAATGTTTGCAGTTAGAATAAGGTAGGTGGATTAGAGAAGTTGCAAGTGGAGATGGGATGACTTAAGGTAGGTGTTGTTGGAATTAGTGAAATTAAGTAGGAGGATTTACAGCATGTCTGGTCTGGGGAATGTAGAATAATTACCATACATGCTGTCAGTGGAGTTACTAGTGTGGACATGTAATGAAGGACAGAATGTGGAAACAGGTGAGTTATTATGAACACTGTTATGACATATTTTTTTTTTGATGGTAATTGAAACTAAGCCCGTGACAACCACATTAGAACATGTGTGTATGCCATCATCTCAAGAGGATGATGACAAAACAGAGAAAATACAAAATAAAATTGAAGAATTAATCCAATTGATGAAGGGAGAGGAAAATCTAATAATCATGTGTGATTGAGTGCGATAGGGAAGAAGGAGTAGAGAGGAATTATTTAGGATGTTTTGGTCAAGAAAAAAGAAATAAATGAGCAAGCAGGTTTATCCATCCAGGGAATACAGCTAGATGTCAGCTAGATTATATCATGGCTAAACAGAGATTCAGAAACAGAACTCTGGACTGTAAAGCATACCCATGAGCTGATATAGTGGTAATGCTCTGGCCTTGCATTCCGGAGGACGTGGGTTCAAGTCCCCACTTGTTCATCAAGATTTCAGTTTTCTATGGTTTCCCAAAATCACTCCAGGAAATGCCAGGATGCTTCCTTCAATAAGGCCATGATTGAATTCCTTCCCATTCCTTGTCCCAGTCCTTTCCCACCTCTAATGACCTCAACATAAAGGAGGTTTAAAAAAATGGGCAAAACAGACTTGAAGTGAACAGTCTGAAAGGACATCACAAGAGAGAAAAATTTGCAGAGATCATTGACATGTGTTTATGAAAAATCTCTCAAAGGAATTCAGCAGGAAGAATGGAATGCAACTGAATAGAGAGATAGTCAAAACTTTTAAAGAAATATTAGGCTTTAAAAAGGAAGATTGCTGGAAACCTTGAATATCAAAAAAGTTTGGAGTTGATGGATCAGGTACAAAAATGCTCAGGTTGAAACCGGAAGAGATTAGTACAAATGTTTAAGAAATCAAAGAAACATCAAATATAAGAAGAAAGAACATTATCTGCAAGAAAAGTGCAAAGAAGTAGAAAAGGAAATGGTCATAGGAAAAATATAGGAAGTTCAGATGGAATTTTGGGAAAAGATGAATAAATTTAATGTTGCTAATAGGAAAGGCTTTTAAGCTCAAAAGATAGAGTTAATAAATGTAAGGAATACATAGAAAAACTGTATCATGAAGATGACTTGAACAAAAGTGTGCTGGAAAGAGAATACAAAATCAATATTAATGATTTAGGAGAGTGTGTTTTAAGGACAGAATTTGACTGAGCTTTGAACAATTAGCACCCATGAAAGTCAGTTTGAATTGATGATATTCCAGCAGAACTTCTAAACTCTACAAAAAAATAGACAAGAAGGAATCCAAAATTATGCAAACTGATATCAAAACATTACCAAACTGCAGAGATTCCAAATGATTTTAGTAAAACTATCATCTTCACATTCCTAAACAAACTCAAGCTGACAAATACAGAAATTACTGCATGATATGTCTAACATCACATGCTTAAAAATTAATAGCGAGGATAATATAAAGAAAAATGAAAACGATAGTATATGAGATATTAGGTGAGTTCAGTTTTGGTTTTGGAAAAACTGGGATAAAAAATAAGCAGTTCCATCTTAAAGATTAATACTGAAAGGGTGGATCAAGAAAAACGAAAATATGTTTCTGGTGTTTGTTGACTTGGAAATTGCCTTTGATAATATCAGTTATGAAATATGTTCAAAATTTCATTGACGTACATTCTAAAATATTGTGATAGAAGCATGATTTATAGTTTATATAAGAATAAGGTAGAATAGCCAGAGGCATACATCAGTTAGAAAATGTGTGAGGCTAGGTTATAGTTGGTCACCGTTAATATTGAACCTGTATGTCAAAGAAGCGATAAAGTAGGTAAAACAGAAATTTGAATGTGGCATAAGTGTTCAAGGAGAAGCAATAATTATGTTACAATTTGTTGATAACATTGTTCTGTTAATGAACAGAGTGATTATAGGGAGAAGTTACTGAATGTCATGAATGAAAGACTGAGGGAATAATTTGGGTTCAGTACAAACTAAAGCAAGACAAAAATCAATAAAAATGTAGCAGAAATTATTAAAATAACAGTTGATGAAATATAACAATAGGATCAAATGTAATAGCAGAAGTATGTGAATTCTGTTGCTTATGATATAAAATTACAACTGATGGCCAAAACAGAAACGATGTTAAAAGCAATATAGCTCTAGCAAAAGGATTCTTCTTGAGAATGAGAAATCTTTTATTTTGAAACATGTAATTAGGATGGATCTGATGCTCCACTGGAAATTTCCCTTAACACTTTTCCTATTAGAAGATTTTTTATATTTTAAAAATTTTCATTATTATTTCATTATTCATCTACTTTATTTCCTAACAAATTCTAATTGTAAACTCTTATGGTGTTTTTGTAAATTGTTCATTGTTACGGACATCTCTTCCGTTCCATGTACTACGTGTATTTCTTCTAGCAAAGTTCATCTAAACATTGTCACCAGTAAACACCTTACAATCATTCTCTTCTCCTTCCTCTAGTCCTCCAATGACTCCCAAAATAGCTCTATTGTCATATATCAGTTACTAATTGTGTTTTGCACTAATTTTTGCAAGCAAATAAACTTGTGGATCTGATACTTCACCAGCATATTCAAGAAATGGCCTGAGCAACATTTTGCAACACAATTACATCACTTCCCTGGCTCATTCCCTCATTACACTCTCCAATAAATGAAGGATTTTGAAACCTTTTCCCACCACCTCCCAATTGAGTTTACTATTTACACTTAAGGTCTTCAAAAAGCATATCCTCTCTCACCCTGTAGTTATAGAAAACCTTTACTTTTAAAAAATCTGTTTGACTAATATGCGGAATCTTCTTGGCATTTATTTTCATTCCATATTGACCTATCCAGCTATATGTGCTTTTTTTTTTTTAATGTCTCTCAACAGTGAGGTCTGTAGAGACGGGAAAGGATGGGGGCAAGGAATGAGAAGGAATTTGGCCATGGCCTTTTGAAGGAAGCATTCCGGCATTCACCTGGAGTGATTTGGGGAAACCATGGAAAACCCAAATCTGGATGCCCGGACGGGGATTCAAACCGCCGTCCTCCTGAATGTGAGGTCAGACCGCTAACCATTACACTGCCACGCTTGGTCTATATGTGCTGTCCAGATCACACTGTAGCTGTTCACACTCCTCTCCAGTTTTAATCCTGTTATGTAACATTATGTCATCTGCAAGCAACCAAACTTCTGTCTGTAAACCATCAACACAACCATTGAATAGAATAGTGAGCAGCAATCGTGCTAGTGTATTGGTATAAGCCACCCTGTGGCGTTGCCATTTTCACTTTCACCTCTTTTGATACTGCATTCTCTACCCTGACTCTGCTTCCTACAATTGAAGAATTGCTTTACCCAATATTTTTTTTATCCACTGCAATGGTTCTACCTTATCTACACCATTTTATGGGTCACTCTGTCAAATGTCCTGGAGTGATCTAGTGCTACACTATTAGTTTTTACTCTCTTGTCAGTTTTGTCTGAAATAATCTTGTGTCTAGCCCACTAAATAAGATTTACACAAATATCCTTTCTGAAACTCATGGGACATTTTGTAAACCTGTTTGTTTCCTAACAGATATTTCTGACATGGTTGAGTACCAATTTCTCTATCACCTTGCACCATAACTGATGTCAAACTAATTGGCCTTTATTTTTCATCCCTCCTTTATGAAAAAGTATTACTATGGCTCTCTTATATTCCTCAGGTAAGCAGTAAGTCTCCAGGCACAATCTAAATAATATTACTAGGTAATATACAATTTTGTGTCTCCCATATTTAATATATTTGTATTAACACTAACCACACCAGCTCTTTTAAACTTGTTTAATTTTCATAGTTCATCCATAACAGACTTAGGATCTGTTTCCAGTTGTTCAGCCTACTCATACTACCTATCTGGAGAATTCATCCTTTGATTATTTCCCTCCCATCACTGAATGATATTTCCTAATGGCCTCGTTAAAACGATTACTTAAAATCTCTGCCTTTTTCAAATCCTCGGTAACTTCTTCCCTATACTTATCCACAACTGTCTGATTATCTTCTCTTGCCCTCAGTATACAGGTGTAACATAGCAATAAAAGTTTCTTGTTCAGTGGTCCTCCTGCACCTCAAATATTTTTTAACACTGTTGTATTATCTTCTTTAGCCTTCTCACCTACCTATTATAATATATTGGTTCTATAAATTCTTTTATTCTGTGTTTAGGAATAAATATTTCTTCCCCCATTCATAATATTTCCTTGAATTTACCTTCCACATACCTCTCTTTTCCCTGAAATATCTTTTCAGTTCTCAGATATGTGACTTTCTATAATAATACTTAAATCCACCTTCAGCCTTAGCCACTGGTTTATTGAACTGTCTAATACCCAGAATTGCCATGCGATCACTTATTTCTCTTGTAACCTGAGGCCCCTTAAAATTTATCACCACGCTTAATTATGAAGATATGCAACATATTTGGTCCTCTTGTGCTCTACCCTCCTATTTGTGTGAAGTCTCATTCCCTGACTAACACATTTGCAAGCCTCTATTGCCTTGTGTCATTAATCTTATCCCTCCCCCCAGTCCAAATCTTTTAAATTACTCACTAAACACTAGTCTGAATTTCTTTCAAGTTTTGTAAACAACACCATTACACTCTGCTACAGATGATTCAGACAAAAGCATATGAAGGCATTAACTACTGTTCCCAAGGCTGGTGCTAGGATTCTCTGGCCCAAGGCAAACTTTCTTAGTCCCTCACCCCTGCTGAATTTTTTTACTTTAAACTTTTTTTTTTTTGTATAAAGTCAGAAAATTTTAATCATAGGTGCAGATTTTAACTTGTGTTTGATTTCTATTTAGCTAGGTACCATGGCTGGTGGATCCCCTTTGAGGGCCCTGTCCTGGGGTACTTTTGTCCTGCTTACCCTCCCCACCCCCCTGTAAGATGATAAGTTCAGCACTAGAGTTAGTGCAAAACCTTCAGTCTCAACTGTAACCGTGATTATGCTTTGGATAAATTTAATCTGTGCTTAGCAACATTAACTATGCCACCACCAAATTCGATTAAACCCCAAATTAGGAAAGGAAGCAGTTAATAAAAATCACTGGTAAATGCTGATAGATGATCACTATATTCTTCAATTTTAAACAAAGTCACAAAACTAAATTGGCATCGAAAATTATCACCAAAGAATTTCACTTGCAGGATCGATCAACACATTCGAAACAGACCATCCTCACGACCCCTAACTGAATTTACAGTCATATGAAATGTTCTAATTTAGCCACACGCTTGACTCAAGGTTGCACATGCTTGCCAGAAATCTACATCAGCCCTGCTGCATGCTCAATTAGCGCCACAAAGAAGCATAGTCACGCTCTAACTGAATCTGAACGACTCGGAGCCAGGGAAGCTTATGGCTGCTATATATAGAAAAGCCCGTGGGAACAGTTCATTTTCCGGTTTCTTACGAAATCATTCCCGCGATTTGATCAAATTTCGAACTTAAAGCTTGAAAGTTTCATCATACTTATGACTTTTGTGATTCAAAATATTCCTATTGCTCTGAAATTTTGGTAGTAGCTAGTTTAATTAAAAAGTGTTAATTTTTATCCTTATAAAAATTTTGTAGCTCAGGGTATCTTATCTGTAAAAAATTATTTTCTGAGATTCCAAGATTTGTTCATAACCTCTACAATTTTGCAGCTACAAAGCTGAAATAACTTTTATTTTTCTTCTAATTAAATGCTCTTTCATTTGATATTAAGCAAGCCGTGTTTAATATTTTCTAACAATTTGTTCGAAAGTCTTGTGCAATCCGAATCGACTCTGCTAATAACTTTCTGATATCTGTAAAACCTACTTTAAATTCTTCTATGTCCAAGTATAAGGTTCAGTACCAAAATATTGCATTACATATATTCATCTTTCCCAGCTGCCATCATCCTATGGTAAGTATTAATTTCCTTATCCTTCCTTAGTTTCATTGCCTTCAAGCATTTTCTTGCTCATATATACGTAGTGTGTGTTTTCTCTTAGCTACTTACAATCATGGATGATGTGCCCTCTTTAGAGTAATGGAACTATCGTGAACTCTTCAGGATGTGAAGCTTTTAATCACATCACCTACTTGTATAATGAGTGGTCTTATTATTACGCGATGTGCACTTATGAGTTAAAACAATATAACCACTGCCCACCGCGAGATTGTATGCCATCTCATGATGTTGCAGGTATATAATGCAGCAAGGAAAGTATATAAATGGAGCAGAGATATATGGGGGAGTCATTCTAGCGATGATTCATGATGCAAATGTGGAAACCCACTGACATGTGACTTGGCAAAAAGCAGATTGTTATAGCCCAGCACCTGGGAATGGGCATCTTCGAAACAGCGAGGCTGATCAACATTTGACATGTTATTGTAGTGAGCAATTAGGGAAAGTGATTGAAGGACACTGTAACCATGACTAGGTGACAAGGTGGTGGAAGTCCACGCCTGATCATAGAACATGGAGAGCCTTGCCTACTCTGTAAAGCAGGGTACGGGAAAATCTTTGCCAGATCTGAAGGCAGAATACAATGCTGATGCAACCAAAAGTGTTTTGGAGCACACTGTTCAGGGCACATTATTGAACATGGGGATCCACATCAGACAGCCCATACATGTTCTCATGTTGACACAACATCATTAATTATGATTGCAGTGGGAATGAGAACATGAAGACTGGACAGTTGATCAAAGAAAATGTGTCCCTGGTTGGAGAATCAAATTTCTTGCTACATCAGGTCAATGGTCATATCTGAATATGCTGTCTTCCAGGTGAATAGCAGCTCAAAACATGCAGGCTGGTGGGAGCAGTCTTGTGCTCTGGTAGACATGATACCTATGGTAGTGAAAGAAGGCACCATGTAAACTGTGGACTACATGAAAATTACTGCAGATTACCTGCATCCTTTTATGCTTCATGTCTTGCATGACAACAGTGACATCATCCAGCAGGATAACTGTCCATGTCCATGTCACAAGGCTAGAATTTTGCTACTGTGGTTTGAGGATCATGATAGTGAAATCTCGTTGGTGTCTTGGCCACAAAATTCACCTGATCTCAACCTGATAAAATGCATCTTGGGCACTGTTGAGTGCTAGCTCCATGCCCAAAAACCACTGGCCCATAATTTAAGGGAATTGTATGACCTCTGGTGCCAGATACCTCCCGAAACTTATCGAGGACTTGTAAAATCCAAGCCGCACCAAATCTGTGCTGTATTGCATGTCGAAAGTGGACCATTATTAAGCAGGTGGTTATAATGTTTTGGCTCCTGAGTGTATGTATCCTTTAGAGATTAAAAATGCAGCGCAGAGGGGTTAACAGTAGTGTAAACTGCAATGTTTTCATTGCTTTGTATATAACCTCTTTGTCTTTGTTATGTGTTGTGTTGTGCATTGTGTGTGAAGTTGAATGAGAGTATTGCTGTTCACAATAACGGATTGTTTACAGTTTATTTTCATTTTCCGCACAATTAACTGCTAAAATTAATATTACCAATGATTATGGGCCCAGATAGAGCACAGCAGTATTATAGACTGTAAAATTCAACACGCAATCGTAAACTGTTTGCAACTTCAATCCCAAAACACTGGTTAACAGTTTTTAACGTTAAAGTTGAGGCAGACACAGATTGTTAATTAGCTTCAACATGTCTGATTATTTGTCTACGATGATAAACAAACTAATGGCATAATTACACATGGTGGAGCAATGGTGGAACTTGGAATTTTCTGAGCCAGGGCAAAAACTCTGAGATTACCACCTCTTAAAACATCATTTTGCCACCCCCATAGTCACTGCCCCATTGTTGCTCTCTTCCCAGGGCAGCAGTGGAGCTAAAAGAGACATAAACTTGCCACCCTTCTAACATGATTTTGCCGCCCCACTGAAGCTGCTGTCTGAGTCAAGTGTCCCAGTTTGGTAATGATGGAAAGTGATTTATGGACTATTGTGGAATCAGATGAAAAAGAATCAACCACCAATGCAGATCCAACTGTAAAACACAATTTTGTGTCAAGACAAAATAAGGCTTATGCAAAGATCACACTTGTCGTGTGCGAATACATATTATACACTTAACAAATGCAAAAGTAGCATCTAGTGAGCTGGAATGGTTGTTCACAACATGTGGCAGCAAATTTCGTATTGTGCAGCTTAGGTGGAAACCTTACTCACAGGAACTAAATCGTTGTAATTCAATGGAATTATATTAGGGACAGCTATAAAGGTCTTGTACAAAGCTTACTCATCTATTGCAGGGGTGGCCAACCCGTGGGCTGCTTGTGGTAGGCTGTATGTTATCTTGCAGCCCACGGAATGTGATCATTATATTCATAAAGTTTAACTTTCAACATCAAATACTGCATCACTAAGGTAAGCTGAATTTAAACCAATATCATGACTCACTTAATCTTGGCAAATATCTGCAGAGAATGTTGTACTTCCGTCCAGCTGCCACCGTAGAGGGCTCCATATTAGCACGGGCCGGAACCATAGCCACACCCACTGGCAGCCAGTTTCCACAATACAATCTGGTGGTGCACCTGTGAGGACTACATTGCAGTCATGCCGGGAAATTCTTTGTTCTTACATGTTAAAAATAGTGTTTCATTTGAAGCAATAGATACAGTCTTTCCAAACAAGCAAGTTGGAAAGTATCCCAGAGTTTGAAAGCATGGATTGGGTTTGTAACTTTCTAGTAGACATAACTAGCCACTTAATTAACCTGAACATTAGTCTGCAAGGAAAAGACCAATTGGTTAGTTATATCTTTGGTATTGTTGCCACATTTGAAATAAAACATGAGTTAGGCGAACAACAGTTGAAAAATAAAAATTTCACTAACTCTACCACATTGACACTGCAAACAGATGTAGTGCAGGTGTCAGGAAATATATACGGTCCTTCGATATCAGACTCAAACCTCGAGTTTAAAAACCAATTTCAAGATTTTAAAAAAAGAATGCATTATTTTAATTGCATTTTCAACGCCATTTTCAAATGGGAAATTGTGAATTGTGAAATGCAGTGTGACGCAAAGATTGAGGAGAGATTGCACCATGTTGGTTTTAAAGAATTCTATATATAAATATATATATAGGAAAAATATCCTGCATTTTAAAAACATGCTTTGTGGATGTGTGAACAGCATTTCAGTCAGCTGAAGAATATTAAGCCTTAATACAGAAGACAAATCACTGAAGTTCATTTGGAGAAATTTTTACGACATCAACATTGATCCACTCATTTCTGTCAAACAAAGTACAAATGTGCATTAAAATAATTACATTTTTATTACATTACTAAATATGAATATTTAATTTTTAATAATTTTTTTCTTCATAAAAATATTTTAGTAATTTTCCCAAGACAGTAGTATATGCAGCCCGATAGAAAATTCTATCTCTAAAATTTGAACAGGCTGCTCATAATGTTGGTCACCACTGGCCTGCAGACTACAACAAAATTGGATAGCAGAGAGACTCAACGCAATCCAGATGGATGTAGTTAGAAGTGAAATTAGTAGTAATAGGTTGCCTTCCCTTTAACCCCAAGGAGCTCAAAATCTATAAGGAAGCCCTCACCAGATGGCTTAACTGTGCTGCTACACAACAACTAACCCTATCCTCAAAATTAAATTACCTTTGAATCCTTTTAACTTGTATCAGTGTGGGTAACACAATGTTGCCAGTATTCATTTCATGTATATCTCGGTTCAGCAGCTGCTCATGCTTGTTGTAATTAATTCAGAACAATAACATTTTGTTTGGTGCTGTTACATAATTTTGAAATTAGTTAAAAAAGTTAATAATGTTAAACTGTAAATTCCAGTATTCTCAAATAGCATCGAGAAAACCCATTTTCCAAATGATACAAAATAAGTTACACTACCGCTCAAAAAATATGAAACTCAATGCAAATGTTCGTTCCTTTACAGAAAGTCCTTAGCAGTCAACTACACATAACCAAAAGTGATGAATACTTGCTATTGGAACCATGGCTAGGAAAAGGACTTTTAACTAGTACAGGTAACTATGCAAAGCAAACAACTTTCACAATTCAGTATGAAAGATTTCCTGTGTATTTCAAGTATATTGTTTAAAAAAAAAATGCTATGTCATTATAAATTTAATAAAAATGCAAAGTCTGTCCAAAAACTATCAGGTCTTAGATAACTTGAGAATTTGTAACTGGATAGGGAAAGCAATTCTACCACTTACCACAGCTGAAATCAGGAGGGCTCATCATCATCATCATTAGTTTTCTGCCCTCAGGCAGGTTTTCACTTGGCTGCTCTCCATGATCTTCTATCTTCTGCCTTTCTCTTAAGAACCATGTAGTTGCCGTCTTCCTTGATGTTGTCTATAATTTGGTATCTCTTTCTTCCTCTTAATCTCCTCTCACAGACTAAACCTTCCAAGGCGTCTTTTATCAGGCACTCCCCTCTCAACAAGTGTCCCATCCAGTTTTTCTTTCTCTCCTTTATTATTTGGAGAATTATTCTGCTTTCACTGACCCTGTCCAGCACTTCAGCATTGCTTATTTTATCCATCCAGCTTATCTTCTCCATCCTCCTCCACATCCACATCTCAAATGCTTCTAACCGCTTTTCATCCTCTCGTCTCAGTATCCATGTCTCCGACGCATAAAGAGCTACACTCCATACAAAACATTTACAGAGTCTTTTTCTAAGTGCTTTGTCTATTTTTCCGGTTAGTATCCTCCTTTTCCTATTAAACGCTTCCTTCGCTACAGCAATGCGAGATTTTATCTCTGATGGCCCCTCAAATCTTCGGTGATCATACTCCCAAGATATTTGAACGATCTTACTTGCCTGATATTAGCTTTTCCTAACTTAATATTTATTATATTCCTCCCTTTTCCAATCACCATACTCTTAGTTTTTGCTGCATTGATTTTCATTCCAAACTCTTGGCAAGCTTCATCTAGACCTTTCAGCATTCTGTTTAGAGTTTGTTCGCTTTCTGCCAACAATACCATATCATCAGCAAATCGTATGCACTCTATTCTCTTGCCGCCAATACGCACTCCTCTTTTTCCATTTAAGCCTTTTCCAATAATTTCTTCTAAGTATAAATTGAACAATAATGGGGAAAGGCAACAACCTTGTCTTACGCCTCTCCCAATGCTGCTTTCTTCAGCC
Organism: Vandiemenella viatica; assembly: GCA_031002005.1. Classification (NCBI taxonomy): domain Eukaryota; kingdom Metazoa; phylum Arthropoda; class Insecta; order Orthoptera; family Morabidae; genus Vandiemenella; species Vandiemenella viatica. The sequence goes on from CM061921.1 coordinate 114,650,550, forward strand.
ATCTCGTTTCCGATCTTTATTCATACTTTCTGTTGTAAATATAGGTTCTGTATCAACCTTCTCTCTTTCCAATCTACGCCTTTGCTCTTCAAGATATCCATCAGCTTCTTCCATTGCACCCTATCAAAAGCCTTTTCGAAGTCAATAAAGGTGGCATAGATGTTTCTTCCTTTCTCAATATATCTTTCCCCTATGATTCTTAACAGGCCAATAGCATCTCTGGTTCCTTTTCCTTTTCTAAATCCAAACTGTTCTTCTCCAATCGATCTATCTAACTTTCCATATAACCTTCTGTTCAGCACTCTCAACAACACTTTAGCAGCATGTGAAATTAGGCTGATAGTTCTATGCTCTTCACATTTATTAGTATTCTTTTTCTTCTGAATTGGTATCATTACCGTTGCGAGAAAGTCATCTGGCCATTCCCCTTCGTCATATATCTTATTACAAAGGTAATTCTTCCTTTGTTTCCTAAACTCTTCAACAATTCTGCAGGTAAATTATCGATTCCGCATGCCTTCCGATTCTTCATCTCCTTCAGAGCCTTTCCTACCTCTGTCTCTAGGATCTCATAGCCCTTTCCATCTTCTGTTACCTGTGCCTCTTCTTCAATTTAACTTGGTATTTGATCTCCCTTATATAAGCATTCAATATATTCTTGCCACCTCCTCAGCACCTCATGTGGTTCATTGACTAATGTGCCATCCTCTCTTTCTATTTCCATGTTGTTCTTGTTTCTCTTTCTTTCAAAGACAATGTCAGAAGCCATTTTGTACATCGTTTCATATTTTCCCTCATTCTCCAGTTTTTCTATTTACTCGCATTTCTCTTTCATCCACCCTTCTCTTGCTTGTTCAGTTTCTCTTCTTAGTTCATTGTTCAGTTTCCTGTACCTCTTTCTTCCTTCTTCATTTCCAGAATTTTTCCACTTCCTCCATTCTTCCATCTTTTCCAGCATTTTTTCTGTTACCCATTCTTTCCTGATACCTTTACGCTCTCTAATTGCTAGAGTTTCTTTGGCGGCTTTCATGAGCCCTTCCCTCATTTTTGTCCATTTTTCATTTATACATTCTTCAAATTTTCCTCCTTTGTAGTTTTGCAAAAACCTTTCTTCTAGCTCCAAAGCCTTACCTTCCTCCTTTAGTTTTTCTATGTTCAGTCTTTCTCTTGCTTTTCCTCTCTTCACTTTTTCAATTTTACTTGTATTTCTCCTGCTACGAGGTTGTGATCTGAATTTATATCTGCTCCTGGATAAGCTTTAGCATTCTTCATACAGTTCCTAAACCTTTTTTGTATCAGTATATAGTCCAGCTGATACCTTTCTCCATTTAAGTTAGAGATCCATGTATAACATCTCCTTTTATGGTTTTCAAATAGGGTGTTACCCACCACTAGTGAATTTTCTTTACAAAAGTTAATTAGTCTTTCACCCCTCTCGTTTCTTATCCCTAATCCAAATTTTCCTATTAGATCTTCTTGTTTTCCTTCACCTACTACAGCATTCCAGTCTCCCATAATGATGATACAAGCATTTCTATTCTCTTTCTCAATAAGTTCTTCCAAGTTCACATAATATTCTTCTACCTCCTCATCTCTATGCTGGCTAGTTGGCATATATACCTGTGTTTTTACTATATCTTTTGTACTGCCTTGCAGTCTTAGCATCATTAGTCTTCCATCAATATATTGCACCTTCACAACCTTATTTTTCAGTCTCTTGCCTATCATTATTCCCACTCCATTTTCACCATTGTTCTCTTCTCCAGAGTAGAAAAACTTATAATCTCCACTTTCTACCTCACCGTTTCCTCCCCATCTCACTTCACACATAACAAGTGCATCTAAACCATTCTTACTCATCTCCTGTTTTGCATTTTCTAGTTTTCCTGCCTGTAATAGTGTTCTCACATTCCATGTTCCAATCCTTATCGATTCTTCCTTTTTTCTTCCTTTCTTGTTTTTAAAGGTATTCCCTCTCAATGTATTCCCTTCCCGGAGATCCGAGTGAAGGGAAGTTTTACCTCCGGATTCTTCTACATGGAGAGCCATACCATGTACTACTAGGGAAAATATAATGTAGTAGTATCCCGTTCCTTTCCACATAGGCAGTAGGTTGCCCAGCCTTAAATCAGCCGCTCATTCTGAGTCAGATGCTGTTTGTAGCCGCCCCTCTGGGGTACAGTCGCTACGTACACTCTTTATTTTAGCCACGAGTGGACGGGTGCCTCTTACGCCAGCTACACCGTTCCGAAGTACGCTGCAATAACAAAAAAATAAAAAAACTACAATATTTCTTGTGCACTCTTTATTACTTGAGAATGTAATGGTGGAGTCATGACTAGTGTTGCAAAAAAGAAAATGTTTTTTTTTTTTCCTGGTTTGAAAAAAAAAACATGAAAAAAAAACTATGAAAAAAAAAACATAAGGCAGTTATCATTTATTATGACTGTTTTAGAGTTTATTATAAGTACTTATCTTAAAATTATGAAAATATTTGCAACATTGACTGAAATTTTCTTTTATGAACGGGGATTTCCTGAAGAGGCTAGGTTGTGCGAGAAGGAATCCCTGTTCCCCGTTGTTTGGATTGATACTCGCTATTTGAACTAGTGCTGCCAGTCCTACGAATTTATCTGTAGACTTACAGTTCTTTTTTTAAAAAATTAGGAATTTAAAATTAATCTACGGTTTTTTGCCTCTTTTATTACTTATTGTGCTTTCCTTATATTCGTATACTTGTTAAACTCTCAGAGTATAGTGGTACTGATTCATTAAATTGTCAGTAATTATGAATTGTTTCCTTGCAACCGTTGGTGTAAACCAATGATTGAAAAGAAGTAAAACTCCTATTTTGTATGATAATAGATTTAAATTCAAACTTAAAAGACCATAATACGGAACTATCGGCGGAGTCTTTATGCACAGTGTGTACTTTGCTCACAATTTAAAATTGCAATATCAAATTCTTTTGCATACAATAAAAGAACAACCAGTAAAAGAAATACTTCTGAAGTTATGGATATAGAGGAGACAGAAGAAGAAACAGAAAATTCCGAAACCGGCCGAACTAGTGTTGGTAGTGTTGATACTAGTGAATGTGGTACTTAAAGGGGGGGGGATAGTAGGCTCAAGCCCCCCCCCCCCCAAAAGTATCTAGGTCCACCCCCGACTTTTTTTTTTTTTTTTTTTTTTTTTTTTTTTTTTTTTTTTTTTTAGCTCTATGGATTCGAGGCCCAAGGAGGCCATAAAGACTATCCCATGGCTGACTCAAGTCCCCCCCAGATCCAAAATTCACTCAAGCCAAGCAGGCCCCCCATAAACCAAAATCCTGGATACGCCCCTGGGTACTGACATAAAATTGTTACCTATATAGATACAATTATGAATCATTATGTAAGACATTATATGATTCAGTAATATTTAAAACACACTTGTAAAATGTAAGTTCCTTAAATAAAACTATAATTTATCAAATATACTGTTTTCTGAAAAAAAAATAGAAAAAAAACAAGGGTGGTAGGTTTTATTTCATTTTTTTTTCTTCACAAAGCTGAAAATAACATTTTTTTTTTCAATTTGTATCACTACTCATGACTGAATCAAATTTGATTATTATTGGAGGAAAATGAAGTATTAAAATAATAACAGTAGTCTGAAACATCCTAATTATGGGAAGAATAAATAGGCATAAGATTGTGACCCTCCAGTGTGGCCCAGTACTTTAAGGCACCACACACTGGATCAGGGAGGTACAACAGGACCAATTTTTGAGTCATGGTTCTCACATACTGGCCATCCTGATTGTGGTTTTAAATCAGTTTCCCACATTTGTGTAGGCTGATGCTGGGATGGTCTCCATTATCTACCTCATAAACTACACATTGTACTGGCAAAAACATATTTATTATACTGAATACAATAAGTTACATATTTTGCAGACAGATGGCAATACAGACTTTCCATCTGTAAGCTTGGTTTGAACTGGGACAGGACACAAGTCCCTACTCCCCTCTTACGATTTACTCTGGCCATCTATGTACAATAGGGGCTGGTGGCACATGGCCATTACCTACCATATTGAGAGTAAAAAAGGGGGGTGGATGTATCATTGTCAAGTGTGATTTACTTTCACAAAATGAGGGTTCTGTATACAAATTAATTATTAAACTGAATTCATTGAGAAATAAATAAAATTTATACACTTTTAAAAAAGTCAGTAGTAACAGCTGATTTTTAAATAGAGTTTGTTAGACATTTTAGAAAATTGCCTGATTTGAAATCACAAAAAAAAGTTTAAAATATTTTTTGTTGGACTTTTTTTAAATATTTTTGCAGCATATTTACTATCCATCTCATAAAATTCTTGATCCAATGAAACATCTAATTTTTTGACAAAAGAATTATCTGCTCAAGTTTCAAATTTGTTAAAAAATTTTCACTTACTTTTCAAAACTCCAGAAAGATTTCTGTAGGGTTTCTATAAATTTCGCTGCTTATCATTGTAAAATTTTAAATAATTTTAAGATCAATATTTTCTGAAATAAAGATCTGGGGGTAGGGAATGGTATTTTTTTTTTTTTGGAAATGGTTTTATGCTGTAAACTTCCACAAATAGTGGAATAAAAAGTAAAATCCAAATGTTTTTAGATTTCCTACTTTTATTTAATATCAATGAAGATTTTTTTAAAGAAAATCATTTCTTGAGCACCCTACTAAACCTCCTATAACTATTTTCACCCCAATATTTTTTTTTTAAATTTATCACGTCAAGGTTCGTAAGAACTAAAGTAGTGCTCAGTTACAAATATTTAAATTAAAACACTCAGAAGTTATGATGGTTTGACAGATGGATAGAGGGATGGACAAATGAATGGAAGGTTTGACAGATAGACAAATGAGCGAACTCATAAGGGTTCCATTTTTAACTTAAAAACCCTAGAAATTAGTAAAATATAAGTGATGCTTTTTCTGAAATGGTATTGGGAAGAGATAACATATTACTGGAGCATGAACCCACGGGATATTAAGTGTCCAACAGGCAAGCCATTCCCTGCATCACTGTTGTGCTGGGATTGTGGTTTTGGAGTGGACTCTGATGGACTTATCTGCGAAGCATTTAATGAGGTCCTTTTATGGAAACTGGTGTGGGACTCAAATGGACCATCAAATTATCTAAATCTGGGTATAAGCTATCAGGATGTCACTATTCATCCTCGTAGGCAGTTGATTGATAGTTAAGCTTCTTCTTTAAAGAGAAGCTTTGAGAATGGAAGCAGGTTAAATGAAATACAACATGTGTCATAATGCTGGTGACATAGCCAGTGATCAGGTTTCCTTATCATTAGCTTGGTGTATATTGCTTTTCAAGAAACATGTTGTATTGGAGGGAAATGAACAATTAAAGAGACTTCCATTTGATCTGGAAACTGCCCTAAGGCCCACCTTATACACAAATTAACCTGTCTCTACTTCCAAAGATCTTGTATCTGCTTCTCCATTAACTAGCTGTGCATTAGGATGAATGGTTGCTAGCTGATAGTTTACATCCAAAATCCATACCATACAGTTGCTGCCTACATCATTTTCCCTAAGTCCACTAACTTCAGTAAGCACAGTTTAGTGACTTCAGTTTTGTTATGTAATAGAATTTTTCACATTCTTTGTTAAAATTCACACAGCATAGTAACATGGTTCCCCTTTCCATTATTAGTCATAACTTTATTACATAGAACAGTATGTTTACTATTTTACAGAGAAATAAGCTCCTTCTGCTTACTTACACAGCACAGTAATCCTCCCATTTCTGGAAGCATCTCTCAAATATCTCAGAATAGATAGCAGTACTTTAATTGTCAATAATTTTTATATCACACTATTTTATGACAGAATTCATAACAGTTTTAGTGTTGGGTGACAGCCACATATCAGAAAGATGAGGGGTCATAATGAATGAGGGTAATTTTTTTCTTTGGTTCTGGCATTTTAAGGTTATAATATAATATAACCTAAACCATCTCAACCAAGTAAAATTCTAATCATATTTGGTCTAATAATTAAAAATATTATTGATAAAACAAATATCAGTACAAGCAAAATAAATCGATTTAAATATACTTCACCGTACATATCATCGATTCTATAATAAATAACAAAAGAAGAAATAGATATAACAAAAGGAATAAAAATTATTGATACTCAATCAATTAATAAAGTTATAACTACAGAAGATCTATTTAATCTAAAAATTTCTCATTCAATAAAAATATCCAGATCAATCAAGATTAAATAAATACTGATAAATAAAACATTAATTCTGAAAAATAATTATATAATCAATCTTTAAAAAACCAATAGATAATAAATTCATTAAAAACTAAGGTGAATTTATAACTTCAATGACACCACAAATCATTATTTTATATAAAATACTTAAGTACAAATTTTATAAATCCACCTTCAAATAAAGAATATTAAGAGGTAATCAATGTAATATCATCAAAATATATTCTTGATTATAACTAGTAGAAAAACAATACAGACCAGAAAAATATATTCCGTGTTGACTACACATATATATATAAGCAGCACTAAAAAAAGATAAAATAAATAAAATAGGTAATATTATAATAGATCAAGAAATTATTCTATTTATTAAAGAAATTTCATCTAACAAATTTCAAGAAGGAGGAAACGATATATTGGATGAAGTTAACAAAAATCATCATAAACATATTGAAGGCATAAAATTAAGAATTCCTTTATTAATTAATAATCTACGACTACCTAATCATTCATATATAAAATTAACTAAACAAAATAAACCAGAAGAACATAAACCATGACCAATCATTAAGTATAAAGCACTTATTAAACCCCAATTACTTATACTTATTAAACCTACACTAACAAATGATATATGAGCAATAGACAAATAAGCGATTAATAACTTAAAATCAACCTGACATATACAAATTAATCTTGCTATTAATCCATCTATTAAACCTAAACCTATAATAAAATAATTATATAAAAAACCAAATTATATAATCAACTTCATTACACGTATGAAACCATACCCACCTTACTTCAACATTACACCAGCCAAAATTATTCTTCTTGAAATAGGAGCTTCAATATGTGCCTTAAGTAATCATAAATGAATTATATGTATTGGTATCTTTACCAAAAAGACTAAAATAGAAAAAATATAAACATATAAACTAAAATTATGTAAATTTACTAATATAGGCAATAACAGTCTACCCAAATTATTATAAATACTTAATAAAACTAATAATAAAGGTTATCTAGCAACTAAAGTATAACAAATTAAAGAAATACCAGCTCGTAAATGCTCTGGTTGATAACCCTAAACTAAAAATAATAGCAAAGGTGGGATTTGAATTTGAATTTTATTTGATCCATGAAGTCATAATTTATGACATAGGACAAGTCATCAGTAATTACAATTAGCATTAAAATATAAGTTTTTCACACAATATAGGATTATATATCATTATTATAATTATCATAATTAAAATTGTACAGTCAATACAAGCAGCATACGAAATACATATGTTCAACTGAAGTTAAATTAATATTTTGATGCTTTACAAGTTACAATACAAAATAATTTAATCATGTTTGTTCTTTTCTCGATGGTTCATATATTCATTGACACTATAGAAGCTATTGACTAATAAAAAAATTATTAGCTTATATTTAAAATTATGTAAATTTGATATTTGTTTTATGTTTTCAGGAAGAGAGTTGTACAGAATTTTAGGCTTTTAGAGTACACTATTTTGGTATAGAGCTTTCTTGTGCCACTCGATATGAAAATTGTTCCTATTCCTTGTTTCATGTTTATGTATTTCCTTATGTGATTTCAGGAAGCAGATACACTAAAATAAGTATATACATGGTAGAGTCAATATTTTTAGTTCTTTAAAAATATCCCTGCAGGATTCTCTATGTTTAATACCTTTCATGATTCTTATAGCTCTCTTTTGAAGTATGAATGCCTGTTTTGCATGTGTTTAATTTCCCCCCAAAATTATACCATATCTTAATAAGCTATGCATATATGAATAGTAGGCAGACAACATTGTTTTCAAAGAGCAGCACTCTTTAAGCATTTTTAAAATATAACAACATTTGCTTAACTTTTTATTCAGTGATTTAACATATTTATCCCACTTTAAATGTTCATTCAACCATATTCCTAAAAAATTTGTGTCATGTATTTGTTTTATATAGCCATCTCCTATCTTCACCAAATTATTACTGTTATTTTTGTTCATTACATGAGTGAAACTAATCCATAATGTCTTTTCATGATTTACAATCAAGCAATTATTTTGGAACCACTTTTCCACTTCTTTTGTTGTTGCAGTAATTTTCTGTTGTAGGTCAACTTCATCCTGCCCTGTTATAAAACTATTAGTGTCGTCTGCTGTTAATAAATATTTGGTAAATCATTTATATATATAAGAAATAGAAATAGTAAGGGTCATAAGACTGAGCCTTGTGGTACTCTGTGGTCAACTTTCTGATACTCTAAAAAATATTCTTTACCATCATGACATACTTTTACTCTCTGGTACCTGTTGGAGAGATATAATTTAAACCAATCATATGCTTTGCCACGAATACCATATCTGTACAATTTTATTAATAAAAGGTCATGTCTAATAAGATAAAATGCCTTGGACAGGTCTAAGAATAACCCACTGTTTATTTTACCCTTATCCACTGCATTGAAAACAGTATTCAGAAAATTGTAAATGGCTGTTTCTGTGGACCTATTTTTCCTAAACCCATGTTGTGAATTGCTTAGTATTTTGTTTCTAGTGAGAAAATCAGTGAGCCTTTCATACATTACTCTTTCAATTATTTTTGAAAAGCCAGGTAATAGAGACACAGGTCTGTAGTTCTTTATGTTATATTTGTCATCCTTTTTGTAAAGTGGTGTTGCTGTTGTATACTTTAGTTCTGTTGGGAATATTCCTGCACCAAAAGGAATCATTAATAATATCTGTAAGGTGGGAAACAATGTATCCTGAGCTATGTTTAGTGATTTTCCATCAATACTGCAGGACATTTTATTTTTTAATTTAGAAATAGCGTTTCCTACTTCTGTTATAGTAACTGGATATAGAAACATAGTTTTTTCATTCATGGGGACATTTATATTACCATTTCTACTGCACATTTCGTTGGTGAAATTTTTTGCTATGTTTGTGTAGTGTTTACTGAAAATATCTGCAATCTTTTTTTGGTCCTGAATAATTTTCCCTTCACTTTTTATAACAAATGAATTAGTTTTTGTTTTAAAATTGCCTGTGCTTTTATTTATAATTTTCCAAATGGATTTAATTTTATTTGAGCTCTTGGAAATATATGTATCGTTTGTCTCCCTTTTTGCTGCTAATATTACTTTTTTGAAAAATTTTCTATAGCATCTTACATGTGACTTTAAATTTTTATTTTGTTTGGCTAATTGGTTTAAAATTCTAAGATTTTCTGCAGAATTTTTAATGCCCTGGGTTATCCATGTGATTGGATTGCTTGTAATTCTAACTCTTTTTAATGGGAATGCAACTTCAAAACAATACTTATAGTTAGACATAAAACAATTGAACTTATCATCTATACTATTATGCATTCCTTCCCCCCACTTCATATTTTGAAGCATGTAGTTGAAAGTCACAATATTATCATCATTAAAGGACCTCCTCTGCACATACTTTTCACCAGTCCTGCAAGATTTGGTGAATATGTTCTTTACAGATAATTTAATAGGCAGATGATCAGAGAAACCCATATCTATTGTTGTGATGTTATAGTTACATATTTCCTTGTTGATAAATATTTGGTCAATTGCAGACTCACTCCTGTTACCATACCTAGTGGCATCATACACAGTTGTACACATATTATAAGACATAAGCAAATTTATTAGCAGTTACTTTCTAACACAATTACCATTAAAATCAACATTAAAGTCCCCAACTAATACTATATGGTTTGTTTGATTTAGTTCACTTAGAAGATCCTCCATGTTTTCGAAGAACACTGTAAAGTTGGCACATGGTGATCGATATATACACACAATAGTAATTTTACATTCTATAAGTACACATGCAGAGTATTCAAAATCTTCTTCAAGACATTTTGCACTTTTCAGTCTTATTTCCTTTGACTTCAAATTAGGTTTAACATAGATACATGTCCCACCACACTTGTAGGTTTCTCTGCAGAAACTACTTACCAATTCAAAATTTGGAATGTGTGCTGAAGTTGTTTGAAATTCTTGCAACCAGTGCTCACTTAGACACAAAACTGATACATCATTCAAAATGTCATTTAACAATACTTCATATTCACTTAGTTTATTACTTAAACCTTGTACATTTTGATACAGAACTATAACTAGTTCATTTGATCCTGTTTTATATGTGCTCCTGTTACTGTGCTGAATATTGCAGGATGATATTATGGGTGTATCTAGACACAAAATACAAATAAAAAGAAAATAATGATAATCTAGAAAAGTCAAATACATTATTAATGTTAAAAATGTAACAATAAATATAAAAATATTTGAATAAAATCCAGTAAAATAAATTCTTAATCTAGAAGTTAATATTTAAGTACAAAATCAAAGAGTAAGTAAAATCATTATAAATGAAACTAAATCAAAATCCAATCCATATCTAATTGAATTATAATCTATATAAATATGATAATTAATTAGATAAATAACAAAATTAAAATATTAAAGAATTAACCAATTACCATAATTTTTTTTATTAAAAATAGAGGTATCATAAACAAAACAAATATAATGTATATTAACATAATGAAAATGTAAAAGAATTAAAAAAAATCATTACAAAAATACCAAATTATAGAAACTAAAATAGATAAACCTAATGTTCCTTTATGCACCAAAAAACCAAGGACATAATCAAAAAGATAAACTTTAACCCACAATTTATTAAATAAATAGACATAATTATATATAATGAAGTAACAATGTTCTCCAAACTTAACAAAACTATCAATAAATGCTTACATTTACATAAATAAACGGAAACACCACCAAAATATATAAACAATAAGTAATATAATGATTGTGAAAACATAAATTTTAATATCATACAATGTAGAAGTTATGAGTGAAGAAAATAAATTTTAGTAGTTTATTTATAAAACATTGGTCTTTTAAACCAAAGAAAAGTAATATTTTTAACGCATCAAAGATAGATATTCCTTTTGCTGGTCCCCAAAACCAGTATTTTATATAAACTAATCTCATTAACCATAAGTATAATGTATATTATCATTATTAATAAATTTTATATTTACTGGATTAAAAACACCTATATCAATATTATTAATTATTATGTTAAAAACATTTAAAGCTTGTATATTCAGAGGAATTATTATAACAAAGTTCTGAATATCTTACATTTTATTCTTAATTTTTCTGGGTGGATTAAAAGTAATTTTCATTTATATTACTAGTGTCACATCAAATGAAATATTAAATCTCAAAATAAAGAATATAAGATTAATATTAACCCTTTGACTGCTGTAGACGCGTTAATGCGCGTGGCTACTACTGCGCCCAGGTGCTACAGACGTGTATACACGCGCCGCCTTGCCGCTCTGTCTGTGCTCCAGACGTGTATACACGCACCGCCTCGCCGCCCTGTCTGTACTCCAGACGTGTTAAGACGCTAGCCTCTTAGCGGCCTGGCTATGAAGCCATATTTCCACCCAGGGTGGTTAGTTGTTTTCCTCATTCGGCCTTTGAGGATTGGCAGCTGCGATCTAATTTGTGTTGCTCTTTTCCTTTTAGTTTTCGCTGAGAAAATGGCATACAGTCATTATTTTTTTTAACTGCTTAACGTCTCTTAACAGCGAGGACTTTAGAGATGGTAAAGAATGGGGGGCAAGGAATGGGAAGGAATTCGGCTATGGCCTTTTGAAGGAAACATTCCGGCATTCACCTGGAGTGATTTGGGGAAACCATGGAAAACCCAAATCTGGATGCCTGGACGGGGATTCGAAGCATCGTCCTCCCGAATACGCCGTCGTGTTTGTACCGCGGAAGAAATCATGGAGATTCTTACTAGAAGCGACAGTGAATATGATCACTTTGATATGGATGACAGTGATAACCCTTCGACAGGATCTCGATGTAATTTTCCTATGCTGTGTACATCAGCTAGTGGAAAATGACCATTTTTCAGAGTTTGAAGCTACAGATTGTGCGAGCGAAATGTGTTGAAAAAGAGAATGCTTTAGTGACGCGTTTGACAGTATGTGCTTGTCGATTAAGCTGCAGGACACAAGTGTGGATTACGTTAACATTCCAGCAGTTTGTCATTTTTCCTGATATTTCTAACGGAATATCATATGATATCTATTGCTGATGAGACCAACAGACACGCGAGAATCAATTCACACTATATTTTCACTATGAAGTGGTTTAAAAAGTTCTTTTTCCACATTCTCGAACACTGCATTTTAAATGCTCACGCTCTTCACCGCGTAGTAATCGGACGAAAAATGCCAGTTGCAGAGTTTCGTCTGTTGCATCCATAAATTTAAATTTCGTGAGGTATTTTTCAGGATTTCCTGACACCCCCCCCCCTCCCCGTCTTGTAAGATCGGGTCCGTGAGACGCCCCCCCCCCCTAGAAATCGCCCTCGCAACTTTTTGAGACCTTTTTTACAAATTTCATTCATATTGCAAATTCAAAGAAGAGCACCCCAATGCGTAAATGCGCTGTATGTTCGATACAGAAAGTGCGTCGAGAAACCAATGCAGAACATGTAATGTATCACTGTGTGTTGCACCATTTTTCAAGGCTTATCACACAAAAAGAATTACTAACCATGGTTAACTGCAGAGTTATAATTATATTACATTTACTACGCTCACAAACTAAAAACATTTCATTTGCTGTAATATCTATTTAGTATATGAAGTACCGGCATGTTTGATTACGCAGACACTCACTTTTAGAGGAGTTTTAAACTGAAAACCTTTAAATGTTATATTAACTGTATTTATTTTGTATCTGCGGTTTCAAACCGCAGAGCGACAGCAGAAGAACGCCACACACGACGCTCCAGACGTATTCAGCACACAACGGTCCGGTCTAACGCGGCAGGCCAGCACAGGTAAACAGCTTAGGCGTAAACAAAGCCGCACTCGGCGAGGGCTCGGCCGGGCGAACCGTAGCAGTTAAAGGGTTAACTATTTTGGTACTATTAATAATATGCTCTTATATAGACAAAACATTATTAATTCATGAACAAATAAATAGAGACATAACAATACAAAATTTCTCGTATATATAAGTATCAGAATCAATCAAAAATTATATAATTCAGCATGAAATATAATAACAATAATAATGATAATTTATCTATTAGTTACAATAATTGTAGTAGTAAAATACTAAATTTTCAGCAGGACCAATTTGAAAAATGATTTATGAATAAACCTTTATAAAATAGTATTACAGTACTTAAAGTTATTAATAACTCATTAATTTATTTACCAGCACTAGTAAATATCTCATTTTTATGAAACTTTGTGTCAATATTAGGATTATGTCTTATACGAGGCGTATTTTTTAAGTAAGTACCGTTTTGTCACACCGTGGCTGCAGCGCTACGGTTGGCGTTCCGCGCATGCGCACTGGGTACCTGCATCTCTTGCCTATGCACTGATGCCATTACAGTCTAATTCTTCCTTGTTTACGTTGTTCACTGAGTGTTTAAGTTGTCTCCAATAATCGTGAGTCCCGCCGACTGTGAAGTAAGGGCTGTTATAAGATTTCTTTGTGCTAAAGGCCTAAAAGCGATCGATATTCATCGTGAGATCTGTGCAGTTTACGGACAGAACATTATGAGTGATGGAATGGTGAGAAAGTGGGTGAGAGCATTTAAAGATGGCCGCACAAATGTGCATGATGAACATGGGCGTCCTTCGGTCGTTAATGAAAGTTTGGTGCAGAAAGTGGAGAATAAGGTGAGAGAAAACAGACGCTTTACGATTTCCTCCTTGTGTGATGACTTTCCTAATGTATCTCATAGTGTTTTGTATGGCATTGTGACCGATCACTTGAATTACTGAAAATTGTGCTCACGTTGGGTACCGAAAAGGTTAACGGATGTGCACAAAACCAAATGTTTAGGCAGTGCATTGACTTTCCTTGAGCGGTACCACAACAATGGTGATGATTTCTTAAGCCAAATTGTTTCGGGTGATGAGACATGGGTGGCCTACGTCACACCTGAATCAAAGCAACAGTCCATGGAATGGCGGCATTCAGATTCACCCAAAAAAGTGAAGTTCAAGCAAACGATTTCTGCCCAGAAAATCATGTGCACAGTTTTTTGGGACAGAAAAGGAGTATTGCTTGTGGAATTTCTGCCTCGTAATGAGACAATCAATGCAGCAGCTTATTGTGAGACATTGAACAATCTGCGCTGTTCAATCCAGAACAAAAGACTTGGCAAGTTGAGCAAGGGCATTGTTTTGCTACATGACAATGCCCGTCCAAATGTGGCTTTTGCTATGATTTCATCATATCTTTTCGTTGGGAAACTCTAGATCATCCTCCGTACAGCCCTGATCTGGCGCCCAGTGACTACCATCTGTTCTGCACCTGAAGAAACACCTGGGCGGTCAGCATCTTGAAGACGACAACGAAGTCAAATCAGTTGTGATGCAGTGGTTAACAAGTCAGGCGGCAGACTTCTACGAGGAGGGTTTTCAAAAACTGGTACTACGTTATGACAAGTGCCTCAATATTAAAGGGAATTATGTAGAAAAGTAGAGTAAGGTACAGGCTTTCATGTAAAAATAAAATTATTGCTATATATTTGCAAGTCTTTTTTTAATTTCAAAACGGTACTTACTTAAAAACATGCCTCGTAATTCAAATCATGAAAGGAATATTTTTATTAATGCATTACACCCCTAATATTGAAATAGGATTTATTACTGTAATTCATATTTGTCGAGATGTAAATAATGGATGATTAATATGTACATCCATGCCAATTGGCAGGCATCATTTTTCTTTATTTGCTTATATATTCATGTTGGCCGAGGTTTAGATTATGGATCATATATATTTATACATACTTGAATAATTAGAACAATAATTATATTTATAGTAATAGCAACAGTATTTCTCACATATGTGTTACCATGAGGTCAACTATCATTTTGAGGAGCAGCAGTTACTACTCATTTATTATCAACAATCCTATATATTGGAACAGACTTAGTTCAGGGCCACATTTAGGATATCTTGGCCCCTGGGCTATACCTGTGGCATG
The DNA here is from genome assembly GCA_031002005.1 of Vandiemenella viatica. Taxonomy (NCBI): domain Eukaryota; kingdom Metazoa; phylum Arthropoda; class Insecta; order Orthoptera; family Morabidae; genus Vandiemenella; species Vandiemenella viatica. Next base: position 114,665,924 of record CM061921.1, read on the forward strand.
GGCCCTTTAGGATCTCTATGCCCCAAAGCTATAACTGTGGTGCAGGCCCTTATATGTATCGATTACTTATTATTAAATTAATAATCCTTTTAATGCAAAATACTGGATAGAGTAATGATAGTACAAATATATTAAGATAACATACTGATGACTCAAAAGTTTTAAATGTACTTTCTGTATCGTTTCTGAGACTGAAATAAATGAGGATGGCAAGTGATGCTCGCACGTTCAAGTTTTCGACTGATGATTGATAAATAAGGTGCTGCCTATTGTAGTTGAGTTGTTGCTACCAAACACACTCAGAAAAATCCTGCAGAATTACAAACTCAAAAGTTTTAATAACAATATTAAAGATTAGGCCTGCATATTAAGATGAAAAAACGATGAAAGGTGATTAAGATCAACAAAGTGAGAAATATAGAAAGATTAAAAACACACTAGTGATTATTCACACATGCATGTGAACAGGAAGACAGTGACTAAACTGCTTTTAGATAGCTCTCCACTAATTTGAGCCTCTCCACGCCACACCAAGCGATCAAGATTCCCGAATGCTGAAATAAAGTTTTAAAAGAAATAAAAAGTGACTTATATAACAAATTAAACAAAAACGAATTAAAAAGTAGAATTAATATTGAATTCTGACACCAATTTTGATTGAAGATGAATGTATTTTTTTTAAATTAATACTTACTTCCAAAGAAAATATTAAAATTTGGACTTCCCACCGTTACTTGCTGTTTGCATTGTATACAAAATGAATTTATTTTTACCTACCCTTAGAGATATGAAGGCCAGGGAATTGAATTCATATTGCAGGTGAACGACACTGACTCCAACCTACATTCATAAGCCACGACCACAGTATACTGCAATCTTTGGTTTCAAGGGTTATAAGTCCTCATCATTGAGATGCAGAAGTTGTCACTGTTCGGTATAGGTATACTGAAATATTAATTTTACAGTTCACGTGTACTTCAAAGGACTTAACTGCGCATGCGCGAACATTGTTTTCGGTTTTCATTAGCATTTCAGCACTTTCGGTGTTAAAACTCTTCAGATATAGGTTACTGTATTTGCACATGTTTGATTATTATTGGCGAATTCTCCCAATAAATGGAAGACGGTAAGCAAATGACCGAATCAAGTTTTCTTAGAGTTCTTCTTATTGTTCCAATACGTTTTCATTATTTCCGAGAAAGCTTGTTTGCATTCTTCTGACCACTTTGGTCTGTATTGTTTTTGTTTTGGTTGCTCAGTTATAACTTCCCATTTGTCTACTTTGTGACTGAAGGTGTCTCTTTCTAAGACATCTGTTGCTCCTATGCTTGCAGTTTTAAGGTCCTTCTGAATTTCATTCATCCAAGGTGTTGGATTTTTAAGTGAACTTACATAATCTATTATCTTTTTTTGTCAATTGACTTTCTGGTAATCTCTTAAGGTGGCCAAAGAATTTCATTTGCCTTTTATTGATATCATTTTCGATGTTTGAAAACTTTTCTGTTGTATTGATTGATTGTAGTCTGTAAGCATCTTTAGTGAGTCTTGCTCCTAGAATTTTTCTAATGATTTTTCTCTCTACTTTTTTAATTTCTTCAAGGTCATGTTTTCTGTTAAGTGTTAATGTTTCACTTGCATAGAGGACTATTGGTTTTATGACTGTGTTGTAATGCTAAATTTTCGTCTGTCTTGACATAGTTTTTTTGTTGTAGAGATTTTGGACTAACCCTAATGCTTTTTTTTACTTTTTGGAGGCCTGTCAGTTCCATGAATTCTCCGAGGTATTTAATTCATGGGACCCTGTTGATTTTACAGTATTTTGTTCTCAAACTTGCTATTTCTGTCTTTGAACATATGAATTCAGTTTTCTCAAATTAGATTTGTAATCCTACTTTTTCTGCACATTCTTTGAGTGTTTCAAGATGTTTGATGGCAGTCTCTTCATCTTCTGCTGGTATCGACAAATCATCCGCAAAAGTGAGGTATGGTATGTAGAGGTTGTTTTTGGGAAAGCCAAGTGGAATTGGTTTCCAGCACTTACATTTCTTGAGTTCTTTCTCCCATTCTTCCATAGCCTTGTCTAAAACGACATTGGACAGAAGAGGAGAGAGCCCATCACCTTGTCTCACACCTGTTTGAATATCAAAGAGTTCTGAAATTTCTCTCATGAATTTTACTTCAGATTTAGTGACAATTAGTGTTTGTTTTATGAGTTCTCATGTTTTTGGATCTAGTCCCCTTTCTTCTAAAATTTGGAATAGTGAAGGATTATTATTATTATTTTGCATGTGATGCGGGCCCCTTCATGGTGCTGGCCCCTAGGCTACAGCCTATATAGCCTATGTCTAAATGTGGCCCTAATTAGTTCACTGAATTTGAGGTGGATTTGTATTTGATAACGCTATGTTAAAATGATTCTTTACATTTCATTTTGTATTACCATTCATTATCACTGCAATAGTTATAATTCACTTATTTTATCTCCACATAACGGGACAAAGAAATCCATTAGGTTTAAAGAGAAATATTGATAAAATTCCATTGCACCCCTATTTTTCATTCAATGACATAATTACATTCATTATAATAATTATCTCATTAATTATAATTTAATTAATTATACCATATATATTAGGAGATCTATATAACTTTATTGCAGCTAATCCCCTAGTTACCCCAATTCATATTCAACAAGAATGATATTTTCTATTTGCATATCCAATCTTACAATCAATTCCTAATAATTGCATTAGTAATATTGTTGAGTTTCCATTGATACTGAAAATAAAGCCGTGTACGTTTCATATAGTTTATTATAATTGAACATACTGATACACTTTATACGTTAGACACATACATCTATACAGATGGAGGAACAGGAAACGACTAACTAGTACAGCATGTAGGTACAAAAATCTCAGAACACTCAAAGATAACACACACATATATCGATATTATTTAACATGTTTTGACCAACTCAACACCCCCACTTCGAAACATTTGAATGATTTCCTTAAATAATACCTTAACCCAGACATCTCAGAAAGTCATAATGTTTCTCTTTTCCCAATCCTTTAGTCATGGTATCTGCAGGCATATTAGCAGTTTGTAAATAGAGAGGTTTTACAATTTTATTTGACACAACTTCCCTTATAAAATGATGTCGAACATCAATGTGCTTTGACCTCTTGTGATTTGAAGGGTCGACAGACAATTTCAGGGCACTCTGATTGTCATTAAACAATGTGATACACTTATTATAGCTTATGAGTTCATCTAACAAATTCTTTAAATAAATGGCCCCTCGACAAGCTTCAGAAAGAGCCATATACTCTGCTTCTGTGCTAGACAGAGCAACAGTCTTTTGTTTAGCACTCTGCCAAGACACTACAGAGCCACACAACTTAAAAATAAAACCAGTATATGACTTCCTGTTTAAGGGACAGTTTGTTCAATCTGCATCTACATAACCACATAATTCTAAACCTCCTTTCTTAAACTTTAAAGCATAATTCTTAGTCTCCTTCAGATATCTCAAAATTCGCTTAGCACATTTCCAATGTTTTCCAGTATGAGAAGTATTGAACTGGCTTAAGTAGCTCACACTGAAAGTGATATCAGGTCTTGTTACATTAAACTACCTATTACGGCCTGATAAGGCACATCATCAGTTTTAGTTCCCTGTTCACTTAGATAATCTAGTTTAGTTTCAACAGGAGTCGTTACAGTTTTACAGTCTGTCATATTGAACCTTTTCAATAATTGATCTTGACTTACAGCTAGCTATTCATTAGCCTTATCATATTTGATTTCCATTCCCAAAATTTTTTTAGCCATTCCTAAATACTTCACTTCAAACTCTGAACTCAACCTTTTTTAAAAAAATTCAGTCTCATTTGAGTCATTGGAAAAAGTAAAAAAATCATCAACATACAATGCTACCATAGTAACTAAGCCTTCATCTGTATGTTTTGTGAACAAACAAGGTTCCAAATCAGATTTTTTGTAACCTATACAGCTTAAAACATCATTTACCCTTTGATTCCACACTCTGGATGATTGCTTTTAACCATACATAGCCTTTTTTAAATTTAAAACTTTTCTTTTATGACTACAAAGATTTAAACCTTCAGGTTGTTGCAGGAAAATATCCTCTTTAAGAATACCATTTAAAAAAGCAGTCTTAACATCAAGATGGGTAATGTTGAAATCTAGTTCAACAGACAAAGCCATTAAAAGTCTAAGTGTTGAATGTCTTACACAGGAGAAAAAGTTTCACCATAATCAACTCCAGGTTTCTGAGTGAATCCTCTTGCTACTAATCTGGCACGATGTTGCACTTAACCTTCACTGTTGACTTTTTTCTTGTAAACCCACTTACACTGCACAGCACTTGCACCTTCTGGAAGATTTACCACTTCCCAAGAATCGTTGTCTTCAAAAGCTTGTATCTCTTCTTCCATGGCTTGTTTCCATTGTTCTGCATCAGGTCTATCAAGGCCTCCTGCACGGTTGTCGGGTCCTCAAGTTGATCCCAAGTTCCAGCCAAAAAACAAGTATCATAATCATCAAATTTTCTATTTGGTTTGGGCTGCCATTGTAATCTTCTAATTTTCTTTACTTCATCTTCTTGCGTACCACATTTTTCATCATCATCAGTTTCTTTCTCTGATGTAACTATTTCTTTTGAGACATCATGTAAGTCCTCTCTTAATGCAGTAATCAGACTTCTTGTTTTCTTCATCATCCCCCACTGAAGTGATGATTTCTTCATGATTCTTTATTTCAGTTTCTTCATCATTAATATTTTCCATTATTGTCACATCTCGGCTTATCACTACATCATTCATTTCAGGATCATAGAGTCTATAGCCATTTGTAGTGTTGCTGTAGCCCACTAAAATAATTTCTTTTGCCTTTTTATCCCATTTCTTTCTCTTAACTTTGGGAATATGTACCATGACCTTGCTTCCAATTATTCTATGATAACTAATGTTGGGTTTCTGATCAGTCCATAGCTCATAGGGCGTTTTATTCCTTAAACTTGAAGTCACTGACATATTTCTTAAATATGCTACACTATTAACAGCTTCAGCCCAAAATCTTTTGTCAAGTTTACCATCAAATAGTAAACATCTTGCCTTTTCTACTACAGTTCTTTTTAACCTTTCTGACATACCGTTTAGTTCTGGTGTATAGCTGTTGGATAACTGATGTATAATACCATGTTTCTTCAACAAACTGTCGAAATTCACACAACAGAATTCTTTCCCGTTATTTGTTCTTACTATTTTGATTTTTCTTTCCTGTTGAGTCTGCACCATTTTCTGAAATTCTTGAAATTTTTCTGCAGTCTCATCTTTTGTCTTCATAAAATACACAAATCCCATTCCGGTGTAATCATCTTCTAAAATGAGAAAATACTTTGCACCTCCTAGTGACAAACTTCCATTGGTCCACACAGGTCTGCATGAATTATTTCCAGTGGTTTAGAAGTTCTAGTGCCTCCATGTGGAAAAGGCTGTCTGGTTTGCTTGCCTTCATTACACACTACACAGTTTTGCTTGCTAATGTTAATGTTAATTTCTTCACACACCATTCCCTCTACTGCACCAACTTTCATTTTAATAAGGTCCTTTGCATTTAGGTGACCTAATCTTCTATGCCAATCATATGCGGTAATCATTCCCAAAAACTGATTTCTGTCGATATTTAGGTTGTACACACCATCAGTAAGATCTGCAGTTGCAACTTGTTCATTATGCCTGTTATAAATATTGCATTGATCCCTATTAAATTCAACAGAATTTCCTTGTCCAATCAACTTACTCACAGAGAGCAAATTTGTAGTTAGTTCTGGAGAACACACAAAATTTTTCACAGTAATATCAAAAGCGTCATTTCCAACTACAGTTGTTAAATTAACTTCTGCAGAGCACAACACTGGAATTTCTCTCTGATTCGCAGCCATTAATTTATGTACTTTAACATCATTTACTTTGTTTCTTATCCAGTCTTCATTTGCTGTGAGATGCACACTAGCCCATGAATCAACATACCAGTCACTTCTGTTAAAAGAGCTACTTATAAACACTGCACTGAAAATGTTTGAAGTTTTTATTTGTCTTGTATCATTGTCACTGTTAGGACACTCTCCTTTAAAATGTCCTGGTTTCTTGCAATTATAGCAGACAACGTCCTTCTTATTTTGGTTTCCCACTACATTTCCATTTTGGTGAAAAAACTTCGGCTTACCTTGCCAACTTTTGACCTTAAAAGCACTACTGGCAATAGTAACATCTTCTTCCATATCCAGAAGCTTACTTATTATTGCGTCCGTAGTGATTTGAATTCCTGAATGCTCAATTGCCGTTATCATAGGAGAATATTTTTCCAGCAATCCTGCTAACAATAACGAACTAATCCACTCATCACTAATACCAAAACCAGTTCCACGTAATTTCTGACCATTATCTACTACCTGGTTCACATAGCTCATCATTGAATCACAATTTTCTAGACGTATTGATATCAGTGTTCTCAATAAATTAATTCTTCTTACAAAACCAGAATCGTTGAACATTGACTTCAGCTTCTGCCACAAGTCCACTGTTGTTATTGCTTCTTTTACATGCACATACAAAGATGGATCAATCGTTAGAATTATCTTCGCTTTGGCCTTAGAGTCTTCTGCTGTAACTACTTCTGAGATACATTTCACTAATCCTTCGAGAATAAGCACATTTTCAATAGCGAACGCCCAATCTCTGTAGTTCTCGTGACCTTTCAGCTTCGGCACATTTACTAGATAATTCGTCGCCATATTTATCAACTAGGGCATTTATTCTCTGTGAACAACAACACACAAAGGACTTCAACGATAAGTGGGTTTTATTCAACGATTCCTGATACTTTTGATAATCTGAATCGTCTCCTGCACTGAGTACCTGGGCCCACAACCTGTTGAGTTTCCATTGATGCTGAAAATAAATCCATGTATGTTTCATATAGTTTATTATAATTGAACATACTGATACACTTTATAGGTTAGCACACATACATCTATACAGACGGACGAACAGGAAACGACTAACTAGTACAGCATGTAGGTACAAAGATCTCAGAACACTCAAAGATAACACACACATATATCGATATCATTTAACATGTTTTGACCAACTCAACAAATATCAATTAGAATTTTGATAATTATAGCATTTTATATCAAAACTAAATTCTGTGGAATTGAATTTTATCCCATAAATCAAATTATATTTTGAATAATAGTATCAATTTGTTTTTATATTAATATAAATTGGAATACGTCCAATAGAAGAACTATATATTTATACAGGATAAATATTAGCAGTTATATATTTTTCATATTTTATTATAAACATTCATATTCCAAATTTATGGGATAAGACAATTAAATAGTTAATTAGCTTAATACCCCCTAAGGCATATGTCTTGAAAACATATACTAAAAGTTTAAAACTTCTATTAACCTAATTATAAATTTATTTGACTAAAAAATAGAAAAAAAAATATTTTTTAAAACCAACAAAAACATAAATAATTCAAAGATAAAGTTAAAAAACTTATTCAAGCTAAATATATTAATTTATCGCTCCAAAATTGCAGTAGAGTTTCATAAAAAAATGAATAAAAGAGATATTAATAATAATTTTAAAAAATATTAATCTGTAATAATCCCCACCCAGAAAAATTAAAGATTATATTATTCTCAAAAAAGGATTACTCGTATACTCAGCAAGAAAATTAAAGTAAAATCACCTGCACAATATTCAATATTAAATTCAGAGACTAGTTCCGACTCACCTTCAGAAAAATCAAATGGAGTATGATTAGTTTCAGCTAAACTTGAAGAAAATCATGTCAAAAATAAAGTAAATAATATCTTCTAATTATTTGATATAACTGTATACAATACAAATTATATATATCAATTAAAATAATTGGAGATAATAAAATTAATACTAATCTTACTTCATATGAAATAGTTTGAGCAACAGAATGTAATGAACCCAATAAATAGTAATTAGAATTAGATGACCACCCAGCAATTATAATTGTATAAACTCCAAAACTTGTACAACAAAGGAAAAATATAAATCCATATATGAAAGTGCATATGTAAGTTAAATAAGGCAATAATATTCATATAAATAATGAAATTATTAAACTAAATACTGGGGGGAAAATAATAAATTATATAATTTGATTTATAAGGTAAAGAATACTCTCTAGACAATAACTTAATAGCATCACTAAATGGTTGGGGGATACCGATAAACCCAACCTTATTTGGCCCTTTACGAATTTGAATATACCCTATTACTTCACATTCTAATAAAGTCAACAACGCAACTCTTAATAAAAGTAAAATAAACAATAAAATAAAATTAATTAAAACATAACTAAATCATATATTATCATTACTACCTGTAAAATTAAATTCACATTATTAAGATCTAAAGTTATTGCACTTGTCTGAAAAAGTAATATTAATATTCAAAATTTTAAGGTTATCTCATTTCTATGGTCCTTTCATACTAATAAAAATAATTATTTTAAGGATAGAAACCTACCTGGCTCATGCCATTCTGAACTCAGATCATGTAAGAATTTAAAGTTTGAACAGACCTAATTCTATGACTTCTGCACCATATATTTATCTTAATCCAACATCGAGGTCCCAAATTACTATATCAATATGAGCTCAAATTCAATTCACATTATTAAGATCTAAATGTATTGCACTTGTCTGACAAAGTAGTATTAACATTCAAAATTTTAAGATTATCTCATTTCTACGGTCCTTTCATACTAATAAAAATAATTATTTTAAGGATAGAAACCGGCCTGGCTCACACTGTTCTGAAATCGCATCATGTAAGAATTTAAAGTTAGAACAGACCTAATTCTATGACTTCTGCACCATATATTTATCTTAATCCAACATCGAGGTCACAAATTATTTTATCAATATGAACTCTCAATTTAAATAATTACGCTATTTCAATAAAAGAATGTTTATTTATTTTCTCTGTCAACCCAACAAAATAAATTTAAATAAAAATTAACAAAAAATTAAATAACAATTATTATAAAGCTCCACAGTGTCTTATCATCCTAAAAATAAATTTAAGCCTTTTGACTTAAAAGTTAAATTCGATTAATTGATATGAGACAGTAAGTTCCTCATCAAACCATTTATTATAGCCCTCAATTAAAAGACTAATGTTTATGCTACCTTTGCACGGTCAAAATACTGCAGTTCTTTAATAAATCCATGAGCAGGTTAGACTTTAAATTATTTTCAAAAAGACAAGTTTTTGACAAACACGCAAGAAATAATTTTTCCTAATTCCTTATAAATCAAATTATCTAATAATAAGGTTTATAAAAAAATATTTACTTATTAAATCATTGTTTCATTTTATCTATTGTTTAAAAATTTATATTATATTTAAATATTTTTTTAAATCATTATATAAATTAATTGAACTAAAACATAATCAAATAAACACTTAATTTAAAGCCTATTAATAGAATATAAAATGAATATTATAAATAAAAATTTGATTAAAGATGGTAGAGCAATCTGATTGTCCATTTGTCACGTTGGGATGATGCAATCTGCAACGAGGCCTCGCACAAGAGCAATAGAGTTCGGAGGTGTAACAATGAAATGACATTTACTTAAATAGATGAACTAAATTTATCCATGGCAATAGCTTGTCAGCAGCTAGGAACACTACCTGACAAAAAATATACCCTGAGTATCTTTTTTAGAAGGATAAAGAAAGTCAAATTGTAAAATAAAACAAATAGAACGGTAGAAATGTGATTAAAAGATAGCCAAAATTAAATGATACAACTATACAATTACAGTTTGAAGGTAAACTTCTGATGATAGGGTGAAAAATAGGAGTTTGTTGTCTGAGCTTCTAAGTGTTGTCACTGACAGTGATTATCGTAATTGACATGTGCCAAAATGTGATTAAGAAAGAGAAATTTTCTAAAAGTAATATAAACATCAGAAAACAGAGCATTCAATTCAATGAAGAATTATATAAATTTTATTTAAAACTGTAATCAGATGAGTAATAACTAAAAGAATTTAGTAGATTAGGTTCAAAATGCCGTAAAAGTAATTCATTATAACAGTCAAATAAAAACAGCCCCAGAGCAAACTTTTGTTTAATAGGGAAGAAAATCGACACTGCTAACACAGGTAACAGTATAGGAAAATAAAAATCAGTAAAATTACAGAAAAACAACTAAAATAGTCTTAAATCACACTTAAGGACTTAATAACGGCTAAACAAAACAATTTAGGAATAAAGTTGTCATAATATAAAATTTTCTGAACAATCTATTTTCCAAAATGGGAGAGATTCAGGAAGATTGATATTAAAATAGGAATTAACATTTAGAAAATTGTTGCATTCCAACAGGAGGAGATAAATCAGTGACCATCTTGTACTCTTTACCCTAGTTTGTCTGGAGGCAACCCCCACACTAGTCGATGTCGTGGTCGGGCAGTAGTTGGACTTGTAAATTTTGAGACGTGTAACTTTGAGATAGAAATAATTCAGCCATGTGGAACTCAGAAATTTTCCAGGTGGTTAACTTCCGTAGTGAACTTTATATATTTTAAGATGAGCTTAGCTTCAACTATGAATTTTACAGAAGTTTGGGGATTTTGTGAAATTATTTAGGATTGATTAAGATTTAGACCACTGAGCCCCTCATCTCTCCTTTCTGCTTCTATAGGGTGAGCCTCAAAAACCCTAACCCTTCCACACAACTTCCTGATTGTTTTGCCCATGTCCCTAATACAAAATGAATATAACCATAGGAGAACCTCATTTATTTCACATATTACCTCCACACTACGTGCCCAATGAAACCACTTCTTACACCTACTGAAACCCACAGCATCCACCATGTACCTGTGACAGGCATGATTTTTCCCAGATACTTCTACTGCCTTCTAAATTAACCTTAAGTAGTAAAAACAATACTCTGTATTCTTAAATTTAATCGATAGAATAGTCTAACAAAATTTATACTATCTCCTAAACTTTTTTATACTATTACGTTAAAGCTTTACTCCTCAATCAAGTTACTGCAATTAATAAGTTGATAAAAATATTTTAATTATGATATTTTTACTGAGGTGTTGCTATTTTAATATTTTTAGATATATTAAATAAAAAAGTATTCTATTTATGACAGAAGTAGTCAATAGACATAACTTGAACTTACATCGATTTTTTAGGATCGATAATATTGATGTCATTCTTAATGTAAACAACAGTCGTCAGTTATTTACTTTTACTCTTGGAACTACTTATTTATTTACTTTATGACAAACAGATTGTTATTTTTATGCTTTAATAATAGTTAAAATGACAATCTGTTATAGTTAAGACAGAACAAAAGTGTACAATATGTTTCAGTAACATTATACAATTGAAATCTAAAATACTTATATATAGAGAGTTATACAAGAATTTAAGATGTTATCTTGGTTGTCCGGGTGGAACTGCGTCAAGTTTTTGAAACATGACGTTTCAACCATCATTCTGTAGCTTTCATCAGAGGATTACTATGCCTCAGATCAGGGCCTGAATTAGAAGGGGGGGGGGGAGGAGTAAGGGGGAAAAAAGTACCCCAAGCCCACTGGCCAGGATGCCTAGCAAAATAGAAATCAGATATTAAAAAAACTTTCTTTAAAAAGGCGTTATTTGTTTATTTTTTTCCATTACAATTTTCTGACTTTATCCAAATAACCAAAGTAACAAATTTTGTTGGGGGAGGGTGGAGGGGGAAGAGGACCTAAGAATGCTTACCTAGAGCCCAAAAGTCATAGCACCAGCTCTGCCTCGGATAACTGATGCCTATATGTAACTATCAAAGCATTTGCTGATCATTTGGATTAACATCACTGGAGTTCCCACCACCAGTGTCGCTGGTGCCCGTATTTTTCTGAGCAGGCACGCCCATATTTGCTCAAGCTGAAGCCCACTGTCTGTTTCAAATTATCGGGTCTTTTTTTGATATTCAACACTTCTATGACCCGTCTGAGCTACCATATGCTCCCATAATTTTGAAGAGAAGTAGGAACGCACTCCTATACAAATGTTTTCACTACACGTGGAAGAACTGGCAGTGATGGAAATAATAATTCTCAGTCTCCTTTTATTCCTCAGCAAAACATTAATTGTTGACGATTGGAGTATGTGAGATAAATTAGTGTGGAACCAGTCTCGTGACACATTAAAAAAAGAACTATGGACAACTGGCAGATTACCCTAAATACAAGAACAACAACATCTGAAACCACAGGAGAATTTGTTGAAAGATGTGTGATTAACCTTACAGATGATACGATAGGCCTCAATTTCATAATAACACCAGCGAAATTACCTGTGGTGTAATCTTCAATTTCCTCTTTATCACTGGATGGCACTTAAAAAGTTGACAGTAAAATGGCAAGGATATTATCCACTTCAAAACTACCACAGCAGATGTCACTCGAGAGAAACAAAACACCTCACATGTTGCTGGCAAAGGAAATTCTTCAGGGGTGACTTATGCTCAAGAGTACAAAAAAGGTAGAGGCATTATTGCAAGATAGGATGCAACCTCAATTGAATCAGTGGCCAAGATAAAATTAATCACATCTAGTCATCTGACACCACTACAGTAATGCCTGCCTAAAATTCACCAACATGGGGTGCTGTTACGACCAAGTGTCAATGCATTTCAATTACCAACCCATCTGCTGGCAAGATATCTGGTGAATAAACTAAAAAAATAATTGTATAACTCAGCTACGAAAGTTAGAAATTCCTCTGATTTTATAAACATGATCAAAGACAGACGTCTGGAAGACAAAGACTTACTAGTAAGCTTTGAAGTCACGACACTATTCACTATGGACGAAGCCATTAACATTGTCATGGAATGGCTAGAAAATCTCAGCCTGCCAGAGGAATGCGCATCAATTCCTGAATTCTGACTAAAGACAACATTATTCCAATATAACAATGACTTCTACCACCAGAATGAGGGAGCAGCAATGGGTTTTCTTGTGTCTCCAATTGTGGCCAATGTGTTTATGGAGGCATTCAAGGCTGAAGTTGACAACAATTACAATCTGAAACCTTCCTTATGGTTTTGATATGTGGATGATACTTTTGTCGTCTGGTGTCATTGACAAGAATCCGGCTAGGCCTTTTTCCAATATTTCAACAGTACTCATGATTAAATTAGGTTCACCATGGAAGATGAGGTAAACAAACAGCTTCCTTCATGAATGTGTTTGTGAAGCGGAAGGAAGATGGCTCCCTGGGTCATGGAGTTTATCAGAAGACCCCACATACAAACCACTATTTGCATACAGCCTCTCACCATCATCTAGCAGTCAGTGAAACACGGAATTTTAAAAACTTTCACCATCCATTCATCCATAGTTAGTGACGAAGTGAGCATAGTGACTGAAATAAATTTTTTAAAGGAGATATTCCTCACCAATGGCTACAGCCTTGACATTATCAATAGGGACACCACAATGCTTGAACCTCAAGCACTGCCCTGTACTTCAGCACCGGGAGAAGAATACTAGCAGACAAATGAACAGAGCCATGACAGTGTTACCCTGCATTCAGCCTTTTAAAAAAGAAAAATATCCATCTGGTATTTAGAGCACCTAGAAAGATTTCTAATCTATTTGTAAGTGTAGAAGACAAATGGGAGAAATTACAGACATCAGGTGTAAACCAAATACCCTGTAGCTGTGGCCAGGTATATATCAGCGAGACAGGACGCACAATATAGGAAAAGCTAAATGAGCACATAAGACCTTTTAAAATTATTGATGTCGACAAATCAGCTGTAGCACAACATACAGCTTGACAGTGGGCATGCTTCTTCAAGAAAGCAGATTGTGGCCTAGATGGACCGGAGAAGCTTTGGAAATAAAAACATACCCGATAATATGAACGCGGACAGTGGACTTCACTTGACCAAATGTGATCATGTCTACTCAGCAAATCATACTAGTGGTGGAAAGTCCAGTGACATCATTCCAAATGATTAGGGAGTGCTTTGGAGGCTATTTATAGGCAGCATCGATTCGAGCTGTGGTAGTCCTCTGATGAAATCAACGGACTCATGGCTGAAACGTCAGGTTTAAAAAAACTGATGTGGTTCTACCTGAACAACAAAGATAATATGGAAAATAACAGGGGAAGTGGGAAGTCTATGGAATCAAGAATTTAAGATGTTAAAACTGATTCCATACCACTATACCTGGAGGCTTTGATTGCAGCAAGTGCTGGTTTCTCACTGTACTGGATTCTTACAGTCAAATTGCATGTACAGTTCTGTAATTCTTATCAATTTGTGTATTTTCATTTTCCTAATCTGTGGAATAAATTTTATTGTAATCACATGTCTCCTTCCTGGTTGTATAATTTTCACAAACAGCAGTGTAGTGTGAATGGAGCATTTTTTAATATTTTTTATTATTATTATTATTTTTTTAAAATTTCAGCATTAAGTAAAGTTTTATAGATGTAATGAAATGTAATAGTTATGGTCTGCTAATTTTTCTTATCTTTTTACAATTCATTGGAAAGAAACTACTAAGAGGCATTTTTTTATGTATAAATTTCAGGAAGTTTTTGCTGAAAGTAAATAACTTAGGTTTTACATTTAATCAGAAAATGGTTTTAGCCTATGTATATCCAGAATTATTGCTGTTTTAAGTATTATAGCACTTACGAATATATGAAAGGCGAGGTGTCTGGAAGTGTCACTTTTCGCAAGCCTGCCTTTTTTCTTACTCAACGTACATAAAATTTGTTTGTTTTCTGGAAAATTCTCCAACTATGGTCAAGTTCCACATCGAGGCACTACTCATGACAGAGATTACATTCTTAATGAGCCAAGGTTGAGAGTAGAAGGAGCTGTGTTGCTTTTCATAAAGCATTGATGTTCCAATACCGATCAGTGTGGGTGGATTTGTTTGTGATAAACTAAGTGTCTTGATGCCTTGATGAACAATTTATGTGTTTCTTCATTAAAACATTTAGACAGTGAGGACAACGATCCTCTGCCACCCCTTTGGTGAACTGAATACTGTGGTGGATCCACACCAAGTCAGAAAGCTTCCATTAATATATTAAAGGTTGCATTTTGGCTGTATTGTGTCATTTATGTTAAAGCTTTCTACTCTAAGGTCTCTGTGGAGAAATCTAGTGATAACTAGTAATAATGGTGAACCCACTGCCATCCTCCAGTGTGGATCAGTTTGCTAAGGCTCCACACACTAGATCAGGGAGGAATAGCAGGGCAGGACTGAGGACTGGTTCCCACATACTGGCCATCCTGACTGCAGTGTTTATTCAGTTTTCCCGCAATCACCGAGCGAATGCTAGGACGGTCACCAATGTCCTCCTCATACACTATATATATCACAAACTAAAAATACAATTAGTGCAAACAGGACACTGTTACACATTTCACAGACAGATGGTGACTCATCTTTCCTCCCCAAGAGGCGTCTGGCTCAGCAAAAAGATGGCCAAATCTAAACACGTTGCATACAAGAAAAAAGCCGACCCTGCAAGGGTGGGATAAGTGCAAGAAATATGGAGAAGAGTGGTGAGCCCATGGCCACCCCATCCACTTGTTTATAATCCTGAAATTGGTAATGGAGATAGGTGGTTGTCTGAAAATTGGTAAAAGATCAATAATACCAGTCAAATAGCCTTTGTAAACATTCTGATATGCCTTAAATTGGAATCCACGTAAAAAGAGCTCTAACATTGAAACTCGCTTCTAGATTACCTCTTAGAATGAGGTAAAAATTAAGTGCAGGCTGAGGAAGAAAGAAGGCAGACATAAAAAAAGCGATGCATTCAACATTTTAACCTTTCTTTGACTCATGGACGCTGTGATATCAAAAGGAGAAAGTATGTTGACAAGGCATAAATTGTAAACCTTTTCATGTCTCTCGCTGTGGCTTTTAATGGGGGCTAGAAGTGTGAACAATGAACTCAAACTCTGTACTATGTTGTTCAGCTTTTTGGGACAGAGGAAGAGTAATCAACAGAAGTAAACTCAGAGACACCAAAATCATGGACTATGAAAAGTGTTTTTGAGACATTGTTGTCTCAGGTACTGGTTTACAGAGATACAAGTTACCAGATAAGCATGGCACCTGGCACTTATAATGTTAAAAGCACAGTGATGTGAAATGCAAGAGTGGTTTGATAGCAAAGGTATTACATTAAGTCTTTAAACACATCTTATTTTTCGATATAGCCTCCTTGAAGTAAACACACTTGCTCCAACATTTGTCCAGCCTTGTGATTCCCTTATGGAAACAGGTTTCTTCAGGGCCCTCAGAATCTTTCTTTACCTTCTGTATGACCTCTTGATTTGTCACCAGCAAGGAAAATTTTGAGTTTCAGGAACAGATGTTAATCCAAGGGACCAAAAATGGTTTGTAGTGTGGATGCAAAGATATTAGGACCATTTTTCACTCATTTTTTCCTTAATGATGTGTCCTAAATGCACCAGTGCGTTGTCACAGTGAGACCTTCTTTTTTACCATCCTAGAGTTTTTCGCCAATCGCTGTAGTATTCTCCAGTAACTGTTATTCCTTCATCCAAGTACTCAATCAAGAAAGAGAGAGAGAAAAACGAAACTGAAGCCATCACCTTTCCAGCAGTAGGAACACATTTTGATTTCTTCTGACAATGTGTGGTGGGTGAACGGTTAACATCCCGTCCTCGTATTCGGGAGGATGTTGGTTCAAATCCCTGTCCGGTCATCCAGATTTGGCTTGTCCATGGTTTCCCCAAATCACTCCAGGTGAATGCCGCGATGCCTCGTTCAAAAGGCCATGGCAAAATTCCTTCCTGTTCCTTGCCCACAAGCCCTTTCCCACACCTAAATACCTCGATGAGGCATAAAGCCATATGGAAAAAAAAGGATTTGTTCTGAGTCAATTCACCTAATACAGTCCACTGTTTTGAATGCTGTTTTATTTCCGATGTGTAATGATGAATACACATTTCATTCATAGTTACAAATCACTGCAAATGTCAGTTTGATTCTTTTTAGACACCTTCAAACAGTCTACCTATATTCACAAGTGATTTAGCTTTTGTTCTGGACTGAGCAGTCATGGCACACAACTTGGACAAAGTTTTTCCATGTTTAATTCATTATGAAAAATAAAATGAATCCGCTCAGTTGAGATGCCTCTGCCACAACCTTCATCCTCACTCATCTGTAGGTCGAAACAGTATCATGCAATTTAATGATGATTTCTGGCCTGACAACTGTATTTTGGTCCAGGAAGTGGCACATTTTCGAGGCCTTTTCTGTCATATTTGATCTCATTTGTGTAAAGTCAAACAGTTTCATAGAAAGGGTATGCATCACTCAATATAGGCACCTGTCATGAATTTCCTTTGCTATTTTGCTTTCCAGAAAAAAGAATTGAATCCCACAATGAATCCCAATTTTAATCATTTCCCAGTGGCTTGTGGTTAACCTAACTGTAAAATAAAGAACACACATCAACAATTACCTTTGTCCAAAGATTTTAGCCACATAGAAAGCTAAGCTTATGACTACAAATACAGTTGGTGCTAGGACTTTCTATTAGTATGTGCACCACGTTACTTATCAAACCACCATCGTATCAAGATGGAGACACTGGCTAGGGCGTACAGTGGGTGTACACCAAAGATCGATACAGCTGGAGCAGTCAATGTTTCCTCCCATTACCCCTTTTACCTCTTTTTCTATGTGACAATAATCTTTCAGTTGATACTTAGCATTGAACTGTATTTAGTTGAAAATGAGGGCAGTGAGAGTGATTCTGGAAATGTTTCAGCACAGAGACATTTTGACCTAATGAGAAATCGGAGAATGTTTAATTAATGTAAACTGACATGAAACCTTTTGGGTTTACAGTAAAATTTTTAAATGCGGAAATAAAAGCTTAGGAAAGAAAAAAAAGTTGCAATGTATTTTCTGCTAGCTTAATTAGGACAAAACAGATGAGCAGATTTAATGTTGGCATGGTGTGGTAAAATGTTTTGTAAGAACGGTATCTTTTGTAATAGCTTTCATAGCTACCTTTCTTTCTTATAATCAAAAAGTGAGAATCTTGTTTATAAAATAAATAGTATTAACAAGTTCAGATGCATATCAAAATACTGATACCGATGACATGCACATATATGTATGTATATTTTCAGGTAGCAAGTGGCAGAGTCGGAGGAAGATACTTACTCCAGCCTTTCACTTTAAAGTGCTGGATGATTTTATCCATGTGTTCAACAGAAACAGCCACCTGCTTGTTAAAAAACTTTCAGAGAACTCTGAAGAGTCAACGGTGCAAATAAATAAATACATGACAAATTGCACATTAGATATCATATGTGGTAAGCTTTTGTTAATATTTAACAACATTATGAATATTATGGTATACAGATTAAAAATACAATGTATCTTTGGCACAGCTGGTTAGCAGTTTAAATAATCTGAGAGGAAAAACCATTACATCTAGATCTTTTATAGGCTGCTATCAGATTGAGCCTTAAAATTGTGCTAAATAAGGTAAAAACTATTGGGGTGGATGAAAAAGTGATGTGCTGGGTAGAAATTTTTTTAAAAGGTATAAAGCAGAAAGTTAGGGTTGAAATGCAGTATCAAAAGAAGCAGAAATAGAAATGGGAGTCCCACAGCTTAGCGTATTGGGAACATTGCTATTCATTATTCTATATAGTGATTGTATTGATGGTTTAGTAATGGAAGATAGGTTGTTTGCAGATGAAATAATGATGTATAAATCGATCATAATGAGAGAAGAATGTGAACAGGTGCAGAGTGATATGGAGAGGATATATAGCTGGGTAGGTCAACATGGTGTAAGGTATCCCTCGTTATATTTGCAATATTTGGTTAGAATCGGGCCGAGTTTTGGGTTAACTGTAGTATCCGGTACCACACCTTAAATCGAGTTGACAACACTTTCCATACACTAAAGTGAATAAATAATCCATAACCAAGGCAAATAACATATAAATTGCATTAAATCAGCGATATTCCAATATAAAATAGGTATTCCCAGGTAAAGGTAAACTTGTAATAGCAGATATTGACATTACTTAACGAGTTATTCTGAGACAATTTAAATGAAGAAAATGATTAAAAATAGTAATACAGCCACTAAATAAACCTTTTATCATGTTTAATACGCATTATTTTGGAGATAAATAAGCAATTTTAATATAAGTAAAATCTAACCCATAAGTTTTGGCAGATACCAGTTTTGGTACTTCTGAAGAGATTTTCACACAGTAAAGACAATAAAGAACCAATAATACACAGGCCTAGAACTATTATAAACATAACTTCACATTTAAAGATAGTTTAGTAGGATTTTTAAGGAAATAGGCTGGATGTTTGGAATAATAGTCTGAAGCAGAATGAAGATATCACATTGTAATGAAACTTGACCATTTTAAAGCTCCAAAAGTAGTCTTAATAATCCCTGAGACAGTGTAGTAGATAAATTAACAGATTTCTGATAGTTTTCAAGAGGTGAATAACCACAAGAAGTAATTATATAGGATTTTTAATACTCATTTTCTTAAACAGTTCACATAAATAATTTTAGGTCTTTTAAGTAATTTCAGGATTTAAAAAGTAGAAAAACGGGCAGTAAATAAATTAATCTTTCAGTTTTAATAGATTTCAAGTAGTTTTAAACCATAAAATACAAGATATTAGTGCAGGACCTGAAGCCGGTAAACAAACTAATTTGTTTGACTTTTCGGAATTAATTCTATCACTATTAAACCATTTCAAAAGCACAAAGAGCATGTAAATAACAGTTAACACACATAATTAATTTTCTAGACACATTTTAAGGCGTTTCACTAACCTGTTGTAGGATAATCCAATCTCAAAGGGACTTTCTACAGACACTGCACACATAAAATGCTTCTACACTGATTTTAAACACTGCCATACAATATAAAGTAGAGAATAAATTAAAGCAGCCATAAAGAGAAGTAAATTCACCTAAATCAGATAGTTTCCAACGCTCTAAGTATTTTTAAACATTAAATGAACACGTAAAATTGTACACCTAACTTGAGCATTTTTTCATTTAAAAGCCTACTTAGATTCCGTGTTAAAAATGAGCTTGTTTTAATGATCCATTCATTTAGCTTCACACATATTAATTTCACGTCATTTAAAGCAATAGAACAGATGTTATAGGTTTTGCAAATTCACTTGGCATAAAACACACGTGTAAATAACTGAATAATTTATTGTGTCTCAGATATAACAGCCACAAAGATGAAATAAACTTTAAAATATGCAGTTTAATTCAGACTACATTTTGATAATTTTTCCGGCTTGATAATCTATAAAACTTCAGAGTTATACCATGAAAACTAAATAACATTTACAACCGATTGTTAGGAATTACCGGTTTCATCATTACTCTATGGAATCAAATAAAGTTCACATTTTGGGAGAATCTAAAATCGAGAATAATATTCTAAGCCTACTTTCGAGTAAATAATTACAGCCAAATTTAAAAGTAACAAAACTTTGACTAATGCCGTAAGACTTGGGAAAATCAACCATGTCGACAAGTTTTCGGAGAGATGAAATTAACGTGATATTTAGGCAGTAAACACTTCAGCTAGTAACACACATCACTTTCCCATTTCCTCGCCGAGATTAAGCTTGTAACAAGAAAGTTATTAGATCAAACAGTAGGGTATGTGTAGGAGCGCGGATGTACACTGTAGAAATACGGCATCGCGTGAGCCACTTCTATATAAGCAGGCTGGGCTAGAACCTACGGGGAACCAGTGGTCAGTCTCGAGTATAAAGTGCACGTGAACGCACGTGTGGGTCCGGCGCGGTTTGGATGAAGGTGGTCATGGGTAATTTACTCATCATGGCGTCGGGTGTGGTCAGAGTACCTTGTTAGGACGCATAGTGTCGGCCATCTTTGAAAGTTTGTTGGACATGTAAATTTCGAAATTTGTTTGTTTCACATGGGGGAGAAGCGGTTTATGCTCTTGATTCTCAACTTGTAATTTTTGGTGACGATAATATCCGATTGCTTTGCTAACTGTAAAATGACATTATTTGTTTGAAGATTTTGGAAAATACAACTCAGTGATTTCAACTCGTGACTTTCATTTATACTTTAGTACCCTTCTTGTGGTGGGTTTAAAACTACAAGTGGCGACTGTCGTCAAATTTAGCAGTTAGCATCAAGGTTTTAACACGGTTACAGAACTTTCTTCTGGACTCAGAATATTTTTGGACTACATCTGGTTCAGGTGACATAGTCGATACCATCCCCCAGTAGACGACTACGCCCTGACAATGGGATGAAGATAAATGCATAGAAGTGTCAGTTTAATAGGTACACAGAAAGAAATGTAAAGATTGAATATGATCATAAAGTAGAGAATAAACTCCTTGTTGAAGTCCTGAAATATAAATACAATTTGATAACAATTTGAAATGGGCATGACACAATGGACCTGTGGTAAAAGGTTTCAAAATCCTGCTATATTTGTCTCCGGAAATTACCGCAGAACACAATCAGTAACTGATATGGTAAAGGAGCTGGAATGGCAGTCATTGGAAGACAGCAGGAGGGCTAAGACAGTCACAAGAGAGTGCAACACATGTGCTGGTGATGAGCCATGGAAAAATATTTATGGAAGAATGACGAGAGGTGCCTGGAAGGGGAAAGATGACCATGATGACCAGCTGGTATAGGATTTCAGGAATAAAAGTTTTGGACAATTATCTTTGTTAGATAAGGGATACAGGGATTGGAATACATTACTAAGAGAAGTAAAAAATAATTTACCAAAAACACTGAAAGAATTTAAAGTTTAAATTTGTAGAGGCCAAAAGTAGGCAGGTACAAAAAACAGGAAAATGGGTGTATAGAGAAAAAGCCACCAGAGCATGTGCTGCATCACATTTAAATTAAATTAACCAGAAAACTGTGAAATGGCATTGTGATTGAGCAGAGGAACTGGCAGGTTGGCTTAAACAGCTATGTGGGCTGGGACCAAACCTGGGGCTTGTGCTTGGTGTAGCATTGGTAGGTCAAAAATGCTTTGAAGTTGAGTATTTATTTTAGGGCCATAATGGGAATTAGGCCAATTACTGCTTGACAATTATCCATCTTTGTTCTAGACACAGTGTATATAAACTGCTGATATACTTAAATGGAGAAGTATATACAAAGATCCATTTGTAACTATAGCACACTGAGACAATCTTTTTGCAATGTACACAGACGGAAAAAAAAATCCCAACACCAAGAAAGACTTGTGTTAGATAAACGAAATTTGGTAGGCGTGTTTATACATCTGAAAGATGACATCGATTCAAATTTCGCGCTTCGCGCATAAGTGTGGCGCTAGTAGCGCTACTCAGAGCTTGCAAATCAGGTTTGCTTTAAATACGCGCTGTAAAGTTTGTGAACGTTATTTACCGCTGAGATTTGACATAGTGAGTTGATGTTAGCCAAGAATGCCTTTAAGAAGACGAAGAAGCCATTATCAACAGCTCACCGAGTTTGAACGAGGTCGTGTAATAGGGCTACGAGAAGGTGGATTTTCTTTTCGCGATATTGCAGAAAGACTTGGCCGGAACGTATCCACTGTGCATGATTGTTGGGTGCAGTGGTCAAGGGATGGTACTGCCTCAAGAAGACCGGGTTCCGGGAGGCCACGTGGCACTACTGAGAGGGAAGACCGCCGTATTCGGCGTACAGCTGTGGCGCATCGTACTGCGTCTGCGGCAGAAATTCGAGCTGCAGTTGGTACCACAGTGACACAACGAACTGTTAGAAATCGGTTACTTCAAGGACAGCTCCGAGCCAGGCGCCCTGTAGCGTGCATTCCACTGACTACAAGCCATCGCCGTTTGCGACTCCAGTGGTGTCAAGCCAGAGCTCATTGGAGGACGGAGTGGAGATCTGTTGTGTTTTCTGATGAAAGCAGGTTCTGCCTTGGTGCCAGTGATGGCCGAGTGTTGGTCAGAAGGAGGCCAGGGGAACGCCTGCAACCAAACTGTCTGCGGCCTAGACACACTGGACCTACACCTGGAGTCATGGTCTGGGGAGCAATTTCCTATGACAGCAGGAGCACTCTTGTGGTTATACCAAACACACTGACTGCAAATTTGTACGTCAGTCTGGTAATTCAACCTGTAGTGCTGCCATTCATGAACAGCATTCAAGGGGGAGTTTTTCAACAGGATAACGCTCGCCCTCATACCGCTGTTGTCTCGCAACGTGCTCTACAGAGTGTCGACATGTTACCTTGGCCTGCGAGATCACCAGATCTGTCTCCAATTGAACACGTATGGGATATCATTGGACGACAACTCCAGCATCATCCACAGCCAGCACTGACCGTCCCAGTATTGACAGCACAAGTACAACAAGCATGGAACTCCATACCACAAAGTGACATTCGAAACCTGTATGACACAATGCATTCACGTTTGCAGGCTTGCATTCAAAATTCTGGAGGTTACACCGGCTATTAATTTAACAGTATTTCACATTTGAAATGCATTTTCTTGAGCTTAAATTAACCTGTGATCTTGAAAATTTAATCAATTAAACATGTTAACTTGAAAAATGCATTGTCCAAATTTCATTACTCTACAATAATTTTTTCTTGGTGTTGGGATTTTTTTTTCCGTCTGTGTAACTAAGAAAGTGGATGATACACAACAAGTGAGAATGTTCCTATTTGTGCTTAGCTAAGCCAGTTTGAACTTATAGAAATTAAATCATTCCCAATCACTCAATACAGAGTTGCCCACCTATTCCAGTAGATTCTTCCATCTAACTGAGTCTGCTGCTGTCCTCGGCATGACTTTGGAAGTTATGGCTACCACTGCTAAATGAATGAGATGAGAGTAAATCAACTCCTATAATCAGTTTTGGATCAACCCTTCAACTCCTCATTGGTTTAGTAGGCATTACCCAAGCCAATTGCTAGTTGTATCAATTCCTTCATTGCAATTCAAAGTACAATAAAAGTTATTGAATTTCAGCCCCTTCCGATCAGCTATTGCTGCCCTGAGAAAGTTCTAATGACTCTGTGTATTCCCTTGTTGGAGGTTCATTACCTCTCTGATTTTACAAATTTTTTGCATGCTCATTGTTATCAATATAATGACGTGACAGTTTCTGGGTGCCTTTATTTATGCATATAAAATTCATTTTTAATATAATCTCAGGTATAAAAAACTTAATTATTTTAAATTTATTGAAAATGAAAAGGGTTCTTTAATTAAAATGCATAACAGTATAAATAAATCTAAAATTGCCATAACCTGTCCATTTAATTTCTCAACTCTAGTAAACATTGCACAAGGGTGTTAGAAGCTACTCTAAAAGACATAATGAAGGCAAGGCATTGATTTTACAAACAAAAATCATTAAAAATATATGCTCCAGCTAAACTCATTACTGTTCACTAGACTGAGATTCTTATCCGCTAGACACCTTGCCAGCAAGAGAGCTTATTCAAATTTTAGTGCACAGTTCAAAGTATATGGTATCCTTTTACTGTATCAGACTGCACAGCACGTTCACCTATACAATCTTCCATCAAAAACATAAGTTCCACCTGAACTAGTGAAACATTAATAAATGTATCTGGTCACTGTTGCCAGCTGATCAGAGATGTGTTACCAGCCGTCGCCGCTGCATCAGTTCTCCTTGCCACCATTGAAAGTTGGTTGCTCCAATGACATCTCGAAATTCTTCCTTCGATCTCCCAATATGTCCAATCATGAAACATTGTTGTACACAAAATAATAACTTCAAACAAACAAATTCTGTTATTGGACAGTCACACACACACACATATATCCTTTTTAGATCATGCCTCTTAATCGGTTTCATTCTGATTAGGTGAAATCTCTCTTCCCCATCTTCATTTCAGACAATTACAAATATCAAACTTCTCTGTCTAACAGACAGTCTGTCCTTGTCTCATGTGTTTGCATGAGAAGCATCTTTTCTGGAGCATATCTATCAGGCACATCTTCATTCGCTACAGTCACTTGAGTCTTGTTTTCATAAATTGGTGTAAGTTTGAAAATGTCATGAAGAAAGAATTATCCATGATGAATTTTGGAGACACATAAATATTCCACTTTACAGTCTATTGAAGGCTTCACTGACTAATTTCTGATGCCTTCGTTTAGAACAGTCCTCCTTGAAATCTGTATATTGGACTAATTTATGTCCAGACTATTTTATCAGCATAAAGCCTTCATACTGTAATGTTAGATGATTATTTACTTGGGGTACTATCTGATTATTTAGCAGTTTCCTACTTCCTTCTGTCTCTTCATTAGCCTTTAGTGTTTTCTAGATCTAAATGTGCTTCTCTTCCCTCTTAATAGCAGATAAATGGCTGGAATTTGTTTACACTGTATTTTAGGAATTATTATTGATAATTAATTGCAGTGGAAAACATATCATAGTGCCAATTTTCTTACACACCTACTTTTTGGTTAAAAATTTTATCAAAATTTGAGGTAACAGATACAGTATGTCCATCGATAATATAGGGAGTAAAGAGGAAGTAAATGCATCACTAATGAAAACAGAAGGCAGAGGGACCACACTGGGTGGGGGGGGGGGGGGGGGGGGGGAGAGGGGGAAGAGAGAAAAATAAAAATAGAAGAAAATGACACAAAAGGTTACAGTATTTTGGGCACTATCCAAACTCTTGCAAATAGAAGTTAATTTACATGGAGGTCAGCACTTTTGGCCTGGGTAAACCCAGTCTTATATATGGTTTGTTGTGTACCATCTGGTTTAGAGCAGTAGCTGTAGCTCTGAACCAAACTGTTCACATTTTGTTGCTTGCTCTCAAAAATAAAAGTTGTGTACTGCATTAGCATATTACTGCTGGAATTCCAATTAAATTTTATCCAAATAATAGTACTCTTGGCCATTTTGGCAGACCACAATTACTTTGATTAGAATCTAACATGGTACAGTTTATGGAAATAAAGTTTCCCAATATTTCAAATATTGATAGAGAAAACAACTAAGCATGTTATGTATTGTGATTCTGTCTCATCTTGCTGTTAAGGTAGCATTGTTTTGTTCTCATGTTATTTAAAATTTAATACAATTTATTAGAAAGTTACTTAAAATTCATTTGTGGAAGCCCAAATAAACAAGATACTACGTATAATAAATCAAAAGTCTATTTGCAGCATGAAAAAGGTGATCATGTATATAAAATAAGTCATGAGGTAAGCCTTGGTGTGTGAAAACCTCCCTTGCCAAATGGCTGGATTTGGCCTACATGAATAAAGTTTTAAAGTGAAAAATTCTATAATTATGTTTGTCTTGTTTATTTGCTGCAGTCCTCCAGGGTACAACTATTGTGAGTGATGGGTTATTTACCCTATCCTTTATTGGATATTGGTCTACCAAGGCAGAGATATGTGCCATCAGCAAATCATAAGTGGCAATTATGGGGCGTCCATGGTTTCCGGGATTCCAGGCTTATGGTTTTTGGGAAGCAAGTATAGGGTAAGGGTGTGCGGAACTTTGAGAGTAGGAAGTGCAGAATACTGTGGGGTGAGACCTTGGAGAAGTCCATTAAATTGTATAAAATACTCAACCTTTTGCTGACCCTGTGTGTGGAATCTCTATCGAAAGAGCAGTAGGTTTTCAAATCCAACAGCTGATGAAGAGCCTCAGCCATCTTATCATGATTCATGACCACCATGTGTGAGCCCTTGTGCTCCAGGAAGATGGTCTGGTTTGGCTCCCACATGGCTCTGGTTTTGGCTAGGTTAAGATGTGTGCTATTGGGTTGGGATTTTAGGAAACTGGTAGGATGCTGGTAGATAAGATATCTTGGATCGTTAGTAGAGTCTGGTTCAGAGGAAGGAGTAGTGGGTCATGCGTAGATGGTGGCTGGAATTTTTGATAAGCAGTGGTTATTTTCGTAATCATAGCTTTTATTTAGTCTGCAGTTAAGCACCTGCTGTATTCCAAAAATCTATGTATCCATGCCGGCATTCCTTTGTGTCATCCCTTTATAGAATATTTTTATACTCTTTTTTTTATGTCTTTCCTCTTTCCTTGATTTTGTGTTGAATTTTCTTCTTATCACAGTTATTCTGGTTTCTCCAACAAGTTATTATTTCTGTTAACCTAACTTCAATGTATAATGATCAAAATTTTTTCTGCACACTTGTTGGTTATTTTGATTGTGTTTGTGTACCTTTATACACATTTGTTTTTCTTGCATTTAGTATCACATTTGGAGCTATTACATACAGTCTATCTTTTAAAGGGTGTTTCAAAAAGGACTTTACAACTTTGAAAATTTATATAAATTTTATGAAACAACATACAGAGCTGGTTTTGGTGTTGTTTTAAAGGAAAACACTTCAAGTTTTGACTCGCGTAGTCCGCTAGTTCCTAATCACGCCACACAAGCGCTAGCAGCAGTTACGTTAAAGGTGGATGCCTTCACTGGACCCGAGCGTGCTAGCTGTGTGTTTTGGTTTGAAGAATTGAAGTCTGTGACAACAGTTCAGCATAATTTTCGTACCAAGTACGCTAAAGATCCTCCTAGTAGGCCTACAATTTATGAGTGGCATAGATGTTTTGTAGAAACAGGGTGCTCAGTAAAACATAAAAAAACCTCAGGTTGTCCAAGCACATCTGACGAGGTCGTTGAGCAAGTGAGAAAAAGTTTTGTCAACAGTCCTACGAAATTGACCCGGCGTGCATCTTGTGAGCTGCAAGTCCCACATACGACGGTTTGGCGTGTGTTGAGAAAACATTTGCATTTGAAACCATACCGATATTCACTTTTACAAGCAATAAAAGACACTGATAAGATTGCACGTAGGAACTTCTGTGTGGATATGTTAAATCGAGTGGATGATGATGAACATTTCTTGTACAACATAATCTTTTCTGACGTGTCAACTTTTCACTTAAGTGGCAAGGTTAACACACATAACTGTAGGATTTGGGGCAGTGAAAATCCACATGAAACATTGCAACATGTTCGTGATAGCCCTAAAGTGAACGTTTTTTGTGCGTTGAGCAAGAGGAAAATGTACGGCCCCTTTTTTTCCAATAGAGAACCTTCAACGGGATAGTGTACCTTGATATGTTGCAACAATTTTTGATACCACAGATCAATGAGGATGACCGAGAACGAAATGTTTTCTTTATGCAAGATGGCGCACCACCACACTATCTTACTGACGTCCGGGATTTTCTCAATGACTGCTTTCCAGGTCAATGGATTGGCCGTGATGCGCCAATTGCATGGCCCCCCCGTTCCCCAGACCTGACACCACTAGATTTTTTCTTCTGGGGTTTCATAAAAGATATGGTGTACGTACCTCCTTTTCCGGCCACTCTACCTGAACTTAGATCAAGAATTTACGCTGCTGCTGTGCAAGTTAGACCTGAAATGCTAGTGTGAGCCTGGGAAGAAATCGACTACCGATGGGATGTCTGCAGAATAACCAACGGAAGCCACATAGAATATCTTTAGTTTAAGGTAAAAAAAACTTGAAGTGTTTTCCTTTAAAACAACACCAAAACCAGCTCTGTACCTGTAAAATTTCAAAGTTGTAAAGTCCTTTTTGAAACACCCTGTACTTTCATTTACATCAGCTCAAAATCTAGCTTTTACACTAAACCTAGCAGTCATTTAGCAGACACCCACTTAGATCTTACTTTTCTCTTGAATTTTTAACATTTGGACACCGTCTTTATAACCAATTGATCCACACTCTAAACTGTGGTTACCAATTTGGACCTTCCAACTAGCTAAACCACAGTTGTATATCCTCTTCCTAAGATCCCATTTTAACCTCAATATATCCCCAAATGGTCTCATTATAAAATTGCCTGTATTTGTCTGCCCTCAATGAGTTCACCTGGCCCTACAGATGTATGTTAGTGCAAATAGTTTGTGGCCCTAACAGTCCTTATGGTCCAACAGTACACTAATCTGGCTGGCCATCACTCCAGACACCTCATATCTCTCCACAAAATACTGCTACTTTCACCTCTCAATTCATTCCACACCTTCAACAGAGACTGCAACAGTCTATTTACCCCTTGAAAAGACATGCTGAAAACCACCTAAATAAATTGTCTGCTTTGTACAACTCCCATCTCATAGCAGGTCAGCCTCTTCCCTACCAGTTACTGGTTACCAACCCAATTCCACCACCCCTTCATTTCCCAAAAGCCATTCGTCGCCCTACTTATTTCAATCACCCCCTTTAAAACCCACTCCTTGCCTGTGCAACCGAAACCTACACACAAAATCCAGATTATCTGTTATCAATCTATTCTATTGTCCACTATCAGAAACCCAACACTCGGTACTGTGTAAATGTCTCACTTTACCACCTACCAGAAAATTTTATCATGCCACCCTCATTGATGTCTTTCTGCCAAAGGGTACCACTTTGCTTTTTAGATCAATAAACCAGACCCTCAGGATGACCTGGAGCCTAGACTCCAGAAGCTACTGCACTATCTACACTTGACTTCCTTATGACAAGTCTCTACAAATGTTAGAAAATCTCTCATTCACCAGCTTGGCATCAACCAATTTCCTTGTAAGGGAAGCCGCCAATACTGGGGTTGTAGTATTGGTTCTATCACCTTAACTAACCTCCAACTTGCTTTCAGTATGATAGAAATATTCACTGCTCTAACTGTTAAACCATGGATAAGCCTGGATGAATCAACTGTAATTAATTATGGCTGCCATTTCCCTCATTATCCTCAGGAAAGAAAAGTTTAATTTGTACTAATAAAAAAAATATGCGCAGTTCAAATAAGAAATTTCACTATATTCTTCAAAGTCACATTATAAATCACAATTAGAGTTGAAATTGGCTATCAGGAAAATCATTTCCTAAAACTGCAAGTAATGATAAGGAATAAACCGACCGAACCCCTCTTGAGAATTTTAAAGTTTCATTTCTAAAGTTCACATAGTCACACGCTCGTAAAATTTCATGATGTATACCAAACCATGCGGCTCAAACAATACTAATGTTCCTTCCCAGCATGCCTTGGGTGGCAAAACATGCCTCTGGGCCATACGTCTACCTGCTCCAATGCCTTTTGACCAAATGTGTCAGCCTCGTGGCTGCACGTCCTTCTAAACATAGTTTGAAAATTTTTGTAACTTCGAGCTCTCAAAATTTTACAGTGTTTGGAAAACTTCCTATTGGTTGGTTTACTACAGGGGTGGCCAACCCACAGCCCATCCTCCCACCTTGAACATTTTTCTGGCCCGCGAGATTCATCACGCTTTTACAAAATATTTTTATATTTCATTTTTAGTGTTATATATTTCTTTATAATGTGCGTTTAGTATCATTATTACTAGATTATCTGTGTTTACATGTAAATATAATAGTAAACACATTAATAACTCATGTTTCACCTCAAAAAATGTCTCTAGTGGGGACATGTGATTTTAAATGTGGCCCGCGGAGTTATGAAGCACTTCCAAAGTGGCCCGCGAGATCATTTGGGTTGGCCACCCCTGGTTTACTATATCATGACTTCTCCCTTAAAGTTACTAAATTCGGTGTAAAAAATTAAAATGTGAAACCGTGTAGTGACACTATTTTCGAGTGAGCAAAGGGACTTTCCCGTGGTTGACATCCTGTTCAGAGTATTTGTGATTTCTTAGCTTCTGATTTTAAAACTTATGTCACCTTGATATACGATTTCTCTGCTTTTCCAGACTGTTTATATTTTTTCTATAAGTGGTATACTTTTAAAATTATCGACCTCACAAAAATCGAATTTGGTGTCATTAATCCACACTTAATGTTTTGTTAAATTACTGTTATAGAAATGCTTATTTTGAAAAAGAAAAGTGGTTTATGGCATAGCCTCCTGCTCTATTCATTGCAAACTTTGAAAGTGATTTTGTTTACTGACATGTGTTAAATCGTCCACAATTTTAATCTGTACTTGGAAGCATTTTTTTTTTTTTTTTTTTTTTCCTAATTTCATTGCTGTGCATACCAATCCCTAATGGTATGAGGGAAAAAAGAATTCATATAAGAATCAGTCCGGCACCTTATTTCTCTAATTTTATCTTTCCTGTCCTTCCGACTCAAATAGGTTCGTGGAAGAAGTATTTCACTACACTCAAAAGTGAAAGTGGGAGTAATTACGTTAAAACTGATTTGTTGCTTATTTGACTGTGTGGAATGCTTCAAAACTTTTGTATGTTGTGCAGTGTTTTCTTTAATTACATAAAAATTATCAGTTGACTCCTGAAACTACAGTACTTAAAACATGTTGTTAGGTGGTGTTGAAAATGTGAGTGTGTTTCACAATGTTTTAAAATTGTGTTTTCTATATTTTTCTTACCTTTGATTTATTGCAAATTTTACTTTCTCCCGGTTAATTATTATTGTAAACAATTTTTATTGCCTCAAAAAGTGTGGTGAAAAGGCGCTATTATGTCGTAATCAAGTTTAAAGCCTGTTAAGGTAACTTATTCCCTATTGTACCAATTTCGGTAAGTTTAAAGCTTATTTTCTCTTATTTAAAGTTTGTTTATGGTTTTCTTTATGTGTTAAAATGTTTTTCTGGTTTCAAATCTTTGCGTATATGACTATAGACTATAGTATCTGTTCTTGCATCTAACCTGTTCCCCATTGCCCATAGTGAATTGCTGATATTTAAAGTACTAGGAAGATACCTTACATCCTGAAATAACAACCCAACAGTACCAATCTTAACCTCACTGAAATGTTAGCCACGAGGGAGTTCTCTCACCAACTCAAACCTGATTATCCTCCTGGCGGACAAGGGCTCAACCATGGCAGTAATAAGTCACTGTGACTACATGGATAAGGCCCTTCATCAGATGTCGGATTCAACTGCCTAGTTTCCCCTCAGCAGGTACCTTACATGATCAACAGAAAGGCTGAAGAGTTTGTACAGTTCAATAGACCCCAAAAAGGTCTCACCTCACAGTCTGTCACATTACTTATGCTCAAAAACTGTGCCCCTCTAACTTATACCTGCGTCCCAAAGTCTCTAAGCCAGGAAACCCTGGATTCCCCATAGTTCCTGCTTATGGTTCACCGACGGTGTGTATCTCTGCCTTGGAAGACCAATTTTTACAATCTCTAGTCAGCCAACTACCCTTACACATCAAAGACAGGCAACATTTCCTCACAGTCTTTCCACTGTGCACATACGTCTTCTTTCTGACTCCATCCTGGTAATGATTGATGTGGTATTGTTATATACCCTCTCCAATGGATACCTTATCTAATAAATGCTTCCTCCCTTGGCATTCACGGGAGTCATATATGGTACAACCAACAGGCACTTGCTCAGTATTCCAACAACATCACCCAAGATCTAATATCCCACAACTAACCACCGAGTTTAGTACACAGATAAGTTTTGTGTGCCATTTCACTATGAACACAGCTTATCAACCGTCCTAAACACTCAAAACCAACCATAGTCCAGTCTTCGTCACACAGTATGTTCCAGGTCTTGAATCAAACAACCAAATCCTTTGGCAAAATTATTATTTCCATTATGCCTGCCCAGAAATAAGAACTTCCCCCCCCCCCCAAAATCCTCCATTCTCCTTCTAGTACATGCTTCAGTAGACCCCCTAACCTCAGCCAAATCCTAGTCCACAAACATGGTCTTCATGGTTCTACAGATAGCCCCAAGGCTCTTTCCCATTCAACAGATCCTGCTGCAAAATATGCATCACACACCATGCCTCTACCATCACTACCAACCCATGTATATAGATATATATATATTTATATAAAAAAATATGATAGCAAAATCAACCACCACTTACCTTAGATGATGGTTTCATGAGGTTAACACCTAAAAAAGCACAAGAACAGGAAAAACAATGAATATTTTGGAACTTGGCCCTTCACTCCTGCACCACCCTCCCTCCATAATGTTCTCCTGTTGACGAAGGGCCAAATCCCGAAATATTCATTGTTTTTCTTGTTCTTGTGCTTTTTTAGGTTTACACCCCATGAAACCATCATCTAAGGTAAGTGGTGGTTCAATTCACTATCCTTTTTTTGTAAATCCATTCTCTACTTAGCTCCTATTGTTTCCTGGCTACTATATATATATATATATATTCTGTGTTACTATTATTACAGAAACTGCAATGGGGACATCGGTCAATGCACAAAGTGGTGGACAGACTGAGTATGTAGGAGCTGTTAAAAGGTTTGTATCTTCCTGACAGAACAAGTAATTGATGCATTAAATATAAAATATCCTAACATGGAAATTTATTTATTTATTTATTTATCAATCTTGTTTCATGGATTCCTGCTGAGGAAAGACCTCTGGGATGTGAAACATGTCATGGTTAATATACATACATACGAGTCATAATCATAGTAAAATCAAGTATACATGGTATATACCAAAAGTAGTAGGACTGATTTTTTCTAAAAAAAATTATTGAAGATATCTTTACAATTCCTTAAGCCTCTTTGAAATAGTACCCTTAGGCAGCTACACGCCAAAAGTTACGCTGCTGCCATTGGCCATACGCCTTCTGGAAGTCAGTTTCGGGGATGCTGTTGAGAGCCCTCGTCGATGCTGCTTCAACATCCTGGATTGAGTCAAACCGCTGTTCCTTCAGCTGCTTTTTTATCCATGTGAGTAAGAAAAGTCAGATGGAGCCAAATCAGGACTGTAGGCGGGATGCAGCAAAGCGGCAATGTCAATTCGGGCTAACAGTTGGCTCATGATGGCGCGCCTTGGCACGGCGCATTGTCGTGATGCAGAGTCCATTTGGCGGAGATGACTGGTCGGACGCGATTCACTCGGTCTCACAGGCGGGCTGACACTTGCACGTAAAAGTTCGAATTGACAGTTTCCCCAGGGGAAACGAACTCCTTATGAATCACCCCGTGATGGTCAAAAAACACGATCAGCATTGTCTTGATCTTTGATTTGCTCATGCGAGCCTCCATTGGACGGGAGGATGAAGAAGGCAACTGTTGGCCCAATTCAGCGTTGCCACGTTGCTGCACCCCGCCTACAGTCCCAATCTGGCTCCAACTGACTTTTTTTTTTATTCCCATGGATGAAAAGGCAGCTGAAGGAACAGCGGTTTGCAATCCAGGACGTTGAAGCAGCATCGACGAGGGCTCTCAACAGCATCCTCGAATCTGACTTCCAGAAGGCGTATGGTCAATGGCAGCAGCGTAATTTTTGGTTTGTAGCTGCCTAAGGGTGCTATTTCGAAGAGGATTAAGGAATTGTAAAGATATCTTCAATATTTTTTTTTTTAAAAAATCAGTCCTACTACTTTTGCTATAGACCTGTAAGTTCCAAAGACAAATAAAGAGAATAAGAATAAACATTAATTTTTACAACTGAATTTTGCAAAAGTCATATTAAATACAACTAATTAATTTGTTCAAATTCTTGAATGTTTTAGAAGGAGTTGCCAATAAGATAATCTCTCAGTTTTTCTCTAAATGTATCATTATTATCTGTAACTGTTTTATACTCTTGGGAAGTTTATTAAACAGATGTATACCAGAATAATCAACTCCTCTTTGTACTAATGACAGAGATGTTTGTGTTTTGTGCAAGTTGTTTCTGTTTCTTGTATTGAAATTGTG
This sequence comes from Vandiemenella viatica, assembly GCA_031002005.1. Lineage (NCBI taxonomy): Eukaryota > Metazoa > Arthropoda > Insecta > Orthoptera > Morabidae > Vandiemenella > Vandiemenella viatica. The sequence goes on from CM061921.1 coordinate 114,700,761, forward strand.
TGCCTGTGAATTAGAAGTAAACAGGTTAAAATGATCTATGACAAAGCACATGAGAGAATATATATACTGAGAAGTCATTGTAAGAATATTGAGTTTTTAAAAAAGTTGTCTGCAAGAAGTTTTGGTTGTACCCTACACAACATCCTAATAGCTCTTTTCTGTGCTATGAAAACTTTTTTACTTTGTGAAGAGTTTCCCCAAAAGATTATGTCATATGACATCACTGAATGAAAATATGAGGAGTACACCTGTTTCGTTAATTCTAGATCTGCTGTTAGAGAAAGTGTTGGTATTGCAAAGGTAGCACTACCTAACTTCTTCAGTAGTGAAGTGATATGTTCATGCGAACAGAGTTTCTCATCAATTTTAATACTCTTTGTTTCTAATATTGTGTTACTTTTATAGCTTACTTGTAAATCTGGCTGTACATAATTTTTTGTTTTAAACCTAATATAATGTGTTTTTTCAAAATTTAATTTTAATGAATTTGCCTTAAACCAATTTGCTACTTCACTAAGTACTTGACTTACATTAAATTCTAGATTGCTGTTTGGTGTTTTTCTCACAGTCAGGTTAGTGTTATCTGCAAATCAAACACTCTTAACTTTGTCAGATAAGTTTCCAGGAAGGTCATTGATGTACGACAAGAAGAGGAGGGGTCCTAGGACAGAACCTTGTGGAATTCCATGTTTTATTTTCTCCCAGTCCGATGAAGCATCTTTACTTATTTTAGGATAAAAAATGTAAACTTTTTGCATTCAACTTTCCATGTATGATTTAAACCAGTTACCTGCTGTTCCATAAATACCATAGTATTCCATTTTCTTCAAAAGTAATTCATGATTTACACAGTCAAATGCTTTTGCAAGATCACAAAATATTCCTACAGGGCTCATTTTATTATTCAGTTCCTCAAATGTGTTATTTAAAAATGAATATATAGTCATTTCTATAGATGATCCTTTTTGGAACCCAAATTGTGATTTACTGAGGATATTATTTTATTTAACATGTTTTATTACTCTACAGTACATGACTTTTTCAAAAATCTTTGAGAAACCTGAAAGTAATGAAATGGGATAATAGTTATCTACACATGTTGCTTCTCCTTTTTTAAACAACTGCATATTTTAGTCTATTTGGAAACACACCTTGCATTAAGGATTCATTACAAATGTGGGAGAGTACACGACTGATACAATCTGAACATCTTGTCAGTAATTTGTTTTAAATATTGTCATAGCTGAAAGAATTTTTAGGTTTCAATTGTTTCATGCGTTTATTTATTTCTGAGACTGTTACTGGTGGCAATCGCATTTCTACAAATTTATTTGGGAAAGCAGTCTGAAGAAGCCTTAGGGTTTTCTATGACTAATATCTCTATAACTGAAGTAAAATGTTTGTTAAATATTTCACAAACTTCCCCTACTTCATTATGAACAGATCCATTTTGTTCTATTTTTATGTCTTTAAAGTGATTTACAGATTTTACTGTTTTAGTTTTTATTATATTCCATATAGTTTTCATGTTATTACCTGAATTCTCTATTTTATCTGATATATACCTGTTCTTGGCCTTTCTTATTACATTTCTTAGTATTTTAGAATACAGTTTGTAATGAGCTTTCAGTGTATAGTTATCTGATTCTCTTACTTTTAAGTACAGGTCCCTTTTTTTTTTTTTTTTTTTTTTTTTTTTTTACAAGATACTCTAATACCCTTACTCAGTTCTTTGTTTGGGGTATTGACAACTTTCCTTTTTTTGAAACTTCCTTTGAAAAGTGTTAGAAATATATTGAGAAAGGAATCAAATATTTCACTAACACCCTGTGCATGGTACAGTTGATCATTATTTAAGAAATCTTTGAAATGTTTTATATTGTTTTCATTAATATTTCTTCTATATACCCAACTTTTATTTATCTGTTTAATAGTGTTTCTGGACTTGATACATAACAGCTGGGCATCATGATCTGAGATACCATTTATTACTGGAAGTATGTTGTAATTACTGTACTGAGAAATATCCATAAAAAAATTATCAATTGCAGTCCTGCTATTATTTTGTATTCTAGTAGGGAAATTTACAAGTGCTGTTAAGTTAAAAGACAACATCAAGGCTTCCATATCTAGTCTCTCATTGCTGTGATTGAGAAAGTCAACATTAAAATCTCCACATAAAAATATTTGTTTATTATTTTTGAAACAGTAGCAAGGAATCTAATTGAGATAAAAACAGTCTAAAATTTCCTGAGGGGTCCCTGTAAATTGCTATTACTATGAATTCTTCCTTACCATATCTAGTTTAGTAACACAGCATTCAGAGTGTTGTTCTATACAATACTTACTTACATCTACACTGTTGCATTGAATATTATTTTTAACAAAAATGGCAACTCCCCCTTTCTCCATTTTACATCTACAGAAATGATTTGGAATGGACAGCTGAGATATTGCTATGTGAGACAAATGATGGACAGATATACACAAAAAATGATGATAAATGATTGAATAGCAACAAACATTTCAAAGTTGAGCATTAGATATAATGGCCTTCCAGTATTTATACAAAAGATTGCCATAATGATTCTGTGAAGACCTTTTTTTTTTAATTAGGTGTATTAATAATGATGCAATATATAAAAACTTTGCATGTACAAAGACATACATATAAAATGCATACCTACATTCTAATGAGTCAAGTTTTGCTTGTCAGTGTATTAGAAAGGATAATATTTTAATTCTGAGAGCATGTTTATGTCACTGGACTTGTATATAATGGAATCTAACAGTAGAGAAGGAAAATGATTGATCTGCATTAGTTTTAGTTTAGAAATTTGCAATAAAATTTCATTATTGTTTGTTTAGAAATGAATTAATGAATGTTGTAACTAAAAACTTTGTAGGTCTTAGTGCCAAAAAATCATATCTGTTTATGACTGAAGGATATTACTAATAAATTAAAATGTTTTGTCACATAGCAAGAAAAGGATGCTTGTTACTTATAATAACATCAAGTAAAGAAATTACATAAAAAGGAGATAGTTACAGATAAACACATAAGGTCATTCCAGTAAGGAGTGTGTACAATGATACAATAGGATCCTAGCATCACTCAAAGGAAGGTAAAAATTAAAGTCTTTAACACTGAAGGAAGGTAATAATATAACCATACGAGGGTGACCCCCCCCCACCCGAAAGGAAATTCGTCATAACGCCTTTATTTCTTAATATTTTTAAATAAAATATTGATCACCTTCAAAGTATTCTCCATTGACCAAAATACGCTACTTTAAACGATCCTTCCAGTGTTCAAAACATTTTTTAAATTCACTTATCGGGATTTTCTTTATGCCTTCCAGCAATTTTTGTTTTACCTCCTCCACAGTGGGAAAACGCTTTCCTTTCGGGTCCCTTTTGAGTCAGGATATCAAAAAGAAATCACGGGGGCCTAGATACAGTGAGTAGGGGGTGGACAATCTGTGTCATACCATTTTTGGTCAAAAACTGCTTTACGGAGAGGGCGGTGTGGGCCGGCACGTTGTCATGATGGAAGAATAAGTCACCAAAGATAAGCCCTTTTCTTCCAGATACTCTCCCTCAGTCTTTTCAAAACATCGAAGTAGAACTCCTGGTTGACAGCTTGACCCGGGGAAACAACACCTCTGCAATCAAAGAAACAATTGATCAATGTCTTGATGTTTGGCTTCACTTGGCAAGCTTGTTTGGACGAGGAGAGCCACATAACATCCACTGGCTTAACTGCCACTTTGTTTTGGGGTTGTGACCATAGCACCACAATTCATCACCAGATCACCATCAAAAAAAATTCAGGATCCTCTTTCAGTTGATTTTGAAGCTCAAAACATGCCTGAGGTCGACGCTCCCTATGCTCGTCTCTAAGAAGACGAGGGAAAAATTTGGCTGCAACCCTTGTCATGTGCAAATCTCCATATAAAATCTTCTAAATTGAACTCCATGATATTCCAAATATCTCACAGAGTGATCAAAAGTTCTGTGACTGTCTTCACGATCGAGGCATTGATTTTGTCGATATTTTTTTCACTTCTTGTCATTGAGTGGTGTCCTTAACGGTGTTGGTAATCAATTGATATTTCTCCATTTTTAAAATGTGTTAACCACTTGTAGACTCTGGTTTTCCTTTGGGCAGCATCCCCATAAGCAGTCTTCAGCATTACAATTGTTTCTGCAGCCAATTTCCCCAACAGAAAACAAAATTTCACAATCACTCATTTATCTTAACAATCTGCCATCACATTTTCGCCGAAATGGAAACATTTGTATTACTAAAAAAAACTATAATGGCTGAACTGATGCACTCACAGCAACAAAACATTACACACTGACTCAGGTTGCATGACCGTAATGAACACTGGGTCGAACAGTGGGTTCCCCCACTCTCCCTCCCTGCCATTGCCCGATTCGCGTTACTTTTGGGTCCCCCCCTCATAAACTTAATACTGGAGTAGTTTTCGAGTCAAAATAGGAATGGTACCAGATATGGAATTTTAAACAAAAATAAACAAAAATGTCACAAACATTTACACATATTCTACAATTAAAATAAGTATTTTAATGTGGTGGATGTAGGATTGCAAAATTATATTTAAGATACTGAGTCATTTTGAAAGTTACTTTTTACACGCGGCCAGACCAAGGAAAATTATTAGTCAGTCAGGTGACGTCATGCCACCAACCAGCATACGTGCGTGAATAGTAGAATTTCTGACAGAGAAAGAAATGATCTTTATTTAAACATATAAACAAAACCTACGGCAATGTCTTTTCAACATATAAACAAACCATTGATTGAAATTTGAAGCTCATAGATAAGTTCTAAGTGTGGTTTTTTGATAAAAACTTCAAATTTCACAATCAAATAGTTACATAGTTAAAAATCTGCATCTACATCTAAATCCATACTCTGCAAATCACAAACATTGTGGGTGGCAGAGGGTGCTAAGCACCAATCTTAATTCTGTGCATTCCAATCCCGAATAGCACGAGGAAAGAAAGAATACATAAAAACATCAGTACTGCATCTTATTTCTCAAATCTTATTTTTCCAGTCATTGCAACCTAAATAGGTTGGTGGAAGAAGTATTTCACTGCACTCATAGGTCATAGAATTTCTCATATTATCCAATACATTCAAACGCAAATGACGTCGTCTGTCTTCCAAATGATCCCAGGCCAATCTTTGTATCAATTCTGTGATGCTTTCATAAGGACTGTAGCAACCAGTCACAAATCAAGCGGCTCTCCTCTGTACCCTCTCCACTGAGTCAATCATGCCCTTGTGATACGGATCCCAAACTCCACAACAGTAATCCAGATGCACTAGTGTTTTATATGCTATTTCATTTGTATGAGCACTACAATTCCTCAGAATACGACCTATGAATTGTAATTTAGAATTAGCTTTGCCTACAATGGAAGTTATGTGCAAGTCCCATTTCATGTTGCTTTGTACTATTACCCCCAGATACTTCAGGGAATCAACCGTGTCAACAACTGAATTACTTACTTTGTACTTGTGAGCAAATTGATTCCTTTTGTTATTTATTCGCATTGCCTTGCACTTTTTGAAATTAAGTGTAAGCTGCCGTTTACGGCACCATTCAGAAATATCATCCAAATCACGCTGAATTTCTAAGCAATTGTCAGAGCACCTTATTTCCCTATAGATAACTGCAACATCAGTAAAAAATTGCAACCAGCATTTGACGTTGTCACCTAGATCGTTTATAAAAATTAAGAAAAGAAGTGGTCCTATTACACTTCCTTGAGGAACCCCAGAAGTAACATCTAGCTTATAACAATATAGATATAATTGATAAAAATGCGATGGAGTGCCCGGTCTGGTGGCAATCTCCCTACACCTCCTCCCGTTCCCCTTCTAACTTACTTTTGCTCTCTACTAATTTACTAATTTTTACTTTAAATTCTTTCAGTGTTTCCGGTAAGTTATTCATCAATCCTCTTGGCAATTTATTCCAGTCCCTCACTCCCTTTCCTACGAAAGAAAATTTTCCCACACCCTTATGCCTGAAATCAAGTGCCAGCTTGTGGTCATGGTCACTTCCAAGCACCTCTCTTAATTTTCCCACCAATATCTTTTCATGCTTCATCACCAGTATAGGCTTTGCACACTCCCATGACTCTCTTCACCCTCCTTCTATCCACCAATGAATCCCACTCCAGCTCCTTTATTATATTAGTTACCGATTGTGTTCTACGCTAATTTCCAAAGACAAACCTGGCAGCCCTCCTCTGCAACCCCTCAAACTCCTGAATTTGATACCCAAAATGTGGATCCCAAACTACACCACCATATTCCAGCAGTGGTCTGTCCAAAGTTTTGTTCCCCAATTCCCTTACCTCTCTAGTGCATCCCCTCATCACTCTTTCTAATAGGTGAAGGATTTTGAACCGTTTCCCTACCACCTGTCCAATGTGTCCTGCCCAGTTTAGTTTGCTACCAAATGTAATGCCAAGGTATTATTTCCATTTCAAGTCTTCAATAAGTAGCTCCTTCCCCACTTTATAAACATAATCAACCTTTAACTTTTTATCTGTGTACCTAATAAGCTGACTCTTCATTGCATTTATCTTCATCCCATGTTGACTCACCCAGCTAGTTATCCTATCTTGATCACCCTGCACCTGTTTACAGTTTTCTATTCTTTTAATCCTTTTATATAACATTATGTCGTCTGCAAACAATGTAACTTAGATGAGGCTTCTCCATCAACAATGACATACTGTGATCGACCAGTTAGAAAATCGTGTATCCATTCACAAATTTGATCCGATATACCATATGCTCAAATCTTCGCTAAAAGTTGATTGTGTGGTACAGAATCAAAAGCTTTCTTAAAATCCAAGAATATTGCATCATCTTGTGAACCTGCATCGATAACTTTCATTACGTCATGGGAAAATTGAGTTTCACTCGATCTCTTCTTCCGAAATCCGTGTTGACACGGTGTAGGTAACTCGTTCTCATCTAGAATCTTCATAATGTTAGAGCATGTGACATTCTACTGCATACAGATGTTAGAGATATGGGTTGATAATTCCTACGATCATTCCAATCTCCTTTCTTGAAAACAGGAATTACCTTGGCTATTTTTCAGTCAGAAGATTCTTTTTTCTCTTCTAAAGATTTACAGAACATATCTGACAGAAATAGTTTGATTTCCTCAGTGTATGCAGAAAATACTCTTACTGGTATACCATTGGGACCTGGCACTTAACCCCACTTCATGAGCTTTAATTTCTTTACAGTACCTATGCTATCAATTTCTACCGGATCCATCTCTAATTCTACATGATGTGGTAAAGTGGGAATGATTTCCATGTTTTCACACGTGAATGAATTTTTAAATTCTTTTTTTTTTTTTATTTATTTTTTATTGTATTTACGTCTCTCAACAACGAGGTCTTTAGAGACGGGAAAGGATGGGGGGCAAGGATGGGGGCAAGGAATGGGAAGGAATTCGGCCATGGCCTTTTGAAGGAAGCATCCCGGCATTTGCCTGGAGTGATTTGGGAAACCATGGAAAACCCAAATCTGGATGCCCGGACGGGGATCGAACCGCCGTCCTCCCGAATGCGAGGCGAGAACGCTATCCGTTACACCGCCACGCTCGGTTTTAAATTCGGTTTTAAATACGGTAGCCTTGTCATGGCTGTCATCAACTTCCCCAACCGTCTTGTATTAGAACTGGTTTATTGTTGTCACTACAACTAACTTTTTTTTACATATGACCAAAATATTTTAGGGTTTTAGGTGAGGCAATTAGAGAAGGAATTGCAACAAAAGTCATTAAAGGCCTCACACATCACATTCTTAACATGTCCCCTTATTTCATCTAACTTATCTAAATCCGTTTAACGTCACGTGTATACCATGGTGGATCATTGCCTTCCCCTATTGTCTGTTTCGATATATGCAAGTCCATACCTTCCCTGACTATACATATGAATCAATGCCACATCTCTTCAATGGTGCCTCTTGCTACTATGAAATTATGGTAATTATGCCTCAAAAACATTCTAAAACACTGCTTTGAAGCCTTTCGAATCTGTAAATGATCCTTTCTTTGATGAAAGCTAAGTCAAAGTAAAATCATAATATGATAACAATAATAAAATAGAAATACTTTAAAATGATGAAAAAAGAGATTTTCAAGTGATGAGTTTTTGACGGTCGCAACATGTTTCAAAATGAAATTACTAAATAAAGATTTGTTTAAAGCAGAATAACTATATATAAAAAGAGTGTAAAATTTAAATAGTGAAAAAATAAGAAAGTTACGATTTAAAAAAAAAAAAAATAATTTGCTGCCTGGAGGAAAATGAGGAGTTGATACATAATAGAATAAATTGAAATACTGCATCCAAATAAAAATAGCAACATATATAAACAATACATCAAATAAAATTGGAAAATAAAATTAATTGTTTGGTATACACAAGTATGCAATGAAATGAGTACTTTAGAAATTATAAAGATTTAAATGAAATCTCCATCCCTCCACTTTAAACATTAATAATGGCTAAAAAAATAACAATAGGATAACATGTGTCATGGGCAAAAGTGGATAGAATAATTTATTCCATAAAATAGCGATGTTTCAGGAAGATAGACCAAAAATAATACACCGTGAGAACAAGAGGGCGGCATTTTGCCGTTTGTTACCAGGAGCTACATTATAAATGGTGTTCATTTTGTGACTTCAAGAGCAGTTGGTTAGGGAAGCACAGTCCATGCCACTTTGTTTCGCGATGAGGAAACTTCTATACTTAGCAAATTTTACCAATTTCCAGTTCAAGTGATAGAAATTTTCAGTGTTAATTTTCAGTGTATTCTAGACTTAGAATATTTCAGCGCAGTGATGAATTGTAATGTATTGTAAATTCTTTAAAGAAGCGAACCATTATTAACTTTTATTCTTGTTATTGTTCATGACTAATGAGGATTTCATAGACGAGCGATAGCATGTGAATGTAATGTTTTCGTTGTAGTTATCTGCATCTACAGATAGAAGAGTCTGATTTGATTATAAATTTATTACCAGTCTGATACCAGTATCAAGAGCAACAGGTTATGAAAATATATTGAGTGACTTTTAAATTTGACTTTATTGCTTATTATTGATTTTTCCACTGGGATTTCTTGTGGGGTGTTTCAAATACAGGTAGATTTTCAACTGATTAGAAAAGAACTTTGCAAAAAGGATTTATCATTATTATCAGTATAAGGAATACATTCACGGTTATAGCGTTTGATGGAATTTCTATACCTCAAGAGACGTTTTGTCATAAAAAGTGTTTACTTGGATCATTATTGAAGTGACTTTTTTTATTCATAACAGTATTAAAAAAAACTGTAAAGGATTTTGACAGATCTTCATTCTTTGTAATTAAACAAAAACAAAAAAAAAAACAAAAACAAAAAACAGTCTGGAACATTTATACCAAGTTTTGTGTCTGGCTGCAGGAGAATAATTGTCAGTTTGTAAAGAAATTTCACACAACTTACGGAAAATCTTGTTTACTGGGAGTAGGATAAATGTATTTTTGAATGGTACATACATTCATCCAAACTTACCTCCCTAAATGTTACTGTTCATTTTATGCTAGTTCCTCATTAAACGATTTTCTTAATTTGTTGCTTTGATATGTTCAGCTGGCATCACCATGATAGAAACGAATAGCACTATGATTTTAATAACAGATAACATCTTAATTTGATGCTTTTTCTCAGGGGAGCAGCTATTTTCATTTTTGAAATAGTAACTTATGCAATAGCCAAATGATTTTAATCAATATGCTGGAATCAGTGAACAATAAATGTGAGTGTGGCATCCTGTCCTGCCGAGGAAGTATGGAAGCGGTAGGAAACTATTTCGCGGGTAAAGAAGAGTCAGTAGCTGAAGCATTGAAAGAAGATATACACACCACTACGGCATTTATTCATCAAATGAGTAATTTAAAAACAGTTGTTGAAAATGATCCGGGAAGTGATTTTTGCATGAATGAAAAGACAAGAGACCATGTGGAAAGTGAGGTTAAACCTATACATGTAAACAACGGGTGGGTTGTTGCTAAAACGCGGAGCAGACGTGTGACATCAGGTGCAAAATATTCAGGTCAGCAGACACCAGTTATTACCTCGAACAGATTTAAGGTGTTAGAAATAGAAACGCTCCCTGTGAACATTAATAAAGTGCAGCAACAGTGCGTTTTAAAAAAGCCATCTAAACATACAACAAGAAATGATCTGACAAAATCAAAAGGCTAATACTATCAGACAGCCATGGTAGAGGAATTGCCGAAAATATGCGAAACAAAGATTTAAAAAACTGTGATATCTGAGGGGAAATTATGCCAGGGGCCCCAGCGGTCAAAGTACTGGAAAACACTAAAAACATTACGAAACTAACAGAAAAAGACCATTTAGTGATATGGGCAGGAGCAAATGACGTTGCAAAAAATGAAGCAGACATTGCAATTACAACAATAAAAAAACTCTCTGCTATCAATGAAACATACAAATGTAGTTATAGTAGGTATACCACACAGGCATGACTTACCAGAATGGTCCTGTGTGAATAAAGAAATAATGAAAACAAACAGAAAACTAGGCAAAATTGTGAAACAATTCCAAAATACTCAGTTTATCAGCACACCAAGTGACAGAGAATACTACACAAATCATGGACAGCATCTTAATACAAAAGGGAAAGCTGAAATTTCAAGAATATTGTTGAAAGTCATATCAAAAGAATTAGAGTGCCAAGAAATTTTACATCTTGACTGGAAAGTGCCTCAAGAAACAAAAGTAGAAACAGTCATCATAGGAGAAGAGACAACAGAAGCTGAAACCCTAACTACCTCAGCAACAGAAGCAGAAAATTTCCCAAGACCATCAACCCGCACAAAGAAGCAACCAACAAGAGATGCTGATTTTTTATGGGCTCGCCATGCAGACAAACTGACATCCAGATAAATAACAATAAGCAAGTAGTGATCCCCTTAGCTCTACCTAAAGTGAGACTGTGCTACAGTGAAAAAATGTGTCAATACAAATAAAGCTTGTAAGGTATAGGGCACCAATAAAGAGGTAACTGGTTGAGCAAATGTACATACCGAAAAAACAAGTTCAAACTTTATAATTTGTCACCATAATGTGCAATCTCTTAAAAATAAGAAAACTAAAATTGAATTACTTCTCTCAACACATCTTAAAGATGTGACAGTTGTATGTTTAACAGAACACTGGCTCAATACAGCACAACTAAATGTAACAAGCATTCCAAACTTTACCTTAGCCTCATTTTTTTTTGCAGAAATGAATACAAACAGGGAGGAAATTGTATATTTATTAAAAATGACATTGATTTTAAAGAAATAAACTCACTGAAAAAATATTCTAAAGAAAAGCACTTTGAAGTATCTGGTATATCCATCCCAAAATATAAAATCATACTAATTTGTGTATATAGATCTCCAGATGGTGACAATAGTACATTTCTTAATTTGTTTGAGAAAACATTAAAAAGTTTACCATTAGTAAATAAAACTATAATTGTATGTGGTGATTTTAATATAGATTTTTCTAAGGACTCAAAGCTGAGAAGTGATACATTGAGGTTAATGTCTTCTTTCAATCTTAAAAGTTTGATAGAAACACCCACACGATTTACAAAAAATACAACAACAACAATTGACCAGATTTTTGTAAATAGCAATAATTATAGCCACAATGTAGTAAATTTTGATACAGGTTATTCAGATCACTTAGCGCAAATGTTAACATTAAAGTTGGAATCTAAAACTAATACACAGACAACAGTAAAATCACGTAGTTTTAAGGATCATCAGATTAACCAATTTAATAATCTCTTAAAAAATGAAAGTTGGGAAGAAATGCATAGTTGCCCAATACAAATGAGAAATATGTCATTCATTAATACATTCTTGTATTATTTTGAAATATGTTTCCCACTTAGAACAAAAAAGCAAAATGTAATAAATAATACAAAAGGCTGGATTACTGCTGGTATCATAATATCTACAAAAAGGAAACAACTATTACAGACAATCTCAAAAACACAGGAAACAACACCAGAATTTGATAAATATTTCAAAAAATACAAACAGGTTCTTAACAGGGTAGTAAGATATGCCAAAAAATTAGAAAATGACAGATATATTTCCTCAGCTACTAATAAAATGAAAGCCATGTGGAAGATAGTTAAGAATGAAGTAGGAGCAAGACAGGTAGATAGCCATAACATTCAACTGCAAGAGAATAAAAAAATAATATCTGATCCTTTAGAGATATCCAATACCTTTAATATATATTTCTCAAATATTGCTGAAGACCTGATTAAGAAAAATGTTGATAAGTCCAACATCAACACACAAGCTAATATCAGTAAAACTAATAGGAAAACACTTTTTATTCAACCCACAAATGAAGAAGATGTATTAAAAATTATTGGCGAGTTAAAACCTAAATTTTCATCCGGAATTGATGATGTCCCAGATTTTCTTTTTAAAAAATGTGCTAAATTAATAGCTTGCTCTCTCTCTCATATATGTAATACCGGTAGTTCATTTTCTAGTGGAATATACCCAGACAGGCTTAAAACAGCAAAAGTTAAACCCCTATTCAAAAAAGGCGAAAAAGAAAACGTGTCAAACTATCGCCCGGTGTCGAACCTCTCATGTTTCTCCAAAATCTTAGAAAAACTATTTCACAAAAGACTTGTGAACTTTTTAGAAAATAATAAACTATTATCAAATACTCAACATGGATTTAGGAAGAATAAATCAACTGAAACTGCATTTTTTTCATTTTATACAGAAATCTTACAGACACTTGATGAAAAAGGACATGTGTCTGGAATATGTTTGGATCTCTCAAAGGCATTTGATGTAATTGACCATAATATACTGCTCACAAAATTAGAACATTTAGGAGTTAGAGGAGTAGCAAAAAATTGGATAAAGTCATACCTTTATAATCGGAAACAGATTGTTGAATTTAGTTTTAAGACTAACAACAGTGTAAACTATGTGCGCTCAGATTGCAAACACATGAAATGTGGAGTGCCGCAAGGATCAATTCTTGGGCCTTTACTGTTCTTAGTGTATATAAATGATCTAGAAACTACAAGTACCTGCCAGAAGTATATTAAATATGCAGATGACACCAACGTATTAATAAAAGACTGTAATAAGGAACAATTAATGAAAAATATTGAACACTGTTCTAAAAACTTAGCAAACTGGTTTTCTCAAAACAAACTAATAATAAACACAGAAAAAACACATGTTATACACTTCAGGACAAAAACTAATTTAGATACCCCAGTACCTACAGTAAAACTTTGTGATGAACTACTGAAAAATGTAGGAAAAACAAAATTTCTTGGAATATGGATACAAGATAATTTAAAATGGAATATACATGTTGATCACCTTTGTAAAAAATTAAATACCATTTGCTACATGATGAGAATATTAGTTGGCTGCATATCAGATGAAACAATTAAGAATATTTATTTTGCGTATGTGCACTCATTATTAAGGTACGCTGTTATATTTTGGGGAAATTCCCCACCAAGTGTCAAATGTTTCAAAATGCAGAAAAAAATTATTAGGATTATGAAAGGAGTACAGAGTAGAACCTCATGTAGACTTTTATTTAGAAAGATGCAAATTCTACCACTGCCCTGTATATATATGCTGGAAACTATAACATTCATAAAAAATAATAATAATAAAAAAAAAAAATACTGAAGCTTCTGGGTATACATTACAAACAAACAATGATGTGCACACATATAATACTAGACAGACATTAGATTTACATGTACCACAAACAAATACTACCCTATGTCAGAAAGGACTATTACATACAGGAATCAGATTGTTTAATAACCTACTAGTATCAAATCTGTAAAAGAAAATTCAAAATTCACTTCAGGACTGAAGGAGTACATGCTTGGCCACTGCTTCTACAGTATTGATGAGTATTTTCAAACCAAATGATAGACTTAAATAGTGAAAAATCATGTGTTATTTATAATTATAAATTTTGTGTCTTTATCAAACTTGTACAGCTATCTTATGAATGATCACAGCATTGATAAAATGCCCATGTGTGTGTGTGTGAGAGAGAGAATGTACTGTCTGTCTGTGTACAGACTATTTTTGACTTATCCCATATCATTTGTACTTTGTACTATGTATGATGCTAAGGGACCAATAAATACAAGTACAAATCAAATCTATTTCATAATAATTTATTCCTGGCATCTATATATTAAATTCTGAGGGAAATTGGTCTCTTATGTGTTATATTTTAGTACAATTATGAATTCTTGTTTTCAATAATTCAATTTATGATTAAATAAATTTTTTGATATTTTGTCACTGATATAATGAGACACCATGAAAAAGAAGAAAACTCTAGTTTACTAAGATAGCAATGTATTTTAACTGGATTAAATTTCACATAATAATAATAATAATTGATAAAATTGCAATTGAACGCATGCTCCTGTGGCTACACACCCATTCTTCTCCCTTCCTCCTGCAGCCCACTTTTGCCCTCAACCAATTTTTACTTTAAATTCTTTCAGTGTTTTCAGTAAATTATTCATCGCTTTGCTTGGCAATTTTACACTTACACTCTTTCTATAAAAGAAAATTTTCCCACACCCTTTTGCCTGAAATCAAGTGCCAACTTGTGGTCATGGTGATCTTTGCCCTTCCAAGCACCTCTCTCAGTTTTCCCACCAATATCTTTCCATGCTTCATCACCAATATGGGCCTTGTACATTCCCATGACTCTCTTCACCCTCTTTATATAATCCAATGAATCCCACTCCAGCTCCTTTATCATATTAATTACCGATTGTGTTTTTTGGTAATTTCCAAAGACAAATCTAGCAGCCTTTCTCTGCAACCCCTCCAACTCCTGCATTTGATCCACAAAATGTGGGTCCCATACTACACCACCATATTCCAGCTAATACACCTCTGTATGTGAATCAAAGATAAATTCATGAATAAATCTTTTATTGTTGGTTAAATTTAAAGATTAATCCTACTGTATTTTTATATTATTATTTGCAGAATGAGTGAACTATTTCAGTACAGACAACTCCGATTTTGGACCCACACTCCAATTGCCTTTAGGGTTAGCCCTATTTATCATGAACAGGAACATGTCTTGAAAGTACTCCACAGTTTCACAGAAAAAGTAAGCAGTTAATCCAATCAATGCTTTAAAATTGTTAAAAATACTGTGACTATTCATTAAAAGAATCGATGTGTATGAGAAATAAGGTTACTTGAAAAAAAAAAATGTTTGCTTTTTAATCAAACTGTCTCATAAAATAGTTTTCTATTTTATGAAATGAATTATTAACAAAGATCTCTTCTCAGTAGTCTTAACTAGCACAACTTTTATCCTTCCATTAGAATCTACAACATGTGTTATAAATATACAAACTGGTTGGATGTATTGACATATCTTATATATTATATCTAGAAATTGATTTTTCATGACAAACCCATTTTCTCCATTAATAACAACAAAAATTGATAAATGGGGTACCATTTTAAAAAATTAAATTTTTTGCTTCTAAAGAACTGATAATTCCGAATTGCACATTGTAG
Source organism: Vandiemenella viatica (assembly GCA_031002005.1). Lineage (NCBI taxonomy): Eukaryota > Metazoa > Arthropoda > Insecta > Orthoptera > Morabidae > Vandiemenella > Vandiemenella viatica. The sequence goes on from CM061921.1 coordinate 114,716,490, forward strand.
TGTTTGTTTGTAATTCGAAGTTTTGACCCTGGAGTTTTTTCCATGGATGAGTTGATATGTCTTTTCCACAGTTACTCGATTCAATATTTCAGTTAACACCTTACGTATTTACGTTGCTGCTCTAAATACATTCAACAAATTAAGAAAAATACAACAGTGTCTGCAATAAACATGGCTTTTAAAAAATTATGATTTTAATACATTTTGTTTATTAACACATTCAGTCAAAAAAATTGCTGATGAATATTGGATAAAAATTGGTTTATTGAAGTATGAATATGATATGATCACTGATTCCTTAAGGATAGAAGCAAATATTTTCTAAATTGCATTACTGACAAGAATCTCAAGGAGAATACTCTCAAATATGACCTATCAATAGCAGCAGTTAAATTTACAGCAGCCAATTATTTTAAATTCATAAAATGGTATTGCAGGAGGGGAGCTATAAATGTTTCAGAAGACTCATGTTAATAAAAATGAGAGCCTCGAAACTTGTAGCAATAGCTAATACCATTACTGGAATCAGATAGTTTGTTTATCAAAATACCATTTGAATTTCAGTTAATGACCTAAAAATTCCCAACTGTTAAGACTGTGGCAGAAAATATTATGACTAGTTTGTCAAGTATTATTTAATGTTGCTAAAATCGTCATTATTCCAATTGTCACACATGACAGTGACAGATCTTGATATTTAAGGGTGTTAGCAGAAGTTTAATAATATGAGAGATTTTTCTTCTTGTTGTTGTTTTCCAGTGTGGCCTCTATGGACCTCATGGTTCTTAACTCTGGTGAGCTTTCTTTTTGGCCCAATATTCTTTCATCCTTGCAGTGTGGTTGTCTTTTCTTTCTTAGGTCCATTTCACCCCAGATCTGGGCCGCAGTGTTTTGGCTGTTAGTGTCTGGAGAGAATCTGATGATTTAATGAATTTTCTGTACTTATCCTTGTTGTAAATTTCATAGGGGCCAATTTCCAGTTGCTTGAGATGTTTTTTGACTATCCTAGTCCATTTTTCAGAAGTCGCTTTCCCTTTAGGAACGGTGTCAAAGATTTGGAGGTGAGTCTATGATTTTCCATCCAAACTACATGATCATAGAACATCAATCTCCTTTTTCTAATGGCTGTGGTAATGCTCTCCAGTTGTTGGTATAAGTCTTTTTATGAATGAGTCTGTATTTTCTCTCTTTTTGGGCAGGACCCATGATTTTTCTCAAGACATTCCTTTAGTTCCATTTTTCTGACTTGTCCCTTTCTAACCATGTTCAAACACTCTGGTGCATTCAGTATCGATGGTCAAACTACAGTATTATAGTGGCTAAGTTTTAAGTTAAGGGAGAGGGATTAAGATCCATATATGTTCTTACAAATGTGGTATGATCTCTCCAGTCTGGCACATCTGCTATTCATGGCTAAGTCCTAATTCACGTTTGATGTTATCCATTCTCCAAGATATTTGAAGGAATTTGTCCTTCGTATCATTGTATTCCCCAGTGGGATTAAGTTGGGTGCATTTCTGATGTTGGTAATGAACTCAGTTTTGTTTATTGAAATCTTCAACCCTACGTTAGCTGCTACGTTGTTGAGGGAGGATAGTTGTTGGTTAGCTTCCTCCACATTAGAGGCTAGGAGACTAAGGTCATCCATGAAGGCCATGCAGTTGACTAGTAGTTTGTCCTTACTGTAACTGATTCTCAACTCAGAGCCATCTGTTAGTGTGGTAGTCAGTGTTAGAAATTCGTTTGTAAATCCAGGCGTATTTGTTACGCCTAACTTTCAGACTCAGGCGTAAAATGAAAATGTTAGGCGTAATTATATTATAATTATGAAAATACAGATATTATAGCTTACAACCTACTTCAGCACAGTTTAAAACTGTAAATAGGCCCAAAAAAAATTAATATGATTTGCATGTGCCAATACATCAAATACCAAAATTGTGAAATAATTTAACATGATTATTGATTTCATTGTACTTTGAATTTTACACAATGTTCTTCAGATGTATAATTCCCAAATATTTTCCTGATTCATCGACAGAGGATTTTTTCTTTTAAATACAAATATGTCAATATCTAAAATAAAAATTGTAAAATATTTTCCTTGATGTACAAATTCTAAGAATAATTTGATTTCACAGTTTCTGTGTGCAATTTATCGGCAAGGTCGCAGAAACTAAAACATTCAGTTTATTGAATATATCGTAGCTGAATAGTAAATGCAATGATTCTCCACTTTAAATATCAGGAAAAATGCCTTACGGCCTTACCTGAAGTGCTGTGTCACTTCTTATCTAGGAATTCTGGTCTTCGAGGGTTTTGTGTGTTTTTCCACCAGTAAGCCACAGCTGGGTTGGGATCAAAATCATACAGTGAGAGCCCATTCACTTTGATGAGTAATAAGTCATCTACATTTAGGGTATCCAAAAAATATCGTTTCTCAGTTTTCATGTTGTTAAGCTCACTGAAACCTCGCTCACATATTGCAGTTGTGAATGGAAGCACACGGTAAAATGAAATGATTTTTAATAAATTTGGATATTGGTTGTCTTCACTATATTCGCTATCTACTCTTTTCCAAAGCTGACGACTTGATACAGATTTCTTGTCCTTAGCCCATATTTTCCAGCGCATAAATTCATCAGAACCTTGTTCTTTGCTTATGGTCACTGCTGCAGGTAAATACTTGAGGACCTCTTCAAACTCCTTTACTCCATAATTTAATATCCTCATTTGGAATGTTAATTGCAATAAAAATGTCTATATTTTTAAACATGCAATTAGTTCGATGATCTTCGAAACGTTTTGTTAATCCTGTTCAGAAATTTCTGATTATTTCTTCGTGATCACGTAAAAAACTCTGCAGACCCTCTTTACTCAATTTTATGCTTTTATATTCACAAGTACCAGTACCCAAGTTACAGTCCTTATCAAATTGAGACAGAGTTGCTCCATTGGCAAAAATTAAATTTTTCAGTTTCATTTCGCAGATTGTAAGTTCAGACATCACATTCTCACTGTTCACGTTGTCATATTGAATATTTTTGGAAAATGTTGACAAAACATCAGTTACACCAATCAGAAAGCACAAAAATCTCATGGACTGCACGGATTTTAAAGTTTTTAAGTAATAGTTCATCACTTTTGCTTGAAGGATTTTATTGTAGTTTTTATCAGCACAGAAGTCTTCAAAATACGGAACAGTGACTTTGAAATTCCTGAGCAATGCTTTTAAAGCTCTGTTTTTTGAAGAAATCCACCTGGATAAGATATACAGGTGGTTAACTACTGATTAATCCAATGCTTCAGTCAAATCTTAAATTGTTTCTTATGCTTATTTTAGAAAAAAATTTGTATACACCTTTTATTACTTTTTTGCATGTTTGAGCGTAGTATATGTTACTGAGGCTATCAGAAACACACAGGGGCGTAGCTACTATAGGGCTAGGCGGTGCAGTGCACCGGGGCCCCTACGCTCAGGGGGCCCCCAAGCATACCTCAAGGGGCCCCAAAGCACATCTCTGGGGGCCCCCAAGCGCAGTTTAGAGGGCCCACGAGCCCTCTCGGCAAACTGGCAACCTTTTTCTTTTAGCTCTACCATCATCTAAAGGGGCCCCTGAGACACAGGAAGACCCCCACTAAGGGCCCTCGCTGCTCACGGGGCCCCTAAGGACAACTCAAGGGCCCCCATCCTCAGCTCCTCACGGGGCCTATACCAGCACACGAAGCAAAAAAAAAGGTCGTCCGTCTGGCCTGACCTAGCTACGCCACTGGAAACACATAGTTCTATCCGATAAGCAATACAATGCACTGATATATAATACTCCAGCACACGTTGCACAATTTTGTAACCACACCATTGCTAACACCCATATTAACACTTGCCCCATCTAGACAGACACCTACAAGTTTATCTTTCCAAGAATCACCATCAAATGTTTCATTTAAAGTGTCCAAAATACATTCGAATATGCTTTTAGCTGATCCGTCACTTAATGGCTTTAATTTTAAGAAATCTACTCGTTCCTGCCCTTCTTTAACAGAAGCTACGTAGATGATTTCACATTCAATTGCACCCTTATCGGTTTATCCGTCACACATAATTGATATATAGACACTACTTTTAATGATATCTTGTAATTGGATACGTGAATTTGCTGCTATATTACTGATCAAAAGAGTACACTACTTGTCATTTCTGTATGTTGAACCAATTTCGACACCATTTTATTCTTGTAACTCTAACAAACGTAGGTAATCTGTGAACGCAAAGTTGCCTTTTGCAACGGAGTGAGCAGTATTAAATAAAACACACATTTGTTGGTGTACTTTGTAACTCATGACACTCAACATAAGAGCTAACGGTGTCTGCAATGAATTTTTTTTCGCCACATCTGCCGCACACGAATTCTGATGGACTTCACTTTTGTCATGTTTTTTAACTGTTTCTAATCTAGATATAACCTTTGCATTTACGAAACTCGTTAAAGACGAATTCGCAAACTGCCTATAAACGACGCAAAACATACTATTTTCGCTGCCTTGTTCCACTGATAACCAAGGAAAACTTTTTTGCCAGTTACTTAATGTGTGTTTACCCACGGCATTAGTTGTCGATGTACTGGTGGTAACAGCATGTATAGTAGCTGATAAATTTTGAACTGTTTTTGATTGTTTATTTGCTTGTTGACCTCCAAATTGCGTGAAGTCGGAGCAGGCCTACTGGTAGTAGCTGTAGTGTCTGATGATTTGTCAGCATCTGATGTTTCTTCATTTTCTGGCAGTCCTCGTTTATCGGTACTTGCAACAATTTTATCACCAATACTTGTCTTTACAAATTGTATAAAGTCAGTAAGTTTACTAGACATCTTTAGATCCTTTGTTAAGCGAATAACAAAGAAGAATAACGTACGCGCTAGGATCGTTTTTTATTTTTTTCACTTCGCGGTACTTCCCCTTACAATGTTGCCACTTCTGAACTTCAGAAAGGTATTATTAGAAACATTGAAATAGATCAAAATTACAGGGATTGAAATTAATTATTAGAATTTAACCTTGAACATGAAAAACTGAAAACAAGTTCCAAAATGTATTTTTTTTTTTTTAAGTTGTGATGCTTAGGAGTATTTTCTACGCCTTTGTCGGAGATTGCAGGCGTAAAACGAAAATATTCAGGCGTAATTACGCCTAACGCCCGGTCAATTTCGAGCACTGGTGGTAGTCCATTCACAAATAACTTTTTCCAACAGACAGTTAAAGAGGATTGGCAACAAGCTGTCTCCTTGTTTAACATCTGTTCTGATTATGAAGGACTTTAATAGTTCCCCTCTGAACTTGACTTTGGATGTAGTGTTAGTTAGGATCGCTTTCACAAGGTTTATAGTTTTGCTGTCAAGTCACTGTTCATTGAGGTTTTGAAAGAGGGCTTGTAAGCACCTTAGCATTTTGGTAAATTCTAGTTTTGCTTAGGCGGGACTTAGAAATTTCGAGAAGTGTAATTTTCAACTTTAAGTAATTTCCCTGTAATCTTCCCCACAGTAACAATTTGCTATAAAAATCATTTTAAAGTGTAATTATCATATCGGGAAACGTTTAGTTTTAGAGATATTCCGCTTTGTTCATGTTTTGAAACACGCTATCATAAAAGTAAGAATCCTAAGATTTGTAATAACTTTAAATCCAGTAAAGCTACAACCGAACTTTTATCACCAGCTATAGTCAGCACTATGATATTTTGGCAATAAAATTAAATAATTTGGTAAAGTCTAACTAGCGATTTTAATTGAGAGAGAAAAATAAGCTTTTTATCTAAAAGAGATATCAATTTAAAAATTACATCAGTGGATAGCCCTAATTAAGACTATTTCATACATATATGGGTTTTCCGTAAAAAGTTAAGCGTTTGTCCGGAAATTAAGTTTTTGAAAATAGATTGTCGCGGATTGTTGTGCACGCGCGTAAAAAGTTCTAGAACACTTAGGGATTTTACCCGAATTTGAATGTATCACTACGCGGAGTCTTAAATAGCTAAAACTTCAAAATTAATTACTCTAAATTTCTCAAGAGACTGCCGCTGGACTTCTAGTAGATAAGTCCAGATACTATCAAAGTTTAAACATTTTTAATAATCGGGATCGTCAAATAAATTTCGTACTCTTTGAGCTACGCGGAGCAAAAAGATGTGATACAGTTGCTGACGTCACTGGTTCTCGTGGTTTCGATAAAAGAGCCGGTCTGTTCCTGTGCGCGGTCTGTTCCGGTCTGTCTGTTCCTGCCTGGCGTCGGTTTCGGTCTGTCTTTCGTCGCGCTGGTTGTAACTCGCCACGCTGGCTAGTTCAACCATGAGGGATCGTGTCGTGTTAAATCATAACTTCAATGACTGTTAAGAACTTGTAAATTTACTAAAGGGGTTTCGGTCGGTTAGATTTCTCTCCACAATCTGTAACTTTTGGATCGAGTGTTCGATATGCCTGCTCAACTGTAAATGCCATTTTGAACTTTTGACTTTGAAGAATAAAACTTTGGATTTTACTAATAGTGAACTTGTGTGCTTCAGTAGTTTGCTTGAACCCTTTTCTCTATTTGGGGGTATCAAATATTGTGGCGACCTAGGCATTTAGTTGAGTCATCCTGGCTACATGGTCAAATTAAATTAAAGTATTCAACAAGTTTTCATCGGATTGGGAGGTGTGATCAAGAGAGTAAGTTAAGGCACATAGGTGATACTATAACCCCAGTATCGGCCTTTGTCCTTACAGGCTCTCCCGTCCATTGAGTCATAGGCTTTCTGAAAGTCAGCGAAGGTTGTCACATAGGGTGAGGCACTGAGACTCTTGTAGGTGATTTTTTTTTTTATGTGTTCAGCACATTACCTTGTCTTCCAGAACCCAGCTTGGTATTCTCCTATACAAGAATGTAATTGATTCTCTACTCTAGTGAGTAACTCCTTACAAAGGATATTGTATGACACAGATAGAAGGGAGATCCCTCTATAGTTATGTAGGTCTGACTTATATCCCTTCTCGTGGAGCATGTGGCTGATAGCAGAGGTCCAATCAGTAGCTAGTGTTTCTGTTGCCCAAGTGTTGGATATGATCTTATGTATACTTTGAATTGACTCATCATTGGAATGTTTCCAAAATTCGGCAAAGCTGCCATCTTCATCTACTGCTCTATTGGATTTGAGTTCAGAAATGATCTTTTGGATTTCCTCCTTGGTTGGTAGCAGGGACTTTGGTTTATTAAAATTTTTTGGTTTTTCTACTTTAGTACTGGATGATTTCCTAACCTAGATTTATGGCAGTCGGTTTTTTTTTCTTTGATATGTTCAGCACATTACCTTGTCTTCCAGAACCCAGCTTGGTATTCTCCTATACAAGAATCTAAAGTTTCTGAGTTTTCTGGAGTATGAGATGAGTCCACTTACATTAAGAGATTTCAGTATTCCATTCATTTTGCTTCAACTAAGAACTAAATGTATCATATAGTATTGTAATTTTCTTCACTATCTCCTTTACCAGCCAGCATGTACAGTGTTCAACCTGTGCTAAACTGCAAGCCTCAGGAATATTTCCAAAAGTTTTTGTAAGCAGAAATTAATAAAGTTATGGCATCCAAATGTGATGTGACAAGATATTTGTAAATGTCTCATGTTCAGTCATGTTTAAGGAGCTTCATCAATCTCTATCTTTCTATGGTTCATTTTCATTTGCTGGTAAACTTCGCCCATCAATAGCAATTTAAGTCTTCTTCCACTCACCTTTAACCCTAAGGCTGTTTGAGCAGCCCCACTTTCCACTGCCCTTTGATTTGCCAAAACCACTCCAATATTTCAGTTTCTATTTCTTGGAGTATATTGTGAACTTAAACCTCTTCACAAGTTCTCTTTTTCTAAATCCTATTGGAATTTAATATCTGTCGTCTATCAACATACATTTCTGCTCAATACATTATTCCTGGCTATGACTTGCATAATGATTGGTTGTGCTGTTTTAGTGCTACCTCAGCCGAGACTATGGATTCCAAGGTTATAACTGTGGATGCCTGTTGTATCCTCCTCGTTATTTCACCTTCCCCTTTCCTTTTTTTTAACCTGAAATCCCATGTTCACAAAATTTTTCTCCTCTTTTAGGGGTATTACAGTCAATATTACTTCTTCCTAGAATGCCCTATCTCTTGAAATTTTATAATTACTTCTTTGTATTAATATCCAGCCATTTTTTTTCTTTTTTGTGATCTATTTATTTAATTGTTGGTGGACTTACTCTAAAGAATATATCTCCAGTCATGTATGATCTTTGAAAGCTATCAAAGATTCCTCCAGCTTCCTGAGAACTGAAAATTGTTTGGCTAAGTCATAAAACTGCCATATACAGGTAGTTGCCATTTTCCTTTAAAATCAGGTTTTAGTGCTCCAATTTTAACATATTTTTGAGCTTATGTTGTTATAATTAAATCTTTAATGAAAGCATTAAACACATAAAAATTGTATTTTTAGATAATCAGGGAGCGTAAACTGGAGTATCAGTCTAAAGGAAAAGAACTAAGGATAAGTAGCAAACGTAAGTACAAAAAGATATTTTTAAACAAGAAACCACATAAAACTCACTGTGCTAAAAAACACTATGAATATCAAAACAAAAACTGTATCTCATTTATTTTATTCAAACCTGCTCCATATGTCTCATGAAAGAAAATTAATGAAATTGTAGATACATCATGCTTAAGCACAAGGTGAGAACCTTGAGCAATCTTCCATGATTTTTGGTGGCTGATAGTGTGGACAAGGGCTTAAAGTGTGTTAGTAAAGATAATAAAATAACCATGATATTAATATTTAGAATAGTTATGGTGAGTGTTGGTTCCTGTCTGGCAGAGGTGGCAAATGAATAATGAGGTTGAAAGGTGTAAGCTAACCTAGAAGTTGGTAAATTGCATGACGAAATTTATTTACAGAATGAAGGGCTCAGTTGAACAACATGATACCTCAGCTTTTGAGTCATTTATGTAGTTAATTCAGGAAATAAATTGAACTAAACAGTCAATCCAAGCAATAAGTCAGGTTTAAACAGTAAATTCAAGTTCTAAATCAATCTAAACAGGTGTAGAAAGACTGAACATAAGGTCTGCATATGCAATATTGGTTTCAGTATAATTTCGCTAAAGTTTACATTGCAGTGACTTTTTGAGATATTCAGGATTATAAATAGTCAAAAGATAATAAACCTTGTAGCAAGGAAATCATACTAAAACGTTTAAATACATTAATATCTAAAAGCTAGTATGGAAAATTTAACACGTAATTATATACTTTAAATTCGAGAAGTCATATTTTGGAAAGATATAGAAAGTCAACTTAAAGCAAGAAAGAAATGTAATTTTTGCTTACATAACATACCATTGTTTTATGGCCATTCATTCTTCTTAACATCTGATTTATAGTCAGACATGTGAAAAACAGGACAGTGTTTGTAAGTTGGTTGGTATATGAGATGGGAAATTTCACAGGTTACATGATCTATGATGAGAAAGCATTCACTGATAACAAGGCTGGTGTAGGTGGTAGAAGTATGGTACATTTTGCAGATCTTACAGCATGTTCTGTTGTATAGTAAAAGCATACAACTGTCTTGTTAGACATAGAGATTTAAATTAGTTCACTGCAAGTTGGATGAGGATAGATGGTCTAGTGAAGGATGTGCTTGGAGGAGCAAGGAGGATTTTGGTGATGAGGTTTTAATTTCAGGGCAGACTTAAAGAAAAACCATAGTCCTACCACAGGAGGCAAATGATGAACTCAATACGCAGCAAGATCTGTGTGACCATGACTGAAGACTTGTTGATATAAGAAAGTCCAAGGTAGGAGTTGGGCTGTCCTGGTTGTGATATGACATGGAATAAGGTTTTTTTTTTTTTTTTTTGATAGTATAAATAGCACTGAAAGATATTTTTTTAAATTCTTTGTGAGATACTGCTAGTTAGAGATTATACGACTGCCATGGGTATCCAGGATGTAAGGCAATGAATGGTGGGTGTGAAATAGATGGAAGATGTTGAAGTGTAGGTACTTTTTTCCCTTTTATTCATTCACTGTCACTTAATAATTGCGATGTTAAAATTTATAAATATTCACATCATAGTATGTTTATTACCTTTACTATCATTATTTATACTCAATATTGTGCTGTCATTTATAGCTTTAACTTTTTAGTTATTCATTTTGCAAAGTTTTGGTATATTCCCAGCCCCAATCCCTGCCTTCCCCCTCCCCACATCCCCCAATTTCTTAACCCTGCGTATCAGCTACCACAAATTGCAGTAGTTTCTCCTGTATTCCAACCTTGTGTCCATCATATTTTTCTGCAGATTAATAGTTTTTATTTGAAAATGTTAATGTTTTAGATATGTCTTTATCTTTTTTATGTCTTTACACCTCAATGCTGTCAATTTAGTTAGGAGGTTTCTTCCGCTATCCTAAATTTAATTTACTATCTGGTCCCTATTGGTTCCTTTCCATGTTAATTTGGATGTGTTGAAAGGTAGTGCCATGATTTGATACAATTCATAGTTTGTGGAAAATAGATGACAACAAGCCCTTCTATTATAAAAATTCACCTGTCATGACAACATTAAATATTGAGCAATTTTAACCAAAAATGACATGACTTCATCACCTCATCTATCCTGTTCACCCACTGTTACCTGGTGGCCCCTTGCAAAGTCTCCACTCCTTTCCCATGTTTAGCCATAAATTCTCATGGACCCCACCTTGTATGTCCTGTCCAAGATCTATAAGGCAGGCAATCCTGGGAACTCTATAGCCACCATCCTTGTGTCACCCACAGAGCATATTTCTGCCTTCTTAGAGAATACCTAGAACCATAATTCCATACCTCCTCCCCTTCTCCCACATCCTATGTTAAAATTAATACTTGCTCCTTCAACTTTCTTATAGTATTTATCAACAGTCCCCACACCCCTATCCACGGATTTGTCCTGATGATCATAGATGTCACCTCTTGCTACACTAACATTCCATGTGGCCATGACCTTATTTCTCTTGAACAGGACGTGGTGTCGGGACCTTCATACACTCTCCTTAATACAGTATTACTCATATCACTTGTCCACTTTATTCTGACCAAGCACTACTTCGCCTTCCAGTCTCAATTCTACCATCAGGTAAGAGGAATGCCATGACCCTCTCTTACCACAAACTTTTCCTTTACAGATGGAAAGCATCTTATTTTCAAAGATGTTTTAGATATATAGATGACATCTGCATTATCTGGATTCATGGAAAAACCTCCTCATTAACTTCATAAGCTCCCTCTGTAACATCACTTCTTAAAATTTACATGGTCCTACTCTTATACTCACTTCAAATTCCTCGAAGACCCCTCTAACCTACTATAAAACCCAAAAATCAACCCTTACAAAATAACAAAAATAATTCCACTCCCTGCAACTCAGGTGAACCACAGGTTACCTTAAACACTCACAATTTAATGAAGTGCGTCAGTATTGATAGTAACAGAAAAATTTGTTTACTGACGAACACTTTTATTATAATGCAAAGAGTGGAGACATCATTTGAAAAGGTGTCACTCTTCTATATTTCAAAGGGTTTAGAAGGTGTTATGGATTGTAAAGTTGGTAAAGAATGTGAAAAAATGGACACTTCAGCTGGAAACAGCCACCTGTAGGCAGGCTTCCTCACTTCTAAACTGTGAGAAGCTTGGGGTGTTCTCTGCCAAATGCAATTTCCTAAAAAGCAGCAAAGGTGTTATCACCAGCCAGGACATCATGGATTTAGGGACTGAAGAACTTGTTAAGAAGTGGGAAGCAGATAATGTGGTCGAGGTCCTTCATATTACACAGATGGTAAATCACATTCTTGGAAAGACCTTTATCCTAACATCTGACACTCCAACATTGCCCAATACCATCAAAGCAAGTTTCATCAAAATGAATTTACACCCATATGATCTGGAACCGATGCTCTGTTTCCAGTGTGAAAGGTTAGATATGACAACGACGTTCTACAATTGCAAGCCACCTGTGGTAAGTGTGGTATAGGATCACTTCACATGTGCCTGGTAGCAGTTGCACCATTCCACAGATGTGTATCAACTTCTCCGGTTCCCACCCAGCCTGTAGTAGGGAGTGTCAAGTTTATCTTGAAGAATACAAATACAGGAGTTGAAAACCACTGACAGTACCACATGGAGAAGCTAAGAAGTGAATTAAGGCCCCATCTGTCTTCTCTACTAGCTTCTCAAAAATGGTTACAACTCTTGTCAGAAAAGTAACTGCTGCTACTCAACTGTATGTTGTAGACATAAACACAGATACAATATACTCATGTGAAAGCAAATGTGCTGCAAAGCTCCAAAGACTGTGGACATTGGAAGCAATATTTCTGCAACTCCGACCACTCCAGCATCAGTTACAAAGGTTCAACCAGCATCTGTAAAAGGAACAGTCAGCAAAATAGCTGCAACTACAGTACTCACAGTAGCACTGGCATCAGTAGCAGTAACATCAGCAACTGCTACCAAAGAGACAGAAGATAATCAGAAGATCGAGGGTTCCAAGTTTAGACAGACAGATCCAACAAAATTTGTGAAATACCCTTCATCATCTCCTCCAAGACCACCAGGCAATAGGGATAAGAGGGTTACGAGGCCTCATCGGAAGAAGAAAAATAGTGTTTGAAGCGCTCATTGAGTCATAGATGTCTGTCTCATTTTTGAACCCAGAAGAAAGTGATATGCTGGTAGACAAGACTCACCCAAAGTGGAGGTGCGGTTAACCAGGTAGGATGGCTTCCATACTTCAGTGGAACTTAAATAGTTTTCTGGCTCACAAAGAGGAATTACCTTTGAGTGTCTGTCTACAGGAGACACATTTTTGACCAGCATACTACCCCATGGTGAGAGGGTATGACCTATACAGGAAGGACAATACTGAAGGTGATCGACTGAAGGGAGGAGTGGTTGTATTTGTCCAAAACACTGTGCACTCTGAACCTATTGTTCTCACATGTCTCTCTCTCACAGGTAGTAGCAGTGAGAATATACAGTCATATACAACTGACCATATGCTCTATCTATCTACCACCCATTATGCCTGTTGTTTACAACTAATTTGCAGACATTTTTAAGCAACTTATTTGACCATTCCTCCTGCTGGGATAGTGCATTGTGGAGCTCAGTTAATTGGTGCATTAATAGAGCAAGAGGATAAATGTATCCTCAACACTGGTGAAATGACTCATTTCACTACTGCTTCTGTTTTATCCTCTGCCATTGGCCTTTCGCTATGCTCTCCTTCAATTGCGGACTCTGTCTGTTGGGAGGTATATCGTGTCCTTCATGCACAAGATCACTTGGCCATATGGATGCATGTAGAGTTTGGACATGTGGGAGGAAACAACTGATGCGAATGGAACATCAGCAAAGGTGATTGGCAGGTTTTCTGCCAGTTTGTTGCTCTCCATTAGTGTGAAAGGACAGAGGAGAAGATAAATCACCTCACAGAGGTGATTCACCAGGGAGCTGACATTTCCATCCCATAAAGTTCACGAACAATGTGAAGAACACCCATCCCCTGGAAACCTCAGGGTGTACTTTTTACTTGTTCTCATAATCTTTTAGCAGAAGCTTGTCTTACCTTGAGGAATACCATTTTATGTTATAATAAAACTGTTCCTTTTCTGGGCCGCATTTTTGACAGCAGATCTCTTAGAGTTGTGAAAGCGATAGCTCTAAAAGATCTGAATATTTGAAAGCGTCTGTGTGATAGGTCACTGGGTGCAGACTGTTACTGCTTGCTTTTAAGGTGCCCTTTAGTTCACCACAAGCATTCGCACTAGCTATCCCCAGTAGTAATATATTCTATAGATAGATTTTGAAGACACCTAAGCAGCACTTAGAAATTTTGTGTAAAGGAATTGTCAACTTGAATTCATTTCCACAGTGAAAACTCGTCATAAGAATCATTTTTAATTGTATTCATTATGTCCGGAAAAATTTAATTTAAGAGATAATTTGGTTTGTTGACATTTTGAAACATGCTGTTAGGAAAGCTAATATTTAAGATTTGAAATAGCTCTGAATTGAGTAAAGTCACAGCTGATTTTTTTATCATCAGCTATAGTCAGCACTGTCCCGAATATTTTTATAGTAAAATTAACTAACTTAATAGTTTAATTAGTGGATTTAATTAAGAGAAAAATTAAAGTTTTTAACTAAAAGGAATACAATTAAGAAATTTATATCAGTAGATAGCCTAAATTGAGATGATCATGAATAAATGGTAGTTTCAGTAAAAAGTTTAACTATCAGTGAGAAATTAAGATTTAGAAGATAGATTGTCATTAATTGATGTTGATGTGCAATTAAGTGTGCCAAACCAGTGACGTAAGAGACTTCAAGATTAATCTTATAGAAATCCCTTTGTATGTTAAATTAAATTAAAACCGATAGAATATAAGCATAGGAATTCCATGTATTAACTGCAAGTTAAACCATTTACTATTTGGGAGATATTAATGTTGGAAATAATTTGCTGATGTCATAGGAATTTAAAAATTATAAAAGTCCATGTAGCCATCTTGAATTTGTCTAGTCTTTTGCTAGAAATAAAACGGGTAACTTCGCGTCAGTTCGTGGCGCGAACCACACCACGCGGTAGTGGCTACGGCACATCATAACATGCTGTGACCATTTCTCACTAATGTTAGGGGTAATTAGTGAGTTTGCTTCTCATGTGAATATGCTTATCCCCCAAATCTTCAAAGGAACTGTTGTCTGATGTCTTATCCACAATTCTGGTACCGACAATGTATGAGTGAGCTTTCAAGAATATAAGCATTGCATGATTCAAAAACTGTGTCAAGAGAACTGCTGCAATTTCATAGAGCCTTTGTACAGTCATGGCTGTAGTACAGTGGTATTGTATATGGTTCAGCGCAGGACAGCTATCTCAGATGTTGGACAGTGTTCACCATGCAGGAGTTTGGCTCGCCATGGATGTATATTGCACTGGCACCATTCCCAGCATTTGAGCTGCAGCTAGTGATCTGCCACTTGTCATCTGTCGGCATCTCCACATGGTGTAACACTTCAAGAACATTGCCTCAACACCTGGTAGTCCTGTTTACGATGCAGTTATGTATCCACTATTTAATTGTCTCTATACCATTTGGCGTTACCACACTATTCAGCTTCTGTACAAGGGCTATTTTAGAATAATTTTGTTATGATTTATACCCTTTTATCACCAGGGTTGGACTAAATTTCCTTCTTGGCTTTTGGAGAGGCCCAGAACAATTTTAGAACTATCATGACACAACAAATTGTTAACCACTGACAATGTTTGTAGTTAAGTTTTAAAGATGTTTTAAACTAGCATCATGATTTTATCCCAGTATGTATGGATGTGTCAAAGCAGGCTAATGGAGTAAGTTGCTCTGTTGTTTTATTTTGAGCAACTTATAAATATAAGGTGGATAACGTACAAACTGTGGAGAGTTATGCCTTATTACAGTCATTCCAGTATATGGAAGTAAGTCACAATATGAAGTACAACATATGCCATGATTCCCTCAGTTGCAGTCATGCACTAGGAAACCTGTACCCAGCTGACCATTTGGTTCAACACACAGGATGCGCTCTGATCCATTCAGCTCATGCGGAAAGTAGGTGTAATTTTGTAGAATAACTGGTCATGTGGGAGTCAGGGGGAATGAGGCAGCAGACAAAGCTGCTAAGTTAGCCTGTGACTAGGTCAGAATTGGCTTTGCTTCAGTCCCAAAGTCAGACCTTGTGTCGGAGGTGAAAAGAATTGCCTTTGATGTATGGCAGAGGTACTGGCTGAAAGTGGAACTTAACAAGCTCCATCTGGTCAAACTGACCATTCAGTCATGGAGCAGCTCATTCTAGTGGGTGAGAAGGATGAGGTTCTCCTTACTCACCTCCAACTCTAGCATTGTATTTTGATGCACAGTTTTATACTCCACCTGGAGGACCCACCAGATGTGATGCTGGTAGTGTATTGTTAATGGTATGCCACATTTTAACTGATTGTATGTTATTTTTAGACTTAAGGGCAGATATTGGCTTATACAATGATCTGTTCCATATTTTAAACATGGCTAAATGTTGAAAATTTTATGTATTGACCTGTCTTGTTCTGAAAATTTTGGGCAGATTGGCCTAGATTTGAGATTGATGAGTGGCTCCTACCCATCCAAGTATATTGCTTTTAATTTCTTTACTTTTTTGTTGTTGTATTTCTGGCCTGGCTGGCTATTATCCAGCCAGCCACACATTATCTTGTTTTAAATTCTTTCAAACCTGTTTGATCATTCTATAGGCAACCAGACATTGTGAAGTTTTTGTTTGGCCCAGATTTTAATATTTTACAGTAACTATCTTGAGCCATGTTGTCAGAACAGCAATTGTTAGGGTACTAATGACCTCATTGTTGACACATCTTAAAGCCTAACTGCTTCACTGTTATCCTGGCTTTATTTCTTACAAGAAGGAGAAGGGTATATGTCATTGCTGGCTGAGAAACCCCAAAGGGTAGTTTGGTTGCTGGAGTTTTGATTTGCTACTCATGCACCTCTGTTGTGGCCACCCTAACATAACCTGTTAATCCTACCAGGTACAGGGGAACTACAGTTTTATGTGGAATAATAACCACATAGCATCCTAGTGTACTTCACATGACAAAGCTAAACTTTTCCAGAGGTGAAGGTCAGTTTTTAAGGCCGTAAAAATTCCACTTGGGACCTGGATTCGAACCGTGGACCTTCCTTTCCCCTAACATGTGCCTTAACAGACTGAGCCACCAGATCACTGTTTGGATAGATGATAAGTCTACTTTCCCCATCTTTCCTTAAAGCTTCCTAAAAGCTTTTTCCTTCTCATTATTACTATTATGATCTCTTTAATTATATAAACAATCTTTTATCTATTTACTTTTAACAATGATTTGATGTTACATACATTTCTTAATCTGAACATACCCAGCCAAGTATTTTCTATTTTCCATAGTAATAAATGTAGGTCATTAGCACACAGTAAAAAAAATAATTTTTTTCTTTTAATTCAAGCACTCTGTTTTGTGCATCTTAAGTGAACATTTGATGAATTTTAAGCCAGCTTAAAATGAAGTATTTGTGTTCACATTGTACCGAGATATTTCCAGACATTTCATAATAATAGTGATGTCCCTTACACAGTGATATTTCTCACATCACCTGAGAGTATATTTCATCTCCTACTGTTTGCTTCATCAGCTAAGCAAATTGTCAGTGTAGAATAAAAAGCTTGTAGCAAATATTTTACAACTAAATTTATTTATGTTTAAAAATTTAAAATCATTTAAATAGTGTCTGGAATAGATGTGAATACCTGTGCTGAAAAAATATATATATATATTTTTCAGGTAAGCAAAGATCACTTCTTGATCTACTGATTGAAATTTCTGAAACTGATGGTGAACTAACAGATCTTGATATAAGGGAAGAAGTGGATACATTCATGTTTGAGGTAAATGAGGATATTCTCTTTACTCCATATTTAAAAATATTGAATAACAAATCGAAATGCAATCAGAAGTTTTCCCTCAGTATTATTTGATAAACTTTCACATTTGTATTTTACCTTTGGCTACATTGTTTTCAGTTTCTTTCAGGGGCATGATACAACAGCTGCAGCTTTGTCATGGGCACTTTTCTTGATTGGATCACATCCAGATGTGCAAGTAAGTAAAATAACTTGACCTATCTTACTGATATATATATATAGAGAGAGAGAGACTGGAGCCATCACTATTATAGATCATGGTATGCTATTGCCTGACATCATTCCATTACTACGGGTTCTTTGAGATTTATTTGTATCTGCCAAGGCATCATACATTTCCTTACTTATTTTTACTAATGCGATATTTGTTGCAGTAGGAAGATAAAGATGTTTACTGTCAAAAAAAAAATTATTTCTAGAAAAATTGTTTAACCCACTTTGACAGTTGATCCAGCAATGAATATGTGAAGGAGCTGTTACAAAAATCACAAACCTTCAAATTGATCTCTTGATCCTTGTATATTATTCATTTAAGTTTTGTATTTGTCCAGTTGGTCTATGCGTAATTCTATCACACCTGACACTTTAACAAATAATTCGAAGTAACTAGGATAAGGGTAAATGTAAATGATGTGTTGATAAACATATTTTTGTTGCACTGTTGCTTGGATGGTAATGCAAATGTTGAAAGCATTGGTGTAATGATAACTGACACCTACAAATCCTCATAAAAACTGCCATATGCTGCTAGTTCCTATAACTGTGCTCTAGAATATGTTCCACTGTCTAGTTTACTTACCCATACTCCATCCCAGTTTTCTTTATCCAGTTATTAAGAGGACCCTAACTCGTGATCGTAGTCTCTTGTCACAGCACAGCTATAACTTCCTTACTTTCCAGCTGATATGAGACTCATCACATCCAATATGTTTCCAAGCTACATCATATGTGTTTCAACAGACCTCCAAATCCAAAAACTCTCCTTTATCACAAAAACTCTGAAATCATCTTTGAACTCTTCCCCCCCCCCCCTTTTTTTGCATCTCTAATGTGAGGTATTGGCTATAGCTTGAAATGCCACAAGCACATAATAATGTAGGTTAGAGATTTTGAATATGGTGCAACTAGCTGAGAGTATATACAGGGTGTTAAAAATAGTATCAATTATTTTAGGTGGTGATAGTATTTATCAAAAAAATACAAAAATGTCTAATAAACATTAGGCCACAAACACATACTTTGAGAGTCCATAGCAAGTGCTAAATGTGACATCTGTCCATGACAATGCATGCCTCTTCTCTTTGGTGTAAGGAATCATATACTCTTTGGAACTGTCCTGCTTGGTCCTGCACATGCTGACATGCATTGAAGATATAATCCTAGAGTATCTGCACATCGTTTGGCATAAATCAATTATTTGATATTTCCCCATAACAAAGGTCTAAGGGATTGAGATCTGGAGAACAGACCCGAAATGTCAGTAAAAGGTATCGACACACATTAAGGTGAAAATGTGCAGGTGCACAATTGTGAATAAACTACATCTATTGTCGTTGCTACGTAGGCACGTTTTCCAGCAGAATAGGCAATGTGTTATAAAGAAAATCCAGATAATGATCTACATTTAATCTCTGTGGGAGCATGTGTTGCCCTATTATTGTATTTCCAAGAATGCCTGCCCATACATTTACTGAGAGGTGGTGCTGGTGACTGCATGGAGATTGCCAACAACTGAGAAATACTGATTATAAAATTTAGAACACCATCTCTTGTAAATCCCACCACATGGTAAACATAATTTTCAAAGTAAACAGTTGATCTGCACGACACCTACACAATTGCCATTGGCAGAATTGCAATCCGGCCAGATAGTCCGGTGGACTGAGGACCCATATGTGTGCTGGACATGGTAAAGGTACAGTGACTGTTGATGCAGTACCATCCAAACAAGAGGATTACTAACACCTTCCACTGCTGGTATTCATTACACACTGGTTCCAGGAGTGTCTTCCACTGAACATAGCATACACTCCTCCAGATCTGGTGTACATACTGAGTTAGGCCATCCACTGTCCACCTTATGGGGTGGTAGGGAACCTGTTTCCCCAAGATGCTTTAGAAGTTGGCTCATTAAACTATCAAATGGCATTGTGGATATCTCTCTTCGTAGAGGGCATGGGCTTGCAGGCTATTTCCATTTGCTAAAATATAGTAAAATACCTCATTGTACCACAAGCATCAAAATGACATGTAAATACTAACTAAAATACATACATTGTTGGATAAGGCACCATGTTATGTAAAGGAGTAAATGCACAAAGACACACTAACACAGTGGGCACTATGTACACAATTGACTGCACATACTACAGTTCCATACTGTAATGGTTTACACCACTCCAATTAATGCTGTACAGGAACTCCAGGATTGCATCTTTAGTGCATGTCAGCATGTACAGTATCAGCCAGAACAGTTTCAGGCAGTGTGTGAGACATTGTAGTGTGGTTTCAATGCAACTGTGACCTCCTATAATATTAGATATGGTGCTTTGTTTTCAACTTCCGTAGAATTGGGCAATATATGTACAAGAGCGACAAAATGTACCATTATCTCATTACTTAAAGTGATTAAGAATGTAATCCACTTAGGAATATTGTACCATGTTTGCAAGCAATAGGAGATGAAGGTTTTCTCAGAAAGTATTTGTAGGCCTGCAGATAGGAGGTCCCAGTCAGTGTTAGATCAGTTTTTAATGAATCATCATCACATGGAGCAGTTGCAGATTAGTCTTGGAATAGTTTTTATAGTGTAGCAGTTATGTTTTCAAGAGTATTTCTTCAATAATTCCAGGCAGCTTAGGATAAATAAATAACTGGGATCAAATGAATTAGAACACAAGTAACCAAGGCATATCTCAAAATATTAACAATTTTATTTAAACAATTGAAGCTGATTTTAATTTAAAGACATAAACCTTTTATTGCAACAAATTATCATGAACTTGAAAGTGACTGAATGAGTAAGAGAGCATGAAATCGCTCAGTATGCAGGGTACAGGTATTATGCCTATATGTAACTGTATCAGTAATATTGGAGGTTCATGGCAGGTGAAGAACTGATTCCATGCCTACAGGCTGACTGGAGGACTGAATTGGAACCATCATCTACAAGCAACTAGCTCGCCTTCTAGAAGTTGTAAGCACCTTAGAATTTGAGTAAATTCTAGTTTGCTTAGCTTAAAGCATAAGGGAGGGAGTAAGCTTTCTAGTATATATATAATTTTCATTGCAAGTATAGGATACGGAGAAACGTTTCATGCAGAAGCTGATACTGCAACTTAACTTAAATAAATAATCTGATTTAAAAACAGTAAAGACCCACAACACTTAATATAAGCACTAAACAAACGTTTTTAATAGTAAAAAATCTTTAAACTAACCTGTAATAGGTTAATCCATTATTGTCCAACTTGCAAACAATAGATTTTTGCTATGTGATCATTTCACTAATACTTGACACTTTTTGATGCAATAAAATAATTTTAAAATAATAATAACTCAAAAGAAAGATAAATTCACTAAAATTTTGTAATTTCAGGTCGTGTAAATAGCTTAAATAAATTTTTCAACATCTCGTGGAAAACACTTTCACTTTTAACATTTTTTATCATATGTTTTAGATAATTTCTCAAGCTAAAAAGTAGATTTCCTGAAAAACCGTAAAATTTAGAATAACATATTAAAATTTCAGAACATTTCATGGAGTAGAACAGATTTTAGATCAATTTGAAAGTTATTTTGTCACTAATCACAACGTGGCAATTTTAAAATTAAATTGCAATTAAACCAAGTCACTTACGTAAATAAAACAACTGTTAAAACATGTAATTAAATTCAAAGAAAATTCAGATAACTCCACTTTTTTGATATAAACAACACTTTAATAATTATGAACAAGAAACCAAGGGTTTGCTAAATAGTCTTCAAACCCGATCTTGTTACACTCATAACTCTGCTAGTTCACCACCGATCGAAATAAAAATTACATCACTGGAATCAGAAATTTTATTATGATAATTTGAAATCCAGCAGGTTTGCCAAAAAATTGAAGAAATTAACATATAAATTGGGGAATCACCGCTGAACTTTTGGAATCTTTTATCAATACACCGGTTAAACTAAATTCGTTTACAAGCAAACTAATCATTTGAAAATTCTCACTAAACACTTTTTATGTACCTTAAAGACAAGACTACATGCAGTTAAAGTTTGAACACTTTCTATAATCACAATTATTTTACACTATTTTGGGTAAGTAGTTGAATACTCAGTGTCATGCAGATGGGGTATATAGGTGGGGACCTCGGAGAGGTGGTTGTCTTTACTCCGGGAACGTTGTGTATGATGAATCTGCACTAGTAGTTTTGGTGTGTGTCCGATGGGTAGCCGGAACTCGGTGAGCCAGACTAAGACTGTGTGTCGGCCATGATGATTTTCTTTACCAGAGTATCGTTTCAACAACTATTATGAACTTATGAATTTTCTAAAGGGGTTTTTGGTCAATTCTATTCTCTCCATAACCTTGCAATTTTTTGAAACATTTGTTCAATAGCCTACTTAACTGTAGAATGCAAATTTTTAAAAATGTGACTGTAAATAAACTTCAAATTTTTATTCAAGTGAACTTTTTTGTGATTTTGTAGTAGACTGAAACCCTTTCCAAGTTTGTGGGTTAAACAAATTTGGTGGTGGCCATCAAGCATTTCAGTTGAGAATTCCAGGCAAGCTACATGGTCATTTAAAATTATTAACGTAAAGTCAAAGAACATTTTTTCTTTTCAAGTGAACTTTCAGTTAAGGCACTAGGCCTATACTTCACCCCAGTACTAGACTTTTCCCTTACAAAGTCTTGATGATGTGACAGCCCATTGGCCTCCCATGTGTTCAAACTAGCAGATAGTGGTATCAGAACAGAAGTGAAGTAGTTCTTCTATTTGCCGACCCATCTTGACTGGCAAGAACTTTCCTTCTTTTAGACATGCCGGTCTTGCCACTGGGAATCGTTGAGTCTTCCAGGATTCACTCAGGTGTGCAACAGTTATTGTAATCATTTATACCACATGTTACAAAGTCTTCTGATTGGTCTCTTGCTCTCCCCTCCAACTCATACATAGAGAACTGAGAATCTGTTCCTGCTCGATTATATGTGGCTCGACTTCAGTTTGCTAGACTTTCATACGGAGTAGCAAATAATTTATTAGTTACCAGAGTCCTCACACCAACCTTTATCTATTGTGAAAGATATCTGCTTGTCCAGTGGATTTGTGGAGGAAGTCATATATCGTCACCTTCTTTGGATCCAGCATATAATCCATTGGCATCGGCTATTAAGCATGCATGCAAGTACTCTGAGGAATCTCCACAAATGGGATACTACAAGTGTTAGTAGACTAATGCCAGAGATGATGATTTAGGAAATTGAGAAGATAAACTAAGAAAAATGTTTAGGAAACTAAAAAGAAGGTTTATGAAGCTAGGAGAAGTTTAATTATCCAAAGAAATGTTTGTATACAGAGCATAAATACAACAGTTAGTACAACATCGCTGGTACTACAGAAAAAAGAAAAGGAATTCCTTAAGGCTCACCATCAAAATGATGTAGGTAGTGTAAGGTTCTTTTTAATCCCACCAGAGCAAGAAGAGATAAAGACTATTTAATGTGTTCTTTCTGAGTCTCTCTTAAACCATTGGAAAATAAATGAATGTCAGAGCCTGTTTGCTAAGTGACAACAAATCTAAACTGTTGAATAATAGGTAACTGTTTTGATTATTGAAGTAGATTTTAGGTGAATTGAATAACCTAGGTAGGGGTTATGAAACATTTAAGGACTCAAACTATAGAATCTGTTGACTGAACAAGGTGAATTTAATAGACATGCCTTCTGTTATTATTGTTACAACTGACCATCACTAGAACAATTTATTGATTAATTCCTTATTTGGCTTATCTGGTGTGTTATGTGACATGAAGAGAATAAGGATTATCAACTTCACCAAACAACAAATATTATCACATTGTAACATTATATAGTGACTTTGATTTCTAGACTATAAAGACCAATTAGAGATTATATCCTACTATTTGTAACAAATCACTCCCCTATGCCTACTGCCTGTTTCCTGTATAGGCCTAAGCATCTGTATGTCATGATAGCATGTTGAAATAGTATATTTTGTTGTTGGTATTATAGTTATAGTGAATACCAGTTTTTGGCCTTATATCAACTCAGTTTCAAGCCTTGCAGCTTATCTATATTTAGTTATATTTGTCCAGTTTACATTTTCAATATTTTCCAAGTTCTGATTTCTCCAAGGAAGAGTGAAAAAATATATTTTTAAATTATTTATCCCTCAAGGTTACTTTTTTTTTTTTTTTTTTTTTTTGCTATCCATATTGTAAGCACCTTAGAATTTGTTAAATTCTACTTTTCTTAGCTACAGGGCATAGGGGAGGAGGCAAGCCTTCTAGAAATTGTAAAATCTTTAACCGTGTCACTACAGGATATGGGAGACGCGATTTATACAGAAGCCGATACTACAGCTTATCTCAGAACATACGGTGATTTAAAATAAAAAAAATAATTCAGCATATAATATAAGCTGTAAATAGACAGTTAATAATAGTAAACAACTTGTAAACTAACCTGAATCAGTGAAATCCTCAGTTATTCAACTTGTAAACAGTCAATTTGGGTTACGTGACCATATCACTATTTTTCAACACTTTTCGATGCTGTAAAGTATATTTATACTAATAACGAGCCAAGAGAAAGTGAAATTCATTATAAATCAATAGTTCCAGGCAGTATAAATAAAATAAACACAATTTTAAAACTTCGTTGAGCACACTCGCATTTTCAACATCACATAATAGCACGTTTTCGGTCATTTTCAAAACAAATAAATAAATTTTATGTAATAATAGAAAACATTGCATAACATATAAAAGTTTCGAATCATTCCACATAGTTAAACAAACTTAAATCAGTTTTTAATGTAATTACGCTGTAAAGAAAAACATGGGAACTTTCAGAATTAAATTGTAAACTACTAAGACCACCTGAGTAAACAAAATCACTTTTAAAATGGATAATAAAATTCAAAAAAATTCAGACGATAACACTTTTTCGAAATAAGTAGCACTTTAATAATAATTAACAAGATATTAGTTTATTTTTAACATGTCCACGGGGTGGCTATCACCTCAATTTTTGTGAGTTTAATAATTTTTATAATACATCACTGATAATAACAAAAGTTACAGTATTTAAACCAGGAGCACTCAGAGAACAAAATGACAGGGGTTTAAACACGTTAATTCAGCAGAAACTTCCAAAATTGTGAAAGCTAAATGCCAATGAGGGGATTAACTGGTCTTCCAGGAAGTCAGTTTTTATTCCCACACACATTCGAATTTTTTATAATAACCTGAGTAAGTTTAGAGCCAAAGTCATCATAAACTCAACAAATCTATAGACTGCGTACTATACACTGTAAAATTTTGAGCACTGGGGGTCACAAGATTTTTACAGATTATTTTGGGTAGCGAGATGCTACAGGTGGTGTGCGTCGAAAGGTATATAACGCCCAGCGGGAACTGCCCGAGGCCACTTGTAACAGATGTCTTGATGCAAGAAATGTGTTGGTCAGTTTCGGGAAAACTGTCCGGTAGTGCTGGTGCGGTCCGTGAAATTAGTCACCGGAAGTATTACCCAGCATGCCATCTAGACAACCATGATGAGTTTTTCTGAACTTGCAAATTGTAAACAGTGACAATGAAGCTTCGATAATTTATTAACGGGGTTGGTCTGGTGTTTATTCCTCTTCATGACTTGTTGAATTTTTTGGAGATGATTCATCCGATCAGCCAACATCAACTGTAATTGTGACTTTTAGATGTGACTTTGAAAATATATTAAAATTTTTGTCTTGAACAGTGCATATTTCTCATAGTGAATAGTATTCTTTTCTTCCCTAAGGAATAATGGGGGAAGTGGCGGCCGTAAATTATTACAGTTGATTTATCCAGGCTCATAGTTTATTTAGTGAATATTTTGGCAGAACTGAAAGCAAGTTTTCGATCAGTTAAGGTGATCAAACCGATACTTCACCCCGGTATGTAGTTTAGTCCCTTACAATATAACCTCCAATAAAACTCTTTTTCAGATTTTTTTATAATGCTTGTTAATGGAATGTGCTCAAATTGCATAAAAAGTTTGTTGTCCTATTGAATTGATTCTGATTATGGCTTATGTGATGGTATCATCCTGATATTCTGCTGAACTAATTTAATTAGGTATGTTATACTAAAAAATACTTAGAGCTGAATAGACAATACTAATTTTTTTGCCTATTGCTCATTTTCTCAGTTTATCTAATAAAGTGTTAGGTTCTTATCCATCACCTATGAAACCAACATAAATTTGCTTTTCATGACCTTTGGATTGATAAGGTTGAAATATTATTTATAATCATAATGCAAAATATTATATATCGGAAACACCTATATAACTAAAATGTCTGTTAGCTTTTCTCTTAAAGTTGACTATTGTAGTCTATAATGGTTTCTTTGAGGTGACATCAAATAAAATTACATGTTGTATACAAATCCTTGACTAGAGTACAGTGACTTGTAATCTTTAAGGATGTTATTGTTATTTCCAGTATTAAAGAAATGTTTGGGATTTTCTACTATACGAGACATCTGTTTAGAAATCTACATATACTTACACTGTCAGAACAATACAAATGCACCTTGTGACATTTGAAGTAATGCAAAAGGAAAGAGAGAGAAACCATCAAATACTAAAGCAAAAGGCATAAAATACAAGATGAAGAAACTAATTTTTTTCGGCAATGACCTTTTTCATTATGAAGAATTGTAACCAACTACAGCAAACTTTCGTATTGGAAACCCTAAATACTTCAATCTTAATGCACATGTAGTCATAACACTAGGAACAAATATAACCATAATGAAAATTACAAATCACTGTCTATTATTTTATAGAGGCAGAGAGAGAGAGAAATTTTCTGCATCTTCTAATTTCATTTTCTTGCTGTTAGAAATAAAATATTATCCACAGAATACTCACAACCTAAAATCCAAGCTGAAAGTATTCTTGCTTCTGAATCCATTTTACTGTGTGAAAGCATTTGCTCCTTAGGATTCTGAAAAATGAAGAGGACTGAGAAGAAAATTTATGCATTTGGAAAATGAAGGGAAGGTGGCAAAAAATTCACTCATGTGGGTTATGAACTTAATTTTAGAAGTTACATATAAATGTAGCAATTAACAAAAGTCTTTGAAAATTTTGTTAATATCTAGTAACTGATGCAGGATAACATGAGTTTGTAGTTAATACTGGAAACGGAAATTTTTGGATCCTAAATAACTATCTTATAATCAGTAGTTGGTATTATTATTGTCATTTTGAAGAATGATCTCTCTTATAACTAGACAAATTATGGTTTCATGTTTACAATTATAATTAACAGGTTTCTTTCTCTATCATTATTTAGCATACACTCTTTATTTGACATAATTAATTTACTAAGTACTCTATGGTGCTGAAAACTAACTCATTGATTTGAAAATTTATTTTAGCGTGAAATTTGATTTTTAGGAAAAATTGGAGGTTGAGTTGAATCGAATATTTGGAGAATCAGACCGTGATGCAACAACAGAAGATCTCCAAGCAATGAGATACCTGGAACAGGTCATCAAAGAAAACCTACGATTGTATCCAAGTGTTCCAAATTTGGCTAGGAAACTTGATGTGGAATTAAATGTTCGTAAGTAATATCTAGATATTTGCTACTTCTATCCACGTAAAAAAAAGTTCAATATGTGTTAACTGTGTCACCTGTAAGAAAATTACAATTATGAGTAAGAATTAGAAATTCTGATAATTACTGATCAGGAAAGCATATTATGCCAGGCTTGGTAAACAGTGGAAAAGAACTGAGCCCTTCATCTTGTAACATAGTAGTCCATAATATTGGCTAAATTTAAAGTTTAAAGAATTTATATAAAAAAGAATAGCAAGTCTAATAAATATTGTTTACTCTGAGATGTTTGAAAAGATAGGATCCCTGAAAAAAAGAAGTAGTAAGAGGATTGTTGAGTGGAGCAAACGACTAAGACAAGATTGAACTAGCATTACATGGAGTTTGGAAATAATAAGAGTTGTATAATGAGAAATTTTGAACATCATATTAGCATAAAAAATAAATGGTTTAAATCATGAGTAGAAACAAACCTGTGAATCCTTAGATATCAAGATTGTCACAAACACGGTCATTGTTGGTATGAGAGAACTTTTAAGTGTACAAACGAAAGAAATAAATTGATCAAGATTATAATCAAAATTAAGTCTACAAAATTCATTTATTTCAGAAAACAACCAGCAGTATTTTATGCGACAATCTGTCATCAGATAATGGTATAGAAATAATTTTAAAATGAACGGGATAAGTAAAAATTCTACAAAATTAAAAAAACACAAGCAGGATTGTGGCTGGGAAATCATCAATTTGTTCAAAAACTGTCCTGAAGGGACTGTAAATAACATGAAAATTACCAAGTGATGTATGGGGCAGATATAGGAAGAATATAAATAACTCATATATTTGGTAATTTTGTGGACTGAGCATGGTGGGTGAATGGTTAACGTTCTGGCCTCGCATTCGGGAGGACGCGGGTTCGAATCCCTGTCCAGGCATCTAGATTTGGGTTTTCCATGGTTTCCCAAAATCACTCCAGGCGAATGCCGTGATGCTTCCTTCAAAAAAGTTCATGGCCGGATTCCTTCCTGTTCCTTGTCCCCAGTCCCATCCTGCCTCTAATGAACTTAGCCATAGACGAGGTGTAAAGCCGTAGACAAGGCATAAAGCTGTAAGAAAAAAAATGGTAATTTTGCTGTATAGCCATGCTTGTTGGGGATTCAAACATTAGTACTGAACTTGATCGTGTTGGTACCTTTAGAAGACGCTTGCATGGATTCGTTATTCAGCCGCCAAACCATTGTTATTACCCCCAATAGTTAAAAGGTTATGGAATAAAACATTTCTTGCTTAGAAAAAGTTTGTATTCTTGAATTAAGAGTAGTACAAGTTGAGATATCAGAAAGAAAGGCATTGATACTCATCTCCTTGAATTTAGATTGCAGTTTGACGTCACTCACACACACATTGATGGCAATCTTTCAGAAAATATCCCTGGAAATTTGAAAGACCATTCTACGGCATCCCAAAATAGAACCAGAGAACTCTGTCCTGATCATTAAATGAAAGTTTATAATTTTTCTAACTTCCCCATTTCACCACTACTATAAATCTTCAAAGCCCCTAGCCTCATGGTTCACTGCGCATCACAGAGCTCTTCTCACCTCGACGGCCTGCTTAAAAAATGTTCCCCAAGAGAACTCTGGTTGGCTTTTTATAGCCTTCTTAATCTTTAGCCGACTCATCATAGAACAATGGCGAATTCCCACAGGGAAATACTATTCTCTGGTGATTTACCAAAATCCCACATTCTCGTGGTACACTAATTTTACTCAGATTTTCCTGAAATTTTAATGTCATAGTTTAATAGGGTGAAATAGTTAAATGATGTGGCCAACAGAGGGTGTTCAATGTTTCCCCATCTGTCATAATGTCATATATAAATGCTTGATGGGGATTCCGACATTTCTACCGAACTTGATCTTGTTAGTTGGTATGTTTAAATGATGCTTGCATAGGTTCGTTATTCGGCTGCCAATCCCTCGTAATTACCCCAAGAGATAAAGGTTTATGAAGTAAAACAGTTCTTGTTTAGACAAAGTTTATATTCTTGAATTCCGTACAAGTGCTGGTACCAGATAGATATGGCATATATACTATCGTCTCCTTGAGTTCAGATTGCAGGTTGACGTCACTCACACACTCTGATTGGCAATCTTTCAGAAAATTCCCCCGAAATCTGAAAGACCATCCTATGGCATACCAGAGTCCACTGTCCTGATCGTTAATGTAAAGTTTATAATAACTTGAAGTTTTTAAGTTCCCCATTTCACCACTAGTAAAAATCTTCAAAGTCCCTAGTCTCATAGTTCACTGCCCATCACGGAGCTCTCCACGCCTCTACTGCCTGCTTGAAAAACTATTCCTGGCTGCCTCTCAAGACTGCTTTTTATAGCCTTGGCTAATCTATTGCTGAATTGCTGTGGAACAATGGTATATTCCCCGCGGGGAAACCCTATTCCTTGGTGAATTACCAAAATCCCCCATTCCTGTGTAACACTAATTGTACTCGGATTTTTCCCGAAATATCAATATTTTATAGTTTAATTTATTCCCAATCTTTTAAGTCATGACAAATTTTCTCATAATTATTCTTGTTTAAGAGCTATTAATTTCTAAAAGTCACACATGGTGATGCCATCACATGTCGACACTAGAATTTCATTTTTCTTACTTTAAATTTCAAGTTACCTTTAAACTGTTATATTATTGTTATTAAATGAATTCTTCTCTCTTATTTAAGCCTACATTTATCTTCCTAGCTCTTTTATTTAAATGACCGAATTATTTAGATTTGAAATATCTCCTTACATAAATTTTAAATGCACACAAAAACCTTCTTAAAGTGATCATCATTCTCTGCTTCCTTAATGGAAATGAATTCAACAAAATTCATTATGACTGAAAAACAATCTTATTTGAGTCTTTTTGTGGAAATAGTTTAGAATTGATTTAAAAAGTGCTTTCTTGTTAAGAAAATTGTTATGAAAGTTCTTTATTATACAACTATATGAGATTTGCACCCTTCTAAATTGTTTTAGCAAGATAATGGACATATGACAACATTATGTTCTGAGATGAAAAGTGCTTTACTATTGAAAATGATTATAAAAGTTATTTGCTATATGCATTATATGTAATAGGCCTCCTTCAGAATGGTTTAGGTAAGATAATAGGTATATAACAATAAGTAATAGTATAGTGGAGAATGTTGAACTTTTAAATATTTATTTCTCTTTCACTACATTTATTTTTTATTTATTTGTTCTTGATTATGAAATGGTGAAGTCTCACAGTGTCACTACATCTAGACCCACCAATGACTCAAACTATCTAATTTAAAAATGGAAATATAAAATATTTAATGGGTTATAATGATGATAACTTTATCCTGATTGAAGTGTAACAGAAAGGAAACATGAACACAGCTAAACTACATTGCACCATAATAATATGAGTACATTTAATTAATTATCTGTGGAAATGAAATTTTATAAAGTGATTCACTATTTCTTTTTAAATCTAAAAATGTCTTAGCGATACCAAATGTAGCACAGTCAAATTATTTCTAGTTCTTAACCTATTCATTTTATCACTGTAAAAATAAACAACTTGTATACTAGTATAAAGTTTAGTTTTATTTTGGTACTTGAAAACTATTAACAAATGTTTCATACAAATTTAAACAAACTGTATGAATATTAAATGTTACATTACCTATATTTTTAGGATAAAATTAAAATGCTTTTATATTATTACCTACTTTCAGTATCATATATATATTGCATAGTATTGCATATTTTTACTGTTTTTACCTCTCACAAAATACAATTTTCATAAATTCGGTTTTAAACATGAAAAATAGCAACAGAAACAGTGATTGGTGTTCGTATCACAGTCAAAACAAAAATTTTAATTTACTGTTGTTTACGTTGCCAAGCTTTTATTTTTTTATAGACTGAAAAATAAATATTTTTTTTTTAGATTTCTTGTTAGATACTTAATGATTTCTTTGCCTCACTATCTAAAAATCTTTAGTTCCAAAAACTTCTTTTTATTATTTTGGAGAAAGTACCCCATAATACAAATGATATATTGAATATCTTCCAAGAAATTTATGCTATAGAAAAGTTTTCTGATCGCTGCATGAGTCAGTTTAGGTATTCTCATTTTTGAATTGCGTAGAGGGTGCTCATGAATGTAAAATAGTCAGACAAACATAATTACCCCTATATTCTTTTGTGCAGTCTCATTTACTACTGTACAACTAAAAATTAATTTCAAACTTTTATTCCAGGGATGATGTGAGAATTGAGTCTTCTCTAGCGTACAGCTGATAAA
The DNA here is from genome assembly GCA_031002005.1 of Vandiemenella viatica. NCBI lineage: Eukaryota > Metazoa > Arthropoda > Insecta > Orthoptera > Morabidae > Vandiemenella > Vandiemenella viatica. The sequence continues at coordinate 114,748,277 of CM061921.1, forward strand.
AATTCTTCTCAGATGTTCTGCCAGATAAGTTCTGCCATAAAAGACATTTTGACTACTACCTCATCAGCTCATCAGGTGCAATGGCAGTTCGAAGTTGCTACTGCGACAACACATCACCGACAATGACATGTTGCCATTTCATCTAAAGTAGATAGCGGTTGTAGCTGTCGAAATGTCTTGTATGGCAGAAATTATCTGGAAGAACACCTGTGAAATATAATTCAATTATATCCTTGAAATTTCTTGTTACCTACGTTTAGAACTATATATAATTTTTAAGTTTACTTTTATTTTGATTGTGTATTAAAGATAATGGAATGAGTGGCCTGGTGGCTCAGTGGTTAAGGTATCTGACTGGAGGTTGAAAGGTCACTGGTTCGAATCCCTATCTCGGCGTATTTTCATAAGCCATTAAACTTACCTTCACGTCTGGCACAACTTACTGTGTAATGTGAAGTACGCCAGAAGGCTTTCATGGTTCGGATTTTACATTAAAAACTAGGGCTAACAGTCACAGTTGTAACACTGATCTGTATGCATCCACAGCAATTTTAAGCCAAACAATGGCTTCACGTGGTCCTAGTTGGTCCAAATGAACATACATACATACACAGATTGCAGCTTACCAGAGGACTGGAGTAGTGCCACAGTGGAATGAGTCCATAAAGGGTTGAAAATTACAGGCCAGTTAGTTTGGCATCAATGGTGGTTGACAGAAATATTGATATGCAACCACATCAGAAATGTATGTGGGAGAAGGAACTGTTTTGTTATGCAGCAGTATGGTGGTTGTGTAAATCTCAGTTAGAGAGGTATATGCAAGATATTGCAGATGAAATGGGCAAGAGAGGTGAAGTTGATAGTATAACACTTGATCTCTCTAAAGCATTTGATATTGCAAGCCATAAAAAGGTGATAGATAAAGTAAAAACCATTGAATGGATAAAAAGTAATAGTTTTTTTACTTATGGCATTATGCACCATCAACATTGAGGTCATAGGAGGTGGGATGGGATTGGAGATAAGGAACAGTAAAGAATTTGGCCGCTGCCTTTTAAAGGAAGCATCCCGGTATTCACCTGGTGTGTTTTGGGGAAACCATGGAAAAAACAAATCTGGATTCCCGGATGGGGATTCAAACCCACGTCCACCCAAATGCAAGGCCAGAGCATTACTGCTCATCAAACATGTTCAGTTTCATTGACTGGGATGCTGCTAAATGCAATGGAAAATTACAACAGGGCCAGGAATGAGATCAGGCCCATGGGTGCCAGCTGTCCAGACTGCAAGCTTTAATCAGTTCTCTGCAGCCATCAAGGGGAATGCTAGGATTGTCCTCAATCCCTACCTCATAAACTACACATTTCAAAATCAAAAAATATACTGATTGATAGTCTTGTCAGGAGACTAGCCGAGTAATCAAGGTGTTTCCACGATATTTTGGCGATCTGAAACTCTCCGCTGCCATATTCTGGTGAAGATATACTTATCACACACAGAACATAGTTATACTTTCGCAGACAGATGGAAACACATCATTTCCTCCATCAGTTCGTGGTGCAACCTGTCAGTTGGTATAAAATGCTAGGCGTTAGCAAGTGCATGATGCTGTAAAACCAAAGTTCCAAATATGACCATGCCAAAGATGAGTAAAACTTTATGTTGAGAGAAGTTGGTGAAGACAAAAAAGAAGAAATGCAGTATTAAAAAAATATGGAAGTGAGTAAAGGAGTGGTACCATTGCCGTTCATTTTTATAATAAATGATTGTGTTGGGTTTAATTTGGCAGCTAGATTGTTTGCAGTTTTTATATAATAGGATTAAAATGGGAGAGAACTGTAAGCAGCTATATGAGAACCTGATTGGGATATATAGTTGGATTGTTAGTCATGGATTGATGATAAATGCAGCGGTGGCAGAAGTGATTTGCTCAGGTAGTGATAACACTGACATTTTTCGACAGTTTACTGATCTTCATTATTGGAGTGAGAGGTTCATGGAAAAATAGCTCAGAGTTTGTGAGGTACCCTTTCATTTGCCAAAAGCATTCCCACTAGCTATCCCCAGCCGTAATATATTCTATATTTCGATTTTGAAGTCGCTCATGTAAAACAGAAATTATGCGTAAAGGAATTGTTAACTAGAATTCATTTTACTGCATTCATTTCCATAGTGAAAACTCATAATAAGAATCATTTTTAAGTGTATTCATTATGTCCGAAAAAATTTAGTTTAAGAAATAAGTTGTTTTGTGTATGTTTTAAACCACACTGTTATGAAACAAATATTTAAGATTGGAATTGAATAAAGTCACAGCTGATCTTCTATCACCAGCTATAGTGAACACTGTCTCAAATATTTTGATAGTAAAATTAACTAATTTTGTAAAGTTTAATTAGTGCTTTTAATTAAGAGAAAAAATAAAGGTTTTAACTAAAAGGAATGCAATTGAGAAATTTATATCAGTAGATAGCATAAATTGAGAGGATCATGAATATATGATGGTTTCAGTAAAATTTTTAAGTATTAGTGAGATAATTAAGATTTTGAAGATAGAATGTTGCTAATTGTTGTTGGAGCGCATCAAATTCCTACTAGCTGGTGACATAAGAGATTTGAAGGTTAATCTTATAGAAACCCTTTCAAATGTTAAATTAGATAGATTATGATCACAGGAAGCCCTTGTAGTAATTGTAAGTTAACCCTTTGACTGCTGATGACGGATTGTCTACCTGCCGCGCTGAGGCCTGCTACCTGTGCTAAGTGATTATTCCTGGGGACAGAGCGGCCCGCGCTGCCGCACCCGCTCAGTGCTGAATATTCCTAGCATGACCACTCATGGCTGATACACAATAAGTACTCTCACTACATAGTTTCTCTGCAAATAAATTACTGCAGAATCAAACAATCATTAACCCTATTTTTTATCACTAATAATTATATCTTGCTTGTAGTTTTTACTCGATTTTTGCAGCTTATGTCGAAAGCGTCGTGATTCTTAAATTTAGCTCAATATTTTACTGTTTTTTCTTGCATACCCATTTATAACAACTTCAATTTTCTATAGGTTCCTTACTGTATTAGAGTGTTATTGTTGGAATTTAAAGAGTGTAGATTTGAAGAAGATGCTAGAAATATTTTACTTCCACACTTACATACCGCATTCAGACCACGACTGTAAAATTAGGGATATTCGAACTCATACAGATAGTTAAAGACATCCGATTTTTCCTCGCGCTACGAACCTAAATTTGGCTTGCGGAATAGATGTAGATTCCCAAAATATATCGATGTTGACTGAATGTTTGCTGCACTTTATAATTACCCGATTATACGTAATTTTCTTTCTTTGATGAAATTTGTTCCACATAATTACTCAACAGATTTTTCAACATTCAAAGCTGTGAAGTGTCTGTCCATTAATTACGTGAGGTGAAATAGGGTGGGGGGGGGGGATCCGGTAAAACCTCACCAGAATAACAAAAAGTGGGATCTAGACATAAGTTCACTAAAAATTGGAGTATTCAGAAGAACATCTCTGGTCCAATATTCACTAATTTTCAATTTTTTTCATGTAAGGCATCAGAAGACAAATAGCTATGAAATAAAAAATTCCATCATGTTCAATATGTTTCCACTTTGATATTCGAAAATACACTGATTCTGGAGTATTCTCCATAGTGGTCACATAAAACCGATTCTTTTCATCAGCTATATATTTCATCAGTTCTTTTGTAAAAACTAACATGAAAACTGACAGAATACTTGACACATTCCCTATTTGACAGACATGTCCCGATAGCATATCATCAAATGTGTGACTAACTGGACGAAAATCATTTTCTTTACAGTCAGATTTATCACTAAGACGTAATTTATTCGTAAGTGTTTCACTATCACCTTCTGATTCTTCAGATTCAGAACAACTAACATCTCTTGTTGAATCATGAGACTGCATTGTCACTCCTGCTGACAAGTATGGCTTATGACTACAGCTTTCCGATTCTGTGGAAAAGCTGTCACTTCCATCAAAATCAAGTAGTTCATCTTCAGTGTCGCTCCTCGTTAGAATCTCCATGATTTCTTCCTCAATGCACCCACGATGTCTTGCCATTTTCTTTATAAAAATACAGGACACAAAGAACACTGAAGTAATTTCCATTGAACAGTGAACTGTAGAGCGAAGGCTAGGCTCCCAAAAGACAAATATTCAGACGATAAGCTAGCGACCAGAACTGCGAAAGGCTATTGAGAAATGGGGCGTGAAGGCCGCTGTACGACTCAGGTAGCGGCGCGTATATATTCGTCATCAGCACTCAGGTAGTGGCAGGTGGGTGCGACTTAACTCATCAACAGCGCTCAGGGGAAAACCAGCGGCTGCGACTAAACTCGTCATTAGCACACGGGGGCAGCATGCAGCATGACGAGTAAACTCTCAACAGCAGTTAAAGGGTTAAACCATTTAGTATATTGGGAGATATGAATTTTTGAAAGAATTTGCTGACGTCATAGGAATTGAAAAGCTTATAAAAGCCCTTGCAGCCATCTTGAAACTGTCCAGTCTTTCACTAGAAACCAAATGGTTAACTTCACGTCAGTTCGTGGAGAAAACTGCTCCACATGGTAGTGGTTGTGGCACATCATAACATGCCTTAATCGTATTCTCACTAATGTTAGGGGAACTTAGTGAGTTTGTCTTCTTGTATGAATGTGCTTAGCCTGTCAATCTTCAATGGATCTTTTGTCTGATGTCTTATTCACAATTCTGGTACCGACAATGTAAGAGTGAACTTTATCAAGAATATAAGTATTTTGTGATCTTAAGACTGTGTCAAGTGGACTTACTTATTACACCCTTCATGTTTGGTGTTATAATACAAACCTGTGGCTACTGCTTTATTAAATATTAAGGTACCAGAAGGCTACACAGGTCATAAACTTATATTCACAGTTTAGGCAAAGTGTTGCAACCCCCAAGCATACAACTCGCGCCTAACAAGTTGAGTAGGAATCTTGCAACATAGAAATTAGCAACATTTGAAAGTCTCAGTACCTCTGTGTACTGTTGGATTAAAGAAATGATTTTGAAATTAATCAACAATAAATGCTTTAAAATTGAACAAATGGTAAACATTGACTGATTAGCCAAAAACCAATGAGCTGGATTACCCAATAGACATGTCTTTGGCAGTAGCCTGGAGTCCCATATTTTAGAAGGATCCTGAGGATTAACTTTTTTCATTAAATAAAAATAATAAAAAAATAAAATCATCCAAAATAAAACAATCAAAGTAATATGAAAAGCATGAAAACTAAATTTTTAGGTTTCATTGTAGTGTACGATAAATAAAAGTAATTTTCAAAATATCATAAATTGTTAAATTTGTTTGTTTAATTGAATAAAACAAATGATAAATCCAATTTGTACTTATAAAATACAGATAGTTATTTTCAAAAACAGAGGGACCCAAAATTTTTGAGTGCCTGGAGCCCCAAACTGTCTTAATCTCACACTGCCTTCAATGACCACGACGACAATGGAACACAATTTGCTTGAGAATTGTTTCCTGTTATGTGCATTCATAAACTTATGTAATTCTCCTTCAAATGAACTAAGAATCAGAAATGGTATTGCCTCCTTGCATTGACAAAGCTTCTAGGGCAACGTTTCTAAACATTCTTCAACTCGATTACAAGTAAATTGTAAGAAATAATGCTGTCGACAACTAACTTATATGGGCTTAATTTTATTATCTATGTCATTATTAATATCTGAAACATGTATCATTATAACATAATAAATCTAAAACAATGTTTTAAATTCCTATGAAAACAGTTATGAAATTGGAAGTTAACTATTAAAATTAATTACATATTAATCAAACTCTTAATATTTGCCAAACCATATAAATAATAATGTTGCTATAGAATGGATGCCACATTATACCACCTGACTAAATGCACAAAATAAAATAAAATATGCTTGACCGAACACCTTTTATTTTATTTTTTACTTCACCACTCTTATGTTACGAATCCTACTAAGTACCGTGGTTCATCAGACCTGTTTAAAATACGTAGGAAATGGTCATCTACTTAATTCCTAGACAAACAGTACTTTTTCTGATGCCACCTGGAAATGAATAGACAATTCTAAAAACAATGTTGTTCTATCCTCATCCTGGAAATGCCACATTTTTGACCAGTCATTGAAATATTCAAGGCTTTTAAAAAGTTGGGCTTATAGCCTTATATAGTACGAATGTGTTATCACAATTCATGATATTCTACTTATGGACCACTTGAACTATCTTCAGGGACCATCAGTGGTCCCTGAATCACAGGTTGAGAACCACTGTTCTAGGGGACTTAGTTGAATGTAACAAAAATGGTAGATGCTGCTGAGCTCTACTGACAGTTTTGCTAATTTTTTCAAACTCTGTAATGCTCTACAGCCCTGTGTCTGCTCACTGCCCAGGGTGGTATGAACAGAACAAAGTTGTCTCCAGCCACCACTAACAAAGCAGACATCGTCCCTTCTATATTTCTGCGATACATGATTTGTGACATCTGGCATCTGTCTCCACTATAGTGAAACAGTTCACTGATGCGGCCAACAGATGGTGTTCAATATTTTCCTTAGCTGTCATACATTAGCTTATCGTAGAGTATAGAATCCTGTATTAATAAATATTTATTTTTCTTTCACTTAATTCATTTTTTAATTTATTTATTCTTGATTAGAAGGTGCTGACATGTCGCAATGTTACTACGTCTAGACTTGCCACTTAATAAGTGCCAATAAGTTGTCAGGAATTAGCGCTTGTTTGGGGTTATGCGTAAATGCTAGTCTGATCTCTAACTGTGATGTGTTCCTTTGGATAATAAATTGTTAGGATCGGCCGCCACCGGATTGGATAACCTCAATCAGGAAAGGTATGTTCAAACAAATGTCAGTGCTATTTCAAATCATTTTAACTATCACTGTATTGTTCTCATCAATTTTATAAAGTCACATAACAATTTATCAGCATCAGACTTTATTTCCAAAATTTAATGATTGCAGATACTGATAGGTGAATTGAAGCCAAGTCAACCCACATAAGCCCTAACTGAATTCAGTGATGTATGTATTGCGCAACTACAACACACTGTAGAAATACTTAATTATTTATAAATTAATCAGTACTGATCATGGTATAAACCTCGTAAAAATATTTTTTATTTCTACATAATCACTCACTTACAACATCAGCAATTACTATTATCTGAAGATTGCAGGTTTGTTAGGCCAAAATTGAGATAAGTTTATTTCAACTATATAACAAAAATATCATGGAACATTACCAGAACACAATAACAAAGATTCTTCTATTCTTTACAATCAATCCAGTGATAAATTCAAAGATATAATAACTAACCCAAAGAATAGTAATAAAACTACGTGGGCCCTTTAATTAGTAATATGACAACCCTCCAGGTATAGGATCAAATGGGATATCACCGGTCGATCTGAATACCTTCAAAAGGTTAGGGTGTCCTAAACCTTTGTCTTTGGTAATTCAAAACATACTTGTATACAATCTTCCATAAGCTATTGTGTAATCGTAAGTTTTCCCAGCGGATCTGATGTTTGAAGATCTCTCGGGCGTGCAGCCGGGTCATTTGGTCATAGATGTACGAATTTTCGATGGCATAACGTGCCATCATCTTCAGGTAGCGTCCAGTGGTCAGCGTGAGGAATGCAGTCCAGGATGTGACTGTTGGTCTGCTCCGTGCACATCAATATTTATACCTTCCGACCCTGCCCTCCCATTCCCGCCGCGGCGCTCCGATGGCGGTGGTGGGGGCGGTGCGTTACAGCGCGTCGAGCAGTGGCCATCAGTCTGTACGCCATCTCCATCGTGCACAGTGCCTCGGCTCTGGTGTTTGTGGAGTCGCTTCAGTGGTGGATTCCAAGCCTGGATTAGTTGGAACCCATTGTCTTTGTTTATAAGGTTACTCCGCAGCCCTATCTCAATGGCTTCCTTGTACACACAGTCCCAGAAGTGAGATGTGTTTCTCAGAACTTTGGTGTCCTCATATTTCATAGTTTGATGTGTCTGAAGACAATGTTCAGTAACTGCAGATTTTGACGGCTGCTGTAGCTCGGTGTGGCGTTTATGTTCCCTACACCGTTCTTCGATCGTGTGAATGGTCTGCCCGACGTATGCTTTTCCACACTCGCACAGTATGTGATATACGCCAGGTTTCCTGAGACACAAATGATCTTTGACTGAGTCAAATAGGGCTTTAATCTTGGCCGGCGGGCAGTACACGCACTTGATGTTTTGTCGGCGTAGAATTCTGCCAAACTTGCTTGATAAAAAAGGTTATATCTAAAAACAAATAGAAAATTATTTACATGTGCTTATTTACAGGTAATATGGACTTTGGAGGGTTTTTTAGCCAATCTATTTTCATTCACTGATTTTTGTTCCATCTATCCAAACGATCAAACCAATTCTTCTTCCACCCCTTCCAGACCAGCTACTCTTCTTACTACATACCCTTTCTGGTTCACTCTTCGCATACTTCAATTTCCTTTCTCTTTTCGGCTGATTCTTGGTCTTTTCTTCATCTCTCGTAACAATGGTTTTTTCTCCATGACCAATCATCCAAGTTGCGTGGAAATCACCCCTTCCACTTTAACCTCCATGATATCTTGGTGATTCATGACTGAATATTCTGATCTGATTGTCTATTCAACTGGTTCATTCACAAATTCACAGACTTGCTCATACTCTCCCAAGGTATCCTCTTCTTCTTCTATCTTGCTATCATAATTATCAACTTCTTCTGTTTCTGCCATCCCCTTCATATCAATTGCTTTGCTGCATCACAAAATGTTCACTTGAGGTAGTCCAATTTCGTGACTCACTGAGTTTTTTCCTTGTTCTTCATTCATTCTTTGTTTGACTGGTTTCTCTTGCCTTTCTATGTCTTCAGTAAATTGTTCAACTTTATTCTCCAGGCTTAGTAATATTTCATCTAATTTAGCCATGATGCCAGCCTGTAGGGCATCTCCGCTTTCATGAACCTTAGCTTTAATATTGTTCTGAAGGATGTTTAATCTCACTTCCAGGTTGCTGTTGATTTCTGATATTTCTGCTTTAAGAGACTTGTTTTCCACCTTAAGTGAACAAATATTTCTTCAATCTTCCTGTCGTTCTCTGCTATCTCTACTTTAAGTGAATTAATATTTTTCTCCATATAATTAACGAACCTTGATAATATTTCTTCCATTGACATATCTTTATTCTGCTCGGTCGCCTCTTCCAGGATAGTTTATTTGTCACTCATGGTCAATTAAGTAACTATTATCAAGATTTGAAATTAACAGAAAAAAAACAGCAACGACAAACCGATTGTTTTATCATCTGTAAAGGTGCAATGCTGATAAGAACATTCAATAAAACGAACCAAGTTCTACCATCAAACAAATTCACAAGATGCAAAACAACACCATTCAAAAGATATTTGTAGCAATTGGCAGCTCCTCTACACTAATGACTGGGAGAAAAAAAAAAGTCAACAATATAGTATTCAATACCACTGGCTGTTATTGACGTCAGCCTCCAGGTCACTTCTTCCTAAGGTTGTTCTGTAAACTATAATTAACATACAAGAATACAAGACAGACATTGAAAAAAAATAAAAAAATAATAATAATCAGAATGGATCTTCTATTGATTTGTAAATGAATAAAATTTCCAAGAAGAAGAGCTATTACGTTTGTAATAGAAGATCGGTTAGATTATTACTAGCAAGACATGATTACACTAAATTCAATTTTTTCGATTTTATTTTTTTCAATTCTGTTCTAGTCTGAATTATTTTGCAGTACTTATACTAATTTTTGCCTGTGGAACGTCTTCTTAGTTGTTTCCACAGCTTGCGTCATCAGCTGCTGTGTATCCTTCCGAGCTCGCCGTCCAAGTAGTTACGTTGTATTGCGCTGTTATATGTAGTCCTGTTGTACTACGCCAACCAAAGTATCTCCTTCGTCTGCGCCAATAAAAGTAGTTGCAGGAAACTTCTGTTGTAATGTCTGCATTCAATGCTGAACATATATTTACACACACACTGTCTTTGGTTAGCTATATTCGTCACTGATATAGTTTTTTCACAGTTTCTTAATTGGCCTATCTTACGGCTTTTAACGTTTTTTTTTTTTTTTTTTTTTTTTTTTTTAACCGCTAATCACTTTCGTAAGTCCTTTCATGGTCGCCATGTAGAAATACTTAATTATTTCTAAATTAATCAGTACTGATCATGGTATAAACCATGATGAAATATTTTTTATTTCTACATAATCACTCACTTAACACATCAGTAATTACTATTATCAGAAGATTGCAGGTTTGTTAGGCCAAAATAGAGATAATTTTACTTCAACTACACAGCGAAAAAATCAGTGAACATTACCAGAACACAATAAAAAAGATTCTATTCTTTACAATCTATCCAGCGATACGTTCAAAGATATAATAACTAATCCAAAGAATAATAATAATAATACTAGGTGGGCCCTTTAATTATTAATATGACAACAAGTCCTCAAAATTCCAAGATGGTTGTTGTAAGCGCTCATGCATAGTATCATGTGCTGCCTACATCTCATGTCCAAACCACCGATAAAATGGACGTGTTCACTCTGCAAACAACTCTTACCAACTGACCATGAGGGGCTGCACTGTCGGTCTATTTATAGAGCCAGTCTGTGAATCCAGATGTAACTGGTTTCCCATGTATTTCCCTGAAAATCTTGGGGACTAAATAAATTCCTTTCGATCTTAAAATTTTACACCAGATAGCTTGTCTCCTAAACATTAAAACTAATACTAGTCAAAATTTCTGTAACTGCCATACTTTTTACCATAATAATTTTATTTTCCTAAAATTTCTCTCACGTCTAAAGTTTTTGAATTTCTAAGTCGAAATAACTTCTAAATTGTTGTGTAGGACTGTCTCTTTCATTTGATATAAAGATTTGCCTAGTTACAATTTTATACTAATCTTTAACTGATAAAGATGAACACGGTGAGAGTGGAAAAATCACAGAACATAGTTATTTTCTACAATATCGAAGTTACCAGTCAAAATGTTAGTTTAAATGATTCTTTATCCAGATTCCCATAAAATATATATTTATGTAGTTGCCATATAACTTCCTCCATTTGTTATCAAATTTGTTAAATTCTTCCTCAGGACGAGGTTTATCTCTGCAAAACAAGAAACTTAGTTTTTTGTCGAAATCATGTAAAATTTTACTTTCTCTTATCTTGCCCAAAATACTTTATGGATTTTCATAAGACTTACTCGAAAATGTTCAGACAGGGTTGTACTCTTTTTTTGAACATAGTCTCTCCTACTGAATTTATTTATATTCTTCTAACTAGACATTTCTACATTCGCCTCGTAGATTATTAATTTCACAAAATCCCTCAACACTAACCCTTACCTTTTAGTTATCTCTCAAAATTTTATAATGTGTGATGGGGAATTACACTTCTTTTGAGCTATAAATCACTTTCCTGTCTTGAAAACTGTGGCTTAGGGAATTTAAAATCCGTTTATTGTACCATACTAAAAATGTGATTCTTTGAACTTACAAAGTCTTATATCTTTTCAGGAAAAATTCCAGTCTTCTAAGGTATATATCTCATTCTTTTCTACATGGTGTAAAGTAGTTGTGAAAATGAATGTAGTATTTTCTGTCCTGAAATATTTTGAACCCCATATACCAGTTATGTTTACATTACATTATGACTTCTTAGCATCCTATACCTCAATATATTCCTTGAATTTCTTAAGAAAATGACTTTCCACATGTTGTGCAATGGTATTGGAGTGAACTCGATGCTCTTTAAACAAATTTTTATATGAAATTACAAAATTTAGGTTACCTTAAAAGTGTCAGCTTACTAGGCACCCAGATATAAATTAAAGGTTTTGTATGATTTCAGGATAGGCAAGGAATTGCTTATCAAAGGTTTTAACATTAAATATTACATAGTAAACTAAAGTGGGCAGGACAGAGTAGACAGGTAGGGAGAGGTTTCAATATCCTTCATTTATTGGAGAGAATGATGTGAGGATATACCTGGTAAATGGGTAATTTGGGATACAAAACTCTGGTCAGACCACTGCTTAAAAATGATGGTGTTGGACCCAAAATTTTGGTATCAAATTCAGGAGATGGAGAGGGTACATAGGAAAGCAGTTGGCATTTTTTCATGTAGGTAAGGGAATCAGGGAATATCTTACCAAGGGAAGTAATGAACAATTTACCAAAATTGCTGAAGGCGTTTAAAGTTTGAATTTGTTAAATGCAAAAGTAGGTGAAAAATCATTACATAGAAAGGTGAAGGTGTAGTGACATTGCTACCCAATAATGATCACTATATAGCAAGTTAAATTTTGTATCTTATAGCATATTGAGGGATTTCAGCTATAAACAATAGTAATTTTCACTCAGAGTAATTTTTCTCAAGCCTACAGACAAGTAATTTAATTCTGTTCCACACAGCAGAGCCTCAAGGTTAAGCAGACACTCTTCCAATGGGAAATGAGCTCCCCACTGTAGTAGCTCAAAAGGTCCTCATAAGGGATCCTAAGCCAATGGTAATAGCTTCACGTGACTCCCCCACCACCTTTGTCAGCCCGGGAGTACAGTCTGTAGCCGACGGTCGTGGAAGTTCTTCTCCATCTTGATGACTCAACACCTCACCAGGTGTCATGTAGAATTTTATAGGTTAGGGCTAATGCATTATTCACCCTACTGCTGGCTTAGAAAGGTATTCCGAGTGACAGGATTTTATTAGTAATGATTTTCAATTTCATGAAAGCTATTTTTATGCATAGAGTTCAAGTATTTCATATGTTTATTCATGTACTTATGTTTAGTGAATTGATTAAAGTCACTCCATTATTTCCACTACATTTTTCAATTGTTTTCAGTGATTAACTGCTCATTACTAGCAATAAGTAATAGCAGGAACATAATATCTCTGATCACACCATCACATATCTTTCGTAAAACGAACCGAGGAGTGATTGATCGGAGACAAACTCAATTTCTGTTCTGTTCAACCGCTCATTAAACTACAATCTCAACCAACAAACTATGACCAATTTTTTATAATACTCCCTAATTCTAATTACTTTTTGCAAAACTCAAACCTATTTTAATCCATGCTGTATATATATTATAAATATTCCTTAATTGTCTTATACTAGTTCTTTATCCAACTTGTCTCTAATCCTGCAAAATTTCTGATGGCATATTTCTTTCCATCCCCTTAAAGACTCAATTCTTTGCCATCTTTGAAATCTATTTGTGGCTTCATATAATTAATCTAATTTCATATTAAACCTGCCCAGGATTCCTAAGTTACTAATACTACTATCGTTCTACCATTACAAATACTAAATCACCAGATCATATTTTCAGCAACAATGGAGTAGGAAAATGTGCTGTGAGGCGATGTTTATATTGAAAGGAAAGATAAACTGAAAAGGGGGAGGGGGCAGCAACAAATAATTCAGGTCATGCCCTTTTATAAAAAAATAGAAACACATGACTGAACTCACGCAAGCTCTTACAGTCAACACATGTTGACCACTGACCTGTTGGCATAGACACCAAATGTTAGATTATGTCTTCCTCCATTTCTGTGGCACCACATAAATAAACAGTTATTTGAAAATATGAGCACTTTCAAAATGTCCCAGAGTTGTGACATTTATACACAACTGGAAACCTGAGAAGAGTTTATTAATTTACAAATGCCGTGGAAAGCTACATTTGTACAAGTATAATTTTTGCTTGTGAAATGTGTAGTTTATGAGGTGAAGATTGGGGACCATCCCCACAATCACCTAGATTACTGTAGAAAACTGCCTAAAAACCACATTCGGGACGACCTGTATGTGTGGGCCTATCCTCATGTGCAGTGATCCAGTGCACGGCACCTCAGCATACTGAGCCCACATTGGTGGTTTTTTCTGGAACCAACTGTCTTACTTAAAAAAAAGTCTGATTTTGAATCCATTATTAGTCAGATGATGACGGACAAATAATCCTTACCATACCATCACTATTCATGACACCATAGTCAACTCAGTAGCTTCAGATGATGCCTTGTTGAACCGGCTGTATTGCTGCTGGCAATAGTTTGTCTGAGATCTGGTGGTGGGGACTAGATTGCCATTACAGACTACAAATACTGTCATTGTTTCTGACACCAATAATTCCCTTCCCAACTTCCAATTATCGGCAATTCTCCAATTCTCTCCTCCTAAGTATCCAGATTTTTGCTGCATTTCTCACATCTTTTTCTGATGAAAAAGGAATGAATAACCAGTTACCAAAAGTTGAAATTTCTGTTGTAATTCATTTTCTAAATTTTATATATCGGTCTCAGTACTCACAGCCTGTGTTTCATGTTGCGCCTGGGTGGGTAGTCAGCCAATAGGGATTGGGAGGGGGGAGGAGGAGTGTTCCCTTGAAAATGTCATTTGGTTATCTTCCTTAAAATAATATTGACAATCATACAAACAAATTCATCAGAGAAATTCATAGGGATAAAACTATAAAATGAATTTAAGAAATTCATCACATAATTGATTCAATGTATTTTAATTGTATTGTCGCGTGTTGACCGAGCGAGTGCCGAACTTACCCACTGTGGGTCCGTCCTAGCGTCTACTTACTGTCGGCTGAGGTACTTCGGGTTTCCAGTCGGCATCTGTAAGCTCCTGGCTAGGAAAAAATACATTCACAGAGACTTAATTTGCATAAAATCAGGATGTAGGGGCTCCTTGAAATGATATGAAGAGTTGTGGCTACTTGATTTATTGTGAAAGCGGCTGTGTGGTACAGTTACAAGTTGCTGGTACATGAAATCGGTGTTTCCCGATATTGGAATAATGGACCATAGGATCCGATTAATGCAGTATGCATTCCAAGCCAGCAGAGGGAGAATGATAGGAAAAATGCCTAAAACGGCCTAATTGGATGGTAACAGGTCTGCCCCACGAAATTTCACATCCCGGACTGGGGCGAATCGTGCGCGCAAAGAGGCGCCCTC